>JARQOC010000003.1:394276000-394967493 GCA_033576535.1 Allobates femoralis | reverse complement strand
CTCCGCCCAGGTCAGGAGCCCTGCGCCAATTACAGCGCAGGAACCGTGAGCCAATCACAGCCCCGGAACCGCGAGCCAATCAGAGGCCATGCACGACGTCAGCTGGCCGCGGATTGGCTTGCGGTTCCTGGGCTGTGATTGGCTCACAGTTCCTGTGCTGTAATTGGCGCAGGGCTCCTGACCTGGGTGGAGATCAGCAGCTACAGTGGGAATCAGGAGAGCGGGGGGCCGCCGGAGAGCGGGGGGCCACCGGAGAGGGGGGGCCACCAGGGAGAGCGGACACGGAGAGCGGAGGCCTCCACAGTCCACAGATATGCCTTATAATTGGGGGGTGCCTTATATTAGGAGGTAGGGCGCCCCCCTAAGCATGCCTTACTTTCGGGGGCACCCTATTTTCAGGGAAACAAGGTAGTGTTGTTTAAAGAACAATCAAGGAAAATAAAACGCCCCTCTGGATCACTACTAGTGTCATACAATTTAAAGGAAAGGGAGTCTCTAATAAAAATAGCTACTCCAGCTCTTTTAGTCTTGTTTGCAAAAAACTGATGTGGGTATTGAGGGTTCTTTAGCTGAGTATTGTTCTGTGCCAACAAGTGCGTTTCTTGAACACAAATTATATCAGCAGTTTCTTTACAAATATTCTTCCAAAACATAGATCATTTACCTGGCGAGTTCAAACCATTGGCATTTATAGATATAACCTTAATATGCATTGTTAATACCATATACTGCTTTATGTGAAACCATTGCTCCAAATATGAGTGACAAACATGGAGACTACAGACATGGTGAGGACGGACAGGAAAACAAATTTGCTTATAAACAAATGCAGGGTTATCAAACCTAAATTTTCGCTTCATCATAAGACAAAGTCCCCTTACAGTGCCAAAATCAAGCAAACAGTAAAAAAAAAAAGGAAAACAGTGAAAAAATAGTTTGAAAGAGAGTAGGAAAAAAGACACTCTGTGGGCAACTTTGCATGGTTTCAACATCGCCATAGAGGCACCAGATATAGAGTAGAAAGCAGGAAGCAGAGAATGGCTATCCAGTAATCAATCATGCCATGAACCAGTCCAGTTTTTTTTTTTCCTGTGCCTGAGGAGCTCTTTTGTCATTTGGAAATATAGGCTGTATCTTACATTTTAGCAATAAATCTCTCACCTTTTCCGGGGATGTGCAGACAAATATGGAATTGTCCCTCAAGACTTTTAATTTCATGGGGAACCCCCAGTAGTACTTTATTCCTTGATCCCTGAGGGCTGTAGTATACAGCATATACTCCCTCCTCTGAGCCAGAGTACCTGCCAACAAGTCAGGGAATACCTTCAGGTGGCCAAGTTATCCGGAAGATTCAGTCTTTTTCTGAGACCAGCATAAAAAGTCTCCTTATTGTATAGAAATAATGCGGGCAATAACATAGTAAATCTAGGTTGAGCCTTTGGTTGAAACCTGATTTCTATCAAATTGTTTGCATCTGCAGGATCACTGTGTTATGAAGTTGCAGGAGACTGGCGAATCTGTCTATGAATGATATATCAGTAGCCACATGTGCGCTTTGAAAGTATCTAATCATGACCTGAGCATAAATGTTTGCTACTATCTCCCATGACTTCTGGCTGCAGTGTATTACTCTAGTCAGACTCTTTTGCTTTGAATATGTGGGTTTACACGTCTAGATACCTGAATGATATCCTTGAAACGTCACAGATATGTGATCGTTCAAGTATCGTCGGCGTTGTTGCTGGTAAATGAATGATATAGGATGAAAGATCGTTAATCGTTCATCAAGATTTGAGATCTGACCTTAAATCTATCTATACCCTCCGATATTGGCGCGCTGCCAAAATGGATATCGTTACCGATATCGTTGTGTGTGCCAATGCACGAGCCATAATTACAAATCGTTTGTATGATTTCTGTCACGTGACTTTTCTAAGGATATTGGTAACAATATCCTTGGGTGTAAACCCACCATTAAACTCAGCTATTATTCTTTTAAGATCAGCTTGGAGCCTCAGGGATTTTAGCAAAGTCTCCATTGTTTTCCGTGTAAGGGGAATATCTGTCTGAGCTTTCCCTCCCCCTTTTGAGGCTGCTGTGTGTGAGCCACATTGAGAAAAGCAAAGAGAGGGGGCTGGGGAGTGAGAAGCTGCAGCCATATTGGAGACTGTATTCAGTACCTGGTATCGGGAGAAATATGCAGTCACCTTCTTTGGAGATCTCCTTCTTGCTGTCTTGCCACGCACCATTGGAACCACTGTGTCCTCAGGTCACCAGTTAACTTATTTAGGGCTTCCCAGAGTTGTTTTTCACTTGTTGTGCTGAGTTAAAGTCGATCTCTGCTGGAGATCCTGCACTAGGCAGCCTTTGCCATTCAAAGCTTGGCCACGACCCACCATTTGGCTGATCTTGATGAACATTTGTTTTAGTTTTTTTACCATAACAAACATGTAACTATGACCTTTGAAAAGTTACACACTGAGTCTGAGGACATTATATTACTTTATTTATGTTTTTTTTCAAGTTGCTGCTGTTTTTGAATTCAATTAAACATTTTCTATATTATGTTTTAGTACAATATAATACTTGACAAATTGATCATTTATGTCCCTGTTATTTGACTTCCTCTTTTATTTTTCCATTTCCCTGATTTCCTCCATAACTTCTGTCCCCCTCTATCCTCTTATTGTTTGTTATTTTTTCCTTTCTGTAAGTTAAAAAAAAAATCAATATAAAGATTGAACCAGAAAGTTCCAGACTGATGACTTACCATTGTGTATTACGGTATCGTTAAACATAGTAAAATGACAATAAAATAAGTATGACACGATAGACAAATGATTAAAAAAGAATTTATTAAACATAAATTGCAGAAACATACAACACACTTAAGAACAGGTAAAAGTGAACACATGTAAGATGCATTAGTTTTTCAAAAATGCTTAACAATGGGAGTCAGCCTGGAGCATGATGGTACAGCCATAAACCATTGAACGTTATTGTAGCTATGGAAATGTACACTAGACATTAACACAATATAGTCTTGGGTAAAGTGCCAGACACCAAGGAAATTTGTTTTTATTTCAAAATATTTTGAACAACATTGTAACGCTAAAACTAAGCTTTTAGATCCAAATCATCTACACAATCTTGCTGAGCTTGCATTGGGTGTCATACTGCAGTATTTTGGTCAGTATTTTGCATTAATACTTGTCAAATCTAGGAGTGACATCCAGGATTCGACTTAAATGGTAATTTTGTTTACAGCAAATGATGTTTATTTCTGATTAAAACACCACAAGTTATTAAAGTATACTTTTTACCAATTCTTCTAAATTTCCAGACCTCTATTTGCTTTGTTTTCCAAATTGGACAAAGAATAATCAAGATAAGTATAAAGCCGGCGTCACACGCAGCAACCAAAGCTGCGATGTCGGAAGCGATGTGCGGATGCGCGCTCGCTTCCGACATCGCAGCCTTGGTGTCACACGGCAGGATGTTGCCGGTGACGCCGCAGCGATGTGGGTGGAGCCATCACTCACTGGGCTGGGATCAGCCCAGCAAGAATCCACAGCAGTACTGCGGTATATGCTGGATCGCCACCAACATCGCTATTGCAGTGTAAGAGGCGCGATCCAGCCTAATCGCTGATTGCAGATTGACAGGTTTACGTTCATGCTGGTAAACCTGTCAATGTGCGACCAGTGATAGATCGCAGTTGCGTCACGCTGTTACACAGCAAACGCACTTGTGATATCGTGAGCGACATCGCTGATGCATCACTTTTCGGCAATGTCGCTCACGATATTGATGCGTGTGACGTCGCCTTAAGATACCAAATGAATACCTCAGTATGTAAATTTATTGAGCTAATGCTCTACCCCAGATGGCAGTAATACAGATGTACAGTTCAAATATAATAAAATATAACCAAGCACACTTATGTATATCATTAGGACATTACTGACTGTAATCCAATGGAAAAAAAGGATATAAATTAATGCTGTGGTTAAAAACAAGCAGGTCAAACTTGTGTTACAAGTTAGTGTTACAACTAATTAATTCCATGGGTTCCTAGAGTATATCAAAATCCAAATTTATGTTTAGGTATTGTGGTGCCAATCAAAGGGATAAAATAACATAACTAAGCATACACATAAGAAATCTCAGTACATCCATCATTCACTCATGACAGCAGGAACAATAACATTGTACAGAAGAGATTCTTAGAATTTTATCTCCAATATTGCTTACTTTTAATAGTGATGTACTTATTTTTAACAGATGTATAGCTTTGTTGGCAAAATGCATTTTGTTTAATTATTTGTGTACTCTATAAGATTGTTATAATATTTTTTAAAACTATTATGGAGTTAAACAGGGATATTAAAGGACTATTCCTAAGTTGACTCTTGAGCAGGACCAAACTCTGGTGTCTCCTTAGTTTCCCTATTACCTGGTTTCTAGCAAGCTGAGCTCTCATCTTTGAGTGACTGCTTTCTCTGTAAATAGTAGAACTGCAGTATTAGTAGAATTACTGTATACATTTCAGCACACATTCTGCTATAACACATTCAGCTATCAGTGATTTGCTCTGAGTCTACACTGTTATCCCATATTTACAAATCGAAATGACGGGGCATTTGAGGAAGCACACAGAGTAATCTAGTAAGACTAGAGAGCCATGATTAAGAGATCTGCACTGAGAGCCTTGGGACTGGTGATTTATAACTTCATCCCTTCAGAAGATGAGAGGAGGAGAAAAGAGGGGGAGGGAAGTGAGAAGCTAACTGCTGTATAGAAATTAATGGGTTGCCAAGAGCTGACTGGAATGTTAGGGTATGGACACACTGGCATGAAAGTCGGGCGACTGCAATGCGAGTTTTTCTCGCACTGCAGTCGCATCAATGTTATTCAATGTCCGAAAGCACATTTGCGAGTGTCGGACGTTTTTTTCTCATCCACTTCACAGACAAGAAACAAATCACAACATGCTGCAACAGTATGTGATTCACGCACGAGAATCACCAATGTAAGTCTATGGGTCCAACAAAATCACGGACCGCACATTGACCATCCAAGTCAGATGCATTTTTTAGGCAGCTGCATCAATTGCAATGAAGGAAAGGATATAATAAATCAGGCGTCTCTGGCAGAACCAGGAAGTAGATGTAAACTAAGCTGTGCCAAGTTTAGCCATTACACCTCGGCGGATCTGATGACCATGGCCCACAACATCAATGTTGAGAATTTAATTGAACTGGTCCAGGAGGGGACACAATTGTGGGACCCAAGACATGCTGCTATGCAGCCCAGAGAAACCACCAGTCTGCCTGGATCAATATCACCAAACAGCTCTTCCCCTGTTATGACAGCAGTTTGAGGGACATCCAAACCAATCTTGGTAAATATTACGGCAATCATTGTGCAATGTAACATAGTGTTGTCATATATTTATTCGATTTTGAGTCATAACTTATGTGTTGTCATATTGTACCAACGGAGTTTATCTAGTGAAAAAAAATGGCTGTAGTTGTCGGGATCAATATCGCCGGGACAGAACAATGTTTCCCCAAGTGGTTCCGCGGCACCTTAATAATTAATCATACAGCTTGTGCCTAAGCCTTCAATGCAATCCATGAAAAAACGGTCATGGTGTACAACTAACAGTGTTTGGATGCCAAAACACACTGCACATAACAAGGTACCTGCCCTAAAGTCATATGGGCTGAATACCCACTGTACGACGCCGCAAAGGAACTAATTGATTTTCTAACATAATTAATACTCTCCTACAAAACCCACCTCCATAATAAGACATCAGTAATGTTGGAATAGAGGGTACTACAACTTGAAAAATTAATAATATTTACCTTGTACCAATTTACAACAAAATGATATTAAGCATCAATCAACAATGTCACTCAAGGCTTATTTACAACATGTACACAAAAGGATTTGATGTATGGCGTGTTGTGATTCCCACAATGTGGGCAACTGTGCAGGCAATGTGGCGTCTGATTTCAAATACAAATCGCATGTGATAAATACTTTGCACACGGACAGCACACAGATTACACTCAGACAGCACTCGGATGTCATCCAAGAAAATGTTGGACAGTCGCATAGCAGTTGAATGCAAAATGGACCAAAAAACAGATGACGCTCGTACGCTCGGAAATGTTAATCGGACTGCATATTTTCACGCCAGTGTGTTTCTACCCTTAAGTCCTTTCTTGGATTGTAAGTACTAGGCCAGGCATTAGAGGACAGGATCCATGGAAATGAGCTGTACACTATAAAATATAAAATGTGTCATTGCTGGAGAACAACAGCAGACAGCAAAAGCAAGTCAAATGCAAACTTGCTGATTTTCATGCTTTCAAACTAATTAAAGCAATTTAAGAGTTTGAGAATACCCAATAATTAACACAAGAGGATTTAAAAAATAATATGTAGAAGACTATGTCTTCAGAATGTTTCTTAACTTGTGAAATGAAAAGAAATGTTCATATTGCCTTTAAGAACATTAAAGTGTTGAGTATTCGCACACAAACTTAACATCTGCAAGCATTGTATACATATGTTTGTTATATTCCTTTATCACTTTGAATGGCACTAGAATAGGCAGAATTGTTGGTTTTTAAAGTGGTGCAAATTTTTTGTGTTCAAAAAATCTTATTGTTAGGCATAGATTTGCCAGATTATATTTTATTAAAAATAATGCTAGAACTAATAATGGTTTCCATTGAATGACTTCAAGCACAAATCTTGATATGGGTAGTTTATTGAGAAATAACATAACTTTTCGTTAAATAAAAAATAAACATTATTCTCTAAACCCAGAATACTCCTTTAAGCTGCCTGAAATGCATTTACTGCTTGTGTTCAGCAGTGGGACATGTTTTATGCCATGAGAGCAAGTGCTTTCATAAGCATTTTAACAAGTACTAAATTATCTAGCTGTTTACTGCTCTATATAGGATTTCAGTGGTTTCTTTAAGCATGTCGAACCTCACATGAATGAATTCAAACACATCAAAATGCAATGAATGTCAAAATTGGAAATTTTATTCCTTTTAGGTCAGTTTTTGGACTCGTTCAGACGAGCATATAATATTGACATTTGTTGCCTGAGTAAAAAGTAGATAGCACACTGACCAATATAAATTATTGGGGCTGTACAGGTGAAAATAAAAATCACAGCATGCATTATTCTGATTCGAATCTCAGATGAGACTTGCCCATTAAGTCTATGGGTGTGCAAAACAAATTGGAACCAACACAGGGATCTGTATTGTATTCGATTTTTTTGATATATTACCATTATTAACCAGGAGACTAAATTTGATAATGTGCATTTTAAAATGATGTATAACAATGGATGTCACTAATGTCACATAGACGTAAAATTAGGACACACGAATGGCACACCAACGGCATGGATGACAATGCGGAAACAAAAATGTCCGAATTTTCTGGACAAAAATGGAATGATTTTTCATACACTTGTCTGGCTCTAATTTTAAGCTAAAAGACTATAATATAATGTGAAAATACATACATACTTAACGTTTAGCTTTGTGGCATTTTGGTGTCAATCGCACTATTATCAAAGCAATGTATTATCTGTTTGCCATTTTTTCTAGAGATTTTTTTCTCTATTGGCTTGTCAATACAATACCTGGACAAATGATTGTTAAAGCAACCACTAAAAACCCATGTACAAAATGGCATAAATAAAGAGATGCTGTTGATTTTTTACATGCATTAAAAGTGCAACTGTAAAAATTTTTTTGCTGATTTAGATTTGGCACTAAAATTTCACCAAAGTTTAAAATTTGTCTTTTCCAAGTATAGGAATACAATCATTACCTATTGTTGAAAAGCAAAAATAATATTTGGTTATATCTTCTTAGTACAATTCTCGCTGTACACTGCAAATCTATAAAATGATGAGAAAACTGTTAACATCTCTGCAGTAGTGCAGTGTCAAGAAGAATGTTGCTGTTTACAATTTGCCATATTGGATCGTAGGGTATAAATAAAATGTGCATTTAAATTTGGGGGAGTAAAAGGTTGTGTATCTTAAAAACTGTGGTCACACTAATATATGAAAGCATGAAAGAGTATTAACAAATTGGCAAAATTATCCTAAAAAGGAGTCTTTAAAATTAGAAAAAAGGCCTGTTTCTTTTCCCCTAAACAGTGTTAGACCTTACTCAGATGTCTGCTTCTTTCTTCTAAATGAAAAGAAAAAAAAAAAAAATTCAGAGTGCTGGATTATGTTTATCAGTGTTGGTCCATATGTCTTTTTTAACATCAGTGTTCCATTAGTTCTTCTTGTATGTAAAAAAAGAAAATACTGATGGCAGTCTCTCAAGTTTATCTTCGCAAGCAGTCAATGAAAAAGGTGAATGCAACTAGAATATCATCAGAATGCTGCCCGAGATTATATTAAACCCACTGCCATAATTTTCTAAACAGGTAATCGAAAAAATGTATTGTATACAATGCCTGTACAACTTTATATTGTTAACAACCATAAACAGGGATTGAAAATGCAATGTGTACTGTAGATAACACATATTCACATATAAATACAATCCATTAACTTCATCATCAATTAATATTTAGGATTTAGTCAAAGTGTAGCCCATAAGCATGTGTTTCCTACAATCAAGCTCAAGTGTATCCTACATCTTACACGGGGTTGTATTAGCTTGTATCTAGTAAGATTACCATTATTGTTTTCTTTTCTAGTTTTCACTTTTTTTGTGGCTAACACCTTTAAGACAAGTGTTCGTGGCTAACACTTTTGAGACATTTTAAGAAATTAGAAATGTTTGTACATCATGATGAGCTGATTTATCTATCCTAATCATCAGATTTCAAGCAAATGTTGGGCATTGCCATGAAAGCAGACATCATTCACTACATTACTACATTAGTAATATACATAGTAAAACAAAAAAATTAAAATAAGAAAAATGGCTCTCACATGTCTAGGACCTTATTTGATTGTATGTCATTTTGTAACATGTCAATAAGCTACGGGATTTTCTTCTTTAGATAAGTGAAGGTGAAGATGCTGACCACGCCATAGGCTGTGCTTTGAAGCTGACTACACAGGGCAGAGAATCTCCTCAGGAGAAGGGACATGAAACTTGCTGGCCTATATACAAGTAGGCTAATAGTACCCAAATAAGGAATAGGAAATGGGGCTTTGTGACTACACTATAGGACTATCTAAACAGACACTAAGACTACCTAATCCTACAACGGGACATAGTACCACCCTTATAAGGACAACAGGCTTTGTGACAGTGGGATCTTTGACTGAGGGATACTGTAAAGGCAATTGGAGGTTCCCCTGAGACCCATCAAGATTGGAGTTGGATAAGAAGCTTATTCACTGTAAACGAGAGTTGGGAAAAAAACCCTATATGTGTAGGAGACCAGTACAGACACATAGGTGATCAACAGTCAAAAGCTATACCACTCTATTGGAGACAAGGGAAGCAACCTGGGCCCAGAATTCACAATACGGGTGACCTGAGTATCGTAAGGAACCCGCCCGTCATCTGATGTACTATACCATATAACTCGATGTAGAAGCTCCTGAAGAGCCTTTAAGTATCAAGAAAGGCGAAACACGTCGGGAATAAAAAGACGACAACCTGTGGTCATATAGGTTTATACATCGTCTATTGTATAAAAAGGGATGTTTAATGAATGATAGTAGATGTTATATGATCACTTGGATATAAAGAGGAGTGCTCGACCCAACCTAGGATCTCTAACCCCTTGCTGCAACATCATTCTTTACCGTAGTTTCGTTTTATAGATGACATTTTTATGATTTGGACAGGTACCCAGTCTGACTTGCATGAATTTTTTGACCAGATTAATCATCTGGTTTTGGGCCTCACTTTTACCATGCATTTCAACTCAAGAGAGATTCGTTTTTTGAATACTCTCATCTCCATTTCCAGTAATGGATATCTAGAATCGGATTTATACCGTAAACCAATGGACAAAAATAGCTTACTTTTGTATAGCAGCTGCCAACTAAAACATACTAAGGATGCTCTTCCTTACTCTCAACACATTCGAGTTGACAAGATTGTCTCTAACTCTGTCCTTAGACAACAAAGACATAATGAGATGACATCTAGATTTCTCAATAGGGGTTACCCTCATCATTTGGCTACCTCTAGAACACAGGCAGAAACTATATTAAGAAATAATGATTCCAGCGTTACCTTTGTTAACTCATATCATCCCTTCAACAATGTCATTAAAGGTATCATTAATAAACACTGGCACATTTTGGCAGATTCATATCCTAATATATCAGAATTTAAACAATTACCTTTATGGTGCTACAAGAGAGCACTCTATTTGCGTGATCATTTAGTCCGTGCGGACGAGGTTTCCAATATTATTAAATCACGGCAAACCTTTTTGGCTACCCCAAAGAAGGGGAATTTCGGATGTCGCAGCTGCCTGCAGTGTTCCAATTTAGTGAAGGGAAACACGTTTTCCCATCCAAGATGTATGTTGGGGAATAATAATGATAATAATTACCACCCAGCATATGCAGGATCGCATCTCTAAACATAAATCAACTATTAGGTGCCAGAATCCACTTTTGCCAGTCCCTTATCACTTTGTTTCTAAGGGACATATAGTAGCACAGTTCAGGTACCATATTCTAGAACATGTACCCCCCATGAGATGAGGCGGAGACAGTATTAAAAGGTTAAAAGAGAGAGAGGCATTTTGGATATTTAATTTACAAACACTGGAGCCTAGAGGTCTTAACCGTGAGTATGAGATTATCCTTTAAATGCATTGCCTTACCATGAAGTGGTTTCTATTGTTTATTCACCATTTCCTATCATTTTCTGTATTACAACAGTGCTACATGCAGTTTTGGATCCCCTGGTCATTAATGTCATACATATTAAGCCCAGTGATCCTGTTTTACCTTATTATGCAGTGTTCCTTTATTTTATCTATGTCTTTTGTAACATTCAAATTCTTTAATTCCTAGTAATATTATGCTTTTTGTCTTTATACTAGATTCCCTTAGGAGGTTTTTGCCTATTTTGAGCTTCTTCTATGACTTCCCATTGTTTGTATCCTTTTTCTGATGGCTCACTGCCGGTTCTCGCAAGTGTGCATGCGCAGCTTGCATTCCAGGGCGCGACTTCCTGCGTTCCAAATACCGGAAGCAGGAAGTCGCTGTCGTATACGTTACATCCGGTTTGTATTTAAACACGGCGGAGCGGGCAGAACGCCGCTCACAGCCGGTTTCAGCCCCCCTGTAAGTACTGACATGGCGGTTTATGCTAATGTTTAGTCAAAGGGTCTGGATTAGCTCACTTTTGGATTACTTAGTCTTGTCTTTTGATTTATGTTTATAATCATGCCATTAGCCTTTAGGTAAGCTATACGGCGCTCACTGTGGGTCAGTCCATTGATGTATTCACTATTCCAGGTAATTGGCATTTCTACATTTATTGATTCCCTCAAAAAGGCAATCTTGTAGCTGTGAGCCAAACCATGCAATAAGGGTTAGATCTATCATTTCATAATTAAGGTATTACTCTTAATTTATATTATACTGCATTTTATGATTTTTTTCATGTTTTTCTATGAAATGAAAATATCTGTTTTACAGATTACTATAGAGATAAGGGTTCAGTGATTGCTCACATCTTGAAGTACTAGCTTGATTTCTTTTCTCATCGGAGGTCCATTAGGCATACGAAGCATTAACTGTGATGAGGCAATATTACAGGGAGCATTTTCATTGGGTTACCATACCAATTATCTACTATATAATCTCCTAATCATGCCTGTCAGACGCCAAAATCGCGCGCCAGCGCTCATTGGCTGCCGGTAAACAAGACTGGTTGAAAATTAGTCTTCATGTATGTCTGGGCCCACTGCAACCGTTTCTGCTTGTGAGCACTGTTTAGGGGTGGCTGAATAGTAGGTTTATGCACCACAGCAAGCCTTTGAAGGATCCTACACCTTGAGGTTCGAGGGACTCCAGAGGCACCAGCAGCTTCAAATATCTGTTTGCTGGTTTGTAAGGCTTTTTTAGCAGCTGCTCTCTTAATCCGATGAACTTTCCTGGCAGAAACCTTCCTCATTCTGCCTTTATCTGCACGACCACGTCTGTGCTCAGAATCAGCCACAAATCTCTTCACAGTATGATGATCACGCTTAAGTTTTTGTGAAATATCTAATGTTTTCATCCCTTGGTTAAGGCAGTGCACTATTTGTTGCTTTTTGGCAGCAGAGAGATCCTTTTTCTTTCCCATGTTACTTGAAAACTGTGGCCTGCTTAACATTGTGGAGTACCCAGTTTTCCTTTTATTGGGCTCACCTGCCAAACTAATTATCACAGGTATCTGTGATTGATTTCAGTGATCCAAAGAACTCTGAGACACAATCCCATCAATGGGTTTCATTAAAAAAACAACAAAAAAACAACCCTATGACACTTAAAATCAATTTGCATAATAATTTGGAACACAGTGTAGTGCTGCTATACATGTGCTGTAAAGTACTGCCATATACTGTAGTGCTGCTATACATGTGCTGTAATGTATTGCCATATACCATAGTGCTGCTATACATGTGCTGTAATGTACCGCCATATACCATAGTGCTGCTATACATGTGCTGTAATGTACCGCCATATACCATAGTGCTGCTATACATGTGCTGTAATGTACCGCCATATACCATAGCACTGCTATATATTATATATATATATATATATATAATATTATATATGTAGTTCACTCACGTTGACTGAACAAGTTCTGTCAGTCACAGTATGTCAACTACATACATATTTTAGAATACCCGATGCATTAGAATCGACCCACCTTCTAGTAACTAAATAATTGTCTTTGAGGATATTTGGTTTTCATAAAACTTGTTTTGTGATGTAATTTCCTTATCATTTTCTCTAGTTTCATATGCCTTAAGGCCACGTTACACACACAGATATCTGTTCAGATATTGTTCACAGATCTCTGGTTGCAGTGAAATCATGGACACATTGTTACATTTTGTGGCTGTGTAGAAATATAACAATGTGTCCATGATTTCACTGCAACCAGAGATCTGTGACCAATATCTGAACAGATATCTGTGTGTGACGTGGCCTTAACTGACACAAGTAAATAGTCAAGCACTATAATTTTGCCACAAGGTATCCTTTTTACTTTTATTATGTTGTTTTGTGGATTTTTTATCTATGAATTGTCTCATTGTTCATAGGACAGTTGTTCCTATTGATCTTGTGCACATGATTCGTAGATATAAACATTTTTTTCTGTTCTAGCATATTACAGGTTGTGAAAAATTTTTTGCTGTAATGTTTTGTCTAAATACAGAAAATATGTATCTGTATATAATGATATTTATGTAATATCTATGATGTAACTGAAAATCTTTTTTATGTTATTTTGTAGTAATGATAATTGAAAAAGGCCATGGAGGGCTGAAAACGTTTTTTTGATAAAACAACCTGATTTCTTGTGACAAAAGTCATCAAATAAAGACTGAGCATTCACAGCAACTTTTTGTGGACTGATTATATTATTAAGATGTGCCAGTTTCTATTGTTATATGATCACTTGGAGACCTGACCTCAGATATTCACAGCCAGGGGACTCCGTACGTGATACAAACCAACGGTGACTAAAAAGTGTAACGGACTGACGGATTGACCAATAAACCCTTTGGTTTTAAGTCTGGAGACTCAGTGTCCAGATAACTCCAATGGGATTACGTGTGACTATTACTGTGAGGGTAACATTTATAGGATCACCATTTCTCCCATAATACAATAGATATTGTGTGTTTATGGGTGTGGGGGAGGGTTATATGTAAATTGTATGTCTACACTGAACACTGTGACACGAGTCCACACAGGACATTTTCATATGCAATAAAATTATCTAAAGAAGACAATCCCGTAGCTTATTGACAGAACACAATTGGATAACTCTGAGACCCTACTAAATCGGTGAACACATTTTGTAACATGGTTGATGAAATGTCGCACTGCTGAATACTGCTCACTTTAAAGAGTAATCGTATATGTATTGAACAGGACACTACCAATTTTCTAAGTAAACATATATCTAAAAGGTCCATTAATTTAGTTATATATAATAATGAGAAATTACACAGGAAAAAAGTATTGAACACACTTCCTGAAATTAATTTAATATTTTGTACAAAAATTTGATGACAGCTTCAAGATGCCTCTTGTATGAAGAAACTAGCATTGCTCAGGTAAGATTTTGGCCTATTCATCCACACAAAAACTCTTCAAATTACTAAGGTTTTCTGGGTTCTTTCTATGAACTCTGAGCTTTAGTTCTTTCCAAAAATTCTGTTTGATTCAGGTCAGGTAATATGCTGGATCATTTTAGTCACTTTATTTTCTTTTCCAGGTAACCAATTAAGAGCTTCCTGGGCTGTGTATTTGGGATCAATAAGTTGCTGAAATTTCCACCCTTATTTCATCTTCATCATCCTAGAAGATGGCAGCAAATTTTTATTAGAATTGTCTTGGTACATTTGTTCCTTCATTCTTCCTTCAATTATATGAAGTTTGCCGGTGTCATATGCTGAATAATAGCCACACACCATGATTTTCCCACCTTCAAACTTCATTGTTGGTATGGTGTTTTTAGGGTGATATGCAGTACATTTTGACTTTAATACATGGTATTTATAATGGCATCCAAAAAGTTAAATTTTGGTCTCATCTGGCCAGATTATATTGTTCCAGTATTTCACAGGCTTGTGTAAATGTTGTTGAGGAAACCTTAAATGCACTTGAATACAACAACAATGGAGTCCCATGTGGTTAGTGTGTGATTTTTGTCCCGATGAAGAGCTCAGAAACGTGTTGACAATAAAAATAACCATACTTAATACTTATTGTATCAGTGTCTTTTGCATGGCAGCACAGCTTCATCCCATTCCTCCTTTATTGTTTCTTTGGCTCTCCACAGGAGGTTCTAGGCTCTTGGACAACACTTCTGATAATTGTTTATATTCCTTTGTCTGAAAAATGTCAGAAGCACCTGGCTTTAGGTGGAATATGATGAAATGATGATTTTTCCACTTCCAAATTATGGCTCCAACAGTGCTCACTAAAACTTTTCAGTAGTTTGGAAATTGAAGAATTTCATACTATCATTATGTATTGCAACAATAAAGTTGCATTGGTCTAGAGACAGTTCACTAGTTTCACTCATCATGAGATGTTTCTTGTGTGGCACCTTGATAATTAGTCACCTTTTTAAAGACCATCAGTTGAACCAGCTAATATTTTTTTACTAAGTGGAAGGATTGGAATTCAGCTAGTATCATGACTTTCCATAGCTTTTTGCACCTATCTTTCTTCTTGTGTTCAATAATTTTTCCCCATATAATTTTTCATTATTACACATAACTTAAAGGGAATGTGTCATGTGTTTTTTCCTATGTAATCTTAAGACTACATAGTGCATGGGTTAGCACAACTATATCAGCAATGCATCTTTTATCACAGTGTGTTGTTATTTACCTGCAATGTTTGTTTTAGCTTCTGAAGATTATGATTGCTGACTAAGTCAGCTAAAGTTCTGCTAGTCCATCAAGACCCCTTCTGTGATTAGCAGCTCCTTGTATATAGACTTTGTATATAGAGAGCCTGGGGTGAGTGAAGGCAGCTTTCTGAGTTCTGCTAAATGCTAAATCTAAAAATTCTGATTGTGTCATAACCGCTTCACCTAGTAAACTAAGTGAAACATCATTGGAATTCAGGGTCTCCTTTCCTATATCATGCTGCTCTCAGATGATGTAGCAAAACCACTCTGGACATATTCCCTTTAATTTATAAACATCTGTGGTTTCATTTCTTTGCTTGTGTAGATTGAATGACTTGTTACCGACATCTGGGGAGAAATCTTGTGTCAATAGCACATGTAGAAACATATTTAATTAGAAAATTGATGACATTTACTTCACTCTGTATTATAAGAGAATTCTGTTTTTTTTCATCCTGGACTCACTAGTCATTCTCAATTAATTGGTAAAATATGTCTGATTTTCCCGTTACTGAGATAGGAGATGACAGTTGCTACTCGTAAATGTCTATGAAGATGTGATTGGAGAGGAATAGGGCAAAGCTAGACCACTGATACACATACTGCTGCAAGTTGTCCTGAAACAACAACTACACTTTAAAAGATTGTCCACCACTGAAGTTGCCGGATGCTAGAGGTGTGTAATGTACAGACCATTAGGATTCATCTCTGCTTGGGTTTTCCTGCAGTCATCATGTGACCATAAGCATGTGATTTGCATAGCTGCAACCATGTGCTGACTTGAGTATCAGACACGTTTCTCAATGTTCTATGTCAAAGTACTGTTGAAATAAGACTCAAATGATCATGTGACTTCAACTATGCAAACGGTGTGCACATTGCACGCTGCCATAATTCAGCAGCAAGCTTGATGAAAATTTCTTAAGGAATGGAAAACCCATTAAAGTTACATAGTAGAGTTGCTGTACAGCTCAGAAGCATTCCTACCTCTAGGTAGATCAGCTCCAGCTTAGACATTCCTAAATTCTTCTATTGGCAGTTTGCTTCTAAATCACTCTGCCCAATCATAAAGACAGCTGCACAGCTCCTCATATCAACACTCTGCACTTATTTCTACACTCAATGAAGGTAAGAAACTGGAAACTGAACTATTAACAATCAGCCTTCTTTTACAATAAGAACAAAGCTGTAGTGTGGATAGCAACCTACTAGATCCCAGATAAGCAGCATTAAAGAAGTTATACTGCAGTGACAGTGTATCCTTATTTACAGAATTGGTAATGAGTTATTGGAAGTCCCATTCATGAAACCATCAGTCACAACCATGATAATCCTTTTTTTAAAAGTGTTGTCCCCTTCTTGGACAACCCCTTCTTATTCCCCATGTATGCCACCATAAAATAAAAAATCCTATATTCACCTCTGATGCCAGCGTACTTCTAGTGGTGTCTGAACTTGCGTTCTCAGTGCTCACGTGACATTGATTTGATATGTGAGCCCCACACCAATCACCGCTTTCTCTCCCCCATGGCTTGGGACAGTTAAGTACTTAACAAGAAGAATGAACTGTGGCTGCTTCTCATTTCATATTAATTACATGCCTGAAGGAAGGTTAAGTAATTAATAGGAAGTAAAAACTGTAGCTGCTTCTCACTTCCTGTTACTGACATACCTTTAGGTGGAGAGAGAGAAGCTGGCGCTGATTGTTATTACATGCAAGCCCATGTCCAATGTCACATGAGCACCAGGAACACAGTTCCAATACCACTGGAACCGAGCTGGCACTGGAAGTGAATATAGGCTTTTTTTAATTTTATGGGGCATACATTCGGAATAAGAAGGGATTGACCAAAGTAGTGGACAACCCTTTTAATCACTGCACTACCATAGACCCCCAGGTCTTATAACATGAAGTCATTCATAGCTTTAGACAACCTGGAATACAGACAATAAACTCTTCACTTTCCTTGACCTCCAAAGATTCTAACATGACTCCCTTCACTGTACCAAATCACAAAGGATATAAACATTACCCCATCACTGCCCTGGACCACCAGCAATATAGATCAAAACTTTCACTGCGCTAGGACCTAATTATTAGGCAGCTGTAAGTTAATATTTCTTTAATGTAATTTTGTATTGCTCAGCTAAGAAAGAAAGTTGCTCAGCCGACAACTGCCCTGCTTGCTAGTTCTAAGTGCTTAGAATGACCATTGCTCATGGCCATACAAAATAAAACATATTCATGTGATTTTTTTAGTTTTTGCAATTGCTGAAAACTTGTGGTATTGTAAAATCATTTTTTATATCCACTTGGATGAATTGCTTGTGTTCATGTTGTCATTTTTAATGAACAGTATTTTCCATCCTACTCCAAATAATTCAGTTCAATATACTGTGTACTATGCAGTATATTTACAGTTCAGCTAATTTACAGTAAAATTATCATTTGCTTTCAATTAAATAGCAATTCTATTTTAAACAGACTAATACAGGGACCCCCTTAAAATATTAAAACTAAGGCTACATCACTACATTATCTGACACATTTTTATATAAAAAGAAAGGATCCTTGCATGGTATAAAAAATGGATGTAGATCATTTACAGGGGAAGCATACGTAGGACAAAATGCAGTAGCTCCATCAATTTGTCCCCATTCTGGTGAGATTTGTTTATTTTACAGGATTAAAAAAAAAATCACCAAATAGCAACTGTATCCTCCTCCCAAAAAAATAAAACAAAACAAAAACAAATTTATAGACATCCATCCAGTTTGGATTACTTGTAGGAATGAGTATTATGAACTGACTTCACAGTACATTCTTTCCAGTATGTTATAAATACACTTAATGTACATCGCTATCCTTCCTATATAATGTCATAGATACAGCTACACATATTTTGTCAGATAGAATATAGGAATCAGTGAATGCATTAAATTGTAGAATTCAGTTTTTTTGGAGGATTTACCAGGATTTTTATCTAGTAAGCCTAGCTTCAATGTCTCCCAAAGGGTTAAGAATTGCTTGAAAAGTAGAAGGGATTGTCAATAATTAGAAATCTTTGGTTTAGATCGGGGAGACCCTGAAGCTCCTTACTAGATGATCAGAGTCATCAGTAAAATCTGAAGATATGTGCTCACTTCATTTGATATGCTGGTATGTTGATTAAATAAGCAAGGTAGGTTAATGAAATCAGTAAGCGATTTATTATATCCTGTAACTACAACTTTCACATAGAACATATTGTACTTTTGTGTTTGCTCTGTAGCAATTACTTGTAAATGTCACACGTAACAAAAGGTTACATTAACTTTATTCTTTGCCTGAATTAGAGTCTTAATGAGGAAGCATAATTTAAAGGAGTTGTCCACTACTTATACAACGCTATCTGATTCCAATTGTTCTCCCCAAGTGAAATAAAAGTATACACTCACCTCAAGTGCTGGCACTGTTGCGGCGATTTTGCTACTCACATTCCTAGTGAAAACATAAAGTTGTGACGTCACACGAGTCATGTGTCCAGTCACCGCCAACTTCTCGCCACGCCTTCGGACACAGAAGTGATCAACAGGAAGTGAACAGAAGTCGCATCACTCACTTCCTGTTGTTTAACTCACCTGTCTAAAAGCATAGAGACAGGATCCAGAGGTGATTTAATGCTGGACTCACGTGATGTCACATCATCACTTGATCCCCAGGAATATGAGTAACAACACCACTGCAATGGTGCCAGTATACAGGGTGAGTGCAAGCTTTTTTATTTCACCTGGGGGAAACATGTGCTGATAGAAGTGGTTGTCCTAGTAGTGGACAACCCTTTTAAGATAGACCCATCACAGACTTGATATTCTACAGCTCCAAACTGTTATAAAATAACATTGGGGATCAAAGATTTCTGATTGAAAATTCAGTCATAAAAATACTTATCAATGCTAAAAAGTTGAAGACTGTGTGTTGTAACTGATTGTCTCTGCTTGACTTTACCTTTATGACAAAGGAAACTATTCAATTATTAATAGATATGAACAGGGCTGGATAGCTACCTGCCTTTAGAAATTTACAACACAGTCTGGCTGCCAATTGGCAAACTAAATCATTGAAGAATTGAAACTCATGTCATGGCACATTTTCAAATATAGGATGATATTCTATGCTTTATTATCATAGCCAAATCTCCAGAACCAGCCATGGATGAAGGCAAGTTCTAAAGAGCAGATCAAGGATTCGTTATATTCCAGAACAGTGTTGGTAATCCAAGATTTTTTTTCACTAAATCCAAGACAATAATTTTGCATAAGGTAGGGTAGCCAGAAGGCATATGAAAAAAACATTGACATTATGAGCAACCTGGCTAAATAACATTAAGATTAATTCAAATTTCTACTTTGTGTGTAAAAGTATGGGAACTGTAGATGGCTGCATACCAATATATATATATATATGATATATATATATATATATATATAATATATATATATATTTATTTATTTTATTTTTTCCTTTTAAAACTTCATGTAGCAATATCTCACATGGACTATTCAAAAGGAGGTAATAAACAAGTTTGGGGTTTCAATTTGGTAGAGAAATGCAACATAGTGACTCTTTTACTACACTTGTGAAAGAGCGCCCACTTTGTCAATATCTACAAAAGGTACTCAGAACATTGATCAGGTCCGACCTTACATTTATATCTGTGCAAAGGCATGATCATATCAAGATTGTGAACTTCTTTGAGACGTTACATTGGACATTTTCATCCAGTGTATGAGAAACAATCATCATTGGCTGTTTATAGAGTATGTTTATTTTTTGCTGTACATATTCGGGAAGTAGTTTCCACTATTCTATGCAGAAGTGTATATCTTACGGGATAAACCTCCTTTTTACAATTTGAGGCTATTGGCAACACATACCACTGTATGTCTCTGAAGTCCACCAGATGTATGTCCCCAACAGAAGACTCAAGTGTGAACAGCGCCTAATTATAATTTAGACATCATTTTTTATATGAATGAAGCCCCTTTTCTTTTCAGAATGGCCACGACTATGTACTTTTTTACCAGTAACAATTCAGCCAGTGTTCAATTCAATGTTGAGAGATGAAGAAGATGATCCTACTGTTATTATTCTGTTGAGTACTTTTTGGGCAATATTAATTGTAGACTATTTCAGTCTAGATATTTTAGAATATAACAGTGCAATTGTCAAGCTATAAAAAATATCATAAAAGGAACATGTTTTTCTCATATCGGGTAAGAACCAGGTCTATGAAATACATCTGCTCATGCAGAAATGTTTGACCCTTTTCTTTTTACTCAACCTCTACTTTATCATGGAATAATACAGTAGTTAATAAAACAATACATTTATCATGCAAAAAATAAAAACAACAAATTACTTTTCTTTCACATTTTGTACACAGAACATAAATTATAAATACTGCCATACAAGATTTGACAGAATATAATGATCATGAAAATAAAAAATATGATCCTCTTTGCTAACAATGCGTCATGCATTCTTAACAGCAAAAAGGGCCCAGGAGACATTAAAGTCTTCAAATGTAAACTCTGTGGAACTGCCCTCAGTTGTCTTCTGAATCCCTTTAAACATTCAAAATGTCTCCCATTTTATGCATCAGAGAAAGAATCATGCCACATATTTCGGCAAAGAAAAAAATATAATTTAACTGTAAAAAGCTTTAAGTCACAAATTCCAAAAACTAGCTAAGTATATTCACATAAAATTATACATTAAATATTTGAGGTATTTCAGAGAGAATTATGAAAAGCTTGAGAGGTCTGTGCTGAATATTTGTAGGTGATCTGTACGGATCAGAGGATTTCTTAGGCAGAACTCAATGCTACTGGTAGTATGAGGTAATGTAAAAGCTCTTTAAAGGTAATCTGTCAGCAGGTTTTTCTATGTAATCTGAAGACAGCATTATGCAAATGATACAGAGTTGTCTCTTATAACAAAGTGTAGTTTGTTTACTTGCTATGTAGTTTTAGCTTCAGTAGCTTTATCATTAGTTAGACTGAGGAGCATTTGAGCTCAGGTCTGACTCCGGCCCCCTCTGATCAGGAGCTTCCGTCTATAAATGTACACTGACAGCCTAGTATGGGCAGGCGCAGCTTCCTCAACTCTGCTGCATGGCTAAATTAAAACCTTTGATTGTGTCAGAACTGCTGCACTCAGTAATCCAAGTGATACATCATTGGAATCTGGGCCTCTTTGCCTACATCATGTGGATTTCAGATGAGGTCCAAAAATCTCACCAAGTGTTTTTTTTATCTAATCTGAGCGTAGTATTATGAAGGGGTAGAGACAAAACGTCTAGCCATTTATTATTTAGTTTTGATATAATCACTGTTTTCTCTGCTGCAAATCTAGCAGTTCTCTGAATGTTCAGCCCTATATTACACGCCCACACCACTGATGCAACTCTGTGAATAGGAAGAATGCTGCAAAACAAATGTATACAGAATAAAAATAAAAAAATAATATATATATAATATATATATATATATATGTTGTACAAAGTTCATGCATATGCAGCAGGTTACTAGTGCTCTAGGAATAATTTCCTGCTGTTTCAGCTGTGATTATCAAAACTACATTAAGCAATCCAGTGAGTGACACATCACAGGAATCAGGATCTCTGTCTCTACATTTTGCTGCTCTCAGATTGTATGGTAAAATCCTGATGCCAGATTCCATTTAAAGAATGTATTGTGGTATAGTATTCATTTAGTTGCTATTAGAAACTCTTTGTATTTTCTAGTATACTTTGTTTTCTTAAGAATAAGTGATTGATTGTTACCAACTAACCCTAAATCAGTAAATCATATTACGTAGTCTTTCTTTTACAAGAAGAATTCGGAATTTACAGTGACATAAAGATATGACAAAGTGGCCTTTTTACAATTTTTTGAAAGTATAAAAACGTTGAAGGAACAAGTTATGCTTAGTGCAGTCCATGAAGTAGAGTTCCACTCACGATTCAGAGAATGGCAAATATGGATGTGGTGGTCTGACCATGTAACTGGTAAAACTAAGTACAGTAAAGATTTGAGTAAGTTAGGCTAGTGTCTAAGTTGCTTTGCCCCTAACCTGCTGGATGCGCTGAAAACTAGTCATTTTCAGGCTCAGCACATAGCGTTACCGCCTGCATATATTGTATCCCTATGGCAACCGGATTCATCGTGCAGCGGCGACTCCACTTACATGCCCCAGATATTCGCTTTTGATGAGCACACAGGAAAATGCTGCAAATTGTGTTTCCTGTGCCCTCATCAAAAGGGCATACCCAGGGATTTGCTGTGGAGCCAGCTGCTATGGTAAGCTTCCAGTTGCCATAGATATCCATAGCCTGGCGGCGCATAGCGTTACACGCTGGTAACGCTATGCGCTGCTACTGCCAGGGACTAAGTTTATGACGGATCCTGATGGCTAGGGGCAGACCAAGTCTGACCCTAGCCTTACCCATGTATTAACCTGTTTTTCTTATTTAATTTGACATGACTTGACAATTTGCTTTTATTTCATTGTATGTACACATTTCTTTATATTTGCCTACATTTCTATATCCTTTTCGATCAACTTAAAAAAAAAATCAATCACTAATGTTGTTTCAGAACAAGGAATGAACATTTACAAAAATGGATTTGCAGACTAATTTTAACTGGAGCTTCAATTTTAGATTGTGTATGAAAGGCTATTTCACACAACCATTCTAATCAGTGTTGTCATCTGAAAGAGAATCTGTCAGCTGTTTTTCGTTATCTAATCTGAGAGCAGCATAATCTGATGGCGGGTTTACACGTTGCGATATCGGAGTCCAATTTCAATGAAAAGTCACGTGGTTCGATTGTTGGACCCGATATCGTTCCTGCGTTGTATGGTGTGAACGTCCAATACGATGCAGGAACGATGTCAATGCGATATCGGGGATTGAATGAGCGTGCTATTCAATGCTCCGATATTGAATGGAGATTGGAGCCGGATCGTGCTGTATGACAGCCCAATTCCGATGTGAAGTTCTACGTCACCCATTCACTCCCATGTTAAATGGTTGTTCCTGGGTTGGGGGGCGTAGACATCGCACAGACGTTGAATTCAGAAATCGCAACGTCTAAACCTCCGATGCGATGCGGGAGAAACGAGTACTAAATGCGCGCTCACGCGCCATAGAATTGCGATATCGCAACGATATTGAAACGTGTAAACCCACCTTTAGGGAAGGAGCTTGATTCCAGTGATGTATCCACTATTAAGCTGTGCTCTAGTTTCAATATAATCCGTGTTTCATCATACAAGACTAGGTTTCATGTGCAATGCAGTCAGACTAATCAGTGTCACCAAACCACTGATTGGCAGCTTGCTGACAATGTACGTGTGGCATCCCTGAGGTCCAGTCACCGCAATGTTATCACTTCTAATAGGTGGTGGTATCATGTCCAGAGGTAATTAGAGCTCCCTACACTAGGTAATCCATTCTTACACAAGCCTGATACTTGACCAGAAGGGAGAGCACAAACACCTAGTTTTGTAAGTTGGCTCACTCTCCGGGCTGGGGGAAGGAGTTAGAGAGTAGTGGGAAGGGAAGGAAAATCAAGGAAGAGAGAGAACATGTCTGAAGCTGGAGCTGTATGAGCTTTCTCTTGGACTATGCTGGGAGCAGGACACCAGAATCCTGGGCCACCAGGGACTGCAAACCCTGGAAGCAAAATCTGGAGACCAAGGGACTGCACATCCTCTGGTCACCCATGCAGCACCAACAGCACCGCATTATAGAGCGCTCAGGCTGGGAGTTAGAGAACAGTTTTCAAGGGGCTCGCCATTCAGGCTGGCTGGAGCAGCTGCAGCAGAAGAGACACAGTGAAACAGATCAGCTCATAGGCTGGTGAATCCAGCATAGAAAGGAAGGCTTATTCTACCCATTTTGTGGAGCGGACTTCATCTACTTCTGGATAGACTGAACCCTGGACCTGGTGACCAGTACCCCTGGATTCAACGTGCCATTAATCTTCAGTAAAGGTAAAGACTGCATTCAACAGCCTCCTTGTCTGTGTCTGCTGCATCTCACACTGCAAACCCCATCATCATCCCAGGGACTTGCTTCTCCTAAGGGAAGGTATCCAACTTGCTGTTTCACCATCTATCCCCTCGGCACTGCTGGTCATGCCTGACCAGATACCTCAGCTGGTGTCGCTGATCCACTATAAACTATAATCCCCTATAAATATACCCCCTTTCATTTGTCTGGTTAGGGCCATGGAACTGGGCAATTGCCACCATGATACCACGTCAGACTGCCTGCCAGGCTACTGAGTACCCTTGCCCATGCGACCATAACAAAGTGGCATCACGACAAACTTTATCCCCTGTAAATACCCCTTAACAACGTCCAGTAGTGGCCACGACCTCCGGGGATTGCCAGTGTGACATTCCCTGAACTGTTAATCCCTGGAGAGTCGGGTACTCTCTCCTATGAATGTTGCACGTTTCTGGCATCACGAACAGAATAAAGAACCGCCAACAAGCAGAGTGCTGTGTGCCTAATCCCTGCTTCTCAAATGTTGTGAACCGTGTAAAACGCTGCATGCCGTGTGGCGCATTAGAACTGTGAGAGCGGCCATTACTGTAGCACATGTAGAGTTAATCATATGTGGGCTTGGAAAGCTAGGACAACACGTGGAGTTAAGTGCTAGTCCCAGGGCCAGAGGACACAAATCTGCTGTAAGCTGTTCAAGCTGTGCAGAGGAGCTAGCTGCAGAAGGTGTACCAGCCCCAATTTAGTTTGAATTCTTCAAGACCAACCATGAAACTGGAGGTCACTGGACTTCAGGTAAAGTGGCTACTATAGTGGACCCTCCTCAGGCTCAATGAACTACATAGGGTTAGGAGGACTAGCAAGACTATCTCTCACAGAAGCCATAGTCACCTGCTTGCTGGGACTGGCAACCACAGGACACTTAGGAGAGGAAAAGGGGTAACAAGTGTAAGGAAGAGGAAAGCAGCAAGGAAGGCCAATATACCCTGTGTCTCAGCCAGGTGGACTGTGAATGCTTCTGGGCTGGCCAGGCTGTGAGTTTGTTTAACTATGTACCCTAGCTGGGTTGTAATCTTCTCAACACCAAGTAAATGGTAATAACTACAAGAACCCTGTGTGTTGTTTGGTCCTTCCTGCACCTCCTTGCACCCACCTGCAGAGCCACAGCTACTCTGAACCTTCTTACCCTGCACCATCCATCCACCCACTCCTTTACACCTTTCAAGTAACTTCAGCCTTAACTGTAGAAGGCTTAACACCTGGCTGCCTCACCATCCCCTTGGAAATCCAAATAGCAGCCCTGGGTCACCTACAGGCCAGAATTCCAGTTGGTATCACAACAAACTTTACCCACGACCTCCGGGGACTGCCACCGTGACATCCGCAGAACTGTTAACCCCTGGAGAGTCAAGTACCTCGGCCCCATGACCGCTGCATATTCTGTACACAGGAGACTGCCAGTCAGGGGTGTAGGTGGGGTTATACATAGCCCAGCAGTCTTAGCTCTAATGCATTTACATCAGACAAAACAGGAATTCTATCAAACCTACTCCAAGCAGCCCAGTAATCAATACATGGCTTGAATCAGAGAATCTTTCTCTAAATTACACTGCTATCAGATTTTATAGCAAAAACTGTTGACAGATTCACTTTAATAGCAGTTGGGATGTATCTTAAATTGTATTGGTTGCTAGATCGCCATCTTTTTCTTGCACTAGTTTTTTTGGTGCATATAAACAATTATTGTCTTTGGATAAAACTCTGGTATTACTTTAAAGTTTATACATCTTTCTGTATGAATAAGGTTGGGACTACACAACGACTTTGGCTGCAACGCATGTTGTGAGACCAAAGTTTACTGGATGTCACAGCTATATTGCTGTATACAATACAAGTCAATGAGGTCACACTGTGACTTTGTGAGTGTTGCGATTGCAACAGGCAAGTCTCAAAAAGTTTATCTTCCACATTCACAGTACCCTCAGGGTCGCAATGAGCTCCACTTCATCTGTTAAATGTAGCAAACTTTGGTCATGCAACATGTGACACATCCAAAGTCACTGTGTAGCCCAAGCCTAAAACAACATTTTACAGTTTACATATGAAATATATGAACAAAAAATAGACATTCATTTTTATCAATTTCCAAACCAGAACATGCATTAAAACTGTTCTAGGGAGAGGTGTGCTACCCATAGCAATCAATACATTTTCAATTTTAACCATATGAAAACTTGGCCATTCTTGGCCTAATGGCCTACAATTCTTTTCTTTTTTTTTTTTTTTGGAAGGGATGGGATATATTTAAAAATGACATACTCATATTATTTGTGTTAATTCTTTATTCCTAATAATAAGATTTTTTTAATTTAATATGTCCTTGTCCTTTGAGAACTCCTGTTTGCTCCTCTGTTATACAAGAGCATGAGTCATAAATTATTTTTCCATTGCAGTATAAAATGGAAAAGTTATCTGATTGCCCTGGGCTGCAATGTTTTTTTTTTTTCTTGAAAACATTGTATGATTTGTTCTGATGCTGTGTCAAAATCTAGATTCTAGACATCAATTCTCAATTCTTTAGGCTTCACAACAGAAATCAGCAAACATTCCTGAATGGGTCAACATTGATGAATTGCATTCTGGGAAATGTTTACAATAACAATCATCAGAATTGTGAATGCAGCTCTGAGCTGTAAGCAGGCAGTAATTTAATGTATTTATAAAGAAAGGGTCATTCACAATGAAAGCTATACATCCATTATCATGTAAACTATAAGGAAAGGTGGTCTGAAAATGTTTCAAGGCCACGTCACACACACAGATATCTGGTTGCAATGAAATCATGGACACATTGGTCCATTTTGTGGCTGTGTAGAAATATAACAATGTGTCCATGATTTCACTGCAACCAGAGATCTGTGACCAATATCTGAACAGATATCTGTCTGTGTGACGTGGCCTTCAGATTTAGGACAGGTTGAGACAACTTTACCTCAAATTGGACGTTTCGTGGCCTCAGATTGTGGACATGAATGGCTCCATATGCTCATCCACAATGCAGATGCATGCTGCAACCATTCATTATATGCATTACTATGGTCCATAAAAATGAAACAAAATAGTGCATAGTGTGATTATTTTCAATGCAGAACATTGGTTCAAGTGGTAAATCTGCCATTTGCAATGGCCATGGGTGCATTCTGCATTGACACATTCGGACATCACAAGGACCAATTGTAAGTTTGTCTGAATGAGCCCTTGAACATAGTTGCCTTATCCCTTTTTTCATATAAGGCCACGTGCACACACTGAGTATTTCATGAGTTTTTTACCTCAGGATTTGTAGATTTGTAGACAAAACCAGGAGTGGAGCAATCAGAGGAAAAGTCTAATAGAAACACCTGCACCAATTCTGTGTTTAAGTATCCATTCCTGGTTATAGCTACAAATCCTGAGGTAAAAAACTCATCAAATACTCAGTGTGTGCATATGGCCTAAAACAGACAAATTAAAAAGTCACGAGTGTGAACAAACCCTTCCTTTGTAAAATGATGGTGTGTTTTTTTTTATTCAGGTTAAATCTACATAAACTGTAAAATGGTGTTTACTTCAAAACTGAGTAACAAAGAATATTGAAAGCTGCTGATAACAGGTTTTATCATTTTTTAAAGTATTTTAGCACATGAAAAGTGGTATACTAAAAAATGTTTCAGCAAATTATATAATCATATTAATGTGGCTGTTTGAGATGTTAAAGAAATATATTTGTAGTTGCTTTCACCAAGAATGATGTCACTGGTTATCCAACTGAGGCTGGTGCTGCCGTTCAGTCATCACTGAAGGGAATGAGGCTGAAGGTAATACAAGACACTGCCACTGATCATGAGTACTGCTGTTTCTGGTGTTTTTTTTATTTTACTTCATAAAGTCTGTAACTTCCAAATTTTCCAAACAAACACTACTAGAAAAATGACTGAATCTAACTGGTTGCTAGAGTGTGCAATAGCAAATATTGTGCTCTATTCAACAGCTTTTCACATTATATAATGTCACCCTGTAATGTGATTAACAATGAAAGGATATTTATAAAGGCATGTAACCTGAAAGACAGAAAGGTGTGGACAGCAGGAGATGGACACATAACACACGTTTCAGAAAGTGCACTTCAGCACAGACCAGGCAAGTAGGAACAAAATCTTTGGTATCAGGTGTGATTTTTTTTTCAATCACAAATTCAAAAATTCAAGTGAGGTAGCCTTAATCTATGAGGTTCTCACTAGAAATGTCTTAAATGTCATTCTTCCCACCTAGACATTATTAAGTAAAATGTCATCATGTTGCCCTAGGTGGAAATATTTGTATCTCTTTGGTTGTCAGATGGAGGTCCATGTTTAGGATTCTTGAAACATTTAGGAAACTGAATTTTTGTTTCTTGGGAGGTACACTTGGACACCTTTAGAATTCAGATCTTTTAAATGACTCCACTAAATCCTTCTTGTGATAGTTTCATAATAAGGACAAATCCTGTTTATATATAGTAAAAAAAGAGGAAAATAATATTCAAGTACCTTTCACAAAAGTCGGTAGCTTTTGCGTCTTCATTTTGCAGTTCTTTTTGCTTGTATATACTGTAAATACTTTTTCATCAAGGTGCCTATTTGTTAATATACAAGTTTTATACCACAAAATTAAGAAGCCATGTTAAATACACATAATTTAGATGGTTCTTTACATAGCTATTTATATTTTAATACCCGCATCATGTCATAAAGTCTATCCTTGCTGTATTCGACCCACCTACAAACTGAATTGTGAGTAGAGAATTAGGTCCAGAAGGATGACTTTGGAATCGCACCTTCAACTAGGACTATTCAGCCCTAAGTAGAATGCACATTTTTTTTGGTTTGCTTATTTTTATTATTTTTTTTTTCTACAATGCATGACTTTATGGAAGCCAGGTGGGCAACTGTACATCTGTTTTCCAAAGTACTGTCCTCTGCTGAAAGCTTTAAGGCAGTTGTTATTGGCACTCAAATACCATCATCTTTGCACTGATAACCACCAACTTATTTTCTTCCAATTTCACTTGTTTCCTTGTCTTTTACCTATAGGAACTGTAAAAATATTGGAGGCATACAAACATAGCTTCTTTTGATTTGTCAAACTACAATGATTGGGTAGAAGAATGAATTTGGGAAAAATGATCGCACCAATTGTGCTTCTCTTCATCTTGAATTTTTATTGTCATTGATGGCTTAATTGAAAGTTTTCTTTAAATAAACTAATATTTTGTCTAAAGCTGCCACCTGGTTTTCTGTTTGTAAGAATTGTAATAAACACCCACAGTTTTTTACCTTTTTCTTTGGGTGTAGATGTTTTATGCATGTACTGATGAAAAGAAAAAAAATGTATACTGAACTCATATTATTCAATCGGTTCATTGTGAAAAGAAGACAGCAGATGAACAAATGATCCCATTTAAATTAGCACAACTTGACAGTTGAAATTGTAGGATTTTGCAATGCTTGAATTTTCACAGCTTCTCAGCATATTTTAAGATGTTTGTAACTGGGAATTTTTATTTCAGAATGTAAATCTTTGAAACAGCTCATGCCTTGGAAAAAGTGCTAGTGGATGTGGAAGGCATTCCAGGATTGACTCCAGGTTCTTCCTGCCATCTGTTCATGCACCGCCTGCGAGCGTTCATAAAGAAATTACTGACCGTGTTCAGCTCCAAGCCTAGCTGCTGGGAAATTGTTATTTGCATCTCCTTTGAAGGGCGTTTGTTTTCTTTGAAGATGGCAATAAGAGTACGCCGTTGAAGGTCTGTAAACACCAAACGTTGCTTCTTTGGCTGAAGATTACGGTCTTTCTGTTGCTCTTGTTCTTTACGTTTACAAGCTAAAAAACACAGAGAAGAAGAACACATACATGACTAAAATAAATATTTTAGAAACCTTTAAAAAAAAAAACAACAAAAAAACATAAACAAGAGCAATGTTGGTTATCTTAAAATTATAAAAAAAAAACTTTAATTACTGTTGTTATAGGTTTCATATTATTAAATTGACTCTCTCAGGTCATTTTTCAGTATGATACTAATATTACCCTTGAATAATGCCTGGGCAGACCTTTTAAAAACATGTAAAATCACTATTGTACCATTTGTAGTTCTCTTGCTATAAGCATTTTCACATCCTGCAGGCAGCTGATGCCTTAGTCCAGTCCATTACTTTCACAACTCATTAGTCCAGCTGCTTCATGTATTATTCACTCTTTTTTAGGCAGCTCACCCCTCCCTCCATGCTACTGCGGTCCTCGATGACCTTTCCTGCCGCTCCCGGGCAGATTCCTGGGAACTGCAGTGTTCAGGCTGGCCATGTTTTGCCAACTGCCTGCCCTATAAATCCAGCTCCCCAGTGATCTCTATGCCCCAGCCTCAGCCTTCCCGTGATATTTATGCCCCCAGCCTCTCCTGTGATGTCTATACCCCAGCCTCCGTATATGCCCCCAGCCTTTTCTGTTATGTCTATGCCCCATCCTCAGCTTACCCAGTGATTTATATGCCCCTAGCCTCTCCTGTGATCTCTATGCCCCATCCTCATCTTCCGCAGTGATGTATATGACCCCAGCCTCTCCTGTGATCTCTATACCCCATCCTCAGCCTCCACAGTGATGTATATGCCCCCAACCTCTCCTGGGATGTTTATGGCCCTAGCAAACCTGGAAAAGCAGTTGATAAGCAACATGATCAATATCACTTAACATCACAGCCACGCCAAAGAGAAGCAGCTCCAGCCACCACAGTAGGGACAAGATGATTGTTTAACCAAATAGAGCAGGGGAATTTTTCAAGTTGATTATTTTTTGCGACCCTCTAAGGATGGTAGAAATTTCTAAACAGCCCCTGGCAGAAAAAGTTTCCCACCCCTGGTTTAGAAGCTGCTGATGAGGAGATAGAGGGAGGAAGTTATTGCAGGCATACATCTGCCTTACCTGATCTAGATAAGATATCTACTTCATTTCTTTTTCTAAGCAGGTATCCCTGTTGTCCTGTGACAGACTCTGTGTTTGTTTGAAGTCTTGCTTTGCTGCAAACAAAGAGAACACAGAGGAGGCTACAGCTCTCTCCTCCAATGTGAGTGACGTCTACTGATCTCCTGTGCAGTGCAGTGATGTAAATATGTGACCTGAATATTTACCCTACGGGGATTGGACAGCAGAGAAGAAAATGATCACTCACTGTGATTGACAGATGGAATGGATCTCGTTATTTGCAATTTACACACGATAGGAGGGAAATATAAATAAAATAAATATATGAATGAAAGAGAGTAGGGATGGGCGAATCTACTCGCTAGGACTCGTTACTCGGCGAGTAGTAAGGGACTCGCAGGACTCGGTACTCTGCGAGTTTCCCAGCGTTTACTCGCACGAGTCCAATGCAAATCATTTGCAAACGCTGTTTGCATTAGACTCGGCTACTGTGCCAGTGATAGCAGGGAAACTCGCAAAGTAACTGCTGTTTCTTTGCGAGCCGAGTCCAGCTGTCTTCTCTGTGCAGTTCCAGGGTCCTAGAGCCCGCCTGCTCACAGACATGATGTAGCAGAGCTGAGATTGTTCTCAGTCTGCTCATTCCCTGTGCATAGACATCTATATCTATGCACAGGGGATGTAGCAGAGAGGACATCGCGTTTTGGACTACGTCGGACTGAAGAGGATTTTTTTTAATTAAAGATGGAATCCCTAATGGCTTTTTTTTTATTTCAAACAAAAATTTTTCTTTGTGTTGTGTTTTTTTAACCCTTTATTGGAGATTCTTAGTGGCTGGGTCAAACGTGGCCTGAAATTAAGAATCTCGGGCTTAATACCAGCTTGTATAACAAAGCTGGTATTAACCCCTTTATTACCCAGCATGCCACCACCACCAGGGCCGCTGGAAGAGCGGGGTTCAGCGCCATAGGATGGCGCTTCAATGAACGCGCCATCTTCTGGGGCGGCTGCGGACTGCAATTTGCAGCGGGAGGTGCCCAGAAAGCTTGGGCATCCCTGCGCTGCGGATTCCAGCCCCCAGCTGCTTAGCTGTACCTGGCTAGACATAGAAATTGCGCGGAGCCCCACGCATTTTTTTTTATTATTTCATGAATTTCAGAGTCAGAGTCTCAGAGTCTCAGTCAGAGTCTCAGAGTCAGAGTCTCAGAGTCTCAGAGTCAGAGTCTCAGAGTCAGAGTCTCAGAGTCAGAGTCTCAGAGTCAGAGTCAGAGTCTCAGAGTCAGAGTCAGAGTCTCAGAGTCTCAGAGTCAGAGTCAGAGTCTCAGAGTCTCAGAGTCAGAGTCTCAGAGTCAGAGTCAGAATCTCAGAGTCAGAGTCTCAGAGTCAGAGTCAGAGTCTCAGAGTCTCAGAGTCAGAGTCTCAGAGTCAGAGTCTCAGAGTCAGAGTCTCAGAGTCAGAGTCAGAGTCTCAGAGTCTCAGAGTCAGAGTCTCAGAGTCAGAGTCTCAGAGTCAGAGTCTCAGAGTCAGAGTCAGAATCTCAGAGTCAGAGTCTCAGAGTCAGAGTCTCAGAGTCAGAGTCAGAGTCTCAGAGTCAGACTCAGAGTCTCAAAGTCTCAGAGTCAGAGTCTCAGAGTCAGAGTCAGAGTCTCAGATTCAGAGTCTCACCCTCAGAGCCAGAGTCTCAGAGTCAGAGTCTCAGAGTCAGAGTCAGAGTCTCTGAGTCAGAGTCAGAGTCTCAGAGTCAGAGTCTCAGAGTCAGAGTCTCAGAGTCAGAGTCTCAGAGTCAGAGTCTCACCCTCAGAGCCAGAGTCAGAGTCTCAGAGTCAGAGTCTCAGAGTCAGAGTCTCAGAGTCAGAGTCAGAATATCAGAATTTCATGAAATAATTTAAAAAAATGCGTGGGGCTCCGCGCAATTTCTATGTCTAGCCAGGTACAGCTAAGCAGCTGGGGGCTGGAATCCGCAGCGCAGGGATGCCCAAGCTTTCTGGGCACCTCCCGCTGCAAATTGCAGCCCGCAGCCGCCCCAGAAGATGGAGCGTTCATTGAAGCGCCATCCTCTGGCGCTGAACCCCGCTCTTCCAGCAGCCCTGGTGGCGGTGGCACGCTGGGTAATAAAGAGGTTAGGGCCAGCTTTGTATTATCAGCTGGCCCTAAGCCCGAAATTTATGGCGGTCACGCCAATATTAGACATGACCGCCATGAATTTCTATTAAATTGTTTTAAAAAAAACACAACACAGAGAAAATTTTTTATTAGAAATAAAAAAAAAAGCCATTAGGGACTCCATCTTTAATTAAAAAAATCCTCTTCCGTCCGACGCAGTCCAAAACTCGATGTCCTCTCTGCTCATCCCTGTGCATAGATATACCGTAGATGTCTATGCACAGGGAATGAGCAGACTGAGAACAATCTCAGCTCTGCTACATCATCTCTGTGCACAGACATTCATGTCTGTACACAGGGAATGAGCAGACTGAGAACAATCTCAGCACTGCTACATCAGGCAGCAGGCAGGCTCTAGGACCCTGGAGCTGGGGCAGCCAGCACACAGAGCAGACAGGACTCTTATCTGTGCGAGTTTCCCAGTGATTACTTACAAAGTAAACGAGTCCAATGCAAATAAATGGCAAAACTAGGATTGCTTCAGGCTGAAGCTTCCGAGACACATCTGCGATTTGTAAATCTCACACTACTCGCTATTACTCGCTTCCCATTCATTAACATTGGACTCGCTAGACTCGCAACGAGTAGCGAGTCCTGTGCTCAGACTCGCTAGAGTCAAGCGATTCCGAGTAATTTAGGATTCGCCCATCACTAAAAGAGAGCTTAGAGGGAGGAATTAGAAAATGATATCAGTTACATATGGATTTTTGACCTGACAGATTCCCTTTAATAATTCATGATTATATTGCATTACATGAACACACAAGTAGCTAATTAGCAAAATGGAAATATTTATTAAAAGATGAAAACATAATCAATAATATTGCAAATTGTGGGTATTCTAGCATCAGCCAATAAGCAGTAGGAATCAAAGAAGGTTCATTATACATCATTCAGGTGTCAGCACTTTTCAGTATGTAAAAAGAATTGTACCAGTGTCATCAGTGTATGGTCCGTGTGTCCATTTTTACTATCAGTGTGTCATCAATGTATGGTCTGTGTGTCTGTTTTTACCATCAGTGTGTCATCAATGTATGGTCTGTGTGTCTGTTTTTACCATCAGTATGTCATCAGTGCATGGACTTGACATGACCACCATGGCCGAGAGGTCCTCGGAACCGAGTCGGGCAGTTCTCTGGGAAGGTCACGGGGCTGTGACCCGGCACCGTGGCCCTGGCTGTGTCATAAAAAAATGGGGGATATTTTATATGGGGTTTAACGTGACGCCACCTGTGGGTTTCGGCAATTGGGGATGGATAGCTGATGCTGTGGTCAGATCCTCTGGGACTGTTGGTAACGCAGCTAGATGTTCTGCTGTCCATGGGTAGAGCGGGAGGCCCCAGGGCAGTTGAAACAAGTTTATATGGGAAATAGGGAACAGTGGGGTGCAGAACTGGGGGCGCGACAAATGACTGGAGGACACAAGAGCTGAAGTTTCCTTTACCTTTACTTTATGGTTGATGGTGCAGACCGGGGTACTGGCCACAGATGGTATAAAATCCGGGCAGCCAGGAAGCAATTGGGAATCCATCTAGCCCGGTGAGTTTAGAGACCTTCTTTCTGCGTGGTGCTGTTTGGTCCTTGCTGCCTGAAGCTCTGCTGTGACCCTTTTCCTGGATGCCTAGTCTTTGCCCATATGGTAGGCAGTTTGAGCCTATTACAGGTGTTGCTCCTATATGGTGGCGCTGGGCGTCTGGTATGCTGCCTTGTCTTTGGGTGTTTAGTGAGGCCAGGGAACTTGCAATCCTCTGCCCTCCGGATTTAGCTGCCGGGAATTCAGTACCTGAACAACCACGAACTCCAGCATCCAGTTTCTAGTGCTTTCCTCCTGGGAGAGTTCTCTCTCTCAGACTGTTCTGCCTAACCCCTCCCCTGGGCCAGAATTTATAGGGAAGCTCCCCAAAAACTGGGTTAAGAGCTCCCCCTTCTGGTCTGGAGTCAGGACAAGTGTTGGATGCTGGTGTTACCTGACAAGGCGACCCCTTCTTGCTTTCAGGAAGGCAATGCCACTGTGGCAACTGGACTTCTGGGGTGCCACATTCCCCCCTAGTGAAATTCAGTACTCCTGGACTGAGGAAACAAAGAAAAGTGAAACAATTAATAACAATAACTACTTACATTAGCAAAAATTTACAAAGTCTTGAAAATGCAAAAATTACAAGAACTACAAAATAGGAAAGCAGTCTTTGCGGCGCTCAGTCCTTACGCCGCCATCCAGGAATTGTCTTTTTTTGGATACTTGGAGTATAGTTGGTGGGAACCGCCCAAACCCACTTTGTGTATCTTCCCTGGGCATTTCGGCCACGCCGGCGGCTTATTTTCAAGGTCCACAGTTAACTTATGTACAATACTGTCCTGACCACACCTAGTCCTGTGGTCCATCTATCCATAAATGCACTCACGATACACTCACGATCACTTAAATGTTCTTACATTAGTCTCTATAGGTATGGTACGCTTGACAGTTGCATAAAAATAAACATATTTACATTTACCATTTTAAACTTCTTACTGACCTATTACTCTCTGTAGCATACAGGGGTCTGACCCTGGGTGCTACATTGCGACCTTTGCAATACAGGTGTCTCTATTGACCTAGCCTGGTCTAGGGTGTCTGCTGTTACTTTTGGGGACCCATTAGTGTCTGTGCTACAGGTAGGCCAATGTCTCACGAGTAGGCTAGGCAGCTTTCTATGACCCCTTAGACTCACCATGGGCATGATAGGCTCGCTGCTGGAAGGGGGTTGATTCTCCTGTTCCGCTGCGGGTGTGGCAACTGTTTCCAGAGCTGACGGGTCTTCAGGCTGTTCTAGAGTCTCTGTTGCTTCAGTTACTATCACCTGGGGGAAGGTCAGGACAGGTATCAAAATAGCTTGGTTCACCTGCATCTTAGACTGTGGAAATTCTCCAAGGATAGTTTGGACTATCTTTAACACCACTTCTGTGTTTTGGGGGCTGGCTCGATCTTCCTCTTTATGCCTCAACTAGTCAGGGCATACCTTTAGATGGTCTCTCGAGACGGCCACTGAGGTTTCTCCTCCATCTTTACTAATGAGACACACCTTGGTATTATTGAAGTCTGACGGTAGAACGGTGTATCGCTCAGACTCCCATTGATCATCAAGTTTGTGCATCTTCTACTTTCTTTTGAGGACCTGTTCTCCAGGTGCTAATGGAACTGCAGGGGTGTGCTGGTTATAGGTTCTTTCCTGTCGTTGTCATGCCTGGGACAAACTCCTCTCCACACGTTCTTGGACTCGGCGATACCGCTGTTGCACTGTATCCCAGTCTGCATCTGGAGGGATGGTCTCAGGTGTTAACATTCCCATGTCCAAGTCGGTAACTTGCCGGGTCTTGCCTTCATCAGATAAGCTGGTGAGCAGTTGGTGGAGTTCAACGGAATATGGTTATACAAGTCTACCAGATCTGGCAATTTCTGTGGCCACAGGCTTCACTCTTCAAAAGCCAAGGTCTTCAGGAGGTCTATTATTACCTGATTTATTTTCTCACAAAACCATTTTGTCTGGGGATTGTACAGCATTGTCTTGAGTTACTTGCAGCCGTATAGGTTACAGATCTCCTAGAACCATTCCACCTCAAAGGCTGGGCCTTGGTCGGTGAGCACTCATTCAGGGTAACCGTGTGATCGACAAAAGTTTTGTTGAAACACTCTGGCTGCTGTCTTAGCTGATTGATCCTTCACTGGCACAACTACCAGGAGTAGTGGTCTACTATGGTGAGGGCAAAGACATAGCCCGGCTGACTCAGGGTTAACTTCACGTGGTCCAAGGCTAACAGTTCAAGTGGTTGGTGGGTGACTATGAGCTGTAGGGGAGCCCTCTGGCTATCATGACCTTTCTGCCTCAGGTTGCTTGGACTGCATGCGCGACATGATCTCTCAATTGCTTTCCTCATGCCAACCCAGTAAAACCGTTCACGTAGCAGGACTTCCAGCTTCTTCCACCCGAAGTGCCCTGCTTTATCATAGTATGCTTCTAAGGCCATCAATACTAGAAGGAAAAAGAAGCGCAATAGGGTCTTATCATTAAAAAAAAGGGGGACCAAATTTAATTGGGAGGGTTGTGCAGCATCAAAACAAAGTTAACAGCTGCTGCAAGGATCCACACCACAAGACTGGCCAAAAACAAATTTCAATAGCTTCTAAATATTGATTTCATGATATTGGTTCTATAACTATACTCCTGATTGGCTTTTCTCTGTAAATCACACTCCCGATGTGTCTCGTCTTGATTGATCAGTATTACTCTTCTATGTAATCCAACAGGAGTTCCAGTAATACCTTTGGCATCAAATCCACTAGTAGCTGAGGGGTGAAAGACAAAAAACATGATGATTAGATGTCATATTGGAATAAGTTCAAATCTGGAATGAATTCATTTTTAGAGATTTTTTGGTATTTTTTAATAATTTATTTTTTAAAAGGCTGAGTGGATTATTTTAAATAAAGTTTGTTGTTTTATACTATTCACCATAAATCGCTTTATTTTTTATATATGTTTTTAACATTATGGTATAATCTCAATAAAATTTTTTTATTTTTTTTCCTCATGAGACGAGTAGGGGCATACCTTAGGTTGAATGATGTCATACATTCCCTCCCCTTCCTGTGATGCATTAATGTTGTTAATCATGTGTGGCTACATATATGATCTGTCAGCCTTCTAAGTAACACTACTATTCCCTGAGGAAGGAGTTGGGACTAACTCCGAAACGCGTCGTAAATAAAAACTATAATGATGAACATCATCTGATCTTTGGGTCTATGTAGCGCAGGTCCGTATACACCGTCCACCCCTTGCCATTTTGATCTAAGGCCATCAAGGTATTCCTCTTCGGGACCACTATTTGCAAAACAAGTTCATGGGTTTCAGGAATTGACGCTTCTCCAACACCCCGGGACAGTGGGAAGCTGGAAGTTCTAATTCTTCCAGCTCTTCTGGGTCTTCTTCCACTTTTTGCAAATTGGCATCCTGGAAAGCGCAACCGTATTTGTGTTGTTATGCCCTGCGCGGTAATTGATGGTAAACTCATAATTGGCAATCCATCGCTGCTCCAGCACACCCAGCTTCGATGATTCAAGGTGTTTGTAAAGATGGTAAACGACTCTGAAGCCAGGTGGTGCTTGAGGTGTTTTGTTACTGCCCAGACTATGGTGAGAAACTCCAGCGTAAAGCAACTATAGTTGTCGGGGTTCCTTTCCGTGGGACAAAGTTTCCTGCTTTTTAGGCAATCGCCCTTTCTTCGCCTCTTTGCACCTGGAATAACAAGGCTCCCAATTCCACATTGCTGGCGTTTGTATATAGTATAAAAGGTTAGTCATAATCAGGGTAGGCCAGGACCTCGTCTCCCATAAGAGCCATCTTCATCCGGGTGAAGGATTCTTCTTCTCTTTTACTCCACTCAAACGGAGGATTCAGGTTCTTGGCCTTCTTGGACTGGCCCACTAAGAGGTCCTGTAGGGACGCTGCTATCTTGGTGATGCCCTTTATGAAACTCCGGTAGTAGCCTACCAGCCTGAGGTACTGCCGCACTTACTTGATAATGGAGGATCTTGGACAGTCCCTAAACATGGTGACTTTGTCTGGGTCTGGTGCCACAACTTCGGCGCTTACTACGTGACCTAGGTACTGCACCTTGGGCTTCAACAGGTGGCACTTGAACGGCTTTACTTTCAGGCCAAAGCTGGACAACACCTCGAACACCTCGGCCAGGTGCTACAGGTGATCTTCGTACGTCTTTGAGTAGACAATGATGTCGTCGAAGTACAAGAAGACAGTTTCAAAGTTTTTATGTGCTAAGCAGCACTCCATTAACCGCTTGAACACTCCTGCTGCATTGCAGAGCCCAAATGGTATGCAGTTGAACTCGTAGAGGCCTATCGGTGTTGTAAGCGCTGTCTTCTCTCTGTCCGCCTCTGCTACAGGAACCTGTCAATACCCACTGGTAAGATCTAAAGTGGGGAAATAGTTAGCAGATCTTAAGGCAGCTAAAGATTCCTCAATTCTGGGTAAAAGGTAGGTGTCCTTATGTGTAATGCCGTTAATCTGCCTGTAATCAACACACATCCTCATCGTGCCATCTTTCTTCTTAATGAGGATTAATGGAGCTGTCCAGGGGCTACAACCATTTCTGATCACCCCAGGCTCCTTGGATCCCTTTCACCTGCCCAAAGTCTAGAGGGTCTTTGCTAATATAATAATAATAATAATCTTTTTTTATATAGCGCCAACATATTCCGCTGCGCTTTACAAATCAGATTCATATACAATCATAAGAAACAGTTTTGTAAGACACAATAACTAAAAAGCAAAAATAATGATGACCCTGCTCGCAAGAGCTTACAATCTACAATAAGATGGAGGTGAAACAAAGTACAGGGGTTTATTTACAATCATGGTCCAGGCGTTTTGAGGAAGAGTGGTATAGACGAGAGCAGAATAAGTGGCCACCAGCCAATCTGTGTAGAGCTTTTGGGTCTAATGGAGTTAAACAGTTATGTTCAAGGAATTACTCTGATTAGGGAGCATGATAGGCCACCATAAAAAGATTTTTTTATTTTTTTTTATTGAGCACCTGAGGCTAAGTGAGTTGTGTGTAGCCCTAATTTCTTGGGGTAGAGCATTCCAGAGGATTGGTGCGGTTCAGGAAAAGTCTTGGAGCCGGGAATTGGAGGTTTGGATTAGTGCAGATGTTAGTCTAAAGTTACTTTCAGAGCGAAGAGAATGGGTGGGGTGACAGACAGAGATGAGGGTAGAGAGGTAGGGAGATGGAGACAAGTTCCCCAAGAAGGCTGGTCACCCTAAAAAAAAAAAAAAGGCAAGAGAGGACAGAATAATGCAGAGAATTTCCATGGGTAATTGTTTCAACACTGCAGGTGAAATAGCTCGACAGTTCAGCACTGCATAGGTTAAGGATCTGTGTCATCATACAGTGGCATGACGTTTATGAGCATTTGGACTTAAAGCGCACTCTGCAGTGACCAAACCTCTCATTAGCAGAATCAAAAGGCTAGACTCACCATTGCTGAGGAGTATGTTGTGTGGATAGAGGAGAAGTGGTTCACAGTTTATTTTAGTGATGAAAACAAGTTTAATTTATTTGGGTCTGATGAGAAACATTATGTTCGTCGATAAACTAGGGAAAGACTAAACCCAAAGTGTGTAAATAGTCAGTGAAAGGTGATGGAGGAAGTGTCATAGTTTGGAGAATGTTTTCTGCTGTACTGGATGGACCTCTCATACAGCTACATGGCAGAGTGAAAGCAAGTGTGTATCAGAACCTTCATTAACAAAACGTGGTTCCTTACTTGCTTTCAGGGCTCAATCAGCCAGCATTTTTCATGCAAGAAAATGCCCCCTGTCACATAGCAAAATCGGTAAAGCAGTTCCTTGAAACAAAAAACACTGAAACAATGAAATGACCAACCTAGAGTCCTGATCTAAACCCAACAGGAAACCTCTGGAAAATCCTTTGTGATAAAATTATGGCAAGGAAACCTACAGCAGTCACAGAACTGTGGAAGAGACTGGAAGAAGAGTGGTCCAAAATCACACCAGAGCAGTGTGAGAGACTAGTGATGGTCTGTGGCCTCAGATGTACTGAAGTCATTCAAAGCAAAGGCCTGTACACTTCTTACTGATTGGTGACTGTTGTAACAATCACAAAATGTTTTTTTAATCTTTCTATGTGCTACAGTCATTGTGTAAAATAAAGGTTTAAAGTTTATATACTTTGGTTATTTTGGAAAACAATGTTCTAGTGGCATGGTGTACCCATTACACAAAAACCTTCAAATGTTGATCAATGTAGTTTACATTCAGTCTGAAAAAAATCAAGTGATCATACCTTGTTCCAGGGTTGTGCAGATGTAAAGTAGACATGTGGGAAAGGTTATTGTTTAACTATCTTTTCTGACATTAGTCTCCGGTTTCATGGTATAAAAATTTAAAGTTGGAAAATGGCGAAATTTTTACCAAATTTACCATTTTTCACAAACTCTAAATTATTGGCCTACATTTACCTGTCTAGTATGTCACAAAAAAGCAGTCTTGGAGTCGCTGGGATATTTTGAAGCGTTCCTGGGTTATTACTTCAGAAGGAGACACTGGCCAGAATTGCAAAAAAAATGGTCTGCTCATTAGGGTCAACACATGCTGCAGGGTGAAGGGGTTAAAGCAAGAGAAGGTCTGGAGATGCTATTGAGCAATATTGGGAAAAGTAATTAAATATACACTGGCGATCAAAATTAGAGAACAAGGTATGATCCCTTGATTTTTGTTTTCCAGAAGAACTTAATCTACATTGATCAACATTTGAATGTTTTTGTGTAAGGGGTACACAATGCCACTAGAACATTGTTTTCCAAAATAACCAACATTTATCAACTTAAAACAATTTCACATGTAAGATATGATGATCATAATTAGAGAACAACAATGACTGTAGCACAGAAAATGATTAAAACTGAATATTATGAAGGTTACAGCAGTCACCAGTCAGTAAGAAGTGTACAGGCCTTTGCTTTCAATGACTTCAGCACATCTGTGACCACAGGACATCACTGTTATCTCATTTACATTTTTATTCTGTAGTTAATATATTCAGTTTACGAAATAAGTTTAGCACGGTGGCTCAGTGGTTAGCACTGCAGCTTTGCTGTGCTGGAGTCCTGTGTTCAATTCCCACTAAGGACAACATCTGCAAGGCAGTTCTATGTTCTTAACATGTTACTGTGGGTTTCCTCCCACTCTTGAAAGACATACTGATAGGATGTTTAGATTGTGAGCATCAATGGGGACAGTGTTGCAAGTGTATGTAAAGCACTATGAAGTAGGGCTATATAAATGAATTACTATCATTATTGTTCTCTAATTTTGATTGCCAGTGGACATGCGATCAAGTGACTGTGTGACGGAATCAGGAATGGCGGGCCTTTGTGAAAGCTTATGCTGTGGAAGCTTTGGCAGTTTGCATTCAAACAGAGTGACTTCTGGTCCAAACCTTGACAATACTTTAATATATCTTATATTATATATACAGTATATATATATAAATAACAAGAAAAAAACTGCACAGCACTCGCAGACTAGTGTGAACTGGTGCTAGCAAAGACGCAGGGTCAAATAATTAGAAAAAAATTTCTTGCAGCACACAGCTACTACCAATGATGTACAAATGCTATAAGCTATATTTATTTGAGGAAAAAGTTTAAAAACTTACGTTTTTTTAAAAAAACTCAAAAATCTTATCTTTTTATTTCTGAAGTTCTTAGTACATACATTGGCCAATGTCTGCTTGCTCATCAACTACGACAAAGTGACTTCAGGCATGATGAGTCCTATCGCTGATATCCCTGTCCTCCTTGTCCACCCCCCACTTCTGAGTAGGCAGACTCCATCTAGACCCTCGATCACCTGTAGGTTAATGAGGGTGCACATTGCAGCAAGGAACTTCAGAAATAAAAAGATAAGATTTTTGAGTTTTTTGAAAAAAGCGTAAGTTTTTAAACTTTTTCCTCAAATACATATAGCTTATAGCATTTGTACATCATTGGTAGTAGCTGTGTGCTGCAAGAAATTTTTTTCTAATTATATATATATATATATATATTATGGGGCGGGATTCAACAGGTTCTCCGTGTTAGAAAATCACGCCCATGTTAAAGCCATTCCCAATTTGATACCCACACCCATTTTAGAAGGACACTGTGGAAGAACACTGAGGCTGATTTTCTGCTAAGGGAAAAAAATACAAAGGCTAGGGTCACACATAAAACATGAATTGCGTTCACCACATCCAGATCCGGATGCGGTGAACGCAATTGTCTTGTGGGGCTAAAATCGCATCATATCGGTAGCCCGGCCCCTTTCATGACGCGGCCAAGCTCTCAGTACTGCAGCAAGCCCAGAGGAGGCGTGCATAATTATAAAGCGGGTGTAGGGAGCAGCAGACAGGCCCACCTTTGGACACTTTTCCAGAAACAGAGAACTCACACAGGACGAGGTGATTATAACCTCTATTCTGTACTTTACACCATCGTTTTCTTCAGCAAAAGGGATGGCTTCAAATCATAAGAGGGGGTGCAGGGACAGCCAGTATAAAGATACGGGGGGGGGGGTCAGTTTGTGAGGTCAATCGCACCACTCTGAGGAGCCCGGCGCTTTTGGACATAACAGATTATAGCAGGATAAGCCCACCTGAGTGGGTGTAAGGTCTCTAGGGGGACTGGGCCCCCCCTAGAGACATGAATCAAACTTTTATTTATTAAATAAATAGTTTTAATATACATAGAACAGTTTGCTCATCCCTGCAGCAGCATTCTTGTTACTTATCATTTCTGTCTGGTGCAATCCCCATTAGAAAATGAGCTCCATAATTGACAATGCCATCCAGTGTACATCTTGCCACATGTATGCAATCCTTGAACAGCCGGTCGAGGGTGCATACTGCTGTGTGAGATGTGAGTATGTTGTGCATTTGGAAGCCCAGATACTAGATCTAAATGAACAACTGGCAACGCTGAGATCCATAGACAGTATGGAAAGGAATCTGCTGCTCACTGAGCATCTGCTCAATGGGATAGATGTGGGGGAGGATGGTAGCATGGAGCTGCAGGACAGTGAGGTAGCTAGCTGGGTGATAGTTAGAAGGCAGGGTAGTGGGAAGAGTGCCAGGGAGGCTAGCCTTGATCTGGTACACCCCAATAAATTTGCTAAGTTAGCAGATGAGGGGGGTGTGAGTTCAGGTATAACACTGCTGCAGCAGGGCATGTCTTCTGAAAGCCAGAGGAGTGTTAGCTCCAGTAAGGGGGAAAACAGGAGAGCAGGGCAGGCCAGGCAGATGCTGGTAGTGGGGGACTCAATTATTAGGGGAACAGATAGGGCAATCTGTCACAAAAACAGGGATCGTCAAACAGTGTGCTGCCTACCTGGCGCTTGAGTCCGGCACATCGCTGATCGAGTTGACAAATTACTGGGAGGGGCTGGTGAGGACTCAGCGGTCATGGTGCACATTAGCACAAATGACAAAGTTAGAGGTAGGTGGAAGGTCCTTAAAGATGATTTCAGGGAATTAGGCTGCAAGCTTAAGGCAAGGACCTCCAAGGTAGTTGTGGAGACCCGGGGGTCAGCGGGTGCTCTCGTCCGCAGGACCAGCCGCCTTACAAAGACAGCGTGGACCAGGGCTCATCCCCAACTGAACGCCCGAGCTCCTTAACCGTGGGCGGAACACTACTCAGACAACACAGGGTCAGGGAATCACAATATCAAGGCTTTATTGGATCCCCAAACAGTTAACAGCATATAACGCATAACCAAGCAAAACACAACATGTAACAGGCAACAGAATCTCACCCTTCCGCTGGCTCACCAGGGTTTAGAATGTAGCACGGCAAAGTCTGTAGCCAGGTGACTGTATCATCCCAACCTGGGTTGCTTCATTGTCCTTATGCAGTCTTTATCACAGCCGAATCCGATAATCCGATACTGAAGTCCTTGTGGTTCTTAGTCCGTGTTCTGATCCCCTTGGTCGGCACCGAAATGCCTAGGCCTGGGGTTATGGCTCGCTAACCGGATCCGAAGACCCTAGATTAGCTGCCTGTCTCCAATCTTCAGTCTCCAAAAAAAACTGCTGGTCAAAGTGAACAGTCCTCCTTATATACCCTCAGCCCTCATTGTAGGATATTGGGGACGTCACGATTGGTGCAATAACACAGTCTTTTCATTGGCTGAACTCCAATCCTCATTTAACATATGTTAGTACTATTGCAATCCAAATGCTGATCCAAATGCTAGCAGTGATACAATGGAATGTTAGTCTGAGACAATCAGTCTGCAAACCATGACATTAACACAATAGTGGCTGGAGCCTCAATCAACATTCACAGGGTAATAGACAATGGACGATTAGCATAATTAAGTTCTCTGGCCTGCTATGACAAACAAGTTAGATAATTACATTACCAAGCTAAACTTACACCAGTCATCTATGAAAATACTGTAGGAAATTCTCCTTGGCCAATACCAGTTTACAAACCTATATACAATATGATATGTCTGGTTACATAAGAAATCATCATATGTCCTACATTGAAGGGGTCCATTTCGTCACAGTAGTATTCTCTGAAATAGTGCCTGTACCACGTGCCACACCAGAGAGGCAACGGGAGGTTAGGGAGATATACAAGTGGCTCAGGAATTGTTGTAGGAAGGAGGGGTTTGGGTTCTTGGAGAACTGGGCCGACTTCTCTGTTGGCTACAGGTTCTATGCTAGGGACGGGCTGCACCTCAATGGGGAGGGTGCAGCTGTGCTGGGGGAAAAATGGCTAGAAGGTTGGAGGAGTGTTTAAACTAGGGATTGGGGGGGAGGGTGTTCATTGTACAGGAGGGGAAGATAGGGTAAATGGTAACCTGGGCACAAGTAATAAAATTGGGGGTGGCATAGGGGGTGGGGTTAGAACAGTCAATATAGTAGGAAGGAATAGAGGTAAAGAGAGATGCATAAAGTGCATGTACACTAATGCCAGAAGCCTCACCAACAAAATGGAGGAATTAGAATTGATTTTGTTGGAAAATAATTATGACATGGTGGGGATATCAGAGACATGGCTGGACGAGAGCCATGACTGGGCTGTTAATTTTCAGGGTTATAGTCTGTTCAGAAATGACCGTACAAATAAGTGAGAGGGAGGTGTCTCTTTATACGTAAAATTATCTTTAAAACCCATCCTGCGTGATAATATAGGTGAATCTAATGAAAATGTAGAGCCCCTGTGGGTGGAGATAAGGGGAGGGGGAAAAAAATAATTAATTACTGATAGGGGTTTGCTATAAGTCTCCAACAATAATGGAAGTGGAGGAAAATATCCTCATAAAGCAAATAGATGAAGCAGCGACTCAGGGAGAAGTCATTATTATGGGGATCTTCAACTACCCTGAAATACATTGGGGAACAGAAACCTGCAGTTCCAGCAAAGGTAATAGGTTTTTGACAATTATGAGAGACAATTAACTTTCACGACTGGTTCAGGATTTAACAAGAAGGGGAGCACTTCTGGACCTAATATTAACCAACAGGCCGGACCGCATATCACATTTACGCATTGGAGATCACTTGGATAATAGTGATCACAAAATAATAAGATTTCAAGTATCCTTTAATAAGATGTGTAGTAGAGGGCTACAAGGACACTAAACTTCAGGAAGGCAAATTATCTATGTATCTATCTATCTATCTGTCTGTCTGTCTGTCTGTCTGTCTGTCTGTCTGTCTGTCTGTCTGTCTATATAGACCACACCTTGAGATGGAGATGTGGTGAACAGCCATCCCGCCCATCTTTTTAGCTGTTCACTAAAACCCAGCCCTGTTAAAGAAAAATTAAAAAAGGAAGGTTTTTGTATTATCGGGATTCCTCCGCGCTGACCTCAGGAGACAATTTTGATTTTATTCTTTATTCGTCCACACACCAAACAAAAGGAAGCCGACGCTTTTCGTAGCCATGTGGCCACTTCATCAGGGCATTAGTAACAGAGTTACAAAGAAAGGACTTTATATACACAAACATATCTTCAAAAAAAAATAGCATCATGACGTAATTTCCTGTGGAAACGCCCCCATTGTGGTACAAACAGGTAAAATCACTCATAAAAGTATATAATCAAAATATACATTGCATAAAAAAGAAGAAGAAAGAGCCCTACATATAAAACACAAATTTCAAGGCAAAATAATAATAATTTATCTTTAAAAAGTTTTTTCCATTTGATTCGAACTCACTCAAAAGATAATCTCACATTATAAGTCCTGTGTCTTGCCGTTAAACTACTGCCATCTCAGACCATGTGCCACTATTACTTAGGCTAACCCCTGAGTTACATAGAAAGGACTTTATATACACAAACATGTCATCATGACGTCATTTCCTGTGGAAACGCCCCCTTTGTGTTACAAACAGCTAAAATCACTCATAAAAATGTATAATCAAAATTTACATTGCATAAAAAAGAAGAAAAAGCCCCACATGTAAAACACAAATTTCAAAGGCATAAAAAAATTTTCTTTAAAAGGTTTTTTCATTTGGTTCGAACTCAAAAGTTGATTTCACATTATAAGTCCGCCGTCTACCGCCACCTCAGACCATTTTCCACTTTTAATCTGAATTCCCTATCGGCCAACTTTATTTAAAAAATGTTTTTATTAACCAATGTACCCAGGACTCAAACTCCCTCTCAACCCAGGGTTCACATGGTAGTCATGAGACTTACCGCTCCACCATCAAATACTTAGCCTAACCCCTGACTCTACATAAACAAGAACGGGATAAGATCAAAAAGATCCCCAATCCTCCACATCAGAAGCAATACCGCAAAACTTAATTTTGGATTTAATGAACCAGAGGAGTTCTTTTATTGATCGGTATTCAAGTCTTTACTATAAGGGAACTATACTATAAGTCTTTACTTTAAGGGAACAAAAATCATCACCGTGCCCCATGGTCCGATCCGCAGTCACGCTAGAGCCGCAGAAATTTTTCAATGAAGAAGGTTATAAAACCATTTTTCTCCACCAGAATTAATGTGCAAGGACTTAATCCTTAATCCTTAAAGGGTTAAAAGTAACTAAGTATCTCATCATATATCGTGGGCTTTATACTGAAACTTAATTAAAAAAGAAAATTAAAAAAGATCAGATACCTCATTCAGCCCATTTGGACGAAGGGTATCAAGTTTGTATATCCAATATACCTCCAATTTACTAAGAGTTGCCAATCTGTTCGGAGTATCCGCAGATACATGGTCTATTGGAGTAATTTTGAGGATAACATTGTTCCTATGATTCAATGCACAATGTTTGGATAACCCTTGTTTTAGATCCCCAATCTTAATATTATGATGATGAGAATTGAGTCTCAGATGCAAAGGCTGTGTGGTCCTTCCTACATACTGCTTACCACATAGACAGTCTATTATATAGATGACAAAATTTGATGTACAGTCCATTCTATGCGTAATAGGGAAGGTTTTTGATTTATCAACAAAGGATGGGAAGTTCTTAGCTCTACGATTAATCCACCCACAGCATAAACAATTCTTCTTATGACATTTATAAACACTTATATGCAGATAACTGTACATCTCTACCACCCCCTTTCTTTTTTCTGGGAACTCTTACTTTATTGGGAGCCAAAATATTTCTCAAAGATGGGGCTCTTTTAAAGGTTACCAGAGGTCGAGATGGCAAACATCTCTTACAAATAGGGTCATTGAGGAGAATACCCCAATGTTTATTAATAATGTTCCTAATAAATTAATAGTAAGCAAGTCAATCAGGGCACTTAGCGGGGCCAAGGTCACGGTTGAATTCCCTTCCAGGAATGGTGATTTCCCACCGGGGGTGCACAGCCAAAGTACCAGCGATAGCAAATAAAAAAGAAGGGCGGCACTCACCGGGTAAACGAGATGGTCTCTTTATTCCAAATATCGGAAACAAGCAGGGTGCAGGGAGGGGGCAAGAGGAGCCGCCGGACTACGGCACCGTTTCGCGACACGTGTCGCTTCTACGGGACCCGTAGAAGCGACACGTGTCGCGAAACGGTGCCGTAGTCCGGCGGCTTCTCTTGCCCCCTCCCTGCACCCTGCTTGTTTCCGATATTTGGAATAAAGAGACCATCTCGTTTACCCGGTGAGTGCCGCCCTTCTCCTTTTTTATTTCCTAATAAATTAATTTTGCATAGAAAAAGTAGTGATAAAATTAATTGGTAATTCATTTTTATGCGTCTCTTTTTTCATAATTAATTGTGACTGAGGGCAATCTTTAATATCATTATAAGCCCTTTGGATTATTTTTTTAGGATATCTGCGTTCCAGAAAACGCTCCCTCAATACCTTGCTTTGGGCTTTAAAATCCGACGCTAAAGTACAATTTCGTTTTATGCGTTTATACTGGTTACTAGGAATATTTTTTAACCATTTTTCATAGTGGTTGCTGAAAAAATGCACATAGCTATTAGCATCAACGGGTTTAAAATAAGTTCTAGTAATAATAGTTTCTCCTATATGCTCAATTGTTAAATCTAAAATATGTATTGACTCAGAGTTAATTTCTGGGGTCAATTTTATGCCCCAACTATTATTGGTTATTGCATCAATAAAGCCTTCCAACCTTGAGTCCTCATTATTAAAAACAATAAATAAATCATCTATAAACCGTTTATATAAAACCACATCCTTAAAAAAATGACCATGATAAATATGCCAAGTCTCAAAAACTGCCATACATAGATTGGCATATGTCAGGGCAACCCTTGACCCCATTGCTATTCCTTTAATTTGTTGGTACAATGTGTCGGTGAAAGTAAAAAATTATTTTTCAATACAAAGGCCATCCCTTCCATTGTAAATTTCTTTTGACAGTTGGGAATACGAATATCAGCTTCCACAAAAAGATTAAAACAGTCCAGGCCTATCTCGTGCTCTATATTCGAATATAGGCCCGTTACATCCATAGTTATAAATACATATGAATTCTTCCATTTAATTGTATGTAAAAATTCAATAAGATGAGCAAAATATTTTAAATGACTTCTCAGACTAAAAATATTTGGTATCATTATTTTATCAAGATAAGCAGAAAGATTTGAGGTTAAAGACCCAATACCCAAAATAATGGGTTTCCCTGGTGGATTTCTCATATTTTTATGGAGTTTAGGAAGATGGTACATAAATGCTCCACTCGGTTTCTTGTTAAGCAAAAAATCTTTTTCTTGCTTATTTAAAATCCCATTTGTTGATCCATCATTAATCATTTTATTATATTTAACAATGGAATCCAAATATTTATCCTCCCCACACTGAATATAAGTCTCACTATCAGATAGAATACGAATACGATCTGCCTCCCCGATGTAGGTCTCCCTGTCCTGAATACAAATTCCTCCTCCCTTATCTGCAGGTCTTATAATGATCTCCAAATTATTTTTCAAACTTCTCATTGCTACCCTTTCTTTTTTTGAAAGATTACACCTTTTCATCCCTTTATTTCTTGAAGAATTGCCACCATTTTCCCCCATGAGTTTTTTAAAATCATTAAGTACCAGGTCAGTATAAGTTTTAATATGGTGCCCCTGACTCTGTATAGGGTAAAATTTGGATTTTTCTTTTAAATTGACATGCACTATACCATCACCAATTTTCTCATCATTATCATTATTTTCATCTTTCAATTGTTTAACCTCAAAGTGTCTTTTTAGGGTCAACTTACGGACAAACCTCTGTAGATCAAGAAAAAGATCAAGTTCATTACTATTATTAGCCGGACAATACGAGAGACCTCTGCGAAGGACAGATAGTTCATCATCAGACAATTTATAGTTGGACAAATTGAAAACATTAAAATATTGCACACATCCCTCACCTAATCCCCCTTATGGACCTAACCCCACGAGGTCTCCGTTTGACTCTGGGGTGCCATTCCCATTTTTTAAGGTTACTGTGGTCTCATTTTCTTGTTTTTTAGAGTTGGCCCGTTTTCCCCCTCTTTTACGCCTTCTATTATTTTTCTTTTGACCCCAAAACCAGTCAAAAGAAAAATAATAGTAATGAACTTGATCTTTTTCTTGATCTACAGAGGTTTGTACTTAATGATTTTAAAAAACTCATGGGGAAAAATGGTGGCAATTCTTCAACAAATAAAGGGATGAAAAGGGGTAATCTTTCAAAAAAAGAAAGGCTAGCACTGAGGGGTTTGAAAAATAATTTGGAGATCATTATAAGACCTGCAGATAAGGGAAGAGGAATTTGTGTTCAGGACAGGGAGACCTACATCGGGGAGGCAGATCGTATTCTATCTGATAGTGAGACTTATATTCGGTGTGGGGAGGATAAATATTTGCATTCCATTGTTAAATATAATAAGATGATTAATGATGCATCAACAAATGGGATTTTAAATAAGCAAGAAAAAGATTTTTTGCTTAACAAGAAACCGAGTGTAGCGTTTTTGTACCATCTTCCTAAACTCCATAAAAATATGATAAATCCACCAGGGAGACCCATTATTTCGGGTATTGGGTCTTTAACCTCAAGTCTTTCTGCTTATCTTGATAAAATAATGATACTAAATGTTTTTAGTCTAAGAAGTCATTTAAAAGATTCTGCTCATCTTATTGAATTTTTACATACAGTTAAATGGAAGGATTCATATGTATTATAACTATGGATGTAAAGGGCCTATATTCGAATATAGAGAGGAGAGGGGCGTGGCCTAATGGTAATGGTGTAGGGTTTTACCTATGCTCTCCCCACAACAATAAGCGACTGGGCTAAATGCCCTCAAAAGGACTTTGACAACTGAAAAAAGATCTACTATCAAGCTGGTAATCACCTTGGGAACGTTTTGTTTGGGTCAGTGGTCACTTTTAAGAAGAATTCTCCTCAGAGTCCAGTCATCAAATTTGCCTGAGGTAAAGGACTGTGCTGTCACCTCATGAATAATGGCTGCCTAGTCACCTCATAATATCTTCATTGCCTAATACTCCCCAAATCTTATATAATTAGGCTTCAAATCTCTCAGTTTACTGAAAGAAACTTTGAGAGACAGCCTGTGTGACTTTTCCATTGATTTCCATGATTTGGGCACATCTGACAGACATCTGACAGGCATCTGACAGGCTTCCATTGGCAGCAATATTGTACCTCTTAATTTCTAGGGTGTTCCTCTACAGGAGGTTACTCTGGGATAGTCTGAACCCTCCTAACCTATTTTTGGATTGGCACCTATGATTTTGGACTTTTCCTGTCAAAAAATCCAAGATTCAGCATTTCTCTTAGAGCTTTGTGCTTTGCTGTGCCACCCTAATTTCTTCTCAAAACCCTTTGGAGAGTTGTCCTGGGTCTCCCCAGACCCCCCTGAACAATTTTTGGAGTAGTATTGTTTGTTTTGTGTTTTTTATTGCCAGAAACCTACAGCTTCAGTGCTCCTGTGGATAAAACCGATACTTAAGAACTTTACTTATGCATATTGCGTAGCTCCTGTTTAATCCATTGGAGCTTATGTTGGAATTTACACCGGAATTACTTCAGCGCTTTCAGAGCTTTGTGCTTTGCTGTGCCACCCTAATTTCTTCTCAGAACCCTTTGGAGAGTTGTCCTGGGTCTCTCCAGACCCCTCAGAACTATTTTTAGACTAGTATTGTTTGTTTTGTGGTTTTTATTAACAGAAACCTACAGCCTCAATGCTCCTGTGGATAAAACCGATACTTAAGAACTTTACTCAAGCATATTTATTGTCTTTCTCTTTCAACCTGGATCCTACTTTCATCTACTATATTGGACAAATTTGGATTTTTTACTAGTTCATTCACGATATTAAGCCATTGTATTGGTCCAGTATATCTGATATATACATATTACTGGTGACTTTTCTGCAATATTCAAGACTCATAACATCTGAGGATTCTGCGTGGGCAAGTGAGGTCGGAGGGCCTCCGGCGATCGCAAGCTTCTCAGACCCTGGGATTTCCGGAGAGTGAAGCAGATCTCAAGAATATGTATATGTTTATTTAAGATAACTGTTTTCTTATTTGTGTGGGTGGCGTTACAGTGTACTGGTGCTGCTGGGATTTGGGCATTGTTTCAATTAGCTTTGACGGTGACCAGATTCTAACACTGAGGTTGAATATATAGCCACACTGATATTTTTATATTAAGCTTTATAATCCTGATACTGTTTAGACACCTTCCTTTTATTTACTATGTCTCGTAGGCAGACAGATCTTCATAAGGTCACTATGAATCCTACGGGTGGGTCCACTAAACCCCATCTTAAATGCACTCCATCTACAGCTAGGCTGATTTTGGATAGCGAACACAAAAAGAAGGTGGATAAAATAGATTCTCACATACGGGGCTCAGATATGGACACCCTAGATAATAGGGGTGGTGACAGCTTGAAGCAGACCTCAAAACGTAAGGGAGTTCTGCTTTGGTTGGATCTACTTTGGAGGAATTGGACTCGGGAGGGGGTGACAGTTCTGGTTCCCTCCCTGTTAAACAAAGACCTAGGGTCACTTCCTCTCCCTTATTTATTAAAATGAGGGGTCAAGCTGGGCCAGTAGATAGGGACTTTTTGCTTGACCTCTTCCACAGCTTCGCTGATCAGATGAAAATGGAGTTCTCTGATATTAAAGAAGCGCTTTCCACCCTAACTACCAGAGCTGACGTTATGGAGGCCGAGATAATAAGACTGTCTAAAATTAATAGCTCTCTTAGAAAAGAATTGGACAAAACTAAACAGGATTATAAAACATTGTCCAGTAAACTGGATTATTTTGACAATACTAATAGACAGTCCAATTTAAAATTGAGGGGAATTCCTGAGACAGTCACAAGGTCTGAATTACAGCCTTACCTTAAAAAAATGATTAAAACAGTGTTACCCTCACTGTCGGATGTAGAGTGTTTGCTGGATAAAGCGTTTCGCCTTCCTAAACCCACATCTGTCCCGGAGAAGTTGCCCAGAGACACTCTGGTTACTTTTAGCTTTAAAAACACAAAAAAATCTCCTCACCACCTACATGCAGAAGCATGAGACGTTACCTAGACCATTTCATGATATTAAAATTTTTTCAGACCTCTCAAAGGAAACATTGTCAAAACGTAGAATTCTGACGCCTGTCACCAAGATATTGAGGGCTAATGGTATTATGTATAGATGGCTCTCCCAGACCAGAATCAACTTTAAGCGGGGTCCTACTTCTCATGTGATAGACGGATTGGAGGAGGGTCTTCAACTTTTAAGAGAGCTTGGCATTGCTGACCCGCCAGTAACCTGAATACTTACTGTATATTGGGTTAAACAGAACTTCATTTTGAAACGCTGAGGTGATTACCCTTAGATGTATATAATACATTATTAATTGTTGTGGGTGAGAGGACTTTTTTCTCCCCAAGGAGCTTTTTCCATCAGTTAGTTGTAACTGCTCCATATAGTCCGTTAGTTCGTTATTGTATATATTTCTTGATATTATTCTGTTCTTGTTTTATTCTTTTTTTTTTTTTTCTTTTAGTACTTATTACATAGTAACATAGTAACATAGTTTTTAAGGTTGAAGGAAGACTTTAAGTCCATCTAGTTCAACCCATAGCCTAACATGTTGATCCAGAGGAAGGCAAAAAAAACCCCATGTGGCAACACTAAGCTCCACATTGAGGGAAAAAATTCCTTCCTGACTCCAGATACGGCAATCAGACTAATTCCCTGGATCAACGCCCTATCAAAGAATCTAGTATGTATAACTGGTAATATTATAGTTTTCAAGAAAGGCATCCAGGCCCTTCTTAAATGTTAGTAGTGACTCACTCATTACAACAGCATGTGGCAGATAGTTCCATAGTCTCACTGCTCTTACAGTAAAGAATCTGCGTCTGTGATTATGATTAAACCTTCTTTCCTCCAGACGTAGAAGATGCCCCCTTGTCCCAGTCTCAGGCCTAAGAGTAAAGAGATCATTAGAAAGGTCTCTGTACTGTCCCCTCATATATTTATACATTATTATAAGATCACCCCTAAGCCTTCGTTTTTCCAAGCTAAATAACCCCAAGTTTAATAACCTGTCTTGGTATTGCAGACCCCTTAGTCCTCTAATGACTTTTGTCGCTCTTCTCTGGACCCGCTCTAGTTCAGCTATATATTTCTTATACACCGGAGACCAGAATTGTACACAGAATTCTAAGTGTGGTCGCACTAGTGACTTGTATAGAGGTAAAATTATGTTCTCCTCATGAGCATCTATGCCTCTTTTAATGCATCCCATTATTTTATTTGCCTTTGCAGCAGCTGCCTGACACTGGCCACTAAATGTGAGTTTGTCATCTACCCATACACCCAGGTCTTTTTCAGTGACAGTTTTGCCCATTGTTTTACAATTAAGCACATAATTATACCTTTTGTTTCCTCTGCCCAAGGGCATGACTTTACATTTATCCCCATTAAAGCGCATTTGCCATTTAGCAGCCCAAGCTTCTAGTTTACATAAATCCTCCTGTAATATAAAATTGTCCTCCTCTGTATTGATTACCCTGCAGAGTTTAGTGTCATCTGCAAATATTGAGATTCTACTCTGTATGCCCCCTACATGGTCATTAATAAATATATTAAATAGAAGTGGGCCCAACACTGACCCCTGTGGTACCCCACTGTTAACTGTGACCCATTCTGAGTGTGTTCCATTAATAACCACCCTTTGTTTCCTATCACTAAGCCAGTTCTTAACCCACTTACACATATTTTCCCCTATCCCCATTGCCCTCATTTTATGTATCAACCTTTTGTGTGGCACCGTATCAAAAGCTTTTGAAAAGTCCATATACACCACATCCACTGCATTTCCTTGGTCCAGTCCAGAACTTACTTCTTCATAGAAGCTTATTAGATTAGTTTGACAGGAACGGTCCCTCGTAAAACCATGTTGATAATGGGTCATGAGGTTATTTTTCTTCAGATACTCCAGTATAGCATCTCTTAGAAAACCCTCTAGGATTTTACCCACAGTAGAGGTTAAGCTTACTGGCCTATAATTTCCAAGTTCAGTTTTTGTCCCCTTTTTGAATATTGGCACCACATTTGCTATACGCCAGTCCTGTGGTACAGACCCTGTTATTATGGAATCTTTAAATATTAAGAATAATGGTCTATCTATACAGTACTTAATTCCTGCAGCACTCTGGGGTGTATCCCATCCGGGCCCGGGGATTTGTCAATTTTAGTGATTTTTAGACGATGCCGTACTTCCTCTTGGGTTAAGCAGGTGACATTTAATTGAGAATTTTTGTTATCACTGATCATATTGTCTGTCATGGGATTTTCTTGTGTAAATACTGTTGAAAAAAAGTCATTTAGCATATTGGCTTTTTCCTCATCTTCATCCACCATTTCATCCAGACTATTTTTAAAGGGGCCAACACCATCATTTTTTAGTTTCTTACTATTTATGTAGTTAAAAAATATTTTGGGATTCTTTTTACTTTCTCTGGCAATGAGTCTCTCTGTCTCAATCTTTGCTGCCTTGATTTGCTTTTTACAAATGTTATTTAATTTTCTGTATTTATTTAAAGCCTCATCACTATCTACTTGCTTTAATTCCCTAAATGCTTTCTTTTTGTCACATATTGCACTTCTTACCGCTTTATTTAGCCATAGTGGTTTCCTCCTATTTCTAGCATGCTTATTCCCATAGGGTATATATTGTGCACAGGTCCTATTCAGGATGCTAATAAACATCTCCAATTTGTGTTGTGTACTTTTATGTCTCAGGACATCGTCCCAGTTTATTGCACTAAGATCATCTCTCAACCGTTGGAAATTTGCCTTCCTGAAGTTTAGTGTCCTTGTAGCCCCTCTACTACACGTCTTAGTAAAGGATACTTGAAAGCTTATTAAGTTATGATCACTATTACCCAAGTGACCTCCAACCCGTATATTTGATATGCGGTCCGGCCTGTTGGTTAATATTAGGTCCAGCAGTGCCCCCCTTCTTGTTGGGTCCTGAACCAGTTGGGAAAGGTAATTGTCTCTCATAGTTTTCAAAAACATATTACCTTTGCTGGAACTGCAGGTTTCTGATCCCCAATGTATTTCAGGGTAGTTGAAGTCCCCCATAATAATGACTTCTCCCTGAGTCGCTGCTTCATCTATTTGCTTTATGAGGATATTCTCCTCCACTTCCATTATTGTTGGGGACTTATAACAAACCCCTATCAGTAATTTATTATTTTTTCCCCCTCCCCTTATCTCCACCCACAGGGACTCTACATTTCCATTAGATTCACCTATATTATCACGCAGGATGGGTTTTAAGGATGATTTTACGTATAAACATACACCTCCTCCTCGCCTATTTGTACGGTCATTTCTAAACAGACAATAGCCCTTTAAATTAACAGCCCAGTCATGGCTCTCGTCCAGCCACGTCTCCGAAATCCCCACCATGTCATAATTATTTTCCAACAAAATCAATTCTAATTCTTCCATTTTGTTGGTGAGGCTTCTGGCATTAGTGTACATGCACTTTATGCATCTCTCTTTACCTCTATTCCTTCCTACAAGATTGACTGTTCTAACCCCACCCCCCATACCACCCCCAATTTTATTACTTGTGCCCAGGTTACTATTTACACGATCTTCCCCTCCTATACAATGAATACCCTCCCCCCAATCCCTAGTTTAAACACTCCTCCAACCTTCTAGCCATTTTCTCCCCCAGCACAGCTGCACCCTCCCCATTGAGGTGCAGCCCGTCCCTAGCATAGAACCTGTAGCCAACAGAGAAGTCGGCCCAGTTCTCCAGGAACCCAAACCCCTCCTTCCTACACCAATTCCTGAGCCACTTATTTATCTCCCTAATCTCCCTTTGCCTCTCTGGTGTGGCACGTGGTACAGGCACTATTTCAGAGAATACTACCTTGGAGGTCCTTGCCTTAAGCTTGCAGCCTAATTCCCTGAAATCATCTTTGTCATTTGTGCCAATGTGCACCATGACCGCTGGGTCCTCACCAGCCCCTCCCAGTAATCTGTCAACCCGGTCAGCGATGTGCCGGACTCGAGCGCCAGGTAGGCAGCACACTGTTCGACGATCCCTGTCTTTGTGACAGATTGCCCTATCTATTCCCCTAATAATTGAGTCCCCCACTACCAGCACCTGTCTGGCCTGCCCTTCTCTCCTGTTTTCCCCCTTACTGGAGCAGACACTCCTCTGGCTTTCAGAGGTCATGCCCTGCTGCAGCAGTGCTATCCCTGAACTCACACCCCCCTCATCTGCCAACATAGCAAATTTATTGGGGTGTGCCAGATCAGGGCTAGCCTCCCTGGCACCCTTCCCTCTACCCCGCCTTCTAACTGTCACCCAGCTGGCTACCTCACGGTCCTGCAGCTCCATACTACCATCCTCCCCCACATCTATCCCATTGAGCAGCTGTTCAGTGAGCAGCAGACTCCTTTCCATATTGTCAATGGATCTCAGCGTTGTCAGTTGTTCATTTAGATCCAGTATCTGGGCTTCCAAATGCACAACGTACTCACATCTCACACAGCAGTATGCACCCTCGACCGGCTGGTCAAGGAATGCATACATGTGGCAAGTTGTACACTGGATGGCATTGCCAATCATGGAGCTTATTTCCTAATATTCAGTAAGTCCTCCCTTCCAAACTCCCTGAATCCAAAGTCACTGAATCACAAGTCACACACTTACTTCTGTCGCACTTGCTCTGTCACACTCAGCTCGCCACACTCACTAGAAAATCAGATTTAAATTTTTTTTTTTCCCTTAGCAGAAAATCAGCCTACAGCTCAGTGTACTTCCACTGACACGATGAATGTTTTATATTTCATTCCAGAAATCTCTTGGCTGCATGGTTTAGTAAGTCTTTTCTCTACTGACGTTACTTCGTTTATTTGCTTTTATGGCCATTAATGTCATGTCTCTGAATGTACATGGCCTAAATTCCCCTCATAAGAGGTATCTACTGTGGAGAGACATATTTAGATTTAAAATAGATATTGCGGGGTTGCAGGAGACTAAGTTTTCTAATGATAATCCTCCGAAATTTGAAAATAAGTTATTTTCATCTATTATCTTAGCCTCTCAGAAAAAAAAGAAGGCGGGTGTCGCCTTTTTGATTAGAAATAACATCCAATTTGAACAGGAGACTGTTATTGCAGATACAGAGGGAAGATATATCATTTTAATCTGTAGGCTTAGTGGTGTCTATTATACCTTGGTTACTCTGTATGCCCCTAATAAGGGTCAGATTAGATTTTTGAAAGAGTTAATGATTTTAATTTCGGAAAATCGTAAGGGTTCTTTAATTCTCTTTGGGGATTTTAATGTAATACCTGATGCATTTTTGGATTCCTCTGGAACTCGTGGAGTTTCTAATTTAACCTTGAATCCTTGGATTGATAGAGAGAGCTTATAGGACGTATTTCGATGTATTCATTCCACTTCTAGAGAATACACATTCTACTCGGATTCCCAGCTTTCCTTATCTAGAATAGATAATAGATTCTAGCTGATAGTGTCTCTATATATGAAATTAAAAAGATCAATATCCTGCCAAAGACTTGGTCTGATCATTCCCCAATAGTTTTTGAGTTGGTCCCTAGAGGGGGTGCTTCATCCACTAGGATTTGGAGGGCCAATACCTTTCTTTATTCTTATCCCAACTCAAGAAAGGAATTGATAGACACTCTAAATTATTACTTTAAAGAGAACGATGGTGATGCAGTTAGTATTGAGACATTGTGGTTAGCCCATAAAACAGTAGTTAGGGGCAAGTTGATTGAACTAAATTCACGTCTTAAAAAACAATCTAATGCCAAACTTGCATCTCTGGTAGCTGACATTCGTACCCTAGAAGAATCACAAATAGCGTTTCATTCTTCGTCTACCCAGCTTAAAATCTTAAAGCTTAGAATAGAATGAAGATCCCTTTTAATTTCTGACTATAACAAAATGATTCAGTCTTCTAAACTAAATTACTATATTTGTCACAATAAACCTATTAAATCTTTCGCCCATTGAATACAAACTGATGAGACAAAAGAGGAGGATTCTACTAATCAAAAACAAGCAGGGATTCATTTACAGACACCCAGAGGATATTTCAAGTGAATTCCTGCACTTTTATAAAAACCTTTATAATTTAAATTTAAGTCCAGGGTCTGTACAACCCTCTCTGTTGGATATTAACTCTTTTCTGGGTTCCTTAAGCATTCCCTCTCTGACTACTGAAGAGGTGGATCTTCTTAATTGTCCCTTTCAGAATTCTGAGATTACAGAAGCAGTGAAATCCCTCAAAACTGGGAAATCACCTGGGCCTGATGGATTATCTAATGAATATTTCAAAAATTTTGCTGACATCCTGACACCTTATTTAACTAGACTTCTTAATTCGGCCTCCATGTCATCCCTTCTTCCTGCAGAAATGCAGGAAGCATTAATTACAGTCATTCCCAAGGATAAAGGGGATGCCCTAAATGTCAGAGATTATAGGCCCATTTCGCTCTTAAACACTGATGCTAAAATTATAGCCAAAGTTGTTGTTAACAGACTATCTAAGTATACAACTCGCTTAATTCATACTGACCAAACGGGTTTTGTCAGTGGCAGAAGTACTATGGACGCCACGAGAAGATTATTCCATATTATATCATATGTAGAAAGGTCAAATCTTCCCACTTTGCTGATTTCTCTAGACGCCGAAAAGGCTTTTGACCGAGTAAATTGGCTGTTTTTATTTGAGTCTCTTAAAAAATTTGGTTTTTCTGGTCCCATATTTAATATTAATAGAGCTTTGTATTCCCATCCATCCGCCAAAATTCTAACAAATAATGTTGTGTCTGACTCCTTTAGAATTACCAATGGAACTCGACAGGGATGCCCTCTGTCCCCTACTTTATTTCATTTCTTTTTGGAACCATTGGTGGAGGCAATACGGTCACATGAGGGGATCCGAGGATGTCCATTACATGGGCGTCAACACGTTGCATCTCTATTTGCAGACAATTTACTGATTATTCTATCGGATCCTCTGGTGTCTCTTAGGAATCTGATGGACATTGTTGAGAGATTCTCTGGAGTCTCTCATTATAAATTGAATACTAATAAGACACAGGTTTTGCCCTATCATATTGAACATCACCTATTAGATATTCAAAAAACTGAATTTAATTTCTCCTGGTCACTGTCAGAAATTCCCTATTTGGGAATCACCATTACTAAACCTCTATCTAACATGGTTGATAAAAATTTATCAGATATTGTTAAATCCCTTTCGAAACATGTGTCTTATCTGTCTAATTTAGAGGTCTCCTGGAGAGGACGTATTGCGGCCTATAAAATGTTGCTACTTCCCAAAATTCTATACCTCTTCCGTTCCCTCCCTGTGGTCATCCCTCAGAAATATTTTAAACGTCTCCATACACAACTTAGCCGATTTATTTGGCGAGGGAAATTTCCTAGAATTGCAGCTACCACTCTTGAAAAACATAAATTACATGGAGGTTTAGGTAACCCCAATCTTAGGGCCTATTATCTAGCTATCATTACACAAATTAGTTCACGATGGTGGAGTACTGAATACTCACCATCCTGGGTAAATATAGAATGATCCATCATGAAGCAACAGAATCCTGCATTGTTTATTGTTTTATACCTCCTTAGTCCAAAAAAGAGACTTCCCCTAGAAACCCCACTTAAGGCCACTATCAAGGCTTGGAGGACGTTTAATCAGACCTCTAAAACCATCTTCTCTCCAGTTTCTCCTGTCTGGCTCCCAATAGATATTTTTTCCTGGTTGTGTCCATCTGTTAATTTGACTATCTGGAAGAGTAGGAATATTAGGTATGTGTCTGACGTGTTTGATGGTGAGAGGTTAGCCTCTTTTGAGGTTGTCTCTTCTCGTTTCAGCCTACCTGAATCTGACAGACCTACTTGGACTTTACTGCATGAGACTTTAAACAACCCACGTCTAGATTTTACACTACCTAACAATATTGACCTCCTACTTCGTCACAGTGGAAGCCAACTTGTGTGGAAAACTAATAATATCTATAAAACTTTTAATAAGGATGTGACTTTTAATAATTCTAGATTCTATACAGTATGGGATCACCAACTTGACATCGATAATCATACTTTACATAACCAATTGCCCATCATTTTAAAAAATATTTACTCCTCTGTCCCCTGCTCAACACTTCTGGAAACTCAATATAAAGTATATACCAAGTGGTATTTTACACCTTTAAAACTGCATAAGATAGACCCTACTGTTTCCAATTTATGTTGGAGAAAATGTGGACTAGTGGGGTCTGTCCGTCATATATTTTGGTCATGCTCAAAGTTACGTTCCTTTTGGTTAGATGTCCAGTCCCTGATCAATTTAGTTTTAGATTTAGACATAGTCTTAACTTTTGACTCTGCTATATTGTTGATTGGGATATGCGATCTCCCAAAATGTAAAAGATTCTTGGCTTTACATATCCTATTAGTAGCTAAAAATCTTATCGCCTCTAGGTGGAGGAGTGATTGTGTTCCATCCATAGAGGACTTTATGGATTGCATAGCATTGCACAACTCATTTGAATTCACGTTTGCTCTTAGAGAGGGTATGCATGCTAAATTGAAGTACATGACGAAATGGGCGAGTTGGGTTCGAATGTATATACCGACTCTTACATTTCATCTGCCCTAATTTAGCCTGAATTTCTCCATTTATCATTTTGATTGTACTTAGTTTGCTAAGAGCTATTTAGTTGTTGTTGTTTTTTTAGATACTCATAATCGTCGTGTCAGTTGTAAATATTTGGTTATTTTATTTCTTCGACTTATGTCTTTTGTCTATATTGTTTGTATTGAAAAATAATTTTTTTACTTTCTCCGATACATTGTACCAACAAATTAAAGGAACGGCAATGGGGTCAACGGTTGCCCCGACATATGACAATCTATTTATGGCAGTTTTTGAGACTTGGCATATTTATAATGGTCATTTTTTTAAGGATGTGGTTTTATATAAACGGTTTATAGATGATTTATTTATTGCTTTTAATAATGAGGACTCAAGGTTGGAAGGCTTTATTGAATAACCAATAATAGTTGGGGCATAAAATTGACCCCAGAAATTAACTTTGAGTCAATAAATTTTTTAGATTTAACGATTGAGCATATAGGAGAAACTATTATTACTAGAACTTATTTTAAACCCGTTGATGCTAATAGCTATGTGCATTTTTTCAGCAACCACTATGAAAAATAGGTAAAAAATATTCCTAGTAACCAGTATAAACGCATAAAACGAAATTGTGCTTTAGCGTCGGATTTTAAAGCCCAAAGCAAGGTATTGAGGGAGCGGTTTCTGGAAAGCGGATATCCTAAAAAATGAATCCAAAGGGCTTATAATGATATTAAAGATTGCCCTCAGTCACAATTAATTATGAAAAAAGAGACACATAAAAATGAAATACTAATTAATTTTATCACTACATTTTCTATGCAAAATGAATTTATTAGGAATATTATTAATAAACATTCGGGGTATTCTCCTCAATGACCCTATTTGTAAGAGATGTTTGCCATCTCAACCTCTGGAAACCTTTAAAAGAGCACCATCTTTGAGAAATATTTTGGCTCCCAGTAAAGTAAGAGTTCCCAGAAAAAAAAAAGGGGGTGGTAGAGATGTACAGTTATCTGCATATAACAGTGTTTTTAAATGTCATAAGAAGAATTGTTTATGCTGTGGGTGGATTAATCATAGAGCTAAGAACTTCCAATCCTTTAATGATAATTCAAAAACCTTCCCTATTACGCATAGAATGGACTGTACATCAAATTTTGTCATCTATGTAATAGACTGTCTATGTGGTAAGCAGTATGTAGGGAGGAACATACAGCCTTTGTATCTGAGACTCAATTCTTATCGTCATAATATTAAGATTGGGTATCTAAAGCAAGGGTTATCCAAACATTGTGCATAGAATCATGGGAACAATGTTACCCTCAAAATTACTCCAATAGACCATGTATCTGCGGATACTCCGAACAGATTGGCAACTCTTAGTATTTGGAGGTATATTGGATATACAAACTTGATACCCTTTGTCCAAATGGGCTGAATGGGGTATCTGATCTTTTTTAATTTTCTTTTTTAATTTCAGTATAAAGCCCACGATATATGATGAGATACTTAGTCACTTTTAACCCTTTATGGATTAAGGATTAAGTCCTTGCACATTAATTCTGGTGGAGAAAAATGGTTTATAACCTTCTTCATTGAAAAATTTCTGCGGCTCTAGCGTGACTGCGGATCGGACCATGGGGCACGGTGATGATTTTTGTTCCCTTAAAGTAAAGACTTATAGTATAGTTCCCTTATCGTAAAGACTTGAATACCGATCAATAAAAGAACTCCTCTGGTTCATTAAATTCAAAATTAAGTTTTGCGGTATTGCTTCTGATGTGGAAGATTGGGGATTTTTATGATCTTATCCCGTTCTTGTTTATGTAGAGTCAGGGGTTAGGCTAAGTATTTGATGGTGGAGAGGTAAGTCTCATGACTATCATGTGAAACCTGGGTTGAGAGGGAGTTTGAGTCCTGGGTAAATGTTTAATAAAAACATTTTTTAAATAAAGTTGGCCGATAGGGAATTCAGATTAAAAGTGGCAAACGGTCTGAGGTGGCGGTAGTTTAGTGGTAAGACGCAGGACTTATAATGTGAAATTACCTTTTGAGTTCGAACCAAATGAAAAAATCTTTTAAAGAACATTTTTTATGCCTTTGAAATTAGTGTTTTAGGTGTGGGGCTTTTTGTTCTTTTTTATGCAATGTAGATTTTGATTATACATTTTTATGAGAGATTTTAGCTGTTTGTAACACAAAGGGGGTGTTTCCACAGGAAATGACGTCATGATGACATGTTTGTGTATATAAAGTCCTTTCTATGTAACTCAGGTGTTTGCCTAAGTAATAGTGGCATATGGTCTGAGATGGCAGTAGTTTAGCGGCAAGATGCAGGACTTATAATGTGAGATTAACTTTTGAGTGAGTTCGAATCCAATGGAAAAAACTTTTTAAAGATAAACTATTATATTATTTTTTTTGCCTTGAAATTTGTTTTTTCTTTCTTCTTATTTTTTATGCAATGTAAATTTTGATTATACACTTTTATGAATGATTTTACCTGTTTGTAACACAAAGGGGGCACTTCCACTCCAACTTCCCCCCCCTCTTTTATGACCTTTGTTTTATTCTGATTATGTGGTCCGTTCATCCCCACCCTGATCCACACCTGAAACATCTTTGGCTGCACATGTATTCAGGGCCACAAATCTGATCCAGACTTTAGTCTGATCCATGTATCTTTCAAACTACATCTTTCAAAGTACATTTTCTAAGTACAATACTTAGACTAGAAATGGACTGGAAAAGACTGGCAGGTAAAGGAATATAAAGCCTCCACAATGTTTCCCTTCTAATTGCTACCATCCTTACTACTTCATTCCATATTAAATCCTTAAATCCCTTCCACAAGTAAGAATCTAGTCATCAGTCAACCCATCCTCCCCAGCCATCTTACCTCCTCTTGACTACTATTTATCCCCATACTGGCTGCATCACCTTGTCCTCGGCTCCACCATCCTGTCCTGGACTGCTATATCTCGTCCCCAGCCACATCTCCACTGGACTGTAGCTCATACCTTGATGGCATTCCACCCCGGACTGAACCCTGGATGCCTCACCTGTCCCACGGCTGCTCCACTAGCCAACCCCGCAATCTCCTCTGTCAACCCCGACTGCCTCGACCGATCCCCCAACTGCCCTATCTGGCCCATCCATCCGACCCCCCGCCTTGCATCTCATCCCCGGTCATCACCTCATCCCGTGCCCACTCCCCACTGATGAACAATCACCCACTACCACAACTTTCCCCACTCTGCTTCTGACTACTGCTGCCACACTTACTCCCTGCCCTCCATATGCAATGTTCCCGCTACTCCTCACTCTCACTCCCATCCTTCTCCACTTCCTACTACCCCCACTTAAACCCCCTCCCAGCAACGAAATACTGCTCTCACCCTCCATCCTGCCGAATCACCTCACCCACTTCACCAACCTTTTCATTCACTTTCAATCCTCAATCACCAAGCACGCCCGCCTCGCAAGCTCTCATGCTCCCACCTGCTAACCCTCTGCCTACTCCTCCTCCTTGCCGGTGACATCTCCCCCAATCCTGGCCCCCCCGCCACATCCCCACAACAACCTTCATCCCACGACCCACTGCCAACCCTCGCAACCTCACCACCACTAGCCCTCGCAACCCCACCAACATCAGACCCATTCCCCCAACCCATGCCCCACCTACTGCCCTACCCGGCGCACTCTGGAATGCCCGCTCAGTGTGCAACAAACTCCCTGACATCCATGATCTCTTTATCTCCAGGAAACTGTCATTCCTTAGCCTCACCGAGACCTGGCTCACCCCCTCAGACACAGCCTCCCCTGCTGCACTATCCTATGGCGGCCTCAGCCTGTCCCACAACCCCTGTCCCTCTGGCAAACACGGCGGTGCAGTCGGCATACTGCTGTCCAACTCTTGCACCTTCAGCCCGATCCCCCCGCCCCCATCCATCACTGTCCCTTCCTTCGAAGCCCACTTGGTCCGAATCTTCTCCCCCTGCAACCTCCAACTAGCCATCATCTACCGCCCCCCCCCGGATCCATCGCCTCCTTCCTTGATCACTTCACCACCTGGCTACTTCACTTCCTCTCCGCTGACATCCCCACCATCATCATGGGCAACTTCAATATCCCCACTGACACTCCCCGCCCAGCCGCCTCCAATCTTCTTTTCTTGACCACTTCCCTAGGGCTCTCCCAATGGTCCTCCTCTCCCACCCACGAACAAGGCCACACGCTTGACCTCATCTTTACCCGCCTTTGCTCCCTCTCTAACCTCACAACCTCGGAACTCACACTGTCCGACCACCATCTCTTGACCTTCTCCGCCCTCTCCTCCCCTGCCACACTTCCCCCTCTCCGCAAACTTGATCACCCTTGCCTAAACCTAAAAGATCTTCCTTTATTCTCTGAATCCCTCCTCCCTCTCACCGACATACCCTCCGCTGACGACATTGACATTGCCACCACCCTATACAACACCACAATAACAAACGCTCTCGACCTAACCGCCCCCCTCACTCTCCATGCTCCACGCATTAACAGGCAACCCTGGCACACCACCCTCACTAAAAACCTGAGACGGTCGTCCAGGGTCGCCGAGAGGAGATGGAAAAAGTCCCACACCCCCGAGCACTTTGTTCTGTTCAAGCAATCCATCACTGACTTCAAGACGGCACTTGCTACTGCCAAGCAAGTGTTCTTCTCATCCCTAATAACCTCTCTGTCCTGCAACCCCAAACAGCTCTTCAAAACTTTCAACTCCTTACTTCGCCCGCCTGCTCCTCCCCCTTCTCCCCTCATCTCTGCTGAAGACTTTGCGACCTTCTTCAAGGAGAAGATCGACAAGATCAGAAACAGCTTCGGTCCACTATCCCCACAACTCCCCCTCCCACCTACACTGCACTCCTCCTCCATCAGCCACTTCCCCCCCATAACTGAAGACCAACTCTCCTCCCTCCTGTCAAAATCACACCTGACCACCAGCGCCCACGATCCGCTCCCATCCCACCTCATTCCAAACCACACCTCCATTTTCATCCCAGCCCTCACCCACCTCTTTAACCTTTCACTTAGAACTGGTGCCTTCCCCTCGGCCTTCAAACATGCCCTAATCACGCCCATCCTAAAAAAAACCTCACTTGACCCTACCTCTGTCTCTAACTATCGCCCCATATCTCTTCTCCCATTCGCCTCTAAGCTACTTGAACAGCACGTCCACTCTGAACTGTCCTCTCACCTCGTGCTCCCACTTCGACCGCCTACAGTCCGGCTTCCGACCCCTCCATTCCACCGAAACAGCCCTGACCAAAGTCACCAATGACCTACTGACCGCCAAGAACAAACACCACTACTCCATCCTCCTCCTCCTTGACCTGTCTGCTGCCTTCGACACGGTTGACCACTCCCTTCCTCTCCAGATCCTGGAATCCCTCGGCATCACCCACCTTGCCCTCTCCTGGATCTCCTCATACCTAGCGGACCGAACCTTCAGCGTCTCCCACTCCCACACCTCCTCCTCACCCTACCACCTTTCTGTCAGAGTCCCCCAATGTTCGGTCCAGGGACCCCTACTTTTCTCCATATACACTCTCGGCCTAGGGCAACTCACTGAGTCCCACGGCCTCCAGTACCACCTCTACGCTGGCGACACCCAAATCTACCTGTCCGGCCCTAACATCACCTCCCTACTTTCCAAAATCCCACAATGCCTTTCCACCATCTGATCCTTCTTCTCTGCTCGCTTTCTTAAACTCAACATGGACAAAACTGATTTCATAGTCTTCCCCCCAAGAAATTCCACCCCACCTCCCAACCTATCCATCTGCATCAACGACTGCGCCCTCTCCCCAGTCCCCCAAGCCAAGTGCCTCGGGGTAATCCTTGACTCCTCCCTATCCTTCAAGCCCCACATCGAGGCCCTCCCCACATTCCTCTGGCTCCAGCTCAAGAACATCTCGCGAATCCGCTCCTTCCTCACCCACGACTCCACTAAAACACTCATTCATGCTCTTATCATCTCCCGCCTTGACTACTGCAACCTTCTTCTCAATGGCCTCCCGGCTAACTCACTCACACCTCTCCAGTCTATCCTCAATTCCGCTGCCCGACTAATCTACCTGTCCTCCCGCTACTCCCCTGTCTCCCCCCTCTGCCAAGCCCTTCACTGGCTCCCCGCCTCCAAGAGATCCCAATTCAAAACACTAACCATGGCGTACAAAGCCATACACAACCTGGCCCCACCATACATCTCCGACCTGGTCTCCCGAAACCTACCCTCACGCAACCTCCGCTCCTCCCAAGAACTCCTCCTCTGCTCCCCTCTCATCACCTCTTCGCACAACCGAGTCCAGGACTTCTCCCGGGCATCTGCCTTACTCTGGAACTCTCTGCCCGAACAAGTCAGACACTCGCCTACCCTGAGAAGCTTCAAGTGTCACCTGAAGACTCACCTATTCCGTCAAGCCTACAACCTGCCATGAGACCCAGGCGACCGCCCCATACCTGACATTCCCCCATCCTACTGTATCCCAACCCACCCCTCGTAGACTGTGAGCCCTCATGGACAGGGTCCCTGCCCCTCCTGTACCTGTATGTCCTGATCGCCTAGATTTAGTGTACTTGTTCTTGTCTCCCTTATCCCCATGTAAAGCGCAATGGATCCTAATGGCGCTATATAAATAAATAATAATAATAATAATAATAATAATGATGCTATTTTTTTTGAAGATATGTTTGTGTATATAAAGTCCTTTCTATGTAACTCTGTAACTAATGCCCTGATGAAGTGGCCACATGGCTACAAAACGCGTCGGCTTCCTTTTGTTTGGTGTGTGGACGAATAAAGAATAAAATCAAAATTGTCTCCTGAGGTCAGCGCGGACGAATCCCGATAATACAAAAACCTTCCTTTTTTTATCCTGGACGGGATCTGCAGCGACCCTTTATGTTTACAAGGTTGGTTGTGAACCCTTCACAACCTGAGTAGGTGAGTGGATTAACCCATTGTATTCACATTTATTGCTCTATTGTGTGCTCCCCCTCCCCTTATATATTTTCAAAGAAAAATTAAGGCTCTCAGCATCTATGATACTGGAACATTACATCTGGGTTCATATCACCAAATTTAACAATTTGGATGATGCACATCTCCCCTCTTATACATAACGTGCGATCACCTTATTATATAAAATATCTATCTATCTATCTATGGTCCACGTCACACACACAGATAATTGTGCAAGTATTGTTCGCAGATCTCTGGTTGCAGTGATATCATGGACACATTTTTCCATTTTGTGGCCATGTACAAATGTAACAATGTGTCCATGATTTCACTGCAACCAGAGATCTGCGAACAATATCTGCACAGATATCTGTGTGTGTGACGTGGCCCTATCTGTTATCTAACTATGTATTATCTATGCATTTAGATCTATTATTTTTTCCATTTATATCTATTTATCTATCTATGTGTATATCTACTATATAATTGCCTAATATTAAATATCTATGTAAGGCGGCCGTCACACGCTACAATAACGTGAGCGATATTGTAAGCGATCACGTGCACGCGCGATCGCTAACAATATCGCTCACATCGCTGGTGAGATGTCACACAGACAGACTCACCAGCGATGTGGGGCAGCGAAATCGCTGATAACTATGGTACACATCGGGTTACTAGGCGCCGCGCGGCGCTTAGTAACCCGACGTTTACCATAGATACCATCTCCCAGCATAGGCTCTGCCGCTGGGAGATCGTTCATCGTGGTGTCACACACCACGATGAAGCAGATAGAACAAGCGTTTATCGCTTGATATGAGCTCTGGCTCTCATATCTGCGATGTCACAATCAAGCGATTTTACATTGTAAAATCGCTTGATTGCACGCAGCGATGCACAAACGATATCGCTTAAGCGATCAAAAAGCAGATCGCTTAAACGATATCGTTCGCAATATTGAACCGTGTGACGGCCGCCTAAGGGCCACGTCACACACACACAAATAATTGTGCAAATATTGTTGGCAGATCTCTGGTTGCAGTGAAATCATGGACACATTGTTCATTTATACACGGCCACAAAATGGAGCAATGTGTCCATGATTTCACTGCAACCAGAGATCTGCCAACAATATCTGCACAATTATCTGTGTGTTTGACGTGGCCCTATCAGACTAATAATGCAATGAATGTACAGAATTTTCCCAGTACAATATATACATTATCATTAAATGTAATCAACCTAAAATATTTTTGTACACCACATTTCTTGTAAAAACCTTTGGACTATCTCTAAGTAAATGTCCTTGTAAAGGGGTGTCAAGAATTTGGACCTTGTCGTTGGATCTCATTGTAATTTGAGAAAATGCAACATACAGTTGTCCATGACCAAAAACTGGCTCCGGTAGATATATGCCAACACGGTGTAGAGTTTGACCTTGTGACTTGTTTATAGTCATGGCAAAAGCTGGTTTTATTGGAAACTCCCGACGCCGAAGCCTAAATGGAAGACCTGTGTCTGAAGGACATAAATGCGTGGAATAAACACTTCGTCTCCTTTTGCTGATCCACTGATGACTCTTGCTTGAATTAGGTGGGGATGGAGTCCAGTAACAATAAGGCGAGTTCCATTACATAGACCATTTTTGGTATTTAGATTCCGAAGCAACATTACAATTGTTCCAACTTTTAGTTGTAGTCTGTGGGATGGCATTCCTGATTTTGTAAGACTATTTAAAAATTCAACTGGATAATGCTCTCGTTCATTTTCATTATCTACATCGTCACTTGTGTACAGCTTATACTCTCCAAGCATTCTATCTATCACACGGGAATTTAGCCGAGCCACGTCATCGTTCTTGGGACAGAGAATTGCATGGGAAGAGGCCCTCTCAACACTGGTTTGGTCATTCACATCAATTTCAATGAGTTGTCCAAAAACATCAGTTACAATGTAGTCAGTACACAGCAAGTCTTCTGGTATTTCAATATCTTCTCCAAGATTGTGTTCATTGCTAAGTTCATCGTTACCAAGTTTAAGAAGCCAATTGCTGTACTTTGAGTCTGAAGATCACATGTTGTTAATGAGTTGGAGTTGAGTAAACTGTTGCCAAAGATCAGCCATTTTTAAGCTGGACTCAATAACATCTGTTCTTGTTCCATTTGGTATAACTGGAAGACATTGCCTAAAATCTCCACCAATGGCAAAAACTTTACCTCCAAATGGAATGTCATTCTTTTCAGCAACATTTGTAGTCATGACCTCATGCAGAAGTCTGTCAATTAAGGTCAAAGCATATTTGGGTGCCATGGTGTACTCATCAAGTATAAACAGATGTGCGTTGTGTAACTGTTGTCCAGCAAATGTGTCTTGTTTTATTCTGGAAACGAATATTTCGTTGACAGGAACTGGTATCCCAAACAGGGAATGCATAGTGCGACCTCCTCTTAACAGATTTGCTGCAATACATGTTGTAGTTGATGGCAATACGATTTTTCCCAACCCTCTAACATGATACATTAATACTTCATATAAGTATGTTTTACCGCTCCTTCCTGGACCATCAATGAAGAAACATTTTGGCCTTGCATCTGCTTGGTCATCTATAGCGCTGACAATAGTATCATATGCAATACGTTGTTGTTCATTTAAAGAGTTTATTTTCTGTGTGGCCAACAATAATTCATTAGCTTCATCATACTCTGGAAGTTGTGGAATGTGAGTAACAGGCTGTGGCAAATTAAAGTCTGAAAATGTTTTTCCATCCAGTACTAACACATTTTGGACATCTTGCATGGCATAAGATTGGCAATTTTGACAATCTCCACTTTTGTTGTGAAGACGTAAGCAGTAATCCTCGATTAGATGTTCTTTGAAATTTGTCGAAAGTTGAGCGCTATTTGTAGGTGGTCCAAATACGCAGATGTAGGCAAACAATTGTCGAAGTTGGTTAGGCATATGTAGGGTAACTGCGTCTTCTAAAGTTAGTGACCAAACAGTATCATCCAATACAAGTCCTAAGGCCCAAGCTGGAGCTTTAAATGTATCGTGCAATATTCCGTTTATTGTTTTAAAAAAATTATAACTCACTTGACATGCAGCAGTAACAGCTGAAGGCAATATCTTTCTTGATCCTTGACACTTAAGGCCACTTTACACACACCAACTTATCTGTCCAACTTCTGAACAACTTATTGGTTGCAGTGAAATCATGGACACATTGCTCCATTTTGTGGCTGTGTACAAATGTAACAATGTGTCCATGATTTCACTGCAACCAATAAGTTGTTCAGAAGTTGGACAGATAAGTTGGTGTGTGTGAAGTGGCCTTAAGGGTATGTGCCCACAGGAAGGTTTTGCTGTGTTTGAGATCAGGTTTTGCCTTGGTTTTATGTAAATCTATGCTAATCTAATCCTGAGTTTTTGGTTTCCATCAAAACCTATGTGAGCAGGGAAAAGCTTTCACACATACTGTTTTTTTTTCTCAACAGAACATGGAAATACCACAGTTGTTTCCACTTTAGAAAAAGTGCAGCAAAGAATTGACATGCTCATTCTTTCTAAGGCCAGCTTCACACTGCGTGTGTGACCCGATCCGTAGCTGTCCGCTTGAGGCAGACAGCCGCGATCCGGATCAGCACACAGGACTGGGGGGCTATTATGCCCTCCGGTCCGGTGTGCAGCGCACGCAGTTCCCACTGCTGATAGGTGAGGACCGCGGACGCTGCGGTCCTGACGCTGCAGCTGCGTGCGCTGCACACAGGACCGGAAGACATAATAGCCCCCCAGTCCTGTGTGCTGATCCGGTCCGCGGCTGTCTGCCTCAAGCGGACAGCTACGGATCGGATCACAGAAACAGTGTGAAGCCGGCCTAAGGCCAAGTGCACGCGTTCAGTATTTGGTGAGTTTTTTACTTCAGGAGTGGAGCAATCAGAGGAAAAGTCTAATAGAAACACCTGCACCACTTCTGTATTTAATCATCCACTCCTGGTTTTGGCTACAAATCCTGAGGTAAAAAACTCATCAAATACTCAGCGCGTGCATAAGACCTGAAGCACAGCAAAACCTAAGGTGTTTCCACTTTCTTCACCAAACAAAAAACAATGTGTTGGGACAGCTAATCCTAGAATCATAGGTTTTTCTGAAAAACAAAAATGCAGCAAATCCTGTGGTGTTTACACTGTCTCCAGAGAACAAAAACCAATGTGTGTGAAAGCGTTTCCCTAATAACATAGGTTTTGCTGGAAACCAAAAACGCAGGATTAGATTAGCATAGATTTACATAAAACCAAGGCAAAACCTGATCTCAAACGCAGCAAAACCTTCCTGTGGGCACATATCCTAACAGTACACATGCGTCCAATGATTTTGCTAACTCCTCGTTGTCTTGGCTTCCAAGCTTTATTCCAAACGTAATGCTCTGCAATCTTGCGATGCAAATACTGCCTTGCGTTGTCGTCATGTTGGTTCAGCAAAAGGCATTCCATTAATGTTGACATCGTGCTTAAAGTTTTTGAGACATCTTCAACTGGACAATTTTCATGGAAATAAACCTGATGTTGATTCAGTAAATAGATTGTTAAATGTATAATAGCATGGGACTGTGCATGCATTGAAAATGAAAATATACTCCAAGCAGCTTCTAGAGCACTGACATATCTTGCGGGAAAGAAAATCCAGTATGTTCCAGTATTTTTCTTCTTTTATTTAATAAAATGATACATCCAAACATGGAGCCATGATTAAGACCTTAGTGCGTCGAAATGTGTTGGCCTATCTGTACACTTGTACTGCCTTTTGTTTGGATGTATCATTTTATTAAATAAAAGAAGAGAAATACTGGAACCTCCTTGCTGGATTTTCTTTCCCACTTTGTAACAGACCACAACCAGGGTGTTGTCCTTGCAAGTTTGGAACCGGTGGAAGCAGATTCAGACTAATGGTGAGCTGTTCCGTATCCTATCTCCCTTTTCACTATTGACTGACATATCTTGAGTCAAGAAAAGTTGATGATTCATCGTGATTGACTGTTGTCTGTTGTATTTCAACATTAGCTTTGTCATGGCCCTTGTAGATATACTTGAAAAGGTATTTGACACTTTTTATTGACGCACAGATTTCAACGTTGATGTGACAGTTGTAGCGTTTCGATAAGTACGGGTTGTATGGGACTATCCATGAGTTGTTTATTTTTTTTTTTTTGTGAACAATGTTATCAATGTGTGCTTGCCGGTAGGATGGGTAACCATCCAAATCTTTCACAGTGTGCTGTTGTAACTGCTTTGGAAAGCCTTTAGTACACTTACCATTTTCCATGCATGGACTTTTTGGATTAGTCTCATCACATGGACCATGAACCATATGAGAGATGACAATATAATACAGTTCAGGATATTTGCCTTGGTTAGGAATTTCAGCCCACACTATGTTGTCGATGTCTTCCTCTGTGCGAAACTTAGAATTCGCATCTAAGATGATAAGTATATGTGCATGTGGGAGACCTCGTTTCTGAAACTCAATGACGTGTAGCATTGCTATAACTGTCCCAAAAAGGCCATTTTTTATATCTTTCAAAAGGCTGGTGAGTTTGAGTCCAAATACACGTGCAACTAATCCGGCCTGTGTTCCACTTGTTGCCAGGGTTTTAGATTTTCAGTAATTTCTGGCCATTTAGGATTACAGGTCATTTTCACAAAAATGTCAGGTCTTCCATACTTTGTGACTATTGCCATGGCATCATGATAACGCTGTTGCTTGTTGCGGGGGCTACCTTTAAACGATGACGGGAGAATTACTGTTTTTCCAATGGGAATTCCTTTTTGAATGGATTGGTTTAGCAAATGTTCTTGAAGAACAGAGTAGTCTTCAACTATAAGTTGTTTTTGGTTCCTGCGTATAAAATTTTGGCGATTAGCTTCAATTTTAACATATGCATCAACTAAGTACTGTTGTGTCAGTTTGCCACCGTTTGAAATAGGATTAAAGTCATTGTGCACAGACAAAAGGAAACTGTAGTACTGCAGTTGTATAATTTATCTTACAGTAACTTGCTGGTGTAGGATTTCATGCCACCCTTGATCACCACTTGGAAAGAATAGCGGATACAAAAGAGCATCAAGGTTGCTGTGCAAAATGCTAATGCGCTGTGTCTTAGGAAGCAAAGGGTTGTTGAGGTCTGGCTTAAAATGGGCTAATACATCCCTTTGAAAAGGAGGCTCACCATCATCATTTTGAAAAACAACTGCAACCTCACTTACACGTGGTTTGTTATAACGTCGGGGAATTTGCGAACGTTCTTGTTTAATTGCCATGACAATAGAAGGCATTTCAGTCCCATTTTGTATAGCCCTCTGTTGCTCCTCAGCTTCAACGTCTTTTAGCATGCAATATGCAGCAGCAAATGGGCTGATTTGTTGTAAATGTACAGCAATAAGATTCATCAGTTCAGCATTACACTTTTCGTTTTCTTTCAGATTCATGCTTTGTTCTGTAGCCTCATTTGCATCAAGGATGTATAATTGTGCAAATTTTGGTACTTCTCCTATTACTGGGTAAAGTGTTCCAGTGCGGGGGTAGATCTGGCCATGAATTTTAAAACAATACGGTCTGAATCCAGGGGGTGGTGCAATGTTGGCACCAAATGAAGCAAACGCATGAGAACTGTTGATGCTTCTGATATTTTCCATAAAATTTTGACTATGTTGATGCTTTCCTGTCATCAATTGCTCAAACAGATCTGAGTATTGAGGTCTCGGTAGCATAACTTTCCCTTTTTGGCAGCATTGAGTAAACTTATTGTCAGAGGGTTTTTCATCAATAAAATTTAGAGAGTTGCATGTAGAGCAAACTACATTCATATTCCCACAGTAGTGTTGAATAATTGTCGTTTTATCATTTCTGACGTAACATGCAAGTTGTTGAATATTCTCCTGGGCTTGCCTCAGTTGGTAGAGCATTCGTGTTGTATAAATGTCGCGAAAATGTTGTTGTCTGTTTGCCCTGTCTTCTGGAAAGTCATTCAGGAGACATTGACTATGACATCCGGCATCTTGGGCTTATCTGGCAGCAGTTTATTGTAGTATCTCCTGTTGCCCATGACGTCTGTAAGATTGCGCATCCTGGGCTTGTCTCACAGAGGTTTGTTGTGATGTATCTTGGTGTCGACGTTGTCATTCCCTTGCTACTTTTGCAGCTTTTCTGTCATCTTCATTGGCATATTTGCGCTTACGACCAGTTAAATCCATTGCATAAACGTGACTGAACTAGTTCAGGCTGTCACTGACACAATGTTTAAATTAACTGTGACTGAAGTGCGTCACACTGACTGACAGCCTTATAGACAGGAGTAAAGTTCGTGACACTGACTGACAGCCTTATAGACAGGAGTTAACTGCGTAACACTGACTGACTACCTTGTAGACAGGAGTGACGAGCGTCACACTGACTGACAGCCTTGTAGACAGTAGTGAAGTTTGTGACACTGACTGAAAGCCTTGTAGACAGGAGTAAAGTTTGTGACACTGACTGACAGCCTTATAGACAGGAGTTAACTGCGTCACACTGACTGACAGCCTTGTAGACAGGAGAGTGAAGTGTGTCACACTGACTGACAGCCGTGTAGACAGTAGTGAAGTTCGCCACACTGACTGACAGCCTTGCAGACAGGAGTGAACTGCGTCACACTGACTGACAGCCTTGTAGACAGGAGTAAAGTTCGTGACACTGACTGACAACCTTGTAGACAGGAGTGAAGTTCGTCACACTGGCAGACAGCCTTGTAGACAGGAGTGAAGTGCGTCACACTAACTGACAGCCTTGTAGACAGGAGTGAAGTTCGTCATATTGACTGACAGCCTTGTAGACAGGAATGAACTGCGTCACACTGACTGGCAGCCTTGTAGACAGGAGTGAAGTTCGTGACACTGACTGACAGCCTTGTAGACAGGATTGACTGTATCACACTGACTGACAGCCTTGTAGACAGGAGTGAACTGCGTCACACTGACTGACAGCCTTGTAGACAGGATTGACTGCATCACACTGACTGACAGCCTTGTAGACAGGAGAAATGTTTGTGACACTAACTGACAGCCTTATAGACAGGAGTGAACTGTGTCACACTGACTGACAGCCTTGTAGAAAGGTGTAAAGTTTGTGACACTGACTGACAGCCTTATAGACAGGAGTAAAATTTGTGACACTGACTGACAGCCTTATAGACAGGAGTTAACTGCATCACACTGATTGACTGTCTTGTAGACAGGAGTGAAGTGCGTCACACTGACTGATAGCCTTGTAGACAGTAGTGAAGTTCGTCATACTGACTGAAAGCCTTGTAGACAGGAGTAAAGTTTGTGACACTGACAGCCTTATAGACAGGAGTTAACTGCGTGACACTGACTGTCTTGTAGACAGGAGTGAAGTGCGTCACACTGACTGACAGCCTTGTAGACAGTAGTGAAGTTTGTCACACTGACTGACAGTCTTGTAGACATGATTGACTGCATCACACTGACTGACAGCCTTGTAGACAGGAGTGAAGTTCGTCACACTGACCGACAGCCTTGTAGAAAGGAGTAAAGTTCGTGACACTGATTGACAGCCTTATAGACAGGAGTGAAGTTCGTCACACTGACTGATAGCCTTGTATACAGGAGTGAACTGCGTCACACTGACTGACAGCCTTATAGACAGGAGTGAAGTTTGTGACACTGACTGACAGCCTTGTAGACAGGAGTAAAGTTCGTGACACTGACTGACAGCCTTATAGACAGGAGTGAAGTTCGTCACACTGACTGACAGCCTTGTATACAGGAGTGAACTGCGTCACACTGACTCCCAGCCTTGTAGACAGGTGTAAAGTTTGTGACACTGACTGACAGCCTTATAGACAGGAGTGAAGTTCATCACACTGATGGACAGCCTTGTAGACAGGATTGAACTGCGTCACACTGCCTGAAAGCCTTGTAGACAGGAGTAAAGTTTGTGACACTGACAGCCTTACAGACAGGAGTTAACTGCGTCACACTGACAGCCTTGAAGACAGTAGTGAAGTTCGTCACACTGACTGATAGCCTTGTAGACAGGAGTGAAGTTTGTCACACAGACTGACAGCCTTGTAGACAGGAGTAAAGTTCGTGACACTGACTGACAGCCTTATAGACAGGAGTTAACTGCGTCACACTGACAGCCTTGTAGACAGTAGTGAAGTTCGTCACACTGACTGATAGCCTTGCAGACAGGATTGAACTGCGTCACGCTGACTGACAGCCTTGTAGACATGAGTGGAGTTCATGACACTGACTGAAAGCCTTGTAGACAGGATTGAACTGCGTCACACTGACTGACAGCCTTATAGACAGGAGTGAAGTTCGTCACACTGACCGACAGCCTTGTAGACAGGAGTGAAGTTCGTCAAATTGACTGACAGACCTTGTAGACAGGAGAGAAGTTCGTCACACTGACTGACAGCCTTGTAAACAGCATTGAATTGGGTCACACTAACCGACAGCCTTGTAAACAGGAGTGAACTGCGTCACACTATGACGCAGCATTGAAATCTTGCGCCAAGCCTTGGCGCCGCGTCTCTCATTGGTCCCTGTAGCGACCAATGAGAGACGCGGAATTCAAATAGTGCGTCAAGCCGTGCTACTTCTCTGATTGGTCGCTGTGGCCGCAACGACCTATCAGCGAAGCGGCGTGGCTTGGCGGGAAATATGAATCCCGCGCCGCTGATTGGTCGCTGCTGAGAGCAGCAATCAATCAGCGCCGTGGGATTCATATTTCCCGCCAAGCCGCTCCGCTTCGCTGATTGTTCGCTGCGGTGACCAATCAGAGAATTAGCGCGGCTTGGCGCGCGGTTTGAATTCCGCATCTCTCATTGGTTGCTATGGCGACCAGTGAGAGGCGCGGTTTGAATGCCGCGTCTCTCATTGGTCTCTGTGGCGACCAATGATAGACGCGGCATTCAAATCGCGTGCCAAGCCGCGCTACTTCTCTGATTGGTTGCCATGGTTGCTGCGGCCACGCCGACCAATGAGAGACGTGGCGCGCGGTTTGAATATATATATCTTGCATAGCAGCGTTAGTCTGTCTGTTTGAAAACTTGTCCCTGAAATAGCGCCACTGGCTGCAGCGCAGGCAGGCCCAGGTTTCTCCTAATCGGCCAGTTTGTAAAAAACAGTCCTTCCATGCTCTTTCACAGTAACTGCACACCCGATCATACGCTGTAGCAGACTGGGTATAGTAGTGGATATATTACTACCTGCGGTCATTATTTTAGCAAGGGATGTGGCCATGGACTTTATTCAAATTGTAGCAGGGGTCTGGGGGTTAGACCCAAAGTTTTTACCAAGACAAAGTAATTAAATTTGACCTTTTACATACTTTTTGTTCATTGTAAATATTAACGATACTTTAGTTGGTAAATTTAAATGGGCAATATTTTCATTTTCTCTAAACATTGGTACATTATCGTCATATTATCTGTTGATGTTCATTACTACACCATAAATAGCAGTAATTTATTCAATATCGGCATTCATTATATTTTTCATCCATGTACCTACTTTGCTGTTTGCATATTAGACAATTCAACTGCTATTGCACAATTTTACATGCACCTATCTTTTTTGCATTTTTTAACCTAAAACATTAATAATATAGTTGAATTAATATATATTCTCACATGTTCTAGAATCTCTCAAAGCGATAGAATCGGTTCCCCATCTAGTAACTAATACTCAGGCTAGATAAACTACAGTATTTTGTTTTTCAATTCTGCAGTATAGGCAACTACTCTTTCAGTACAGTTGATGCAAAGTTATATCTATTATATAATTGCCGTAGCTGACTTCCGTCGGAGCGGCGCGACTTCCGGTGGCTTGGTTAGCGAGTCCAGGTTTCTTATCCTGGACTCTGTCCGTGGCCGCGTAGCGGCCACGGCGACTCCCGAAGCAATGCCCGCAAAGCGGGCATTGCGAGTCGTTGCAGTCTTGCGAAGCAATGCCCGCGAAGCGGGCATTGCGAGTCGCTTGCACCCACCGCTAACCAAGCCACAGAAGCCCATACCACTGTAGTGTACACCGCTATAGTATACTACAGTCCCATAAGGGCCGACACGCGTATGCCCATGGGACTGTAGTATACCATCGCGCTGTACACTACAGCGCCATGCTCTAAAACACCCCTACCCCCTGCCGCCCTAAGCCACTACCCCGCCGCCGACACTACCCTCTGCCGCAAGCCCCTACCCCCTGCCGCCCTAAGCCACTACCCCGCCGCAGCCACTACCCTCTGCCGCACCTAACCCCTAAGCCACTACCCCGCCGCCGAAGCCCCTACCCCCTGCCGCCCTAACCCACTACCCCGCCGCACCCACTACCCTCTGCCGCACCTAACCCCTAAGCCACTACCCCGCCGCCGAAGCCCCTACCCCCTGCCGCCCTAAGCTACTACCCCGCCGCAGCCACTACCCTCTGACGCACCTAACCCCTAAGCCACTACCCCGCCGCCTACCCCGCCGCCGAAGCCCCTACCCCCTGCCGCCTTAAGCCACTACAACCGCCGCACCCACTTCCCTCTGCCGCAAGCCCCTACCCCCTGCTGCCCTAACCCACTACCCCGCCGCACCCACTACCCTCTGCCGCACCTAACCCCTAAGCCACTACCCCGCCGCCGAAGCCCCTACCCCCTGCCGCCCTAAGCTACTACCCCGCCGCAGCCACTACCCTCTGCCGCAAGCCCCTACCCCCTGCCGCCCTAAGCCACTACCCCGCCGCAGCCACTACCCTCTGCCGCAAGCCCCTACCCCCTGCCGCCCTAACCCACTACCCCGCCGCAGCCACTACCCTCTGCCGCAAGCCCCTACCCCCTGCCGCCCTAACCCCTAAGCCACTACCCCGCCGCTGAAGCCCCTACCCCCTGCCGCCCTAAGCCACTACCCCGCCGCAGCCACTACCCCGCCGCCGAAGCCCCTACACCCTGCCGCCCTAACCCACTACCCCACCCCGCCGCACCCACTACCCTCTGCCGCAAGCCCCTACCCCCTGCCGCCCTAACCCACTACCCCGCCGTAGCCACCCTCTGCCGCAAGCCCCTACCCCCTGCCGCCCTAACCCACTACCCCGCCGCAGCCACTACCCCGCCGCCGAAGCCCCTACCCCCCTAAGCCACTACTCCGCCGCAGCCACTACCCTCTGCCGCAAGCCCCTACCCCCTGCCGCCCTAACCTACCCCGCCGCCGAAGCACCTACCCCCTGCCGCCCTAAGCCACTACCCCGCCGCAGCCACTACCCTCTGCCGCAAGCCCCTACCCCCTAAGCCGCACCTAACCCCCTACCCCCGAATCCGCACCTAAACCCCTACCCCCCCCTGCCCCCTAAGCCCCGCCGCCTCCTAAGCTCCCGCCGCTAACACCTAAGGCCCTACACCCGAAGCCCCCGCTGTCCCCTAACCTAACGCCCCCGTCGATCACTTACATGCCTTCTTAGTCATCTGATCGTCCGTCCGATCCAAAATCCCTTCGTCCGGCCAGCCGTCCTCTTCCTCCGGCCCCGCCGCTCTTCTCTCTTCTTTCCGCCATCTCCGGCTCTTCGTCCGGCCCCCGGGGTCTTCTGTCTTCTTTCCGCCAACTTCCATCTCCGACGTCCTCTTCAGTTATCATTAACATAGAATGGACGACAAATCCGCCATTCTATCTTAATGAGATGTGAGCTGCTCTTCTGATTGGTCGCTCTCTAATGCCCTCAGCCAATCAGAAGAGCACCTCAGATCCCATTGAAATACATTAGCGGTGTGTCGCCGATTTTATGGCCGGCCACCTGGTTCTATTTGTCGGCCCTAAAATCGCGGACACACCGCTAATGCATCTCTATGGGCAGTCCGCCCGATTTCGGATTGGACGCAGACCAATCAGAATTCGAGCTCACTGCCCATAGACATGCATTAGCGGTGTGTCCGCGATTTTAGGGCCGACAAATAGAACCAGGTCGGCGGCCATAAAATCGCCGACACACCGCTAATGTATTTCAATGCGAACAAATTAATTTAATAATAAAAAAAATAATTAAAAAATAATTACAAAATATTTAAAAAATAAATAAAAAATAAACGGACCTGAAAGAGAACTGGGTCTCAGCCTAAATAATAAATTTAATAATAAAAAAAATAATTAAAAAATAATTAAAAAATAATAAAAAAAAAATAAAAAATAATAAATAATTCAATAAAAATAATAATAAAAAAAATACATATATGCTAATTATATCAGCCCTTTCAGCGGACCTGAAAGAGAACTGGGTCTCAGCCTAAATAATAAATTTAATAATAAAAAAAATAATTAAAAAATAATTAAAAAATAATTAAAAAATAAATAAAAAATAATAAATAATTCAATAAAAATAATAATAAAAAAATTAAATATATGCTAATTATATCAGCCCTTTCAGCGGACCTGAAAGAGAACTGGGTCTCAGCCTAAATAATAAATTTAATAATAAAAAAAATAATTAAAAAATAATTAAAAAATAATAAAAAAATAAATTAAACATAATAAATAATTCAATAAAAATAATAATAAAAAAATAAATATATGCTAATTATATCAGCCCTTTCAGCGGACCTGAAAGAGAACTGGGTCTCAGCCTAAATAATAAATTTAATAATAAAAAAAATAATTAAAAAATAATTAAAAAATAATAAAAAAATAAATTAAAAATAATAAATAATTCAATAAAAATAATAATAAAAAAATTAAATATATGCTAATTATATCAGCCCTTTCAGCGGACCTGAAAGAGAACTGGGTCTCAGCCTAAATAATAAATTTAATAATAAAAAAAATAATTAAAAAATAATTAAAAAATAATAAAAAAATAAATTAAAAATAATAAATAATTCAATAAAAATAATAATAAAAAAAATAAATATATGCTAATTATATCAGCCCTTTCAGCGGACCTGAAAGAGAACTGGGTCTCAGCCTAAATAATAAATTTAATAATAAAAAAAATAATTAAAAAATAATTAAAAAATAATAAAAAAATAAATTAAAAATAATAAATAATTCAATAAAAATAATAATAAAAAAAATAAATATATGCTAATTATATCAGCCCTTTCAGCGGACCTGAAAGAGAACTGGGTCTCAGCCTAAATAATAAATTTAATAATAAAAAAAATAATTAAAAAATAATTAAAAAATAATAAAAAAATAAATTAAAATAATAAATAATTCAATAAAAATAATAATAAAAAAATTAAATATATGCTAATAATAGCAGCCCTTTCAGCGGACCTGAAAGAGAACTGGGTCTCAGCCTAAATAATAAATTTAATAATAAAAAAAATAATTAAAAAATAATTAAAAAATAATAAAAAAATAAATTAAAAATAATAAATAATTCAATAAAAATAATAAAAAAATTAAATATTTATCCTATTCATGGTATTATTAATGCTATTAATGCTAATAATAATGCTTTATTAATGCTATTAATAATGTTAATAATGCTATTATTAATGCTAATAATGCTATTATTAATGCTAATTAATGCTATTATTAATGCTATTAATGCTATTAATAATGCTATTAATGCTATTAATTCTGCTATTAATGATAATATTTATCCTATTAATGCTATTAATACTATTAATAATGCTATTAATGCTAATATTTATCCTATTAATGCTATTAATGCTAATAATAATGCTATTAATAATGCTATTAATTATGCTATTAATGCTATTAATGCTAATATTTATCCTATTCATGGTATTATTAATGCTATTAATGCTAATAATAATGCTATTAATGCTATTAATGCTAATAATAATGCTATTAATGCTATTAATAATGTTATTAATGCTATTATTAATGCTAATAATGCTATTAATAATGCTATTAATGCTATTAATTCTGCTATTAATGCTAATATTTATCCTATTAATGCTATTAATACTATTAATAATGCTATTAATGCTAATATTTATCCTATTAATGCTATTAATGCTATTAATAATGCTATTAATGCTATTAATTATGCTATTATTGCTATTAATGCTAATATTTATCCTATTAATGCTAATAATAATGCTATTAATGCTATTAATAATGTTATTAATGCTATTATTAATGCTAATAATGCTATTATTAATGCTATTAATGCTAATAATAATGTTATTAATGCTATTAATAATGCTATTAATGCTATTAATTATGCTATTAATGCTAATATTTCTCCTATTAATGCTATTAATGCTAATAATAATGCTATTAATGCTATTAATAATGCTATTAATGCTATTAATGCTAATATTTATCCTATTCATGGTATTATTAATGCTATTAATGCTAATAATAATGCTATTAATGCTATTAATGCTAATAATAATGCTATTAATGCTATTAATAATGTTAATTATGCTATTATTAATGCTAATAATGCTATTATTATTGCTAATAATGCTATTATTAATGCTATGAATGCTAATAATAATGCTATTAATGCTATTAATAATGCTATTAATGCTATTAATTCTGCTATTAATGCTAATATTTATCCTATTAATGCTATTAATACTATTAATAATGCTATTAATGCTAATATTTATCCTATTAATGCTATTAATGCTAATAATAATGCTATTAATGCTAATAATAATGCTATTAATGCTATTAATTATGATATTAATGCTATTAATGCTAATATTTATCCTATTCATGGTATTATTAATGCTATTAATGCTAATAATAATAATGCAATTAATAATGTTATTAATGCTATTATTAATGCTAATAATGCTATTATTAATGCTAATAATAATGCTATTAATGCTATTAATAATGCTATTAATGCTATTAGTTCTGCTATTAATGCTAATATTTATCCTATTAATGCTATTAATACTATTAATAATGCTATTAATGCTAATATTTATCCTATTAATGCTATTAATGCTATTAATAATGCTATTAATGCTATTAATTATGCTATTATTGCTATTAATGCTAATATTTATCCTATTCATGGTATTATTAATGCTATTAATGCTAATAATAATGCTATTAATGCTAATAATAATGCTATTAATGCTATTAATAATGTTATTAATGCTATTATTAATGCTAATAATGCTATTAATGCTAATAATAATGTTATTAATGCTATTAATGCTATTAATTATGCTATTAATGCTATTAATTATGCTAATAATGCTATTAATGCTAATATTTATCCTATTAATGCTATTAATGCTAATAATAATGCTATTAATGCTATTAATAATGCTATTAATGCTATTAATTATGCTATTAATGCTATTAATGCTAATATTTATCCTATTAATGGCATTATTAATGCTATTAATGCTAATAATAATGCTATTAATGCTAATAATAATGCTATTAATGCTATTAATAATGTTATTAATGCTATTATTAATGCTAATAATGCTATTATTAATGCTATTAATGCTAATAATAATGCTATTAATGCTATTAATAATGTTATTAATGCTATTAATTATGCTATTAATGCTATTAATGCTAATATTTATCCTATTAATGCTATTAATAATGCTATTAATGCTAATAATAATGCTATTAATGCTATTAATAATGTTAGTAATGCTATTATTAATGCTAATAATGCTATTATTAATGCTATTAATGCTAATAATAATGCTATTAATGCTATTAATAATGTTATTAATGCTATTAGTAATGCTAATAATGTTATTATTAATGCTATTAATGCTAATAATAATGCTATTAATGCTATTAATAATGTTATTAATGCTATTATTAATGCTAATAATGCTATTAATAATGCTATTAATGCTATTAATGCTATTAATACTGTTATTAATGCTCATAATACTGCTAATAATGCTATTAATACTGCTATTACTGCTAATAATAATGCTATGGCTTATATTATTGCTATTGATGATGCGATTATTATTTAAAAATCTTTAAAAAAACAATAAACATATTTTAGATACCCGATGCATTTGCATCAGGCTAACAGCTATAACTACTATAATCAAATTAATGCACGTTCTAGAATCCCGATGCATTTGCATCGGGCTCACAGCTAGTTGACATATACTTACCTAAAAACTACACTGTCTAGAGTACATTTGTGTCATGACATTTTATTTAAGCCAAAGATTATATGGTTAAAAACAAAACACCTTATAGAAAACTATAGGGTAAAAAAATACTTTTCCATCAAAATGGACAGTTTACTGCCTATTGTTAATGCATTTCAGTGCTAATTGGAGATTGCATTCAATGAAAAGAATGTTTTAAACCTCCTTTTTCACAAGGTCTTGGTTCTAATACTCATATAATGCACAGACGATAAGAGACCACAATGCACACTAGGTGGTGCCGTAACACTGCTCGTTACACACTCATGATGATGTAAAATACCTAAACTTTCTGTACTAAATAAGAGCTGAAACAATGCAAGAAAAAACTGTATTGTAAGTGGAGGCATAGGTGAAAGAATGGTAAGGTGAGAGGTATGCTTGTTTTTTTTTTTTTTTAATTATTGCTTTTAGTGCAAATGGGGACATTATTATTATGTGATGGCCACAAAAGGACATATGTGAGCTACTATTGGGGCATTATTAATATTTGGTGGCTAATAATATGGGGCTAATAATATGGGGCCAACAATATATGGAACCTACAAAGTGGGTTGTTATTAAGATTGCAATAGGAACAACAAAGCAAGGTATAGCAATACATAGGGGCTACAAAGAGGACATGGATAATTTTGGCCGGCATCATTAATATATTTGTCCACAAAATATGGCATTATTAAAGGGAACCTGACAGACAATTTGTTGGAAGCTTGAATAAGACATTGTCTTCCAGGGACATAGGCGCACCCAAGGGGGGGACCTACGTGTCTGGACCCCCCCCTTTGTATGGCCCTGAGAAGTGGTGCAGTACACAAGGAGCTGGGCCCCTATGTCAGGAGACAGGAACAATTACACAGCACCCAAGGGCCTACAAAAGAGGCTGCTTTTAAGGGGGATTCACTCCTCCAAACCCCCCACTGGGGTCTTTGCCCCTCAGAACCCCGCTGGGGGGTGACACCCCCCTTTCAGGGCCGGTGTGTGTTTTCTTGGACCCCTACCTTGGGAAATTTCTGGGTGCGCCACTGTCCAGGGACATACATAGAAATCAAGTAATTTTCCTCCTGTTGAGCCCCAGGATTCCCTTTTCATTGTCCCCATAAAGTACCATGTCAAAAAAGCGCCCCTCAAACACTGCATGACACCCCCACAATGAATTCCTACACAGTGCCCTGCACACATTGTATGGTGACCAACTGTGACCCCCACACAGCCCTCCATGCAGTAGAATGTTGAGCCCCCTAATCGCCTAGAGTGGGAGCTGCATGGGCTTGTGACCCCCTAATTGAGTTGTCTGGTAGCATATTGTGGTATCTTTTCTTCCTAACATGTGTTTGTCATTATAGGTGCCTTAATATTTTAATATTCATGAGGTATCCTCATGGGATTGTAGAACCCATTACCCATACTAATACCTTTCACACAATAAACACAAACTTCTAATGGCAAAGCTGGCCGTGAGGCGTTTATTTAGAGTTACCAATAATTTAAACCAATAGATAAATAAATAAATAAATAATGAATAATCAATATGTAGTTAGCCGGAGACTTGGCTAAACTACCACTAACCAACCGGCTCTGAGTAACTTTACCCAAACGGCCGATCAAAGAGAGGCCCCCCCAATAACGCCTCGCAGCCAACTCTCCACCGCATTGGCCAAACCCACATTGAAGATATCCACGCCTATCGGTGACAAATGGACACCATCCCGTCTATACAACCCATAAACGAAGCCTTCTAGCTCCCGGTGCCGTATCGAAAAACCTCCCACCGCTGGCAAAAATCACTCTAAAGCCCTATTAACTCGCTTCCTAATAGCCTCAAAGAACTTCAAATTCGGACAATCCCATATCAGACGAGGAACAATCTCAGAAAATACTATCCGACTTGAAGGAAACTTTCAAATCGTGTTTCATTTGCCATAAAAGGTCCAGGGTCCGAACCTTGCCGATATCATTCCCCGCCAGATGGATAATTATCATATCAGGAGGGGGAAAACTAGTAGATAGCTGAACTAATGAGCCACATAACGAGTCCCATTGCATACCCCTTACACCATACCACCATAATCGGACATTCTCCATAACGAACGGACAGCTCGAGAATCCACTTCGCTCATCCGTCCTCTTCTGAGCCCAAAACACGAACGAATGTCTGATAATCCAAACGTTAAACATACCTAAAAAAGAAAAACAAATCAAATACACAAAGACGGGCGAATATACAATTTCACCCTATCTGAACGCCACCTCCCGATCTGTCTAATTCTCTCATCCGATAGCCCCAGACGGGCGGCCTCATTGGCCACACCTATACGAAAAGAATGTGACAAGAAACGGTACCCTGCTAAACCCAGTCTCTGTAAGCAGCCCGAAATACTGAAGAAAACTGATAAACGGTCAAAACTGAACCATCTTCATGCACTAAAAAGGAGCCTTGCCAACCGGACCTTACTGTCAAAAACGCTGATAAATGATGCAGGGGGCATAACTCCGACCCTGGAAGCGAATGCAACTTAATCGAATTCCCTTTACCATTTTGGTCAGTCTTTGATCTCCTCAGTGACAGGGTTATACAATCGCCCGACAATGTAATGTCGCGCAACTGCAGACCCCCTTCACTCTTTTTACTCCTAGCAACCAACTCCGAAATTCGAAAGGCTCCAAAAAATGCCAACACAAAACTGGCTCGAAATAATAAAGCTTCATAATTACTATAGCAAGCCCATTGCACCACATCCAACAGTCGTGCTAAGAGGCCTGGTGTAACTGGCCTTCTAGTATCTGGTTGCACATGCTGTCTTTTAATACCTTTCAAGAACTGAGCTACCGGGAATAAACCCAATAATGAACATTTCCCTCTTAACTTGAGAAAAAAAGAAATACCGGCCAAGGCCTTATGAATTTTAGAATAACTACAATTCTTCAAAACCATACCTTGCAAAAATTGCAACATGATGCTGGCATCCACCGACTCCACATCCACTCCTATTGATGCACAAAATGTGCACCAATCACACCAAGCAGCCGAATAAGCGGCCCATGTTCCCAGAGCAACCGATGCCCGGATGTAATCCGACATTACTCTGGAATCAACGTCCATACTTCCCGCGGGCAAGGTATCCCTTCCCGATCGATGTAAGGGAATTCGGAATGAAGCGCCGTCCAATCCTGATGAAAAAGAAGATCATCTAAACGATTGTAATCCACCTCCACCAGCTCCGCTTTCAGCCATATATTACTCTGTAAGCACAGTAACACCAAAGATCTCAAAAGCTTACTAACTTTCGGTGACTTGGAGGATAACAAATTCAAAGCCATAACAACTCCTTTGTCACTAGATTGGATCAATACCCGCTTATCCTGCCAAACGGAACCCCACAAATGTATGGACAACAGTACAGTAAAGATTTTACCAAAAATCCTATCCACCTGGAGTATAAAACGGCTCGGCCAAGTACCCCATGCCCATTGCTCACCGCAAGAAACCACAAATCCATCTTTCCAAATTGATAACACTGTCAGCTGCAAAGACGAAATTCTCACAAATGGAGCTTGTATACAACAACACCCATTGAAGGATTCCAAAAACTGCAACCATATTGACAAATCGTCCTTCATCACTTTAGTTACCCTAACATGCATATGAGGCGAAGAAAATCCAGCTACCGACTCATATAAATGCCTAGAGAAAACCCTGGCCATTGGCATGATCTTTAAAGAAAAATTAAGCCTGCCCAACAGCGACTGTAAAACCTTTACAGTCACTTTGTCCGCCTGCACAACCCCATAAATCTCAGATTTCAACTTATATACTTTATCATCTGATAAACGTAACTCCATCGTTGACGAATCCAAAGTAATCCCTAGAAATTCTAAAATCGTACATGGAAAAACCGTATTATCCAAAGCTAGTGGCACCCCAAACTCATACATTATCCTGCAAAACGTGTCCATCAAAAGATCACAATCCAGGTTTCCAGGAGGGCCCACAAACAGATAGTCATCCAAGTAATGGATCATGCCTCCCACCGGGCACTGTTGCTCTGTCACCCATTGCAAAAAAGTAGCAAAAGACTCCAAATAAAAGCAGGATAATGAGAAGCCCATTGGCAAACATTTATCAAAATAAAAATTACCACTGAAGTGGAAACCCAATGAACAAAAACCTTTAGGGTCCACAGGAAGCAAACGAAAAGCAGATTTCACATCTGCTTTGGCCATCAAACAACCATGGCCAAAACAAAGTAATAAAGATACCGCTGCATCGAAAGAAGTATAAGCAACATCAGCCTGAACACCAGCTACCGAATCATTCAACGATGACCCTTTTGGGTACGACAGGTGGTGAATCACCCTAAAGGAGTTAAATTCCTTCTTAGGCACCACGCCCAGTGGTGATACCCGAAAATCCTGAAATGGGGGGCGAGCAAATGGGCCCGCTAAACGTCCCAAAGACAATTCCTTCGATATATAATCCTCCACTGCATCTTCATGCAAACCAACCGAACGCAAATTATCATAAACAGAACAACCTTTGCCATCGAACTCCGGCACAAAAAAACCATTGGCGAAGCCACTAGTGATAAGCGCCGCCTTCTCCCGATTGGGGTACTTGTCTAACCACGGCTGCATTGCGGTTAGACTCACCGGGGTCCGCCCCTTTTCCAGCAACTTCCCTAGGTGCACTCCCCGGGACAATCCCCAACTTCTTAAAGCACTTGGTCGCTGAGTGTGCTCCTCCGCAAAAAGAGCACTCGTGCCGAAAACGGCACGAGTTGGGCCACTTACACCTCGCATCATTAAACGAGAAGCACACCCCACGCTTATTGGAAGAAGCAATGGTCGGCTTAACGGAAGCCTGTCTCTGGGGGATCATCAAATTGATCCACAGACCAACATCCTTCACGCCCCAAATAACATTAGCATAAAGCGCCATCTTCTGACGGAAGCATTCATCGTAGATCAACCAAGCGGATCCACCAAAGTGCCTATAAGCCTCCAATATAATATCCATATGTTGGAATAAGCCAGTACACAGCTGCGGCTTCCTCTCTCCCATCACTGCTGCAAAAATGGCAAACGCCTGCAGCCAGTTGTAAAAAGATTTAAAGTACTTCTTTTTGTCATCCACATTATCAGGTTTCTCTATAGACACAGCGCTAGGCATTTTAAAGGATGGCAAGAGAGAAAAAATCTCTACATACTCCTGTTGCCCAATTTTTTATTTCACTCCCTGTGCCAAATGAAACCCCAATGGGGAAACCTGGCACGTCATAGCTTCTTTAAATAAAGCAGCAGACAATGGCAGTTGTCCATCCCCTATACTTCCTAGGGAAGTAACCAAAGCAGACTGTTGAGCCAATGCCTGCCGAACCTCTCTCTGAACCATAGCTTGAAATACATTAGGAACTGTAACCCCTCCCTCCCCAGTCCCGAATCCAATCTCACCCTGTCCAGGCAGATGACCAAGGCTCTGACTGCGTCCTATCTGCTTCTCCAACGCCTCCCCCAGCTCGACTAGCTGTGGAGCTGCGAGGTCCTCCTCTTCACTAGAAGCTCTCACCAACTCCCAGGCTTGCTGCAGCTCTGCGCCAGGTCGTGCTGTATCCTGTCTGCATTGATTATGCATGCCGGAGGCCAGCCCCCGTTCACCTGCGCTCGGACCCGGTTCACACTCACTCCTCCTCACCGACCCGGGGCTGCCCCGTCTATGACCGCCATCCTCCTTCCTGCCTGAGATCTTCTGCTTCTTCTGGCTCGTAGCCTTGCGCCCGCTAGCGGTCGCTGCAACATCCTCGACCTCCTCGTAATACCGGGCACGCGCGCTAACATCCCGCAGTGCCTCAGCTTGTCTTCGTGGACTCACCGGCCGTCCCTGGCTCCTAAGCGCCGATGTCTTCAGTGTGCCGCTCCTCCGTGCATTGGGCCTTGGCGGCGAATATACCTCCCGGGTTTTCCTCTTCCTAGGAGCTCTTGTTGCTTCCCCGTCACCAGCAGCTCCATCGGCAGACACCACTACCACGTTCTCACCAGCCACCGGTAAGTCGCCGCCCACTGTTGCTCTCACCGGCTCCGTGGCTAAACACTCCCTCAGCCAGTCCAAACCGCCTTCTCCAGCCACTTTCTCCCGAAACTGCTGCAAGAGCTGCTCCATAGCTGCTTCTCCTCTGGCAGCTGACCTGGTGATATAATTTTCAGGCTTCCCGCTTTAACTACGGCCAATCACATCGCAGTTACCTCAGACGGCTTAGCCAATCAGCATCCACAGCCTCTGTTACCATAAAAATATGCAAATCCTCAAGGCAGACTGTATGCTTGACCTTAGGATAACTAAAACACCTTTAATTATACCAAAAACGTTCCTATATTTAAAACTGAGGGGTCCCCAATCCCATGACGTCCCTGCTCTAATTGCTTCGTGGCTCCCATGATGGTAAGAGTCCCTGTTGTGAGGTAACAGAAGCAGGTGATCGCTGTAATTGGCTGTCCTGCTTGTCTGATAAGTTTGCACCTGATTGGTTTGAAAAGTGCCGGAGAGTGGAGTAGTTATGCCCCGCCCACAGGAGTTTTCAGTCAGTGTCTCTGAGGAGACGAAGAAAAACGCACCCGCCCACCCGTACCCTTTTATTTCTGTTCCCCTATTTCCCTGTCATCAGGCTTTTAATGAGGGGAAAGTTCTATTTTCAAGTCGGTCTTTATAATGGTTTTAATGGACTTTACAAATTGGAGTTTAATGAGTTGAAAAAACATTATTTATGGAAAAAGTTTTAACTAATATATATGGATTATTTATTAAAGGTAACCCTATTAAAAGCCTCTCGGCTATTTCATGCCAACCAATGCCTGGTGTTAATATTATATTGCCTGTTTAACTTATAATATTAGGAGTTGGACCTACAATCCCATGTGCCTACATACAGTATAATGGTCCCTACTATCACTCCAAATAGTACAATGGCTGCAACACAGCCCTCCATGCAGTAGAATGTGCCTACATACTACAGTATAATGGTCCCTACCAGTGGCGTAACTACCGTGGTCGCAGCGGTTGAGGCTGAGACCGGGCCCGCCCCCTGGGGGGCTCCCCTGGCCCGTGCCCCGTGCTTCCAGCCGCCTGCCGTGACCGCCATAGCGCTGGCCCGAGGACGAGGAGAGGAGGGAGGACGGGAAGTGAGAGAAGCCTCACTTCCTGCAGCTGCCTCTTAACTGCGCAGAAGCTGGCAATCCGCGGGAGTCACTAGTTGCCAGGTACTCACGCCAGCACATAAACCCCCGCTCATCAGCTCTGCTCAGCAGCATTATAAATTTTCTACTAGCGCGGACCCTCCCCCCCCACTCCTCACTTATGGGGCACCGGAGTAAATCCTGCACCGGGGCCTGCGGCAATGAAGTTACGCCACTGGTCCCTACCATCACTCCAAATAGTACAATGGCCGCCACATAGCCCTCCATGCAGTACAATGTGCCTACATACAGTATAATGGTCCCTACCATCACTCCAAATAGTACAATGGCCACCACACAGCCCTTCTCACAGTATGATGGACTTAACACAAACCTTCACACTGTATAATTGCTTGCATACAGCATAATGGCCCTCAAATAGACCTCCGTAAAGCCTTCCTCATTGCCGTCCGAATATTAGAATGCCTTTCAAATATTATAATGGCCCCACATAGCCTTTCATATAGTAATGGACCCTACATTGCCTTCCATATAGAATAATGCTTCCCCATTGTCCACTATCTACTATATAATTGCCTAAGGAGTCTCTCGGTCGCAGAAATCGCACGCCAGACAGAGGCCGCTCATTAGTGGCCGCCGGAGGTGGCCACCAATGAGCGCAGACTATGTAGATAGGTGCGCAAATTCAAACTTCAAATTTCGCGCCAATTTGCAGCCCGGCGACAGTGGCGTGTTAGCGCCGCTGTCACCGGGATACACGGGTCCGGTCGACGGTGGCTGCAGCGCGGCACAGCGGTCTTCTGCCGCAGCCTCACCGTAGCCTTCTTTTACTTACCCCCGCCACAAGCCGCCTACTGTCACTGGGGACCGGGGGCTGCCGGGGTCGGGGGTCCCAGGGTGCAGGGAGTGCTCATCGTGCGGCTCCTCCACACTCTCCTGCTTCCTATGGCCACACAGTCTGTCACAGACTGTACGGCCATACGATGACCCTGGGTGTCCACCTCCTGTCAGTGCAGCTGGGTGGCAGCACATGACACCCGGGATCAACATACACACCGCCGCCTCTGCGTCTGCCTCCTCCACATCTACTCTGCAGGACAATGCCAGCATGAGGGCCAGCACTGGGACAGCCAGGGGACAGAGAGGTAAGAGCCCCTGTGTGTGTGTGTGTCTTGCAGTGGGTGTGAGTCTGTGTGTGCGGGTGTGAGTCTGTGTGTGTATGTGTGTGTATGTATGTGTGTGGGTGTAAGTCTGTGTCTAGGTGTGACTCTGTGTGTGGGTGTGAGTCTGTGTGTGGGTGTGAGTCTGCTCCTTCCGAACCTCCCCAGCGCCGCTTCGTCCTCCTCCCCCCTGCCGCTCTGTCCTCCCCTGCCTGGCCACTTCATACTCCCCCTGCCTATGCCACTCCGTCCTCCCCCAGCCTGTGCAAAGTCATCCTCCGTCCTCACCCTGCCTGTGCTGCTCCGTCCTCCGTCCTCCTCCCCCCCGCCGCTCTGTGCTCCGTCCTCCCCCTGCCTGTGCTTTTCTGTCCTTCACCACCCCACTGCATCCTCCTCCTTCCTTTGTCCTCCTCCCCTCCGCCACTCCATCCTTGTTCCTCCTCCTGACTGTGCTGCTCCGTCCTCCCTCACCCTGCCGCTTCGTCCTCCCTCCTCCCCCTGCCTGTGCTGCTCCATCCTCCCCCATCCCGCCGCTTCGTCCTCGGTCCTCCTCCCCCCCGCCGCTCTGTCTCCGTCCTCCTCCTGCCTGTGCCGCTCCATCCTCCCCCATCCCACCGATTCCTCCTCCTTCCTTTGTCCTCCTCCCCTCCGCCACTCCATCCTCCGTCCTCCCCCTGTCTGTGCTGCTCCGGCCTTCCCCACCCCACCACTTCATCCTCCATCCTCTTCTCCCCCTCTGCTCTGTGCTTTGTCCTCCCGCTGCCGCTCCATCCTCCCCCTGCCTGTGCTGCTCCAGCCTCCCCCACCCCGCCACTTCGTCCTCCATCCTCCTCTCCCCCGCCGCTCTGTGCTTCGTCCTCCCCCTGCCTGTGCTGTTCCGGCCCCCCCACCATGCCGCTTGTCCACTGTCCTCCTCCCCCCACCACACTCTGCTCTGTCCTCCCGCTGCTGCTCCGTCCTCCCCCTGCCTGTGCCGCTCCATCCTCCCCCACCCCACCACTTCCTCCTCCTTTGTCCTCCTCCCCTCCGCCACTCCATCCTCCGACCTCCCCCACCCCACCGCTTTGTCCTCCGTAATCCCCCCCGCAGCTCTGTGCTCCATCCTCCCCCTGCCTGTGCCACTCCATCCTCCCCCGCCCCACCACTTCTTCCTCCTTCCTTTGTCCTCCTCCCCTCCGCCACTCCATCCTCCTTCCTCCCCCTGCCTGTGCTGCTCCGTCCTCCCCCACCCCGCTACTTTGTCCTATGTCCTCTTCCCCCCTGCCGCTCTGTGCTCCGTCCACTCCCTCCTGCTCCGTACTCCCCCAGCTTGTGCCACTACATCCTCTCCCACCCCACTGCTTTCTCCTCCTTCTTTTCTCCTCCTCCCCTCCGCCACTCCATCCTCCGTCCTCCCCCTGCCTTTGCAGCTCCGGCCTCCCCCACCCCGCCGCTTTGTCCTCCTTTCCCCGCGACTCTGTGCTTCGTCCTACCCCTGCCTGTGCTACTCCGGCCTCCCCCACCCCGCCACTTCGTCCTCCATCCTCTTCTCCCCCGCCGCTCTGTGCTCCGTCCTCCCCTTGCCGCTCCATCCTCCCCCTGCCGGTACTGCTTCTTTTGTCCTCCTCCCCTCCGCCACTCCATCCTCTGTCCTCCCCCTGCCTGTGCTGCTCCGGCCTCCCCCACCCCGCTGCTTTGTCCTCCTTCCTCCTCTCCCCCGCCGCTCTGTGCTTCATCCTCCGTCTGCCTGTGCTGCTCCGGCCTCCCCCACCCCGCCGCTTTGTCCTCCATCCTCCTCTCCCCTGCCGCTCTGTGCTCCGTCCTCCCCCTGCCTGTGCCGCTGTATCCTCCCCCACTGCTTCCTCCTCCTTCCTTTGTCCTCCTCCCTTCCGCCACTCCATCCTCCGTCCTCCCCCTGTCTGTACTGCTCCGTCCTCCCCCACCCCGTCGCTTCGTCCTCTGTCCTCCGTCCCTGCCCCTCTGTGCTCTGTCCTCCCCCTGCCTGTGCCGCTGCATCCTCCCCCAGTGCTTCCTCCTCCTTCCTTTGTCCTCCTCCCTTCCGCCACTCCATCCTCCGTCCTCCCCCTGCCTGTGCTGCTCCGTCCTCTCCCACCTCGCTGCTTCGTCCTCTGTCCTCCTCCCCCCTGCCGCTCTGTGCTCCGTCCTCCCCCTGTCTATGCCGCTCCATCCTCCCCCACTCCTTCCTCCTCCTTCCTTTGTCCTCCTCCCCTCCGTCACTCCATCCTCCCTCCTCCCCCTGCCTGTGCTGCTCCGTCCTCCCCCACCCCGCCGCTTCATCCTCTGTCCTCCTCCCCCCAACACTCTGTACTCCATCCCCCCACCCCACCGCTTCCTCCTCCTTCCTTTGTCCTCCTCCACCTCCACCACTCCATCCTCCATCCTCCCCCTGCCTGTGCTGCACCGGCCTCTCCCACCCCGCCACTTCATCCTCCATCCTCCTCTCCCCCGTCGCTCTGTGCTTCGTCCTTCCTCTGCCGCTTTGTCCTACCCCTGCCTGTGCCGCTCCATCCTCCCCACCCCACCACTTCCTCCTCCTTCCTTTGTCCTCCTCACCTCCGCCACTCAATCCTCCGTCCTCCCCCTGCCTGTGCTGCTCCATCCTCTCCACCCCGCTGCTTCGTCCTCCGTCCTTCTCCCCCCTGCCACTCTGTGCTCCATTCTCCCCCTGCCTGTGCCGCTCCATCCTCCCCCACCCCGCCGCTACCTCCTCCATCCTCCATCCTCCTCCCCCCTGTCGATCCATCCTCTAGGGATCTATTCACTGTGGGTTAGTGTCAGACCAATAGCGCTGGTTTTGTTTGTTAACTCCGTCTTCCCCCTACCTGTGCCCCTCCATCCTCCTCCCCCCTGCCACGCCATCCTCCCCCCGCCGCTCCATCCTCAAAGTCCCTCCCTATTCAGCCCTCACCGCCTTCCCCATGCAATCACTATTTCTATATTCTAGAATACCCGATGTGTTACAATCGGGCCACCATCCAGTATATTATAAGGGACAAGACAAAATCGGGTGCAACAGTTCAGTGATGGTGGATAGGTGCAGCAACTACAGTAGCAAAACATTCTAAAATTAAAGGGGAGAAGAGAACTACTGTAAAAAGGGGGCGCACACTATAAATGCAGTGAAACGCACAGAAATGTATTAGGTGATAGAAAAACAAGATTGGGACAAGAAACTTAAAATAAAAATTACAAAAATTACAAAGTAACATAGACTAACAATTGTGATCAAAGAAAGCACAAAAAGGACATGACAAAATTGTCAGTGAAGGCAGGTAAATATAGGCTGGATAATGAAATAACACATTGCAACAATAAAGTGAGACAGTTATTAGGTCAAAGGTTACAATATGCACAGGCTAAAAATCATTCAGGTTTTAGTATCTAAATTTAAGGCAGTGATAAACTAAGGAAAACTCGACAACTAATAATTCTCCAAATCATATAAGCCGTACCATAATAATGCCAAAAGAAACCTGAGAGAAATTGCTAAAGTGGCAATTCTCTCAATGTCCTACACAGGACGGGCCATTTATAAGGATACACCTAAATAAAATGGGAATAGTTGGTGATATCAACTTCCTGTTTGTGGGTTTGTGGCATATTAGTATATGGGAGGGGGAAAACTTTTCCAGATGGGTGGTGACCATGGCGGCCATTTTGAAGTTGGCCATTTTGGATCCAACTTTATTTTTTTCAATGAGAAGAAGGTCATGTGACACATCAAACGTATTGAGAATTGCATAAGAAAAACAATTATGTGCTTGGTTTTAACATAACTTTATTCTTTCATTAGTTATTTACAAGTTTATGAGCACTTATAAAATGTGTTCAAAGTGCTGCCCATTGTGTTGGAATGTCAATGCAACCCTCTTCTCCCACTCTTGACACACTGATAGCAACACCACAGAAGAAATGCTAGCTCAGGCTTCCAGAATTTGTTGTTTCAGATGCTGCACATCTCATACCATCACAGCATAGACAATTGCCTTCAGATGACCCCAATGATAAAAGTCTAAGGGGGTCAGATCGGGAGACCTTGGTGACCATTCAACTGTCCCATGATGACCAATCCAATTTCCAGGAAACTGTTCATGTAGCAATGTTCGGACCTGACATCCATATTGTGCAGGAGCACCATCTTGTTGGAAAAACTCAGGCAATGTGCCATCTTCAGTGCATAAAGAGAGCAACACATCATCATGTAGCAATTTCAGATATCCAGTGGCATTGAGGTTTCCATTGATGAAGAATGGCCCCGCTATCTTTGTACCCCATATACCACACCATACTATCAATTTTTGTGTTCCAACATTCTTGGAGGGATCTATTCACTGTGGGTTAGTGTCAGACCAATAGCGCTGGTTTTGTTTGTGAACTTCATTCACAAATAAGTTTGCCTCATTACTGAACATAATGTTCCGTGTAAACTGAGGGTCTTGTTCCAATTTTAGTTTTTCCCATTCTGCAAATTCAGTGCACCGATCTGGGTCATCCTCGATGAGCTGCTGCAGCAGCTGGATTTTGTAAGGTTGCCATTTGTGAGTAGCTAATATCTGCCAAAGGGATGTTGGACTGATGCCACTCTCCAGTGACATGCAGCGAGTGCTACGCTGTGTGCTCTTGCTGAATAAAGCTAGGACAGCCACTGATGTTTCTTCTTTAGTGACAGTTTTCTTGCGTCCACATTTTGGCAAATCCAACACTGAACCTGTTCCATGAAATTTGGCAAGCGGTTTGCTAATTGTAGCATGGGAAATGGGTGGTCTCGTAGGGTGTCTGGCATTGAAATCTGCTGCAAAGACCCAGGAACTGTATTCACCAGACATCACTTAATTTATAGCCGCTCCTCACATGTTAACCTCTGTGACATGTCAATGGCTGTAGACAAAGAGAAACTTGTAAATAAGTCATGAAAGAATAAAGCTACGTTAAAACCAAGCACACCATTGTTTTTCTAATGAAATTCTAAATGCGTTTGATGTGTCACATGACCATCTTCTCATTGAAAAAAATAAAGTTGGATCCAAAATGGCCGACTTTAAAATGGCCACCACCTTCCATATACTAATGTGCCACAGACAGGAAATTGATATCACCAACCATTCCCATTTTATTTAGGTGTATTAATATAAAAGGCCCACCCTGTAGTTTGCTGCATTGAAGAGAATAGGGAAAGAAGTGTAGATGATTAGGGGCCTTTCACACTTTCTTTTTTTTTCCTGATCTGGAAGATCAGTAAAAAACCTGATTCTTATAGGATTCATTTTTTTGCCCATTCACTTTAATGTTGTCAGGTAGAATCTTGTTGTTTCAGGTTTTTTCCTGAAATTGTTAAAGTGAATGGGCAAAAAAATGAATCCTGTAAGAATCTGAATCTTCCAGATCAGGAAAAAAACGCAAGTGTGAAAGGCCCCTAAGTTGCAATGATTAGCCAGTTAGAATATGCAAGTTAAGAGCCTATGCAAGACCAAAAGAACCAAAGCCTTAAGTCACCTAGAGAGGTTCTACCGTGGTGTAGGTTAAACCTGTGACGTGTGGAGCCAGGGCCGCCATCAGGGCCTTACAGTCCTTTTCCAGTGAGGGTCCCGGTGATTGGCTAGGAGCAGGGGGCCCGGCAAGGTTGACACAGCCCCACCCCTTTTATTCCTTGGCTCATCTGCCCAGGCAGGGCGTTAATATCTCCTCCGTTCGGGCCCTGTGTGGCAGTGAGTACTGATTGGCAGGAGGCGGGGTTTGTGTGCAAGCAGCCAATCAGTATCACTGCCACACAGCCAGGGCCTGCCCACCATGGCCAGATGTACACACGTGTTACTGGAGCCATGGCTCCAGAGGTGGGCGCTGCAGGGAGACGACACACTTTGATTTTCTGCTCCCCTCACTCCCTCTGTCTGCCGGAGAAAATTGTGGGGGTGGGAAATTAATTCTCCTAACTGATCTGCTGTTCCAGCAGCACTGACCTCCATCAGTGACTCAGCCAGGCTGTGATGGAAGCCCCAGCAGGACTTCAGGAGTGTAAGTATGAGTCTGACCGCAGTTTTCCATAGTGTGTATAAGGTCACTTTGCAGGGAGGATGTGAGGGGGCTATAGAGGGATGACATTACTCTCCAGAGGATGTGGGGGAAGTCGGAACAATCACATATACTTGTACTGAAAGGTGGAGAGAGGGAAATTTATTGCTAGTGCTGCACATTTTGTTACTGAGATGAGAAGGCTTCATTTTGCTGTAAGGGTATATGAATCACCTAGATAGGAGCCACATTATTATTATTTATATAGTGCCATTAGATTCCATGGCGCTTTACATATGAAGAGGTGAGAACGTGGACAAGTACAGTAAATATGGACATTCAAGTCATTATGATCACATATACACATTCTTGTAAAGTGACATCCTCCATTAAATCACTCCCTTTTCATATAATCATAAATGAGGCCCCCTTTCCTAGATTATAATCATATATTAAAGTCCCCTCCCCCACTGGAGTATAATCATACAATAATGCGTGTCCCCTCCCCCCCCACCCACTACAGTATAATCACACATTAAGCTACATTCACACTCAACGTTTTGGCTGCATTTTGTGAGGATCCGTTTTTGGGGCAGAGACTGCCGTATCCTCACAAAGCACAATGTTCTGTGTGTGAACGCTGCTGCGCTATTTACTCACCTAGCCGCGCTCCCCCGATGATCTCTAGTGGTGTTCTGTCATCCCCGGAGGCCGCAGTGTCCCTGCGTCTAGGACCCTGCGCAGGTGACTGAGTGACGTCGCTCGGTCACATGATGCAGTGCCGGGTGCTCCCGCAGGTCCTGCAGCTTTGGTATGAGGGGACATTGCTGGAGATCACCCGAGGGAGCGCAGCAAGATGAGTAAAAAATGCAGGCAAAAAGCGCCCAAGAAGTGACAGCTCATTCTTTTTACGGATCCATTCTTGAGCCCAAAAGCTGATCTGTAAAAAGCGCAGTGTGTGATGCATTGACTTGGCTGGGACAGAACGTCACTGCATTTGACTGCACTAGCGGATCCATAAGGAACGCAGGAATAACGGTGCAATAAGGCAGAATGTAGCCTAAAGCTAGGGTCACACATGGCAATCCATTTTTGGAAGTGTTTTTCATGCCAAATCCGTTTTTCCTAGGATGCATTTTGTGCCTCTTGTGCCCCTGAACGTTTTTTGGACCATGTGTTAACGGATGCGTTTCCTATAGGGCACCATGTTAAAAAATGCATGTGCATTTTTCCTGCACTCAAAAACGTTGCTTGCAGCGTTTTTTGGAGACAGGGAAAATGGCATAGTGTTTTTGAAAAATGCAGACACACTTAAGTGCACCATCCGTTAACAGATATGCGTTTTTGGACTTAGAAAAAAAAAGTCCAAAAACTGATCCCAGAAACGGATCCAGGGCAAAATGGATGCTATATGTGACCCTGGCGTAACACCCACCTCTGGAGTGTAATCAAAAAATAACATTCCCCCACCCCTGGAGTAATATATCATGGTTGAATAAAATAACACAGACATCATTTACCTACAAAGATATTGGCTCGGTTCCTCAGGGAGCCGAGACATGTATGGTTTGTTATATTTCAGTAAGGGGTTAAATTAGGCCACTACCACCACTAGAGTAAAATCACTAACCCCTTCACCCCTGGGCAATTTACGTTTTTTCCCTCCCCTTTTTCCAAGAGCCATAATTTTTTTATTTTTCCATCAATATAGACATATGAGGTTTGTTTTATGTGGGACGAGTTGTACTTTCAGATGCAATCATTTATTTTACCATATAGTGTACAGGGATATGGGGAAAAAATTCCAACTGCAGTGAAATTGCAATATAAGTGCAATTACACAATTGTATTGGAGTTTTTTTCATTCACCATGTTGACTACATGGTAATACTGACGTGACGGTGTGATGCCTCAGGTCTGTACAAGTCCGTAGATACCAAACATGTATACCTTTACTGTCATCTAAGTGGTGGAAAAAAATTCAGAAGTTTGTACAAAAAAACAAACTGTGTTTTTGCGCCATTTTCCGTGACCCATAGCGTTCTCATTTTTCGGGATCTGGGGCTGTGTAATGGCTTATTTTTACGTCTTGAGCTGACGTTTCTAATGATGCCATTTTTGGGTAGATGTGATGTTTTGATTGCCCATTGTTGAATTTTATTACAATGTTGCAGTGACCAAAAAAAACCTAATTATGTCGTTTGGACTTTTTTGCCGTTACACAGTTTACCGATCTGATTAATTGATTTTATATTTTCATAGATCGGGCATTTCTGAACGCGAAGATAACAAATGTGTATATATTTTTTTTAATAGTTCTATTTTCAAAGAGGCTAAACGGAGTTGATTTCAACTCTAATTGTACCTTTACACGCCGCTACAGAAGGTTGGAAACAACCGGGTGTCGGAGACAAATGTATCTTGCGCCGTCAAAACAACCCGAGGTAGCTGCGTGTAAACTAGGTTGTTGCCACCCGTCACTGTCGTCACCTGTTTCAGAGCAGTGCTCAAAAACAGGTTGGTTTCAACCCGATGGTAGCGGCGTCTAAATGAGGTACAGGAAGGTATTTTCGTCACCTAGTTAACTCCCTGGGGTGTGACACAGCCTCTGGGAAACCACCCCCCTTCAGCGATCATTGGTGGAAGCTCCTGCGTTACGATTGGTTGTCGCCGCATAGGGCGGCATATTTAAGGAGCTGACCAGTCACACTACACAATTGCAATAGCATCATGTATTAGCCAGCCTTCCTGCGCTGCCTGGCCAATCATGATGCTATTGCATTGTCCAATCATCGTACGAGCGTCTTGTAATCCACAACTCTGGCACGCCTATGTGTTGTCCCTGCTGCCCCAGGTCCTCCCATATTACCTTCTGTAGCGGCGAGTAAATGAGGGACGGTGCTCTACAGAAGATAACTTGTGGCACCCGGCGGTGCCTCCAGAGATAGATTAAACCTTCTGTAGAGCACTTTGTAGCGGTGTGTAAAGGCGGTATCGGGTAGCGTTTGCAACCGTTGGAACGTGCTCTGTAGCGGCGTGTAAAGGTACCATTAGGGGGTTTTTTTATAGTATTTTAAACTTTTTTTTCAATTTTTCCTTTACTTTACAGTGCCCGCTATAGGGCCTCAGCACTGCACACTTCAGGCTGTCATGGAAATGCCTCAGGCTGTCATAGGAACACATCGAGGTCTTGTGATCGCATCATTATAAGATCTGTGTGGCGAAGGTCCATACGGTAATGTTAATGTGTGATTAGTGAGGATGTGGTGCAGAAGTGGAGTTTTTCCAAAGAAGAGGGTTGCATTGACAATCCAACACAATGGGTGGTGGAATTGTGGAAGGTTTCGAGGGGTGGAGGCGGAGCTAGGGTGGAGGTGGAGCTAGGGTGGAGGCGGAGCTAGGGGAGTCTCTTGGGGGCCCCAAAATTTTGCCAATATGGGGCCCCGAAATTCCAAGTCACAGCCCTGTGTGGGGCATAGAGGCGGCCCGACGCGTATCGCCAGGAGAGGCTTCGTCAGGAGCTGCTGCCAGTTTCTTTTGCCTGCAGTCAAATACCTCTGTTACTATCCAGTGTGAACCAGTGGTCCATCGTGTCACCGTGTCCGTGACGTCACTTCCGGACATGCGCGGCAAATAGTGGGCAGAGCGAGGGGAGTTTGGTAGTGATCTGGTGCTGCATCTGTGCAGTACACTGTGATGAAGCTGTGGTGTCCATATGAAGTAATAGCAAGCCGCCAGAACATATATACGAAGCACTAGCACCGAGGCATGCAGCATAATAGTGGATCTGAGGTGCACACATGTAACTAGCAGGCAAGATAGGGCGAATCCATCATATATGTTATCCAATATATTCACGGATTAAACTAACCAGTAACATCCATCCCATATAAAGCAAGAGGAACCAGATACATAGTGGACTAAGTCGCAAGCTAGAACGCCAGTATTGTTAAGTACAGAGGTTTAGTCATACAAAATCCCTCCTAGATGGTAGTTAAGAGTGCTTGATGGGTCACCAGCGACCCATGGGGAGGCAGTAAGTCCAGCCACATTGTGTGAAATACATAATAAACATGATGTATGATATAATAATAATAATAATAATAAAGCTTTATTTATATAGCGCCAACATATTCCGCAGCGCTTTACAATGTAGGGTTTGAGTACAGAAAATATACAGTAAGTAATTACAGTAGAGAACAAATAAAGTACATTAATTGGATACAAAACAATAGGCATAGAATCAATGTGAAAAAAAATACAATAAATAAAGCAAGAAATGAAGGTGACCCTGCTCAAAAGAGCTTACAATCTACAACGGGACAGGGGTTGCACAAGGTGCAGGGGCTTATTGCACTGATGGTCGAGGCATCTTGAGGAAATGGGGCATAGGGCTAAGCTTACATGAATGGTCATCAGACAGTCTGTGTAGACCTTTATGGTTTGATGGAGTTTGTAGAAGAGTAATGTCCAGAGGGATAGCCCATTCACTGTCTACAGTACAATGGACTTCTATTAGGGAGTATGATAGGCCGCCTTAAAAAGATGCGTTTTTAGGGATCGTCTGAAGCCATGCAAGTTGTGGATAGTCCTGATTTCTTTGGGTAAAGCATTCCAGAGGTTTGGTGCAGCTCTGGAAAAGTCTTGGAGCCGGGAGTGGGAGGATCGGATTAGTGCAGATGTTAGTCGAAGGTCATTTGAGGAACGTAGAGAGCGGGTGGGGTGATAGACAGAGATGAGGGAGGAGAGGTAGGGGGTGCTGCTCTGTGAAGAGCTTTGTGGGTGAGAACAAGCAATTTAAATTTGATCCTGTAGTATACGGGCAGCCAGTACAATGACTGGCACAGAGCAGAGGCATCTGAGTAACGATTGGCCAGATGGGTGATCCTGGCTGCTGCATTAAGGATGGACTGGAGAGGAGAAAGTCTGGTGAGGGGGAGGCCGCTTAATAGAGAGTTGCAATAGTCAAGGCGGGAATGGATTAGGGCCACGGTGAGGGTTTTTGTTGTTTCCAGGGTGAGAAAGGGGCGGACTCTAGAGATATTCTTCAGGTGTAAGCGACAGGAGCGGACGAGAGATTGCGAGTGGGAGGAGAGGGAGAGATCGGTGTCAAACATAACACCCAGACAGCAAGCCTGCTGTCTAGGCGTTATCGTGGTGCCGCATACTGAGAGAGAGATGTCCGATTTAGGGAGGTTAGTGGATGGGGGGAGCAGAAGAAGTTCAGTTTTGGAAAGGTTTAGTTTCAAATAGAGAGTGGACATGATATTGGAAACTGCAGCTAGACAGTCATTGGTGTTCTTTAATACCGCATGGGTAAGGTCAGGGGCTGAAGTGTATAGTTGTGTGTCATCAGCATAAAGATGGTACTGAAAGCCAAATCTGCTGATGGTCTGTCCAATCGGGGCCGTGTAGAGAGAGAAGAGGAGAGGGCCAAGGACTGAACCCTGAGGGACCCCAATAGTGAGGGAAAGAGGGGAAGAAGTGGAGCCAGCAAAAGATACACTGAAAGAGCGGTCAGAAAGATAGGAGGAGAGCCAGGAGAGAGCAGTGTCCTTTATGCCAATGGAGTGCAGCATAAAGAGTAGGAGCTGATGGTCGACAGTGTCAAAAGCTGCAGAGAGATCAAGGAGAATAAGCAGAGAGTGGTCACCATTACGTTTTGCTGTCAGAAGGTCATTGGTCACTTTGATGAGGGCAGTTTCTGTAGAGTGAAGGGGGCGGAAACCAGACTGTAATGGATCTAGAAGAGAGTGAGCGGAGCGGTAACGGGTGAGGCGGGAATAGACCAGGCGCTCCAAGAGTTTAGAGATGAAGGGGAGATCGGAGACTGGTCTGTAGTTATTTGTGCAGGTTGGGTCGAGAGTGGTTTTCTTTAATAATGGAGTAATGATCGAGTGTTTGAAGGAGGAGGGGAAAATGCCAGAAGAGAGGGAGAGATTGAAGATTTTGGTTAGATGAGTGGTGACGACTGGAGAGAGGGACTGGAGCAGGTGTGAGGGAATGGGGTCAGTAGTGCATGTGGTGGGACGAGAGGAAGAAAGGAGCCTGGAGACTTCTTCTTCTGTGACTGGGTCAAATCTGGAGAGTGAACCGGAGGAGATGTGGGGAAGAATGGGGGTGGCAGCACTTGGAGGCTGAGAGCTGATTTCCTGGCGGATGTTGTCTATTTTCTCCAAGAAGTAGGAAGCCAGGTCATCAGCACAGAGGTCAGTGATGGGGGCCTGCACTTTAGGACTGAGGAGAGAGTGAAAGGTGTCAAAATTTTTTTTTGGATTGTTGGATAGTGAGGAGACCAGGGTGGTGAAGTAGGTCTGTTTGGCAAGGTGAAGGGCAGAGTTGTAGGTTTTTAGCATGAATTTATAGTGGATAAAGTCTCCTGGTGAGCGAGTTTTCCTCCATAGACGTTCAGCACTCCTGGAGCATCGCTGGAGGAATCGAGTTTGTGGTGTGAGCCAGGGCTGTTTTGTTCTCTGTTTGGAGGTTCTGCGGGTGAGGGGCGCTACTTGGTCCAGGGAGCTTCTGAGAGAGTCATTGTAGTGATTTACTGCCTGATCTGGACAGGAGATTGAAGAGATTGGGGACAGAGATGAGATGAGGAAGTCTGTGAGTGCTTGAGGGTTAATGGCCTGTAGATTTCTGGATGTGTGATAGGTAGGATTGGGCTGTATTGGCCGAGGGTTAGTGAGTGAGAAGGAAAGAATGTTGTGGTCAGAGATTAGAGTTGAGTTATCCAAGGGGGAGGATGAGCAGAGCCGGGTAAAGACAAGGTCAAGGGTGTTACCGTTTTCGTGCGTCTTAGAGGTTGAGAGCTGTGATAGGCCAGGAAAGGTAGTTAGAGATAGGAGCTGGGATGCAGATGGGGAGATGGGGCTCTTTATGGGAATGTTAAAGTCTCCCAGAATAAGGGTTGGTAAATCTGAGGACATGAAATGCGGGAGCCAAGTGGAGAAATGGTCGAGGAACTGGGTGGGTGACCCTGGGGGGCGGTATACCACCGCTACTTTGAGGGGGAGGGGATGGAATAGCCTAATGGTATGGACCTAAAAAGAAGGGAATGAGAGTGATGGGGCTGGAGGAATGACCTGGAAAGTACATTGTGGGGACAGGAGGAGGCCAACTCCACCACCACGTCTGTTCCCAGGTCTAGGGGAGTGAGAGAAGTGTAAGCCACCGTAAGAAATAGCAGCAGGTGAAGCAGTGTCTGAATCCTGGATGCAGGTTTCAGTGAGAGCCAGGAGGTTGAGAGAGTTAGTGAGAAAGTAGTTATGAATGAAGGGAAGTTTGTTGCATACAGACCGTGGATTCCAGAGAGCGCAATTAAAAGAGGGAGATGAAGGTGTGCAGGTGATATTAATAAGGTTAGTGAGGTTTCTGTGTGAGGTGGGAGAGGGGTTGAAGTTAGCAGAGGGTGGACCAGGGTTGGGAGAGATATCACCTGAGAGGAGCAGCAGTAAAAAGAGAAAGAGCAGATAGTTTTTGGAATTAGGACATGATTTATTATGACAAACTTTGGAATATGATGGGCTGAGAGTCTTCAGTAAACTGAAGATAGCATGGGAGCTGTACATAGAGTAGGGCAGGAGAGAGGGGCTGATGTGAATGAGTGGTGATGGAGGGGGGATGGGGTGATAAAAATTGGTGGGGAGAGCACATAAGAAAACAAACAGTGAAATACAAGACATTGTAAAGATTAGTAGTGAATGGAGTTATACACAGTGTTTGAGTGTCCCTCTATGTCATTGTCTTCCAGTCGCACCACATGGACAGCAGAGAAGAGTGGAGGACTGTGCAGTTGCACATACCACTGTTATTTTAAGTATTGAAGACATTGAAAACAGACATTGAAGTACAGGACATGGGAAAGGAAAAAAAAAAAAAAACAATAATAAAGAAAAAAATTAAATTGAAAAGTAAAGTAACAAAGACACTACCTTCTGGTTACTTCTGTGTTATTTCTGGGATATTTCTTATGTGACACTTAAAATGTCACACTTTAATAATGTCATATCTGACCAAGGTCATGTCTGACCTGCTCCATTCAACTTATACCATTCAAATGACCAAAAAATGAGACCAGGTGAGAAAAGGGAGGAGGGAGCAGAAGGACAGCTCACAGCAGGGAGTAATTAAAACAATGCAGTTAAGAGAACATTTGACTAGCATCAAAGCTGCACAAAAATACATTCAAAAGAAAGGAGAATTATAGGTGTAAGAAGCAAAAGACTTATCAATATGCAAAACCTAAATTAGAAGTACGATGCATGGAATTGTAATCAGGGAAATAACAGCAGCGTACCCGTTAACACAGAGGGAGAGGAGTACATAGGATTCTAGGGTGCAGTGGATATTCTGGGTTCGCAGTTCAGACGTACCCGTTAACACAGAGGGAGAGGAGTACATAGGATTCTAGGGTGCAGTGGATATTCTGGGTTCGCAGTTCAGACGTACCTGTTAACACAGAGGGATGGCTAAAGTCATATAAATGAACAAATGATGTGCCCGAGATTGTGGTTAGCATCGTTGTCTATGAAGATCATGATTAGAGAGAGACAAGTGTTTGTATATGCTGGTCAGACTACAGTAAGAGAGGGAATCAAGAAAGGTTTCATCAGGATCCATTATTAAAAGATGCATATTAAGTGGTTGGCCCTGCGAAAATGTTCTGAACCTGAGTGTGCAACAAGGTGTCAATTCCCTGCTGCATGTTTTATTCATCATATTGGAGCATGATCAAGACAGATAACAATTGTGTGCACGTGCACGTCAGGCTCAAAATGGGGAGATCTGAAAAAAGAATCACCAAAATACAGTATAAACCAGGCAGAAAGTCCAGCGGCTTTATTATGGGACCTAAATCTAGGTCAACATCATTGAGACGAATTACCAAGGGGGGTTCAGCGATGTTATTATGAACCCGAATATGCCGGGCTAAGTTGTGGTTGGGCAGCGGTGAAGGCTCTGGTCCCCGTTTGCATGAAGGCAAAATTGCAGTACACAAGGATGAATGCCATAGGGCCAAATCAAGGCCAGATAAATGGTTCTGCATATGGCACCCATGTATAAGACTCAGTTTCCATCGGCTAAACGATACAGTGAGATAAAGACCATGGAGCTGGTTTTGATCCATGTCAAATGAGGGATTAAACAAACAAAGTTCAATATAGCCCCTGCATGGACCATCTACAATTAGGTGAAAGCCACCCAAAGGACCTGATGGAGTCTAGGATCTAATGTATTGCAATATTAGCGAGATCCATTCGCCCATAAATAGACATTACCCCCAAAAGGGAAAAAAGGTCCCTCAGATGGAAATGGGGTCGTTGTATGTTCCCTAGTACACATCCTCTGGCAACCCAGAGTTAGGTTAGGTATATCCCCGAGAGGGTGGTGAATAAGGGCAGCTACATTGACGATAAAGTTGAAAGTAGTATGATAAAAGAAAAGAGGATCGTGGGCATCCATACAATAATCAGTTGACGTTAAATAAGCCCATACAGATTCAGATAGAATGCTTTGGTGTTTTTTTCAAGATTTAAATAATAAGTGCCAGTTTGAAACTAAATAATAGTAATATCAATAAGGCCCTGTGTCTCAGTTTCTTATAATGATCCCATACAGAGTTCGAAAATGATTAGGTCAACCCAAAAAAGTTCATCCCCGTGGAGGAAAAAGGGGGGAGGAGTCCCTAAGTAAAGAACCCACCAGCGCAGGTATTGAGATTATTTCCTTTATGTTGATAATTCATGAGGTTCATGTTGCCATGGTAGTTAAATCCAAATATAGATCATCTGCATTTTCAAATCTTCATAAACATATGTCTGTAATGTCTGTAGGGTTTGTGCTTCCAGGTAACTTGAGGTTATTCGCTCCCCTAGTGGTTCATCCATTCCAAAGTTAGAAATTAAGGGGATACCAGACCTTGATGAAAGATATAGAAACAAAACAGGGTTACCAACAGAATTATCAGTGTACCCAATCACCAACATTGTTCATTCACCAAGATATCCAATAAAATGGAGTTCCTCATTGAGTCCATATGGACTCACGGTGTTGAGTTCAAATATCCAAGTAGCCTCCCTTTAAAGTAGTCTTTTTTTTTAAAAAAGGTTGATCAGCCATTACGTCTGATTTTGTCCAATCCTGTAGCATGAAGGAGGTTTGCCTTGCTGCGATGTTTCTCCAAGAGGTGTGGTGCCACCGGGGTTATGCTTACGCCCTTTGTCAGGTCCGAGGCAGCCAGGTTTATAGTTGAAAGATGTTTCTGTATCCTCTTTTTTTATTTCCTGCGAGGTCTGGTCAATGTAAACCAAAATACAGGAACAAGTCAGGGCATAAATGACATTCTTTGTTTTACAATTTATATAATCTTTCAGGAGATGTGATCTACGGCCAGCAGGATTCGTAAACCTGTCGCATGTTGGGGATATAAGATGGCATACATTGCAGTCACCACAGGGCCATGCGTGTCCCCCGGCTGAGTCTAACTATGGGTCTCTTGAAATGGCTCCTCACAAGAAGGTCAGCCAGGTTAGGGGCTCTCCTAGCCATCAACACTGGGTATTCACCCACCATTTGATGTATTTGTGTGTCAGTTGTGAGGACCCCCCCCCCCCAATGTGATCTCTAAATGTCCCTTACCTTCGCCCTTCCTCTCCTTCCTGATGATGGTGTCCAGGAAGGTGGCCAAGGTCTGTGACATAGAGAATGTAAGAAAAATGTTAAGTTCATTGGTGTTAAGCCAAGGCATAAATTCATTGCACGTTTCCTCTGGTCCAGTCTAAATGAAGAATGCATCGTCGATGTACCTCTTCCAATTCTTGACGTATCTCGTGTACCTGGAGGAGGGGAACACAATTGTTTCCTCCCACCATCCAAGGAACAAGTTTGCTACAGTGCGCATCTTGACCCCATTGCCACCCCGACACTTGTCGAAAGTGTTGTTGGTCAAAAATGAAATAGATATGTTTGAGGACAAGGTCCAGTAGAGGGTGGTGAATAAGGGCAGCTAAATTGACGAGAAAGTTGAAAGTAGTGTGATAAAAGAAAAGAGGATCGTGGGCATCCATACTATAATCAGTTGACGTTAAATAAGCCCATACAGATTCAGATAGAGTGCTTTGGTGTTTTTTTCTAGATTTAAATTATAAGTGCCAGTTCAAACTAAATAATAGTGATATCAATAAGGCCCTGTGTCTCAGTTTCTTATAATGATCCCTTACAGAGTTCGAAAATGATTAGGTCAACTCAAAAAAGTTCATCCCCTTGGAGGAAAAAGGGGGGAGGAGTCCCTAAGTAAAGAACCCACCAGCGCGGGTATTGAGATTATTTCCTTTATGTTGATAAGTCGTGAGGTTCATGTTGCCAAGGTAGTTAAATCCATTGGCAGCACTGGATGGTTCATGGTTAAAAAACGTCTCTCCTGAGTCGAAATTAATCAGTCAAAATTACATGTTAGACGAGAGGGTAGTCTCACATAAAATCTGCTGTTATCCTATTGCCTATGTACCTCTTCCAGGTACATGTCAATTGGCCATAGGACCACATTTCCCCCTTTATCAGCCTCCTTTATAACAAAGGAGGTGTTGTTCTGCAGTTCCCGCAAGTCTTTAGTTTCTGCTACAGTGAGGTTCCCCCGGGTCTACCCATGTTGTTGATGTTAATAATGTATTTCTTAACCAATTAAAAAAATATCATAAAATAATATTGGGGTCGCTCGTGGTGGATTCTAAAAAATCGGCTGACCCCAAATTTAGGTCTTGCCTTTAGGTTGGAGCCCTGTGGGGTCCAGTCATGGTCCAGGGCTGGGGTGGGATGTGTTGGTACTGGTCGATTTAGTTTGTTACCCCCGCATCGATTGCCCTAATACCTCCATCTGAAAGGCTGGTTGATCTCAAAGTCAGTTCGGTCTCTAGAACTTTTGTTCTTTTTTAGTGATAACTTCCTCTTTGTATTTGTCCAATGTCTCTTTAAGTTTAGTTTTAAAGGTGTCAATAGTTGATGTGTCCCCACTAGAGGTCAATTTGCCCTCAAATTCTTTGATTTTAGTCCTAGTGATAGAGAGAAGTTCCCTATCATGTTGAAGGACCATTTGAATCAAAATTGTGGATCAATGAAGGACTCCATGTTCCCAAGTTCTCTTAAAGTCTAGGGAGGGCTCCCAGGCTGGGAAGATTGACACCCTGAGGCCCCTTTGGGACTATGTTATTTCTCAAATACTCCTCGAAACAATGTATGTTCCACCAAGTTCTGATACCCTGCTTCTGACAATTAGTAAGGTCTCTACATATAGTAGAGAAAGTCGTGTCTTGGCGTGAACTACCAGGGGTGGCAAATATATCAGAGGATTGTGCCCTCCATATGGCTTTACTAGTATCCCAATCCATTCAATGTCCCCCAGGAAGACCAAAACCAGAAGGCCAGAGTAGATAGAGGAAAGGAAATTAGAGTTTATTCAACAATAAAGCTCAGTACAGTTGTGGAGAAAGGTATTCTGAACTGAGACTGCTATAAGGTGTACAGCGTGCGACCACGTAAAGAAGGGTCCTATCATGGAACCTCAAAATGCAATTAGGGACAAGGCAAAACCAGGTGCAACAGCTCAGTGATGGTGGATAGGTGCAGCAACCACAGTAACAAAACAATCTAGAATTAAAGGGGAGTAGAGAACTACCATAAAAAGGGGGTGCACACTATAAATGCAGTAAAACATACAGAAATGTATTAGGTGATAGAAAAACAAGGTTGCGACAAGGAACTTAAAATAAAAGCAATTGAAAACAGGTTACAAAATATCTCTATACATAATCGCCAGTTTAGCGCTTCCGGCCACTGTGCCGCTATGGAGCAAGGGCGCCTGCGCTAAACTGCCGATTATGCCTGCCTAACCCGGAAGCGCCGCCATATTGCGACACCCATGCCGCTGCCTGCCACCGGCTCCCTGCAGGCTCCCCTCACCGCACACCCCCGCACGCTGCTGCCTCCACCACCGCTCTGATGCCGCCGCTGCCCTCTGTTTCCAGGCCCGCCGCCCCCGCAGCCACGGTAAGCCACATTACACAAGGGCCTGCCGCCCGCCGCAGCCCGGGGGAGCCCTATTACTGAAGGGGCCGCCGGCACCATCAGCAACCCCCTTCATCACACAAGATGGCCGCTGTGGAGACCCGGGGGTCAGTGGGCGCTCTCGTCCGCAGGCCCAGCCGCCTTTACAAAGACAGCGTGGACCAGGGCTCATCCCCAACTGAACGCCCGAGCTCCTTAACCGTGGGCGGAACACTACTCAGACAACACAGGGTGAGGGAATCACAATATCAAGGCTTTATTGGATCCCCAAACAGTTAACAGCATATAACGCATAACCAAGCACAACACATAAATGTAACAGGCGACAGAGTCTCACCCTTCCGCTGGCTCACCAGGGTTTAGAATGCAGCACGGCAAAGTCTGTAGCCAGGTGACTGTATCGTCTCAACCTGGGTTGCTTCCTTATCCTTATCCAGTCTTTATCAGTCGAATCCGCTAATCCGATGCTGAAGTCCTTGTGGTTCCTTAGTCCGTGTTCTGATCCCCTTGGTCGGCACCGAAATGCCTAGGCCTGGGGTTATGGCTAGCTAATCGGATCCGAAGACCCTCGATTAGCTGCCTGTATCCAATCCAGTGACCTCGAGCCGGGACCGAAAATCCCTAGACTCAGGCCACTAGACAGAATCTAGCTCCAATCTTCAATCTCCAATCTTCAATCTCCAATCTCCAATCTCCAATCTCCAATCTTCAATCTGCTGGTCAAAGTGAACAGTCCTCCTTATATACCCTCAGCCCTCATTGTAGGATATTGGGGACGTCATGATTGGTGCAACAACACAGTCTTTTCATTGGCTGAACTCCAATCCTCATTTAACATATTTTAGTCCTATTGCAATCCAAATGCTGATCCAATTGCTAGCAGTGATACAATGGTATGTTAGTCTGAGACATTGAGTCTACAATCAATGACACTTAAACAATCGTGGCTGTACATGGAATCAACATTCACAGGGTAATAGACAATGGACGATTAGCATAATTAAGTTCTCTGGCCTTCAATGACAAACAGGTTAGATAATTACATTACCAAGCTAAACTTTAACCACAGAAATCTATGACAATACTGTAAGAAATTCTCTTTGACCATTACAAGTTTACAAACCAAAATGCAATATGATATGTCTGGATGAATAAGAAATCCTCCTACATTATATATTAAAGGGTCCATTTCGTCACATTCCTCCCCTTCTTATTTAGCCAGACAGGGCAGTCAAATATGATAAGTCTCTGGTCATCCTTCTCCTCTGGGCGGCATTGTCTTTTTTAATGGAGAAGACAGCAATCGAGGCTTCCATCTATACACCTCCCCCAGATTACCTCCCCCAGGATGGGCAGACATATTGTGGATAAGCAATAAAATGGGATTCAAGGGTTGGGCTCCCATAAACTTCTGGCCATCAATTCCCCCCCAGTCCATGACAACATTCTGTGTGTCTTTACTCACTGTTGATGGCTCCGAGGAGAATGATGGGGGCTGGGAACATGAATTATCCTCTGAAGGTGGGGTAACAAGATCCACATCAGGGTGCTGCTTGGCTTCCTGGATGTTGGTGATGGCTGTGACACACTGGCTGGATAGTCCTTGTCCTGGGTCAGCTTGCAAAACAACAGATGTTGGGAGGCCATCCATGAGCCCCACTTCAACCTCCTCCTGGTTAGCCCCTGAAACAACAGGTGTGGGGAAGCTGCTCACAAATCCCACATCAAGCTCTTCCTGGCCAGTCTCCAAAGCAACAGGGATAGGGACATTGTCCATAAACTCCAAATTGTCCTCTCCCTGCTCAGGCTCCAAACTAACAGGGGTGGGGATGCTGTCTTTAAGATCCACATTGACTTCTTCCAGGTAAGTTTCCACAATAGCAGGTGTAGGGTCACAGTCTATAAGCTCCACATCGACCTCTTCCTGGTCAGTTCCCACAATAGCAGGTGTAGGGTCACAGTCTATAAGCTCCACATCGACCTCTTCCTGGTCAGTTCCCACAATAGCAGGTGTAGGGTCACAGTCTATAAGCTCCACATCGACCTCTTCCTGGTCAGTTCCCAAAGCAACAGGGATAGGGACGTTGTCCGTAAACTCCAACTTGTCCTCTCCCTGCTCAGGCTCCAAAATAACAGGTGTAGGGTCACTGTCTGTAAGCTCCAACTTGTCCTCTCCCTGGTCGTTCGCCTCGGCTAGCTGCACACCTTCCGAAGGGATGTCTGAGCACTGACCCTCAGCCAGGGAGATGGTTAATTGGGAACAGGGTACAGGGTCTGGAGAAACAATAGCTGGGCTTACCAGGATGTGGACAGAATCAGTTTCTTGTTGTCCCGGGGCTTGGACGTCACTGACCTGGACTGGCTGTGCTGGCCGATGAGCTCCAGGCATGGGGCCCCGGTGTTGGCGACAATCTTTGTCCATATGTCCAAGACGTCCACACGTATAACAGCGCTGTGGATTGGGCAAGTCACGTATCCTGTCTGCATACCTTTGTCCTGATGGGGCTTCTAATGGGTAGCGGAATAATCCTACTTGAGCGGCTGGGGGTAGCAGTTGGTGAGCTGGAATTCCTAAAATATTTCCCAGAACCCAAGCCCTCTCTTCTCTTGAGGCTTTTGGCCCCAATGCAGCCAAGCTCTCCTTGATTTGGACTGCTGTGGACCTGATTTCACGATATTCACTGGATCCATGATGTGGTGCACAACTTACATCCTCTGGTACCACGTCGGCGGGGTCCTCATCATCCTCACCATCATTCTGGGTGTCCCAATGGACCAATTTCTGAATCAAAGCCGACCGAGTGTCAGCATTCCTGTATTCAATATTTCTCCTCTGGCACAGATCCTGTAGCATCCATTTACTGCTGCTGCCGTATCTCCTCTCCGGCCCTTGTCCCATGGCTGAGCTGGTGGGGTTGGACATGGCAACGTCCGAAACCTGAATGCCTCCCCTATGGCCTGCTGGGTATGCTTATATGCCTCCCTGGTTGTTGAGCCCTTGGACGGTGTCCACGAACACCAGTCCCCTGCAGCTCCCCTGGATAAACCAGGCTGAGTAGTATCCCACCGCTGCCACCAATTGTGGAGACCCGGGGGTCAGTGGGCGCTCTCGTCCGCAGGCCCAGCCGCCTTTACAAAGACAGCGTGGACCAGGGCTCATCCCCAACTGAACGCCCGAGCTCCTTAACCGTGGGCGGAACACTACTCAGACAACACAGGGTGAGGGAATCACAATATCAAGGCTTTATTGGATCCCCAAACAGTTAACAGCATATAACGCATAACCAAGCACAACACATAAATGTAACAGGCGACAGAGTCTCACCCTTCCGCTGGCTCACCAGGGTTTAGAATGCAGCACGGCAAAGTCTGTAGCCAGGTGACTGTATCGTCTCAACCTGGGTTGCTTCCTTATCCTTATCCAGTCTTTATCAGTCGAATCCGCTAATCCGATGCTGAAGTCCTTGTGGTTCCTTAGTCCGTGTTCTGATCCCCTTGGTCGGCACCGAAATGCCTAGGCCTGGGGTTATGGCTAGCTAATCGGATCCGAAGACCCTCGATTAGCTGCCTGTATCCAATCCAGTGACCTCGAGCCGGGACCGAAAATCCCTAGACTCAGGCCACTAGACAGAATCTAGCTCCAATCTTCAATCTCCAATCTTCAATCTCCAATCTCCAATCTCCAATCTCCAATCTTCAATCTGCTGGTCAAAGTGAACAGTCCTCCTTATATACCCTCAGCCCTCATTGTAGGATATTGGGGACGTCATGATTGGTGCAACAACACAGTCTTTTCATTGGCTGAACTCCAATCCTCATTTAACATATTTTAGTCCTATTGCAATCCAAATGCTGATCCAATTGCTAGCAGTGATACAATGGTATGTTAGTCTGAGACATTGAGTCTACAATCAATGACACTTAAACAATCGTGGCTGTACATGGAATCAACATTCACAGGGTAATAGACAATGGACGATTAGCATAATTAAGTTCTCTGGCCTTCAATGACAAACAGGTTAGATAATTACATTACCAAGCTAAACTTTAACCACAGAAATCTATGACAATACTGTAAGAAATTCTCTTTGACCATTACAAGTTTACAAACCAAAATGCAATATGATATGTCTGGATGAATAAGAAATCCTCCTACATTATATATTAAAGGGTCCATTTCGTCACAGCCGCCGCTGCGGAGGAGGACACAGGAGTCTGGAGGAGGAGGAGGACATAGGAGTCTGGAGGAGGACACAGGAGTCTGGCCCTCAGAACCAGATCCTCCTGATACATCGTCTTCATAGGAAGGGTCTGGAGGAGGAGGACAGTGGAGTCTGCAGGAGGACAAATCTGGAGAAGGAGGAGGACACAGGAGCATGGAGGGAGAAAGAGGTCACAGGAGCAAGGAGGGAGGAAGAGGACAGAGGAGTCTGGAGGGAGGAAGAGGACAGAGGAGTCTGGAGGGAGGAAGAGGACAGAGGAGCATGGAGGTAGGAAGAGGTCAGAGGAGTCTGGAGGGAGGAGGAGGACAGAAGAGTCTCGAGGAAGGAGGAGGACAGAGGAGTTTGGAGTGAGGAGGAGGACAGAGGAGTCTGGCCCTCAGAACCAGAACCTCCATCACACAAGATGCCCGCCGCTGCGGCCCTCGCTCTCATGCCGCCGCCACCGCCGTACTCTCATTCCAGCCTGCAAGCCCGCCGCCCTGCAGTCTGCTACCACCACCCCCCCCTCAACTAACCTTACAAGCCCAGCGGAGCTAACATCTGCAACACTGCCCCTGCCCCTGCTCACCCACACTCACCCTCCATAGCCGTCCCAACTCACCCACACTGCCCCGGCTCACTCCTCTTACCCCCCCCGTATCTCATCACTCCTTATCCCCCTCACCTTCCCCCCCCCAACTGCCCACAATCACCCACACTGCCCCTGCTTACCCCCACCCCAATCACCCACACTGCCCCTGCTCATGTCCCCACTCACCCCACACTGCCGCTCTTTATCCCTTTCACCTCCCCACACTCACGGCCCCAATGCCAAACAGCCCGCCCCCCATCTTCATGTCACCCCACTCCCGATGCGACAGCATCGGGCCTTTTTACTAGTCACCTAATAAATGTCTCTGTGTTTCACTGCATTTATAGTGTGCGCCCCCTTTTTACAGTAGTTCTCTTCTCCCCTTTAACTCTGTATATTATAATGTACTCACATAGTCCTCCATATAATATAATGCAGCCTCTATATATTATAATGCAGCCTCCATAGTCTTCAATATAGTATAAAGCAAACCTCTATAGTCCTCCATACAATGTAATGCAGCCTCCATAGTCCTTCATATAGTATAATGTAGCCTCTATTAGTCTCCATATAGTATCACGCAGCCTCTATAGTCCTCCATATAGTATAAAGCAGCCTCTATAGTCCTTCATATAGTATAATACAGTCTCTATAATCATCCATATAGCATAATGTAGCCTCCATAATCCTGCATATAATAAATTGCACCCCATTAGCCTTCTGGCCACCGTCTACTCACTGATTGAGTTAAAAAAAAAACCTCTCCTTGCATTCACCACTACTCCCGTCTGCACTGCTGCGTCTCGCGCTCTACACATCACTGGACAGCGGTATGCAGAAATGACATCTTCCTGCCCCGATCTACTGAGATGTCAGAGCTCAGACACAGCAGGAGAAAGAAGAGATATGGAGCATTCTATGCTCTGTCTTTCCTCCTTGCTCTCAATTGCATCAACATCTGCGATGCTGATACGATTACATTTGCGATAACAGATGGAGGGACTCGATGCCTGCTCTGGCATAGTACCCCTGTACGCCACTGCTGGTTGCGTTATTGCAGCTTAGTATATTTTACTCTGAAATACTATTTTCAGAAGAAAAAATACACAGCCAGTGTTTGATTCATCCTGTTTTGGGCAACATGAATGTCTTGTCAGATTTAATGTTTAGAGGTAACAAAGGAGAATATTATTAACCCCTTCCTGACCTATGACGTAGGAGGACGTCATGGCCCCGTAAGGGGTGTTTGATGTGAGCTCTGGCGCGGGTAACAGCACCGATCGGTTCCGGGATCCGATCGGCGCTGTTAACCCCTTGGATCCCACTGTCAATCACTGACAGCGGGATCCAAGGCGGCCACGGCGGGGAACGCGCTGTTCCTGGCCTGCTCCGGAGATCCCGCGATAGTATCGCGGGATCTCTGGCGCTCACATGACAGCCCGGGGTCCTGGCTAGACCCCGGATTCTGTCACAGAACAGTTTCCTGCTGTGGTTGGCAGGCGCTGCCAACCACAGCAGGTCCGTGATCGTGGGAGATGCAGATGAGCTGCAGCTCATCTGTATCTCCCAGAAGCGATCGTATTGTGCAGCAAGGTGCCTCTTAAAGAGGCAGTGTAAAAATAAGAATGAATGAAAAAATAAAGTTTTTAAAAACCTGTAAAAAAAAAAATATATAAACGTTCAAATCACCCCCCTTTTCCCCAAATCACAATAAAAGTGTTAAAAAAATAAATACACATTTGCTATCGCCGCGTTCAGAATCGCCTGATCTATCATCATATTAAATCCGTTAATGAGAGCCGTGAACTCCGTAACAGAAAAAATGGTCTACACGCCAAAATTCTGTTTTTTTTGATGCCGCAACATTGCTATAAAATGCAATAACGGGCGATCAAAACTGCAGATCCCCCTAAAAATGGTATAATTAGAAACATTAGCTCAAGACGCAAAAAATAAGCCATCACACAGCCCCAGATCCCAAAAAATGAGAACGCTACAGGTCGCAGAACATGGCACAAAAAGTCCGTTTTTGTTGTTTTTCTAACCTTTGATTTTTTTTTTCACCACCTAGATACCAATAAAGGTATACATGTTGGGTGTCTACGAACTTGTACTGATCCAAGGCATCACCCCGTCATGTCGGTTTTACCATATAGTGAACATGGTGACTAAAATACCCAAAAAACAAATGTGTCATTGCACTTTTTTTTGCAATTTCACTGCATTTAGAATTTTTTTGCAATTTCCCTGTACCCTATATGGTAAAATAAATGATTGCATATGAAAGTACAACTCATTCCGCAAAAAACAAGCCGTCATATGTCTATATTGACGGAAAGCTGGAAGCAGGGGAGCAAAAATCGAAAATGAAACACGAAAAATTCCCGGGTCATGAAGGGGTTAATGTTTGGGGCACAAAGTGGATATTACCAATGTATGGGGCCAGAAAGGAGGCATTAATAATGTGTGAGATCATAGTGGGGGATATTTACTGTGTATAGCACAAATGTCATATTATGGCACTAAGTGGCCCTATAAAGTTTGTGTATTAGTGGGAGACAAAGTGTGAAGGATGCTCTAGAAGTGTTAGGTGTCTGCATGTTACATTTTGCAGAGATGAGTTTTGGCTAGAAGACATTATAGTGGTCTGCATTAGATGAAAATTAAAAGAAGAGATAAAAGACTTTAACTGAAGACTTCACACTGGAGACTTACCTGTAGTGTATGCACTTATATGGTCCCCTCAGCACCTGTGTAATATATGGTTTATGTGTGCCTTCATTATGTTGCCCTTTTATAGTGATATTATTAATTAACCACTATGTATGCTGGTGATCTGTAGTCATGGTGTGGTGGTACTGGCATAGTTGTATTATTGGTAATTCTAAACTTGGTACAGTGGTCTTAGTTCAGTAACTATTCACTTGTTGGTAACTGTATGACTATATTTAGATGTATTTATTAGAAAATGCATTGGATTGCTAACATTTCTAACTCATTTATATATTTGTACTATTTTATGGGTGCTGAAAGTAAGGAGGTGAATTAATAGTCGCAGTCCGCCCTGAAGACACCAACAGTCAGAATAATTTAATGCGTCTTTGTAATGTATTAGGCTACATTCACATCAGCGTTTCTCGGCATTTGTGGCAGAGTCGGCAGTTTTGCCGCATCTGCCGGTAGCTGGAACACTTGTAGCAAGACTGCGTTCAGCCTAGTTCATTCCCTATGGGACATGCGTACATGTGCGGCACTTGCATTTTTGCCACAATCTGTTTTATAAAACTGCCATACTAGTTAAAGGAAGGGAAAATGGATACTGGAGTTAATGAGTGCTAAGGCACAAAGCAAAGGGATTGTATTAACAGATTCTTAAACCTTTTATTATTAGCTCCTTGTAGGGGCCACAATGCGTTTCAATAGCACGCAGGCTATCTTCATCAGGTGATACAAGGAATTGAGCTCAGGAAGTGACATTTATAAGGTCCAGATTACAACATTTGGATGACTCATTAATGACATCATGGCAAATCATTAAACCTATAATAACCTAAAATGATCACTTGTATACTAATCTTCTGATGAAAAACTATATGGAGCAGGACGATAATTAAAACTGTTGTAAAACATATAACATAACCTGCTGGAAATAAAATCTATACCTGCGTGTGCCAATAAAAGTACCAAAACATGCAATAAATTCCGAAAATACATAAATAATCATGAAAAATACACATATAAAACACACGTATAAATTAATTTTTTTGTCCCATGTAATAATTCAATATAAATTCGATATAAAAAGGAGCCGTAATAGCCGGATTACTAAAACTATATGTACAGTGCCTTGTGAAAGTATTCGGCCCCCTTGAACTTTTCAACCTTTCGCCACATTTCAGGCTTCAAACATAAAGATATAAATTCTAATTTTTTTGTGAAGAATCAACAAGTGAGACAAAATTGTGAAGTGGAATGAAATTTATTGGATATTTTAAACTTTTTTAACAAATAAAAAACTGAACAGTGGGGCGTGCAATATTATGTTACTTTCAGTGCAGCAAACTCACTCCAGAAGTTCAGTGAGGATCTCTGAATGATCCAATGTTGTCCTAAATGACTGGTAATGATAAATAGAATCAACCTGTGTGTAATCAAGTCTCCGTATAAGTGCACCTGCTCTGTGATAGTCTCAGGGTTCTGTTTCAAGTGCAGAGAGCATCATGAAGGCCAAGGAACACACCAGGCAGGTCCGAGATACTGTTGTGGCGAAGTTTAAAGCCGGATTTGGATACAAAAACATTTCCAATGTTTTAAACATCTCAAGGAGTACTGTGCAAGCGATCATATTGAAATGGAAGGAGTATCAGACCACTGCAAATCAATCAATACCCGGCCGTCCCTCTAAACTTTGATCTCAAACAAGGAGAAGACTGATCAGAGATGTAGCCAAAAGGCCCATGATCACTCTGGATGAACTACAGAGATCTACAGCTGAGGTGGGAGAGTCTGTCCATAGGCCAACAATCAGTCATACACTGCACAAATCTGGGCTTTATGGAAAGTGGCAAGAAGAAAGCCATTTCTTTAAGATATCCATAAAAAGTCTCATTTGAAATTTGCCACAAGCCACCTGGGAGACACACCAAACATGTGGAATAAGGTGCTCTGGTCAGATTAAACCAAAATCGAACTTTCTGGCCACAAAGCAAAACGATATGTTTGGCGTGAAAGCAACAAAGCTCATCACCCTCACAACACCATCTCCACTGTCAAACATGGTGGTGGCAGCATCATGGTTTGGGCCTGCTTTTCTTCAGCAGGGACAGGGAAGATGGTTAAAATTGATGGGACAGGGTACTGGAGGGATGTGGAATCATGGGCTAAAGCGATCTGTGAGGATATGGGGGATTAGACCCGATACGCTGGTTATTTCACTACCAGGAAACCTCTGAAATTAATAGACTGCCACATATACTGTGGCATTACATCGCACTAGTATCAAAAAGGCTTCTCCTTCAGCACTGGCTCAATGATAGACCCCTGGACCTGTCACAGGTCAGATCGATATTACGCCATACATTAACACTTGAATCCTTAGACGCGCTGCGTAACCCGAATAAACTGACCAAAACATTTTTTTTACAAGTGGAGACGATTTATTAAAAGAGAGTTCACAGATGTTGAAATAAAAACTTTCATGTTACTCTTCCGATCTACTACATGGTATGCTCTGGAAGATTTAGGTGGGACATTGGGCAAATTGAGATGTTTGGACCAGGTGATGTAGATGTATTTGGTTTGTCGGTACTATCAAAATGATTATCTTTCTTTTTCGTATCTTTATCTGACTTTATTTGAAGATATTTTCAAGGGAGAGTGTGGGGAGGGTTACTGGGGAATGATGCTCATTGTAAAACTTCTGATTTATATAACTATCTCTGATTGGTCTTGAACAATTTGTTGTACATTATTGTCTAATATTTGTAATATGTATTTGGGAAGACTGGAATTTTGATCTTATGACTAAAACCAAATAAAAAGGATGGTTCAAAAAAAAAAAAATTGATGGGACGAAAAAACCTGTTGGAGTCTGCAAAAGACCTGAGACTGGGACGGAGATTTATCTTCCAACAACACAATGATCCCAAACATAAAGCAAAATCTACAATGGAATGGTTCAAAAATAAATGTATCCATGTGTTAGAATGGCCAAGTCAAAGTCCAGATCTGAGTCCAATCGAGAATCTGTAGAAAGAGCTGAGAACTCCTGTTCACAAATGCTCTCCATCCAACCTCACTGAGCTCGAGCTGTTTTACAAGGAATAATGGGCAAGAATTTCAGTCTCTCGATGTGCAAAACTGATAGAGACATACCCCAAGCGACTTGCAGCTGTAATCGCAGCAAAAGGTGGTGCTACAAAGTATTAAATCAAGGGGGCCGAATAATATTGTACGCCCCACTTTTCAGTTTTTTATTTGTTAAAAAAGTTTAAAATATCCAATAAATTTTGTTCAACTTCACGAATGTGTCCCACTTGTTGATTCTTCATAAAAAAATTATATAATATAAAATATAAATTCATATAGAAATATAAAAGAATTTATATTTTTATGTTTGAAGACTGAAATGTGGAAAAAGGTTGAAAAGTTCAAGGGGACCAAATACTTTCACAAGGCACTGTATTTATAAAGATAAAGCCATAAAATAATGATAAAATACCTACCTTCACTATAGAGGTAATAAAATGAATCTATACTCGTATACCTTCACTACTCATATACCTGAAATAACAATAAAAGAATTTGCAAGGTCTCCCAAATGTGATACATTATATTCATTTAGTGTTTGGCCACATTCTCGATAGTAAGATTATGACTTTCTGGTGCTAAAGTGCCCAATTTAAAAATCCAGTAACTCTCTTTTCTAATGAGTCTAGTCAAACGGTTGGGTTCTTTTCCTTCTATATGGTCAATAATGATCAGGGACATTTTAGTAGGATCCTTCTGGTGCACGGCTTTAAAATGTTTTGATAAACTGTGTAGTTGATATCCGTTTCTAATATATATATTTTTTCAATTCTTTATTTAGGTTTTCAAAGTACCGTATATACTCGAGTATAAGCTGACCCGAGTATAAGCCGAGGCCCCTAATTTTACCCTCCAAAACTAGGGAAACTTATTGACTTGAGTATAAGCCTAGGCGGGGAAATGAAGCAGACTCTCATCACGGTATACAGCCCCTCTTATCATGATAAATGGCCCCCAATTACTAGTATATAACCCCCCATCACTGGTATATAGGACCTCCATCACTGGTATACAATTCCCCCCCATCAGAGGTTACAGCCCCCATCAGTGGAATACAACCCCCCATCAGTGGTATATACAGGCCCCCCTCAGTGGTATATACAGGCTCCCCATCAGTGATATATACAGGCCCCCATCAGTGGTATATACAGGACCCCCATCAGAGGTTACAGCCCCCATCAGTGGTATATACAGCCCCCCATCAGTGGTATATACAGGCCCCCCCTCAGCGGTATATACAGGTCCCCCTCAGTGGTATATACAGGCCCCCGTCAGTGGTATATACAGGCCCCCATCAGTGGTATATACAGCCTCCCATCAGTGGCATATATAGGCCCCCCCCTCAGTGGTATATACAGGTCCCCCATCAGTGATATATACAGGCCCCCATCAGTAGTATATACAGGCCCCCCATCAGAGGTTACAGCCCCCATCAGTGATATATACAGCCCCCCATCAGTGGTATATACAGGCCCCCCTCAGTGGTATATACAGGTCACCCCTCAGTGGTATATACAGGTCCCCCTCAGTGGTATATACAGGCCCCCGTCAGTGGTATATACAGGCCCCCTCAGTGGTATATACAGGTCCCACATCAGTGGTATATACAGGCCCCCCATCAGTGGTTACATGCCCCCCATCAGTGGTATATACAGGCCCCCCTCAGTGGTATACATAGGTCCCTCTCAGTGGTATATACAGGCCCCCTCTCAGTGGTATATACAGCCCCCCATCAGTGGTATATACAGGCCCCCCCTCAGTGGTATACAGGCCAACCCCATCAGTGGTATACAGGCCTCCCCATCAGTGGTATACAGGCCCACCCCATCAGTGGTATACAGGCTCACACCATCAGTGGTGTACAGGCCCCCCCTATCAGTGGTATACAGTCCCCCCTTGCTGTGGCACACCTGTAAAATAATACATCATTCATACTTATCCCTGTCGCTCTGTCACTGCGTGTCCTCTGGTCTTCTTCCTGCTTGTACCCGGCTTCTATTCCTGAAGCGGGCGCAGTAGCAATGACGTCATTGCTTCTGCACAGGTCACATGATGCCGGGTACAAGCAGAAAGAAAACTGGAGGGCACACGGTGACAGAGTGACAGGGATAAGTATGAATGATGTATTATTTAACAGGTGTGTGGCAGTAAGGGGGGCCTGTATACCAATGATGGGGGGCGCTTACATAGAGCAATGTAATATGCACCGTTCCCCCTGCCGCTGATGGACAGGGGATGCAGTGCATATTGCATTGCACTAATGAGCGGAGGCACGTGACCGCCCGCTCCTACTGCAGCCTCCCCCCACCTCCTTCAGCTCCTGATCACCGCCCCCCCACTGAGCCTTCACTGTGACTCGAGTATAAGCCTAGGGGGGCACTTTTCAGCACAATTTTTGTGCTGAAAAACTTGGCTTATACTCGAGTATATACGGTAAACAGAGAGATTATTCTCAACATATAGAAGTGACTTAAGTGGCTGGATCTCTGTTGTGAATGCTGCTTGTGGGCTCCCTCCTGTGGTTGTGGCTGGTAATGCAGTTGATCCTGTTTTGCAGTCTTGGTCAGGTGAATTGGATAATTGGAATTTAGACTGGGGTATTTAGGTTTGCAGGATTTCCTCAGTCCTTGCCAGTTGGCAATTGTTCCTGGAGGTGTTTCACCTCTGCCTGGCCTCTTCCTGCCCTGCTGCAAAACTTCCAAGCTAAGTGAATGGTTTTGTTTTCTTGTGGCACACATGCTGTGTGCTTATTTTGGAATTGTCTATTTCTGCTCAGAGTTGTGGTTTTTGTGGATATTTGGTTTGCATGTATGTCTTAACCTGCTCTCTGTTAGGAAGTTTTCTTCCTAGGATTTAAGTGCTATTCATTTGTTATTGGCTTGTTCAGCTTTTGATTGTGTCTGCATGTATTTAGCCTAGTTGGATTCACAGAAGTTCCACAGATTTAGAGGACGCCGAGTCTTGAGTAGACTCAGGGGTATTTTTGTATTATCTGCTCTGGATATTTTTGAAAGGATTTTTATACTGACTGCAATAGTATTCTGTCCTGTCTTTACCTATCTAACCAGAGTGGCCTCATTTGCTAAATTTTGTTTTCTGCCTGAGTGTGTCTTTTCCTCCCTTACTCACAGTCAATATTTGTAGGGGGCTTTCTATCCTTTGGGGTTCTGCTCTGAGGCAAGATAGAATTCCTGTTTCTATCTTTAGGGGTGTCTTTAGATAGTGTCTACCCAATTGAGAGTGGGGCAGGGAGGAAAAGGAGGACAGGGATGTCAACGTTAGGACTCATCAGACCTGGGGTCACCTTGTCGCGGTTGATGAGCAAACAGACATTGGCCAATGTATGTACCAAGAACCCCAAAAAAATAAAAAAATAAGAATTTGAGTTTTTTGAAAAAAATGTAAGTTTTTAAATTTTTTTCTCTATATATATATACAGCTTGTTAGCAAGTGCACATCATTAGTAGTAGCTGAGTGCTGCAGATAATTTTTTTCTAGTTGTTTGACCCAGTATCCCTGCTGGCACCAGTTCACATTATATCTGTGAGTGATGTGCAGTTTTTTCTGTTTTATCTTTAGGGGTAGCTAGTTTTCCGGCCGTGTTGAGGTGTCTAGGGTATGGTTAGTCACATACCACAACTACTTCTAGTTGCGGTGTTAGATCAGGAACTACGGTCAGTATAGGTACCACTTACTCCTGTGAAAGAGATTCATGCGGCTCCAAGTTCACCGGATCATAACAGATCTCTTAACGTACAGATTCTCTGCAAAATGATTCATAATCAGTTTCATATGAACAATAACACTGATAATAACAAATGGAAGATAGTAAGGACAATAGAAATCAACAAAATTAAAATAAACTAAAATAAACTAAAATGAAGAAAAATATGATATAAAACAGGTGTCTTTCAATGGTATAATAATACGTTTGGTAGTACTTAAATCAAGTTAGTGTTTTTAAATCTGTCTAGCATTGTAGCCAGTAGGATTTTATATTCTCATATATCGTTATAGCAAGTTTCCAATAGGTGTCAGATATAAAAGTATTACCTCCCAACAACCTGCCCCAATCTGGGAAACCAGCATCTGGAAGAGGAGTGGGGGGAAAGAACTCAACCACCGCGGCATCTAGTATGGCTTCAAAAGTTTACTTCATCCCATATTTCTCGGACCATGGTTGCCATATTTTGAGAAAGCAGTCATGGGAATATGTCTCCCAACTAGAGAGTTCCTCTAATCTGTGTATGTCTGAAATTTTAGCCAGCCAGTCTTCCAGGGTCGGGGGATGTTTTTGTTTCCATTTTAGCGTGATCACATGTTTCATCGCTCCTATCATTAAGGGAGACAGACCATGTCTTTTAGGTCTGTAATTATTAGTTGGGAGTGATAGAAGTACTTCTACCGCCGTTAAGTCAAAGTCTATGAGTCCTAAGACTTTCAAGGTGTCATTAACGCCTTTCCAGAAGTCTTGACATGGCCAAAAAATATGAGTCAAGGTTCCCCTTGATATCCCGCACCTCCAACATAACGGAGACTCAGCCAATCCCAAGTGTAAGAGTTTATCAGAAATATAATACCACCTCGAGAAGAGTTTTTAAGTCATTTCTTGCAATAAGATGCACCTGCAAAATTCATGTGATCTTAGACATACCATTTCCTTTTCCTGTTGGGAAAGCGAGATACCCAGTTCCACTTCCCATGAGTGTATGGATAATGGGAAGTTATTCTGTTTAGTGTCAAGAAGGTTGTTATATATTTTGGAGATTACTTTGGAGATTGGGGGAGTCACCTTTGTTAAAATTTCCAACCAAAGCCATTGAGTAGATGGTGTGGTTAACTGTCTAATTTTCTTCATGTAGTAAACTACATGCATTTCTTGGAGAAATGTTAGTGGATGTCGTTTTGCGTCTAGAGGCTATAGGTTTTTGCATGGGATTTTACCACATATAAAGTGGGAGATCGGTTTATTCGGCAATGATGACCATAAGTTGTAGGGGTCTGTGAAATCTAAATCGATCATATATGGTATGAGGCCTATCGGTGTTTTGTCTATAGATTTACCTGCAGGAAGGAGGTTTGGAATTAATGAGCGTCGTATTGCTAGGGCTGTGGAGAGAATTTCATCAAATTCCTCTTCTCCAGGGAGGCAGTCTGTCCATAAAAATCTGTTTGCTTTGGTGCTTAAAGTTGCATTTCAATGTGTTTATCATTACCTTGAGTTGTTAATTGGGTTAGTTTCAGCCACCTGGCCAAATGAATGGCCTGGTAATAAGATAGTAAATCAGGAAGTCCAAGGCCTCCTGTTCTCTTCGGGAGCAGGAGTGTCTTAAGCGGTAGTCGGGCTTTTTTTATATTTCCATACAAACTTTGAAATCATTTGGTTTAGGGAGTGAAAGAAGGATTTCGATAGGGAGATTGGAACCATATTCATGAAGAATATTTTAGATAGAATATAAGACTTTATTATGTTAACTCTCCCCAGCCAAGATAGAAAGGGGAGGTCATAAGATTTTTAAAGATTTTTGATGTTGCCTATAAGTGGGACAAAGTTATGTTGGTAAAAGATATGTGGGTCGTTTGTAATATATATTCCCAAGTATTTAATTTTATCTTTAGGCCATTTGAAAGGGGTAGAAGCTTGTAAATTTTGGGTGTCCGTCCCTGCGGCTGAAATGTTGAGTGCCTCTGACTTGTCGAGGTTTATTTTAAAATTAGAAAGTTCTCCGAATAAGGCTAGAAGGTCCAGTAGTTCTGGTATAGCCGTTTTCGGGTTAGAGACCATCAACAATAAGACGTACGCAAATACTGCGGCTTTCATTTCTAGTGTCCCAATTTTGATCCCTTTGATGCCATTATTTTGATGGATTGCCTGAATCAATGTCTCCATTACCGAGAAAAACAAGGCCTGGGAGAGAGGGCAACCCTGCCTAGTACCGTTACAAATCCTTAACGGCTTTGACAAGATCCCATTCACCCTAACTCTGGCCATAGGTAGTGCATATAAAGCTAGTATGGCTTCAGTGAAGGCGGGAAAAAGGCAAACTTTTGTAGGGCACACGTCATGTATTGCCAGCTCACCTGATCAAAAGCCTTCTCAGCATCTGTAGAAAGCAGGACGAGAGGCTTCTTTGTACGTTTCGCAAATGAAATGGTTTGCAGGACTTTGGCCGAGTTGTCCTTGCCCTTTCTTCCCCTCACAAATCCAGCCTGGTCAGGGTGTATCAGGTCAGTCAGAACTAAGTTAATTCTATTGGCTAGTATTTTGGCCCATAGTTTCATATCTGTATTAAGTAGAGAGATTGGTCTGTAATTGTTACATAAGGTGCCGTCTCTCCACTCCTTGTGTATAACGGTGATAAAAGCTTCTAAAGCCTGTGGTGGTGGAATGGAACCAAGTAGAAAAGTGTTAAACAAGTCTACTAATTGTGGTATGAAAACATACACAAATTTTTTATACTAAATGATTGGGAAACCGTCAGGTCCTGGGGTCTTTACGTTTGGTATTGTAGTTAACGCCTCCTTTATCTCTTGTTTCGTAATTTTTTGTAAAAGTATTGTTTGGCCTGTGGGGGAGATCTTGGACAATGAAAGTCTATCAACGAAAGGCTGTATATGGTTGTTGGCGGTAGCAGGGTCCATCATTGAGTTTGGGGATTTTAAATTGTACAAAGAGTTGTAATAACTTCTGAAGGCTTCGGCTATGTCCTCCGACGCAACCATTGCTAGGCCACTCTCTGAGCAGATCTGTCTTATAAAACAACTCTCCTTCTGTTTCTTAAGCATTCTTGAAGTAAATTTACTTCCTTGCGTGTAAATTTTATGTTTACAGCGGGCAAATATTTTGGCAGAGTTTATGTTACTTACCATCAATGCCAAAGACAAAAACCAATACTGCAGTAGCAGGATGCAGTCAGACCCCACTTGTGTAGCAAGTGGGGTCTGACTGCATCCTGCTATTGCAGTATTGGTTTTTGTCTTTGGCATTGATGGTAAGTTTTTTGATGCTGCTTTTTCTAGTAGTTTTTGTATAATTTTGATAGGACTGATGAGCATGGGAATCCATGACGTGGATCATCAGCTTAAGTGTCTTGGCCAACACATGAACCAATATCCCATCTATAAAGGTTTTTTGTTCATCATACAGATAACTTTTCTGCCCTTTTTATTCATTTCAGGGTGTTGTTGGGCCCCTATGGGGCGCCATTCATCTAGTGGTGCAGAAACATTGTACTGTGCAGCCCATGGCTCAGGCAGCAGAGCCTTTGGGTAGCTTTCAGACATTCTGCACCATATGTATCAGTGTGAATGGTGCCCTAAGCAGGCCCTTAGTGTGCATGGCAAGTCGTCTCCCATACCTTGGTTGAGGTGATTTATCAGCCTGCACCTGGGCTTGCTACACAAGTGGGGTCTGACTGCATCCTGCTAGTGCAGTATTGGTTTTTGTCTTTGGCATTGATGGTAAGTTTTTTGATGCTGCTTCTTCTAGTAGTTTTTGCAGAGTTTATGTTAAGCAGATCCTTCAGTTTGCAGCGAAGCTCGGTCAGGTCCGAGCATACAGTGTCGTCCCTTTTTGGTTTGAGTGCTCTATGTACTCTTTCAATGACGATGCTGTTGGCTCTATCAGGTCCTAGAATATAGGAAAAGATCTCCATAGAGACTTTGTTGAGGGCCTCTGGAGCAAAGGTTTCTGAAATACCTCTCAGGCGGGCATTCTTCCTCCTACTCCTATTCTTCTGGTTCTCTATGGACAGGAAGCTGTTGTTGAGGTGCTTTTGATGTATGAGGACATGGTCTTTCAAGGTGTTAGAGGATTCTATCAGATCTGTTTGAATATTCTCCAGTGCCTCCATCCTGTTACCTATATGTTGCACGTCTGCCCGTAAACCATTTATCTCTTTTGTCAACAGCTTCATGCTATCAGCTAGTAGTGTTTTCATAAAGGAGCGGGAGACAGGTCCCTCCACATTAGATTCACAGTCAGACTTCTCTAAGTACGTATCTGAGTCCTCCATATTGTGAGAGGGTTTTGTATGTTGCAATTTTGATTTGACCTGAGTCAGGGGAGCTTCCCTCCTCTTTGTCAGAAATGTATCCAATTCTCCTTGAAGTGGATTTCACAACTGAAGGAGTATTTCTCGTAAGACTTTTCGCCCTTTCCTTTTGTGTTCGGACGATTATAAAGTTCTTCAGAACAGGCGATATTGGACCACCACTTGGGCTATGTGTGTGGGATTTAGGCAGGCATATTCATATTCCAGGTCGTATTCATGCAGAAATGCATTTGCTCACAAATAGTAGGAATTATGTGACTGAACAGGTCAAAGTAGTGACACTGGATGACCACTAGATGGTGCACTAGGACCGCAGAATTACAGTTCAGTGTATTGTGAAATAAGAATCTTCTGATGTCTGCACTTAAAGTATAGTGTAAGGAATACAGATATGTTCAAAGTGCTTTATCAGCTATCTTCACTAGTTTAATGTGATGAATTTCACCAGTGAGCCTGGGTTTGCAGTTGTGGTGTTTGCCGTCGTGGAAACCACCATAGTCAGTCAGAGGGGTTAATGGCGTCTCCTCTAGTGATGGGGGTTGGTGGCGGGAGCTGTCCTAGTGAGGTCTCTTCCACCGGTTATAGATCCAACCGGTCGTCTCCACCACCCTCTTCCCGTGCCTACCAGCTGTAACTTTAATAATGTCCCTGTGACCCGGAGACTCTCTGCCTGCTCCCTCCGCTCCTCAACAACGTGACGTCTATGGGAATCACGGGCGTCCCGGGAAGTCTGGTGCCAACGGTGCCCAGATCGGTACCTGATGTAAACGGTGCTCCCTGGTCGGCGTGTTTGTGCGGCTTATCCAGGCGGTCCCAGGGCGAAGTGTTTCTCTGCGGTGTCGCATGCGGCTGCCTGCCACGTGCAGCTTCTCAGTCTGCGGGTCTCCGGAGATTACAGTAAAAGTGCCCGCCGTCTCACAGCACGAGCTCACCACTGGGGCAGATGGTGTTCGGTGTCTTCCTGATGGGTTTAGAAGTGTGTGCCATGAGTTTAGGAGTTTGTGCCGCGGGATTGAACACAATTATTGTGGCCTGGGAGCAGGAGCAAGATCCTCTACGTCCTCTCAGGATGGTGCCCAGGTCACGCCCCCGTTTCTAACACTTTGCCTGTGTTTATTGAGGCACGCCTGCATGTTTTGCACGGTGCGACCCACATACTAGAAGCCACTCGTGCATTACAGTAGACCAAGTGAAGGTAGGTAATTTATCATTGTTTTATGGATTTATCTTTATATATACATATATTTTTAGTATACCGGCTGTTATGGCTCCTTTTTATATCAAATTTATATAGATTTTTTTTGGGACAAAAAAAATGTATATGTGTATTTTATATATGTATTTTTCATGATTATTTATGTAGTTTCAGAATTTATTGCATGTTTTGGTACTTTTATTGGCATACGCGGATTTAGAATTTATTTCCAGCAGGTTATGTTATATGTTTTACAACAGTTTTAATTATCATCCTGCTCCATATAGTTTTTCATTAGAAGATTAGTATACAAGTGAGCATTTTAGGTTATTATTGGGTTAATAATTTGCCATGATGTCATTAATGAGTCATCCAATTGTTGTAATCTGGACCCTATAAATGTTACTTCCTGAGCTCAATTCCTTGTAATACCTGATGAAGATAGCCTGCGTGCTATTGAAACGCATTGTGGCCCATACAAGGAGCTAATAATAAAAGGTTTGAGAATTTGTTAATACTATCCCTTTGCTTTGTGCCTTAGCACTCATAAACTCCAGTATCCATTTTCCCTTTGTTTATGTTAGAATCCCATTGTGGGATCACTGGTGGAGCTGCTCTGGGCCAGTGCATTTTCTAAATCCTCCTCTTTGAGGACCTGGGAAGCATCTCAACTACAATAACAGTGGTAGGACCTGCGGTGATGTCACATCCAGCCTGGATCACCTGACCTCCTGGATTCACAGTGGCTGGCTTATTGTGCAGTTTTCTAGCGGGGGCTCCTCTGCTTCCAGGCATATACCGGTGTTGTGCACGTCTGCACAATCCCCCCAGGTGAGTGGCCAATTGGCGTGCAATCTGTTAACCCTCAAGACCAGCAGGTTTCACACATCGCGCTCCAGTGCCTTTTGTTTTGCATGTATTGAGCGCTACTACTGCATGGGATCACTCCCTTGGGATGCTGCATTGTTGAAGTTACCTGATTCTCTGGATTCTCCTAACCCTAATTGGACATAGCTTGGTGAAGTGACTGGTTTTACAATACTAATTGTTTGGACATTTTAGCAGAATCATTACAGGTTAAAATCAATCTAACCACAGAACGTTTAATAGCTTTTCATGCTGACTGTTTAAGGAGATTTATGTATCTCCCAGATTCCTTGGCTAGTATAATAATTGTCATAGTGGTTATCATAGTCTATGTGGGACTGTATATGAGGATGTTGTAGAACATATTGGTTTAATATATATACAAAAATTGTTCATTCGTTGTAAAAGGTCAATCCCCCCCTTTTTTTTCCTGTCTCCTAATAAGACGTAGTATAATATGTAAATGGAATTTTTCAGGGCTAACCGTAATTCCCATAGGGAATCCCTGATTATGGATGCTTTAGGGTACCGTCACACCTGGTGACATCGACAGAGATATCGGCGGCGACGCACAGGAGCACGCACGTTTTTGGAGCCCCGCCAGCGTCGCATGTTTTCATGCGGCGATACCTCCGGCGACGCACCGGCGATGTTACAGGTGGCATCGCTGCTGGGGTGTCTACAAACCCCAGCGGCGATGCTGTAACATGGGAGCCTATGGCTCCCATCGCCTGTAACATCGCTGATTGGCATGTTACATGGGGCGATGTACACATCGCCCCAGAGAGCTCACCTGGTTTCAGAGCTGTGCTGAGAAACCATGTGACCACTCTAAGGTGATTTTTAGCGCCGACATCGCCTCTTTACATTAGGGGACGCACTGGTGATGTTGGCGGCAATAGGCCACGCCCTGCATCGCCTATGAAATCGCCGCCGATATGGCCAGGTGTGACGGCACCCTTAGGGTTAGCTACAGCAGGCGGAGATGACAATCCCCAGATTTGCTTACATCGTCTGAATAATGCCGATAAGAAACATATGGCTGACCTGTTTTTAGAATATAAGAACAAGAGCAAATCAGAAATCGTTAATCACCTCGATATCATGTTTCTTAATAGGTACATTCAAGAGAACTTGGTACCTAGAGGATTAAAGTTGTCTCAAAAAAGTTCCTTTCCTCACAATCCAATCTTTACAAAAAATTTGATTGAATTTTCCCTTCAGTGTTCCTTTGGTCTGATGAGATTGTTAGTAGACAAAAGGAATTCTCTGGCCGAAAAAGTCTTGGAGGATCTAATATCTTTGAGAAACAACATTGATCTCTATTCCTTATACTCAGATTTTAGAGAATTTGATCTAAACCTGAAAATAAAGCTGGATAAATTTGAGGAAGATATAATTAAGAAGAAGGCGGCCAAACTACTACGGGAAAGGAAGGATAATACTAGTAATAGCAAAAGTAGTAATATTAATAAGGATGACGAAATGATCACGGATGAGAATTGTGTTGAGACTGACATTAAGGATAACCCAGTGCTGCCACTTCCATCGACAGGCACCACCATTCCTCATAACAGTATTACAGATTCCCGGAATAATTTCAAGTCCGATATCTAAAGGGCATATTATGAACAACACAAAAATAAGCCACAAGTGGGGAGGGGCAAAAGGAACAGTAATAATAATAATAATAAAAGAGCTCTTGATCCCAATTTGACCCCAACCAATAATGCATCTGTACATGGTACCTCTGTATTTTTGGTCCATGATTCATTAAAGAACATGGCTGGGCGCCCACTTATTCTACCTTCACATAACTTGCACAATGTTAAATCACCTATAAACACTCGGGATATTATTGACACAACTTCAGTCGTCTTGTCAGACTGTTTGAATAAACTTGCACTTAACACTAACAGCACCCAGGTAAGTGATAATTCTGATAATTCTATTCCTATTTTACATACTGAGACAGTACCCCCAATCACAGGGGACACTGATAGTAGTTCTCTACCTACTACTTATATAGGGAACTCACCCTTATTCAAAACTAAAGTCAATCCTTCAGAAATTTTGACTAAAGACTCACAATTGATTCAAGACCCTATAATACGAGAGATTGATCCTAGTCTACACATAGATAGTTCACTAATAGTCACATGAACACAAATTGGGGAAATCACTAGATCTTGTAATGTTTCTGATCTCACCATTCATGGTGAAGCACTATCACAACTCTCAATAGAACACGAGACAAATACCGACTTTTCCATGCCACCAGGATCCGGAGTATTGTTGAATCTGGATCAGGGTACATGTAAAAAGTTTCTTTTGGGAATGATGAAAACCTTGACAGGATTGGTGGTATACAGTTAAAGACTATTAAATCTCCACCAAAGGTGCTGCAAACAGTAGAGGATGGGTTAAATCAAACTGCTCAGATATTGAACATAAAATCAACATTGGAGGTCTTACTTACAATTAGTGAGTCCTCCAATCTTGAATTCATTTTACCTCCAAATAGGTCAATTCCCATACCACCATTAGCTCAGCAAAATACCAGTAGCCCCGGGGTTCTAATTCTGACACAAACCACTCAGGATTCTAAGATCGCTCAATTTTTTCAATTGGCTCTAGGACGCCATTCAAAGCAAAAAAGAGGAAGCAGGGATGCAGAGGAGGGGGCAGATCTGGTAGATCTGTCCACTTCCACACTGGAGCTGACTCACAAGAAACCAAAGGCCTTATAGATCAGAATTCTGTTACTTCGGGTTCACAATTAAGTTCCAAGAGTACAGGGATTTTTAACCTATCAGATCACGTTCTTAGTAGTGATGAAACATCACTATTGGAACGTGAATTATCCTTTTGTCCGGTCTCTTTATTAGATCCCTTTTCACTTTATTTGGATCTTAATGATATGTTCAGAAAAATTACTGTACTATGGCACTTTATATTAGAAGAAAGGAATAAATCCCTAGGTCCATCATCTTCTATAACTAATAAGTAGGAATAGAGACAGTGTCATCTACCTCCATTATACCAGAGAAGAACTTTGTCCATGCGGAATTGAAAGGTCATTCTAGTAAATTTTACCCCTTACACCATAAGGGCTCCCATGTTAAAACTTTTCAACAAATGGTACTTAAAGAAATCTGTTCTCTTAATCTTCCTAGGAGAAAGGATAATTTAACACCAGGGGAGAGGAAGGCCATTACTTCCCTTAAAGAGAATGAAAACTTGATAATAAAGAATGCATATAAAGGGGTCGGTATTGTACTAATGAATAGGGACTGGTACGTTGGAGAAGGGAGGAGAATTCTTGGTAATCAAGATTATTATGAGACTAGATGGTGGTCCATTTCTAAAGCATTGGGTATTCTAGAATATGTATATATGACTGAAGAACAGCACACTATGACTGACAGCCTTATAGACAGGAGTGAACTTCGTCACACTGACTGAGAACCTTGTAGACAGGAGTGAAGTACGTCACACTGACTGACAGACCTAGTAGACAGGAGTAATGTTCATCACACTATGACTGACAACCTTGTAGACAGGAGTGAAGGATGTCACACTGACTGACAGCCTTATAGACAGGAGTGAACTTCATCACACTGACTGACAGCCTTGTAGACAGGAGTGAACTGCGTCACACTGACTGACAGCCTTGTAGACAGGTTTAAAGTTTGTGACACTGACTGACAGTCTTATAGACAGGAGTGAAATTTGTGACACTGACTGACTGGCTTGTAGACAGAAGTGAAATTCGTCACACTGACTGACTGACAGACCTTGTAGACACGAGAGAAGTTCGTCACACTGACTGACAGCCTTGTAAACAGGAGTGAACTGTGTCACACTATGACGCAGCATTCAAATCGCGCCCCAAGCCGCGTGCCGCATCTCTCATTAGTCGCTGTAGCGACCAATGAGAGACGCAGAATTCAAACCGCGCCCCAAGCCGTGCTACTTCTCTGATTGGTCACTGCAGCAGCGGCGATCAATCAGCGAAGGGGCGCGGCTTGGCAGGAAATATGAATCCCACGCCGCTGATTCGGCGCTGCTGAGAGCAGCAACCAATCAGCGTCTTCCAATGAATTTCAGTCCAGGAAGTTTTGGAAGTTGTCCAGACCAGTCATTGCGTCTTCGGTACCTCATATAATCAAGCAGCATTTTCCTCTATTGTCTTCATTGGAAGACGATAGAGGAAAAGGTGTGGAAGATAAAAGTATCAGCGACGTGAGAGCTTTGTTGAACTCCTATGCTATATGACAATGTATGACGGTATGCCGCCACTATAAATTCCTACAGTCCATTTTGTTATCGCCTATCAAGTCTTCACTCTTCTTCAAAGAATACAAATCGTTCTGGTAAAGATTTGCTTACAGCAAAGTTGTGAAAAAGAAAAGTGAAGCTTCTTTTGACTTCAAGGTTACAGTGTAAACAGGAAGACGTTTGATGACTATGAAACTTCTTTTAGTCTAAGAACAACAGGAAGGAGCTGGGTAATAGCTCCGAAACGCGTCGGTTTAAACAGATAACTTCAACAACGCTCTCCAGTCTTCTGGTCTTCCTTGGCAGCAGCGTGGATCGAACCACACTTTGTCCTGTATTTGCTTGTTTTGAACCGCGGTGACCCGTGGTTGTGTGGATCCAGCAGCAGCTGCCTACTAAGCGACTTAGCAGGTTGTGGGTTTACACAACCAGATCAGGGGAGCAAATTCCACTACTAAACATATCGACTCTCCATATTTAGGAGATAAGACTCTATTGCGCATTTTGTCTCATATTTTAGATTTCTGTTGCCATATTGTAGTTGATGGGGCTTTGAATTTTACATCTAGAACCACGGGTGAGTTTTTTTCCATCAAACACAGGTTGACCTGCCAATCCACCCACGTGGTCTATCTTCTGGAATGCACGTGTGGCTTCTAGTATGTGGGCCGCACCGTGCAAACCATGCATGCCTGCCTTAATAAGCATAGGCAAAATATTAGAAATGGATATCAACTACACAGTTTATTGAAACATTTTAAAGCCGTGCACCAGAGGGATCCTACTAAAATGTCCATGATCATTATTGACCATATAGGAGGAAAAGAACCCAACCGTTTGACTAGACTCATTAGAAAAGAGAGTTACTGGATTTTTAAATTGGGCACCTTAGCACCAGAAAGTCATAATCTTACTATCGAGAATGTGGCCAAACACTAAATGAATATAATGTATCACATTTGGGAGTCCTTGAAAATTCTTTTATCGTTATTTCAGGTACATGAGTAGTGAAGGTATATGAGTATAGATTCATTTTATTACCTCCATAGTGAAGGTAGGTATTTTATCATTATTTTATGGTTTTATCTTTATATATACATATATTTTTAGTAATTTGACTATCATGGCTCCTTTTTATATCAAATTTATATTGATTTTTTTCATGTGACAAACAAAAAAGAAAAAATTTAATATGTGTATTTTATATGTGTATGGATCACATGACCTCCTGGATTTACAGTGGCTGAGGCAGGACTACAGGCCAGCTTATTGTGCAGTTTCCTAGCAGGGGCTTCTCTGCTTTCAGGCATATACTGCACAAATCCCCCAGGTGAGTGGCCAATTGGCGTGCAATCTGTTAACTCTCGAGACCACCAGGTTTCACACATTACGCTTCTCTACCTTTTGGTTTACATACTAGTTAAAGGATCAGTGTAAGACCAGTAATGTTTTTCCTAACTCCATATCTAATATATCCCTCTAATCTAAGCTATTTTCTATTATACTTCCTTTATTAATTCCCTCTCTATACTGTCTAACAGCTGTTGTTTTTTTTCTATTTATTTCTTGATGGCATACCATGTGTGCCCCAATGCATCCTGGTATCCTCACATGATATCAGACAGGCCCCTGACACTTCCTCAGCCCCTCCCTGAAAGAAAGAGTCACTGTGACACTTATTTCAGGGGCAGATTTGTCAATTACTTCACAAGTGTCCCCAGCCCCTCCTCACCCCCCTCCTGACAGTGCAGTGTCTGAACTCCCCCCCCCCCAAACTTATTCCCCCTTCCCCACAATGTGCTGGATCAGCCATGCTCTTCTTACCCTCTTCCTGCAGTGTGCTACTCATCTGTCCCCTATGCGATGTGTGCAATGACTAGCAATACAAGAGACCGGACCGTGCAGGATGACATAAATGCCACCCACAGGTGACGTCAGTTGTCTATCAGCTTTTGACTTATGGGTGGTGCTTGTGTCAGATGGCTGATAAGTATGGGTTCCAGGAACTCAAGATGTCATCGGCCATTCTAAACTAATAGTGCCTGCACTCGTCAGATCTTAGCTGTCACGCAATTTGAGGCTGGACATTTACCTGCATGGGAGACTGGCTGAGAGTCCTTAGTTCCATTGTCATAAAAGACTTCCTGATTAATTCTTTGAGATGAGACTGTATATCTCTCCTCCCAGAGGAAGCTGCGGAGGAGATTGGTTTTCTCATGGAATCATGGAATCCTGAAAAGAACTCTCATGAGATTTATAGGGTTACTAACCTCCACAGCTTGAAATCCCCGAGGTGTTAGCACAGGGACAGAAGAGTTTTTTTCCAACCTGGATACCATGTGGCCCCTTTTACAATAACAAGATGAAATTTCTCTTGGTGGAAACGTTCTGGAAGGATAGAGGGACCCGATGAATAATACTGTTGGAGGTCATCTCAGAAACAGTTTGAGAAGCCCACAAAAAAAGTCCTGTACAGAGTTTCTCCTGCCCTCCGATATAAAAGATTACAAACTATCTATCTAAATCTTCTACCTTTCACTGAATCCTTGAGAGCTCAAACAATGAAGATTTTTCGTCCATTCTATCTCTATGGGAAGTGAGGCGCTATTCTGATTGGTCGCTGTGTGGTGACGGCGACCAATCAGAATAGCGCCTCACTTCCCATAGAGAAGCAGTGTTGCGGCGAATTTATGGCCGGGCCCCTGGTTCTATTTTCGGCCACGGGGCTCGGCTCTGGTCGGTCGTTCCACGGGGCCGGAGACTCGCAATGGCCGCTTCGCGGCAATTGCTGGTGCATCAGCAACGGCTCGCAATGATTGCGAGCCATTGCTAAGGCGCGAGTAATGGCCGCGAAGCGAGTCTCCGGCCCCGTGGAACAACCGATCAGAACAGAGCCCCGTGGCCGAAAATAGAACCAGGGGCCCGGCCATAAATTCGCCGAAACACCGCTATGTATCTCTATGGGAAGTGAGTCGCTCTTCTGATTGGTCGCTGTGTGCTGACAGCAACCAATCAGAATAGCGCCTCACTTCCCATAGAGATAGAATGGACGATTTTTCGTCCATTCTATCTCTATCGGAAGTGAAGAGGACGTAGGACCCGGAGATGGCGGAAAGAAGACAGAGGACCCCGGGGCCGGACGAAGAGGACGCCTGGGCCGGACGGAGGACTCCTGGATCGGACGGATGATCAGATGAAGAAGAAGGCATGTAAGTGATCGACGGCGGCGGTGGCTTAGGGGGCGGCGGGGCTTAGGGGGTGGCGACGGCGGCGGGGGCTTAGGGGGCGGCGGAGGATAGTAGGTGGCGGGGTGGTTGGTAGCGGCGGGGGATGTAGGGGTCGCTCCGGAGCAGTGGCTCCGGAGCAGTGTACGGTGGGGTGGCGGAGCGGCGAGGGGAGGCAGACGGGGCAGAAGAGAGGGGTTGCTCCGGAGCCGCTGCTGTCACCGCCTGGTGACACAGTGCTCCGGAGCAACCCCTCTCTTCTGCCCAGTCTGCCTCCCCTCGCTGCCGCGGGGTTCAGGCGGGCAGAGCGGGGTAGCGGGCGCGGCAAGGGTAGCGGGGCGGACAGGCGGCTGGGCATGGGGCTGTAGTATACCATAGTGGTGTACACTACAGCCCCATGCCGGCGGCGAGGCGAGCGGGGCAGACAGGCGGCTGGGCATGGGGCTGTAGTATACCATAGCGGTGTACACTACAGCCCCATGCTCAGGATGGCGGGGTAGAGGTGGGGGCATGTTGGTGGCTTTGTTCGCGGGGCGCGTGCCCGCTACGCGGCCACGAACAGAGCTCCAGAGAAAGTGCCGATCCACGGGAACAAATTCACGGAAGTAGCGCCGGACGCGACGGATGTCGCTACGGCAATTATATAATAGATAGACATATTTCTTAAATTGGTAGAAGGTGATCTCAAAAGAATTAATCCTAAAGATAAGAGATTCCCCCAGAACTTAAACCATAGAGAATGGGAAGCACTAGTTATGTTGGAGAAAAATAGATTATTCTCCAATCGTCAGGTAAGAGGGGAGGGAGGGGCAGAATATGGTGATTTTGAACCATGAGAAGTATGTAACTATGTACATGGCCTTACTGGGAGACAAAAAGAATTCTGGTATACTTAAAGGGGACCCCACACAGGATTTCTATAGGATTCTTATGGATATCCTGAATAATGGTCTGAATAAAAAACGTATTTCAGCCAATCAATATACATTTCTGACCCTCAAACATTCCAGCATCCCCACTTTTTATGCACTCCTGAAGGTACATAAGGGACTATGCCTGCTTACAGGAAGACAAATCATGGCAGGTACTAACTATCAGTCAAGAACACAGGAGTGTGTGTGGATAAAATCTTACATCCCTTTGTATTATCTCTCCCTTTTTATCTGAGGGTTAACTCAAGATCTGTTATTGAAACTAGATGGGATGGTAGTTAGAGGAAAATTCATGCTTAGTTTCCATCGATGTGGAAGCTCTACATAGTAGCATTGTGCATGATAAGGGCTTATCAGTGATAAAGTATTACCTTTCTAGTACAGCAACTCATTTTGTTGAGCATAATAATTTTGTTAAGGACTTATTATCCTTTATATTGCATCATAATTATTATTTTAAGCACTTCCACCAACTCGGTGGGACTGCAATGGGCAGCCATGTGTGCAATTCTCCTCCTGGGTTGGTGGGAGGAAAGCATGGTTTTCACAAAAGAGGGTAACTGGTGGCAGCACCTTATTACCACTTGGTATAGATACATTGATGATGTGTTTGCCATTTGGAGAGCATATAGAGAAGAATTCTTTAGATTCATGAAAGAACGCAACGTAAATGACTTTAATTTAAAGTTTACCTATCAGAGTGACCAGGTCAAACTTCCATTTCTTGATGTAGAAATCAAAATTGGTGAGGAGGGTCCATTCATACAAAAATCTACAGGAAACCCATGGTCACCAATGGTCTGCTCCTTTAGAATAGTTTTCACCCTATGCCTTTGAGGAGAAGGCAAATGGCAGTACCTTAGAGCTAGGAGGAACTACTCTAGTGATTTAGCGAAGAGGCCATGTGACTTTGTAAAAGGTTTATAAAGATAGGATACCCTGATAAAACCCTGAATGAAGCATTTAAAATGGGGAATAAGGAGACAATCCTTAATGGTACCAAGATAGAGAAAAGAGGATAACAGCAATTTGAGATACATAGGTACATACGATAATCAAGTGAACAAAGAACAGGGCATTTTGTGAAAATATTGGGATATAGTTATAGCAGATGCCAGTATTAAATCATTTATCCCTAATGTCCCAAAAACCTCTTATAGAAAAGGAAAGACTTTACAGAAGGTACCTAGTTGAACAGGAAGATATGTGGGACCTACAGATTTGGAAACTAAGTTCTGCAGATGGGTCACCCCCAGCAAATCCTTTTCTAGTATCCACTCTGGGAAGGAAAGCTACTTAACAGACTTTGCTAATTGTCAAATTAAGGATGTTGTCTATTTAGCCACTTGCATATGCCCCTACAATTATATGGGGAAGACAAAGAAAAAAGCTTAGAAGATGCATTAGTGAACACTTGGGCGATATTCGCCATAAACGTGATACCCCCATATCCAGACGTATCAGGGAATTTAATTGAGGGAATGATGAAGAAATTTCCTTTTGTGTTGTAGAAGTGATAAGAGAGAGTGCAAGAAAAGGCAATTGCTATAAATTAATCCTGCTACGAGAAACTGAATGGATGTTTTGGCTGGACACTGTTTCACCTAAAGGGTTAAGCAAGGTGTTAACTTATGCTTCTTTCCTTTAAACATATTTATTCCTCATTGATGGGAATCTAATATAATAATTGCCTAAGCCAGCTTCCGTCCGTTTCTGCTCCAAATGACGTCAGATCCGGACCGGACTGAAGCTGGCTTAGGCAATTATGCACTGCACCACCCCGGAAGCGCCGCCATATTAGCACACCCAACTGATAGGTATGCTAACATGGCGCAGGCTGCCGGTGGCTGGCTGCAGGCTCCCGTGCCCGCACATCCCCGCACCTCCCCTCCAGCACCCGCACGCCCCTGCAATACACTCCCGTGCCCGCACACCCCCGCACCTCCCTTCCAGCACCCGCACGCCTCTGCAATACATTCCCATGCCCGCATACCCCTGCACCTCCCATCCAGCACCCGCACGCCCCTGCAATAGACCCCCATGCCCGCACAGCCCCGCAGTACACCCTCGCACCCCCCCTCCGGTGCCCGCATCCCCCCAACAGTAGACCCCGCGCCCCCCTTCGCCAGCCGCAGACCCCTGACAACTTACCTATTCAGATAGGACCTTTGCTGATTTCACAGTCATGTGATCATTCACATGACTGTGCATCACCCTAGCTCCGCCTCCTCTACACTACACTGCTTCCCAGCTATGACATGGAGCTGTCACAGCTGGGAAGGAGAGAAGGGGAGGCAGAAGGGGAGCTGAAACATTAAAGAGGAAACAGAGACACATAAGAGGGGACCACAAAAACTGGAGACAGAGAAGAGGGGTGCAGAAACACTAAAGAGGGTGAGCTGAGAGGGAAGTGCAGCAGACAGACATAAAGGGGTCCAGAAACTCTGAAGGAGGGGGGGCACAGAGACAAGGGGTGACCACAATGACTCCAGGGGGGCAGAGAGACATAAGAGGGGACCAGAAACACTCAAGGGGGCAGAGAGATAAAGGGGGTAACATAGACACGAAAGGGGGGGCCAGGGAGACATAAGGGGGGACCAGAACCACTCAAGGGGGGCAGAGAGATGGAAGGGGGGTGCAGAAAGATGAAAGAGAGGGAGCAGAGAGGGAAGTGGGGCAGAGAGACATAGAGGGGTCCAGAAAGACAGAAGGAGGGGCAGAGAGACAAGGGGTGACCAGAATGACTAAAGGGTGGCAGGGACTCTGAAAGGGGGCAGAAAGACATAAGGGGGGACCAGAAAGATTGAAGGGGGCAGGGAGATGAAGGGGGCAGCATACATACGAAAGGAGTGGCCAGTCAGACATAAAGGGGGGACCAGAAACAGTGAAGGGGGGCCAGACAGATGAAGGTGGTAACATAGTCTCGGAAGGGGGGGCAGATATACATAAGGGGGGACCAGAAATACTGAATGGGCCAGAGAGATGAAGAGGGGGGACATACAGATAAAAGAAAGGGGGGCAGAGAGGAAAGGGGGACAGAGAAATCAAGGGGGGGGAACAGAAATACTCAAGAGCAGCAAGACACATAAGGAGACCAGAAACATGAAGAGGGAGGCAAAGAAACAAGGGCGACCAGAAACACTGAAGGGGGGCAGAGAAACATAAGGGGTGACCAATAAGACTGAAAGGGGGCAGGGACTCTGAAGTGGGGGCAAAAAAGCATAAGGGGGGACCACAAAGACTGAAGGGGGGCAGAGAGACATGAAAGGGGGGCAGCAGAGAAGAAAGGGGAGCTCAGAGACATAAGGGAGACTAGAAACACTGAAGGGGGCAGAGAGATGAAGGGAAGGGGGACACAGAGATGAAGGGGGGGATATTGAGACAAAAGGGGGAGGACCACAGACGCAAGTGGGGGATGAGACACATAGGAGGGAGCAGAAATACTAAAGGGGAGCAGAGACACATAAGGGGGACTAGAAACAATGAAGGGGGGCAGAGAGATGAAAGGGGGACATAGAGACAAAAGGGGGGCACCAGAAATACTAAACGGGAGCAGAGAAACATAAGGGGGACCATAAACACTGAAGGAGGAGGCAGAGAAACAAGGGGGGACCAGAAAGACTGAAGGGGAGACCAGAAACACTGAAGCAGTAGTAGAGACACTGAAGGGGGAGCAGAGACAAGGAAGGGGTAGCAGAGACACGAAAGGAGGCAGCAGACAGACCGAAGGGGGGCAGAGAGACATAAGGGGGACCAGAAAGACTGAAGGGTTGCAGAGAGACGAAGGGGTGGGGGGGAAGGAGCAGAGATGAAAAGAGACAGAGAGACATAAGGAGGGACTAAAAAGATTGAAGGTGGCAGAGACACAGGGGAGACCAGAAAGACTGAAGGGGGGCAGAGACACAAGGGGTCATCAGAATGACTCAAGGGGAGCCGAAACATGGGGAAGGAGAGAGACGGAAGAGAGGGCAGAGATATGGGGCAGCAGAGAGAAAAAAGGGGGGGCAGAGGACACAGGAAAAAAGACAAAGAGAAGAGGGGGCAGAGACACAAGGCGGAGCAGAGAGCCAAAGAGAGCACAGAGTGGTCAAAGGGAGCGCAGGGGGGCCACAAAAAGCACAGCGTTGCAGTGACACCCTCCCGATGCGATAGCATCGGGCCTTTTTCTAGTTCTGTATAAGTGATGAAAATTATGACATGGTCCTCATAACTATTTACCAAAATAATTTTATCTATCTGGCGATCCATATTCTTTTTGAGAATTATCTATATATACAAATTATTATTTTTATATCTTGTCAGTGAGTGCATTCAATTTGGTATTTCCTTTGGGACATCTGTACTTCCAATTATATATCCATGGGATTGGATTTAAACCTGAATTATCAATAATCTAACGGGTTAATTCTCTAAAAATACTCCCCTTGTATTGTTAGAGTGCTGATATGCTTATAGAGAGAGGTTTTCCATCTCAATATATCTAATATATGGTTCCTAATTCTGTCTTTGTATCCATATTTGTACATATGTATGCGCACTTATTGCTCCCCCTTTTATATCTGAGCTGTACTTCCCTCGGTTTTGTCTGTGGTGTGTGCTGTGGAGGGCGGCGCTGAGTGTTTGTGCTCAGGCCGGTATATATCTGGTGCATGCATTGCAGTTGTTTGTGTATGGTTATTGCCATGATGCTACATAGAGGGACACATGAGCAATAATAAGCAAAAGACGCTGCTGCTAAATCATGATGTATTCAGCGCATGCGCAGCTGGAGTTTGTTTATGGCCGTTGTCATGACACCACATAGGGGGGGCACCTGAGCAATAAGAGGCGGAAGACACTTGAAATAAGACACGCTAATGGCAGAAAGTAGATTACCAGAACTTGGTAAAGTATGCAGTAACGTTGGTATATAAGCAGGGTTATACAGGCCATTAAGTGTCCAGCTAATAAAGGGAGCTGGGGCACATATGAAGCTTATCCTGAATTTGCTGTTTTTGTTAAACCTATTATGGATACTGTATTTGAACCTTTATATACACCATGTTCCAAATTATTATGCAAATTGGTTTTAAGTGTCATAGGGTTGTTTTTTTTGGTCAATGAAAAACATTGATGGTATTGTGTCTCAGGGTTCTTTGGATCACTGAAATCAATTTCAGATACCTGTGATAATTAGTTTGGCAGGTGAACCCAATAAAAGGAAAAACTGGGTGTTCCACAATATTAAGCAGGCCACAGTTTTCAAGTAACATGGGAAAGAAAAAGGATCTCTCTGCTGCCGAAAAGCTAACAAATAGCGCAATGCCTTGGACAAGGGATGAAAACTTTGGCTGATTCTGAGCACAGATGTGTTCAAGCACATAAAGGCAGAATGAGGAAGGTTTCTGCCAGGCAAGTTCATCGGATTAAGAGAGCAGCTGCTAATATGGCCTTACAAACCAGCAAACAGATATTTGAAGCTGCTGCTGCTGCCTCTGGAGTCCTCGAACCTAAAGGTGTAGGATCCTTCAAAGGCTTGCTGTGGTGCATAAACCTACTATTCGGCCACCCTAAACAGTGCTCACAAGCAGAAATGGTTGCAGTGGGCCCAAACATACATGAAGACTAATTATCAAACAGTCTTGTTTACTGATGAGTGCCGAGCAACCCTGGATGTTCCAGATGGATGGAGTAGTGGATGGTTGGTGGATGGCCACCATGTCTCAACAAGGCTGTAACGTCAGCAAGGAGATGCAGGAGTCATGATTTGGGACAGAATCATTGGGAAACAGCTGGATAGGCCCCTTTAAAGTTCCTGAAAGTGTGAAAATGATGTCTGCAAAATATATAGAGTTTCTGACAGAACTTTCTTCCATGGTACAAAAAGCAAAAATGTGCCTTCAGGAGCAAAATCATCTTCATGCATGACAATGCACCATCTCATGCTCCACAGAATACCTCTGTGTCATTGGCTGCTATGGGCATAAAAGGAGATAAACTCATGGTGTGGCCACCATCTTCCCCTGACCTCAACCCTATAGAGACCCTTTGGAATATAAGCAAGCAAAAGATTATAGGGTGGGAGGCAGTTCACATCAAAACAGCAGCTCTGGGAGGCTATTCTGACATCATGCAAAGAAATACAGGCAGAAACTCTCCAGAAACTCACAAGTTCAATGGATGCAAGAATTGTGAAGGTGATATCAAAGAAGGGGTTCCTATGGTAACATGTAACTTGGCCTGTAAGGATATTTTGGAGTTAAATAGCTTTTTATTTAATTGAATCTGACCTCCTAATGCTGCAAATTCAACAAATGAGCATTTTCAATTCTTTCAAACATATCAAATGTTTAGAAACTCTACTGTGCCTAATAATCTAATAATTTGGAACAGTGCATTTAGAATTTTTTTTCTAATTTTGAAGATTATACTGTTATCATTGGGAGGTTTCTTCAATAAAATTCGATGTATACTCTAATGGGCGATGACTTAAATTACACTGACTGTCATTTGCATCGACATTTAGGAAAATCAGAGAAAAAGAACATTGGCATAATAATTTGGAACATGGTGTATGCTGTTGGTGCAACCCCTCTTATGTACCCTATATGTACTCTCTTAGTCAGTGGCGTATCTATAGTCCGATGGGCCCCGGTGGGAAATTTAGACCTGCCCCCCCTGCATATTTGTCAGTTGTATGGGCCCTGTTTAACAATTTAAATCCTATAAAGACTCACGAATTGATGCCTCTCCACTACATTATGTATTAATGTCCTCATCCTGGAATATGGCCCTTATTGAGGTATATATGTCCCCCGTCCTTTTATATAAGTCTTCTTCCTCCCGCCACCATAGTCCTCCAATTATTATAATGCATTCCCTTATTCCTCCATTTATTACAATGTACCCCTATGTATTACAATGCATTCCATTGTCCCCCATTCATAAGGTAGCCCCCCCATAGTCATCCAATTATTATAATGCACCCCCATTATCACCCTCCATATAGTATAATGCAGCCTCAAAGCCCTCCATACAGCATAATGCAGCCTCATATTCCTCCATATAGCATAATACACGCTCACAACCCTCCATATAGTATAATGCAACCTCACAGCCCTCCAAAGAGTATAATGCAGCCTCATAGTCCTCTATACAGTATAATGCTGCCTCAGCCCTCCATATAGCATAATGCAGTCTCAAAGCTCCATGTAGTATAATGCAGCCTCATATCTCTCCATACAGAGCAGCCTCATATAATGCACCCTCATATCTCTCCATATAGTGCAGATCATATAGTGCACCCTCATATCTCTGCATATAGTGCAGTCTATCTCTCCATATAGTGCAACCTCATATAGTGCAGCCTCATCTCTCCATATAGTGCAACCTCATATAGTGTGACTCCTCTCTCCTTATAGTACAGCCTCATATAGTACAGCCTCATCTCTCCATATAGTGCAGTCTTCTCTCTCCATATAATGCAGCCTATATAGTGCAGCTTTAATAGTGCAGCTTCCACTCTCCATATAGTGCAGCCTCTCTCCAGATAGTGCATACTCCTCTCTCCATATAGTGCAGCCTCATCTCTCCATATAGTGCAGCTCATATAGTGCGCCTCCTCTCTCCATATAGGGCAGACTCATATAATGCAGCCTCCTCTCTCCACATAATGCCGGCTTATATACAGCAGCCTCATATAGTGCAGCCTCATCTCTCCATATAGTGCAACCTGGCTGCTTGTAGTTAAGCTGCGACTCTTGTTTCTGCTGGACACTCTCTCACTGGTATGGCAGGCAGCTTGAGCCCTTCCCAGGTTCCACTTCTCTGACCACTGTCCCTGGGCTCTTCTGCTGTGCCTCCAAGTGCTTTGGTGGCCAGGAGACTTGGAATCTCCCATCCTCCAGTTTTGGCTACAAGTTCTAGAGCACCTATGCAACCTCGGACTCCAGTGTCCGGTTCTGGCGCTCCGCTCTAGGGTGAACCGTGACAGGCTCCATTCCCCAGGCCTACTCCTCTCCTTTCCTCAGACCCTAGCTTACGGGTCCCTCATGCTGGCTAGTGAGTATCCTCGGACGAGCCTGACACTACTCCAGTCCGCAGGATGTTTTCTACAGTCCTCCTAGGACCTGAACTGACTAACCTTACCTTCAACTAGAATTTATAGGGAAGACTCCCCTGAACCCAGGTTAGAGCTCCCCCTTCTGGTCTGGAGTTAGGAAGGTGTTGTTTGATGTGGGATACCTGGAGTGGATACCCTTTCTTGCTTCCAAAACATGACCTTAAGGCCATCGTGATAACCGGACTCTGGGGTGCCACAATAGTGCAGCCTCCTCTCTCCATATAATGCAGCCTCATATAGTGCACCCTCAGATCTCTACATATACTGCAGACTCATATAGTGCACCCTCATATCTCTCCATGTAGTGCAGCCTCATATAGTGCAACCTCCTTTATCCGTATAGTGCAGCCTCATATCGTGCGCCTCCTCTCTCCATATAGTGCAGCCTCATATAGTGCAGCCTCATCTCCCATATAGTGCAGCCTCATAGAGTGCAGCCTCCTCTCTCCATATAATGCAGCCTCATATAGAGAGCCTCATATAGTGCAGGCCTCATATCTCCATATAGTGCAGCCTCATATAGTGCAGCCACCACTCTCCATATAGTGTAGCCTCAAATAGTGCAGCCTCCTCTCAATATAATGCAGCCTCATATAGTGCTGCCTCATCTCTCCATATAGTGCAGCCTCATAAAGTGAAGTGTTATGAATCAGCAACTGAGGAGTAACATGTGGTGTTAACAGGAGAGGTTGGACACTAATACTGGTCGCGGAATCCTGACTAACCCCCGCAACTAGAAGTAGCCATGGAGCGCACTACGATGCCCTATAGCGCCTCAGCACAGCCGGAGGACTAATTAAACCTAAAAACGGAAACAGGAAATACCTGACTGCCACGGAGCAGACTCCAAAGGAATAGCAAGCCTCCCACAAATACTGACGGGTAGAGGAGATGAAAAACAATACACAGACAGAAAATAGACACAAGCAAAGAGGCCTAGCTATAACTAAATAGAGAAAGGACTGGACAGATTACTTCCACCACCAGCAGCAAAACCCTATCAAAAAACCAACTGCTGGATATGCAAAAAAATCTGAGCCCACACGGACTCGCCTCCCACTAAACCAGCAAGACTCCTGCGATCAATTCCAAAGCTAGTAAAACTGACACTAAACAAAACTGGAAACTACAGACAGGTAATGAAATGGTTAATAGACTAGGGAGAAATTCCTCCCTAACAGAATGCAGGGAAAAAACGACACTTACACAGACAAGATAACAAATCCTACACTCAGAGCAGAAATATGAGTAATTCAGATACAAAAGGCACATTACAAATGAGCCACAGATTTGCAGAAAAACAACCATTCACTTATCTGTAAGGGATTCAGCAAGGACCAGGAGAAGGCAGGAGACAGTCACCTCATGAACAATTGACCACTGGCAAAGAGCCGGCCAAATCAGCACACTTAAATATTCCAGTCAAAACCAACCCTCCAGTCATTATCAGATTCAGGTGATACATCTCTCACAGACAGGGTAGATGCATCACCAGTCTCAACCACACGAGGGAGCTCCAAACCAGAAATTCCATGCAAGGAATCCACAACAGTGAAGTCTCATCTCTCCATATAGTACGGCCTCCTCTCTCCATATAGTGCAGCCTCATATAGTGCAGCCTCCTCTCTCCATATAGTTCCATATAGTTCAGTCTCATCTCTCCATATAGTGTAGCCTCATATAGTTGAAAGATGACACTGGAGCTGGCTCTTGTTCCCGGGCTAATTAGACAACTTATCACCAGGGCCTGACCATCCTGATGAAGAAGGGCGCTCCCCTTTGAAACTGGTCGATGAGAACCAGACCTGTGACTGTTCCCTTTAGCAACCCCTCTTGTCCTCTGCTCGATGCACTGAGCAATCACCACTCCTGCAGCACTACCCCTACTGACTTAGGGCCATCTGACGCAGCAAGAGAGGGCTGGACACAGTAATATTTCAGGATTGAAATGAGGTTTATTGTACTAACCAAAAATGTGAAATATGCATTATTTCAAAGTTTGACAGGTGCAAAAGTATGGGCACCTCAACAGAAAAGTGACATTAATATTTTGTAGATCCACCTTTTGCAAAAATAACAGCCTCTAGTCGCTTCCTGTAGCTGTTAATGAGTTCCTGGATCCTGGATGAAGGCATTTTTGACTATTCCTCTTTACAAAACAATTCCAGTTCAGTTAAGTTTGATGGTCGCCGAGCATAGACAGCCCGCTTCAAAACATCCCACAGATGTTCAATGATATTCAGGTCTGGGGACTGATGGCCATTCCAGAACATTGTAATTGTTCCTCTGCATGAACGCCTGAGTAGATTTGGAGCGGTGTTTTGGATCATTGTCTTGCTGAAAGATCCATCCCCGGCGTAACTTCAACTCTGACACTGATTCTTGAACAATATTCTCAAGGATCTGCTGATACTGAGTGGAATCCATGCGACCCTCAACTTTAACAAGTTTCCCGGTGCCGTCATTGGCCACACAGCCCCAAAGCATGATGGACTCTCCCCCAAATTTGACAGTGGGTAGCAAGTGTTTTTCTTGGAATGCTGTGTTTTTGTGGCGCCATGCATAACGCCTTGTTGTATGACCAAACAACTCAATCTCTGTTTCATCAGTCCACAGGACCTTCTTCCAAAATGAAACTGGCTTGTCCAAATGTGCTTTTGCATACCTCAGGCGACTCTGTTTGTGGCGTGCATGCAGAAACCGCTGCTTTCTCATCACTCTCCCATACAGCTTCTCCTTGTGCAGTGTGCGCTATATTGTTGACCAATGCACAGTGACACCATCTGCAACAAGATGATGCTGCAGGTCTTTGGAGGTGGTCTGTGGATTGTTCTTGACTGTTCTCACCAATCTTCTTCTCTGCCTTTCTGATATTTTTGTGGGCCTGCCACTTACAAGAACTGTCCCTGTGGTCTTCCATTTCCTTACTATGTTCCTCACAGTGGAAACTGACCAGTGGCGCACCCAGAAATTTCCCAAGGTAGGGGTCCAAGAAACACACACCGGCCCTGAAAGGGGGGTGTCACCCCCCAGCAGAGTTCCGAGGGGCAAAGCCCCGGTGGGGGGGTTTGGGGGAGCGAAGCCCCCCTAAAAGCCAAGCGATTTTTGTAAATTTAAATACCTACCTGTGTCTCTCCCCCTGTACCCATTTCCCCCCCTGTGTGCTGTGTCTCCCCAATGCGCACTGTGCACTTATCCCGTGACCAGGGGGAGCCCCAGAGTGATGTGCCCCCGACAGGGGGGCCCCAGAGTGATGTGCCCCCGACAGGGGGGCCCCAGAGTGATGTGCCCCGACAGGGGGGCCCCAGAGTGATGTGCCCCCGACAGGGGGGGCCCCAGAGTGATGTGCCCCCGAAAGGGGGCCCAGAGTGATGTGCCCGACAGGGGGCCCCAGAGTGATGTGCCCCCGACAGGGGGGCCCCAGAGTGATGTGCCCCGACAGGGGGGCCCCAGAGTGATGTGCCCCCGACAGGGGGGCCCCAGAGTGATGTGCCCCCGACAGGGGGGCCCCAGAGTGATGTGCCCCCGACAGGGGGGCCCCAGAGTGATGTGCCCCGACAGGGGGGCCCCAGTGTGATGTGCCCCCGACAGGGGGGCCCAGTGTGATGTGCCCCCGACAGGGGGGCCCCAGAGTGATGTGCCCCCGACAGGGGGGCCCCAGAGTGATGTGCCCCCGACAGGGGGGCCCCAGAGTAATGTGCCCCCGACAGGGGGGCCCCAGAGTGATGTGCCCCCGACAGGGGGGGCCCCAGAGTGATGTGCCCCGACAGGGGGGCCCCAGTGTGATGTGCCCCCGACAGGGGGGCCCCAGAGTGATGTGCCCCCGACAGGGGGGGCCCCAGAGTGATGTGCCCCCGACAGGGGGGCCCCTGTGTGATCTGCCTCTTGCTATGGTCCTCTTAGTGCTGTTTTTCCATCCCACTTCTCTCCCTCCTAATCTGAGCCGGGCAGCAGCAGCAGATAACTCTGTCTCCTGCATCATCGCTGTGCAGGAAGTAGAGATCTTCTGCTGAGTGCTGACGCTCGACTCAGATTAGGAGGGAAAGAAGTGGGGTTGAAGGGGGGGCAGTGCTCAGGAGCCCCTGTAAGGGGAGAAAACATGATACACAGCTACCAGGGGAGCCTACCTGCCAGACCAGGGCCCCGGGTGGCGAGTGCTGATGACTGGAGCACAGGAGGGTGAGTGATCCTCCTGCTCCTGCTCCACACTGTAGACCGGAAAGGAGGAGGCGGAGCAGGGGCGCTTCTTCTATGCGTTCCTACTGAGGAACGCACAAAGAACCACAAATGACGGACCGGAAGCGGGGGCGGCCAGCTTCCCCAGCTTCTCAGGGCCGTCCAAGGGGGGGGTCCAGACACGTAGGTCCCCCCCCTTGGGTGCGCCCCTGAAACTGACAGGTTAAATCTCTGAGACAACTTTTTGTATCCTTCCCCTGAACAACTATGTTGAACAATCTTTTTTTTCAGATCATTTGAGAGCTGTTTTGATGAGCCCATGATGCCACTCCTCAGAGAAGATGCAAATAGGAGAACAACTTGCAAGTGGACACCTGAACTAGCTTTTCTCATGATTGGATACACCGGGCTATGAAGTACAAAGCTCAATGAGGTTAGCAACCCAATTTAGTGCTTCAGTAAGTCAGTAAAAAGTAGTTAGGAGTATTCAAATCATGAAAATCAGAAGGGTGCCCATACTTTTGCACCTGTCAAATTTTGAAATAATGCATATTTCACATTTTTGGTTAGTGCAATAAACCTCATTTCAATCCTGAAATATTACTGTGTCTATCAGTTGTTACATATATCACACTGAAATAGCTGTTGCAAAAACCCAATTTTAAACAAAAAAAATGAGTAAGATTAAGAGAGGTGCCCAAACGTTTTCATATGACTGTATAGGTAACGCTCGGCTTTGGGGTGATCTCATCCTTAAGGTCTGGATCTGCTAGGAGGATATCCCAGTGTCTTCTCAACACGCTAAAAACTCTCTCACTCTGGCAATCAAAAGTACCGATTAGACCAATGTTTTGGTCCACCTGCCTATGCCTAGGGTCACACTTGAGCCAATGGATCCGTTAAAAGCATCAGTTTTTCAACTTAGAATTCTTGAAAAACTGATGGATTTAACAGATCCATAGGCTTCCATGCAAAAAACCCAGTGTCAAAATGCACTGCTAGAACTTCCGGTTCCGGACCCTATATGGAGGGTCGCGCTTGAAAGAGCTCCGGAGCCCGCCGCAAATTTCAGACCGAATCCCCGAGCCCCGGATCGACTTTAACCCCTGCAATGAGTGGCGGCAGAAGCGTGTGTGGCGTCCACCATGGATCGGTTCGTCACTAGCGGTGGAGAGGGCGAGGTGAGCGGCGCGGTCCATGGGGTGGAGGAAGAAGGCGCAAAAACAACAATGGCGGGTGAGGCGAGTCAGGAGCGGCCCCCGCCAGAGAGTGAGAGAGAGCCGGACACCTCGGAGCAGGAAAAGAGGAGAGGGAGCGAGAAGGCAATTACTCAGAGACTGGTGACCGTAGCAGCAGCAGCGGCAGACAGGCGGGGAGAAGCTAAGAGACAGGGAGAGCCACATACATTTAGAAACAATGCCCAGATAGGCTTAGGTATAAAGGACAAAAACCTCCACATAACAATTTAAGTGGGGAAATGTCTAGAGCATAAAGGTACTTAGATAAACATTTTAAACAAAGAGAACAAAAAGTACTATGCAAAATTTATCATTTATTAGAAGACATCAATAAAATAGATAGTAAGGTGGCAACAAATAGTACATGTACAAGAATACCCGAACAGGATAAAGGGGGGCACATAATTGATATAACATGTCAAAAGGGTAAGCGATTATTTCATAATATGGTACAGAGTCCAGCAAGTACAATAGTGAAAAACACAAGGTTCACTGAAGTAAAACAAAAAGTAGGAAGAAATTACATCATAGTATGATCAAATACAATCTCATACAATTAAAGTGCCAGTGCAACATATAGCAGGGACAGAAAGATCCCTAACACGGTCATACTAAGGTTGCTTCTTTTTGAGAGTACAGTAAATGCTTAGACTCACTTAGACCAATAATTATATCATACCCATAATGAGTCAAAAAAAGGTCAAAGTGCCCTCCACTGGTCCTGTCAGGTTAGAACCCCGACGCGGCGTTTCGCTGCATAAGCTTGGTTGCTGCAGCTTCCTCAAGGGGATGTGTTATGCGTCCTGTGACAGCCCCTATCTGATGTCCATCTTATATACAGCCATGCTAGTCTCCTAACCCGTCTCACCTGTAACTCACGCATCATCTCCAGTCGCCGCGCACCGGAAGTGACGTCTCAGAATAACATGATGGCCGGCTCTGACGCGCGCACAGTACCAAGGGACGCCTCACCATGGCACCGACGCAAGCGCATCAGGCTCGGCCGTCCCGAGAACGCCACCCCGCGCGTCGCGATGGAGAGAGTGAGGCGAGAGGGCGAGTCGCATGCTAGTACATCAATGCGAGCGAGTCGCATGTTAGTAAACCAATACGGGCGAGTCGCACGTCAGTGCATCACTACAGACCATAGGGGAGAAACAGGACATCACCTGAACAGAGAAAAGGTACAAATAGTAAATACAACAAACAGCCTATCTTCCTTAAAATCCCAAAATATGTTTTTAGTTGTACTGGCAGTCATCCAAAGTATACAAAACTACACCAGGGGAGAATATAAGGGGCATACAATAATCGCTTACCCTTTTGACATGTTATATCAATTATGTGCCCCCCTTTATCCTGTTCGGGTATTCTTGTACATGTACTGTTTGTTGCCACCTTACTATCTATTTTATTGACGTCTTCTAATAAATTATTAATTTTGCATAGTACTTTTTGTTCTCTTTGTTTAAAAAGAGCCACATACATGCGGCACCACAACAGCAGTTAGACTATAAGATTCTGGCTAAAGAAATGGCGCTGCACTTAGCAGAGGACTTTAAGCAAGCGGTCACTTATCTGGTGGCTGCGACAACCCAGGAGATACACTCTAAACTGGGACATCATGATCAGCAGTTGCATGAGGCAGAATCCAGGATATCAGCAGTGGAGGACAGAGTGGTGGAGCTTGAGCGCCGGGTCCAAACTCTCCGGAAACAGTCAACATGCACTCTAAGCAAATTAGAGGACATTGAGAATAGAGCACGTAGAAGCAACTTGAAAGTTGTTGGCCTCCCTGATACCATCTCCCTAAGTCAACTAGAATATGTGTTTGAGGTAGAACTACCTAAGGCGCTGGAACTGTCACACAGATATAAAACGGAGTGCACCCAGAGAATTGGTCCCCCCAGAGATGCCCCTGGAAACGCTGGAGGCAGCAGCTCCACACAAGACTGAGATGCAAACAAACCACGCCATGTCATTGCTAAATACCTGAATCACAGGGATAAAGAAGAAATACTACAAGCCTATAAAGCCAAGAGGCACCCTCTCATGATCTTGGGACACAAAGCCCTGATCTTTGCTGACTATTCAATAAAAGTAACCAAACATAGGAGAGACTTCAGTGAGGCGTGCACCACACTGTATAAGAGGAACACTCGCTTCCAACTGAATTATCCAGCAACCCTGCGGTTCAGGTCGCGAGACAGATCTATGATGTCCTTTACTGATCCTGAGGAGGTGATGGTGGTGATCATGAGGGGCAATAAAACTCCCAATAATAATAGATCAAATTCGAGTAGTCTAGGAAGCTCGGATGCGACGTCTGACCCCGAACCCGAACCTAACCGAGATCAAGATTCTACGAGATCATATAGACTACGCTCGGACACCATGCTGGAGGGGGGTCCAATGAGGCCCATGACTCCGCAACAGCAACGACAATCTACGTCTAGATGGAGCAAGAAGATGGCGGGACAGCCCAACTAACTGAATGGAAGATCGCTGTGAATGACTAATCTTTGAGACGGTCGGGGAAAAATGGACCTGATTGCGGTAACAAAAGTTCTACCATACCCTGCAGACTCCCACAACACCCTTGATTTGAAGGATCTCACCTCCTCTGCATGGATGAAGAGGACGTAATAAACAATTTATTATTTTTTTATTATGTGTGCTGGTTGAGTCACCTCGATCAGTATGCACTCTGGTACCTCCTCTACTAAATAGATGGGCACTGAGATACATGCTCTATAAGTTACTATGACCTCTTCTTTGCCCATGTAGGGGATAGCTACAACAACGCCTGATACCTTTGGGTACGAGGGGGGAGGGAGTATCTGGCTACTACTCTTTAACACTCTTTCTAGTTTAACTGTCTACCAGGATTTTGCTTTCTGTGGACATAATACCTCTGAAGTGGACTACAGAGGATGGTGTGCAACGATACCCTGGAAGGGTGGGGGCGATTGACTGATAGATGTTCGAAGCTTAAATACGGGGCTTGGGACTGAAATGATATATACATTTTGTTATTTCTTCTATGTGGTTGGGAAACGTGGCGGGCTAGGAGTAATTGTGACCAGTGCCACAGAGGAAAAAAGAGAAGTTACCCAGACTAAGCCATGAGGGGGAAAGGAGACAAGAGGAGGGAGAGTGTTATATTGGGAAGGGGGAGGGAAACAGAGATGCCTTATTACTTTCGATATGCTTGCTATTTCCTCATGACAAACAATGGAGTGATACAAATAAGTGCTTCCGAACAAATATGCGAAGCAGACTGTGGCTACATAACTATCAAACGAAATCAGGCCTGCAATGCAAAGATGGTTAGATGGATTTCGTGGAATGTGAAAGGGCTGCATTCCCGGCGAAACGCATGATGGTCCTTTGCCATCTTAAACGGCTACATGCTGACATAGCCATGCTCCAGGAGACCCATTTGACATCCGAAGAATTTTTTAGGCTTAGGAAGTTGTGGGTGGGGGAGGTTTACGGTTCCAGTGCTGTTGACAGAAAGGCAGGGGTTTTGATATTAATAAGCAAGTCCCTAGCCCACACGGTTCTGACTTCGGTCGCAGACCATGAGGGCAGATTACTCCACATGACTCTACAAATACAAAAGGACACCTTCAGCATATACAATCTATATGCTCCGAATGTGGCACAAAAACCCTTTTTACAGAAACTGCAAAAACAATTTCTAACGGACCAGGAGTGCAACAGAATAGTAGGGGGAGACTTTAATATGTTGGTTAATGAAGTAGAGGATAGAAAACACTGTGAACCCCTGTCGTCCACTGGCCGCAGGGGGACAGCCCCCCTAAGTTGAGTTCCTAGAAGACTTGTTCCTTAATTGTAATATGACTGACACATGGCGCACATTACACCCATTATTCACACTCCCATGGGTCCTGGTCGAGACTGGACATGTTTTTCACCTCACCCCCTGTGTTTCAGAGAGTGATGGAAGCTAAGGTGGAGGGCATGGTCATCTCTGACCATAGCCCATTGGCAATAGAGACCACAGATACATATCAAAAAGGGACTGATTATCTGTGGAGGTTCCCTGACACATTGGTCCGAGAGGACAACTTTGTCAAACTTGTCAAAGAATGGATTATTCATGCATAATGCTGAACACCGCTCTACCCAGGGCCTGTTTTGGGAGGCAGCAAACACGGTATTCCGTGGCAATATTATGGCATATAGCGTGGGGTTGAAGAAGCGGGTTAAAGAGCAATACTTAAAAGCCAGCGTAGCTGTACGTGGAGCATACTCCTTGTATAAACAAACAATGACAGAGCTGGATAAAGAGGCCTGGTAAAGGCTAAAAAGGAGTCTGTGGAGCCTTGGTTAGGAGTCTCAAACACAGGACTAGCCAGATATCCCTCCAGGGAAGGACACAGCCAAGGGGTGGCTACTTGCAGAGAACACCATAACCACCATATTAAGTGGCCCTTTCAGTCAATATCCAGCTCTTTTGCAAGACTAGAGATATGACAAGGGAATGCCAAGGCCAGGTATCCATCCACAGACAGCTGTTTCGGGGTGTTGCCCCTCATCAGTGTGGAGTAGTAGGATTCTAGCTAGGTGGGAGCAATGCCTAGTAGACCAACATCACAAAGTATTCACTGATCTCAGGGAGACAAGTCCAAGAAAACACTGCGGGCAGCTGGCTAAAACGCTCAACACAGTGAATTCCTAGGCACATTGCCCCCTGGGAATTATGAATATGCAAATTGAGTCTGTGGAGCCTCGGTTAGGAGTCTCAAACATAGGACTAGCCAGATGTCCCTCCAGGGAAGGACCCAGCCAAGGGGTGGCTCCTTGCAGAGAACACCATTACCACCATATTAAGTGACCCTTGGCTGGGTCCTTCCCTGGAGGGATATCTGGCTAGTCCTGTGTTTGAGACTCCTAACCGATGCTCCACTGACTTGATTTGATATTCCAAATGGAAAAAACATATTGAAGACCCTGACTTAATGCAAAAAATATTGGAAGGATGGGCGACGGTCAGAAAATTCATCATCAATGAAAGATGGAGGGATTCTCAATATCGGCTTATACTTTGGACCATACAAGGCTTCAATATCCCACCCACGTTGGGTAACCAGGGGCCAGAAAATATGAGAAGCAAGGTGTACCACAGTCCGCGCTGCTGAGTCCACAAAATCACCTGGGATGCAAGATGTTGTAGCAGTATACTTCTTTATTCCTTCCTACGCGTTTCAGCGCCCTTCCTGGCACCTTCCTCAGGGATATTACATCAGCCATAGGAGCAGGAAATTTATAGCCCCTTACATTAGCAATTATGGGTGTGTTCTGTTTACATATGATGTCATCACTGGGGGAGGGGCCAACATTTTTGGCAGAATTTCACACAAATAACATAATCAAAGAAGAAAATAGTTAAAAAAACTTGCTAAAATGTACATAAAAATCCTACCAATAGAATGATATAAAAACCTCCATGAAAATTGCAGCGGAAACGTTGCTAACATATCCAGACTGTCAATGCAAAGAAAAAAAAATTTTTTTTTTAAAACAATTGTCACCCAACCTTAAGGGTAGTAGAACCCATGCATTTGCTGGTTTCATTGTTTTCGCTTGTGACTAATGTTGAGCGCCACCGCCTCACTGATATCAGTACCTTAGGATCAATAAACTGCTTTTTCATGAAACTATCCTGTAAATATATGGTACTATAGTTGTTGTAAAAGAATTGCATAGAAAAATTATCAAAATCTTTATGTTAACAAAAATTTTCTTATTTTTGTTTTGTAGGAGGGAATCAAGGAGCGATGCCGCTATGAAATAAACTTCATAAAATATAAAACACATTATTTCTAAAAATTAACTGCTTCTAAAAAAACCTTATCTTTATTCTCATTTCTATTTCCATTTACTAATTATTTATTGTCAATAAAAAATTACCTAAAAAATGCTATCACACAATCGCATTGGAGCTATAAAAAATGGCCTAAAAACTGTGTTCCTCATCATCTGTGTGTTTATGGTCACTATTTTATACTAGATGGCGGCCCGATTCTAAAGAATCGGGTAGTCTAGAATCCATATATAGTTTATTTAGTAATAGTTAGGGGAGTGCGTGAAATGAATTGTGTGTATACAGGTGCCTCAGTGGGTAGCAGAGTATACGGTGGCTCAGTGGTTAGCAGTGAGTGCGGTGGCTCAGTGGTTAGCAGTGAGTGGGTGGCTCAGTGGTTAGCAGTGAGTGCGAGTGCGGTGGCTCAGTGGTTAGCAGTGAGTGCGGTGGCTTAGTGGTTAGCAGTGAGTGCGGTGGCTCAGTGGTTAGCAGTGAGTGCGGTGTCTCAGTGGTTAGCAGTGAGTGCGGTGGCTCAGTGGTTAGCAGTGAGTGCGGTGGCTCAGTGGTTAGCAGTGAGTGCGGTGGCTTAGTGGTTAGCAGTGAGTGCGGTGGCTCAGTGGTTAGCAGTTAGTGCGGTGGCTCAGTGGTTAGCAGTGAGTGCGGTGGCTCAGTGGTTAGCAGTGAGTGCGGTGGCTCAGTGGTTAGCAGTGAGTGCGAGTGCGGTGGCTCAGTGGTTAGCAGTGAGTGCGGTGGCTTAGTGGTTAGCAGTGAGTGCGGTGGTTCAGTGGTTAGCAGTGAGTGCGGTGGCTCAGTGGTTAGCAGTGAGTGCGGTGACACAGTGGTTAGCAGTGAGTGCGGTGGCTCAGTGGTTAGCAGTGAGTGCGCTGAGATTGGTCAGCACAGCGGCGTGGGCAGAGTGGTTAGCACACACATACATACATACACACACACACACACACACACATACTCCGCTATAGTTAGTACCGACCCTGCGTCTTCCCCGCCGCTTGGACCCTGAGTCGACATGTCGCCGCCCGCGGACGACTGGATCCAATTGGCTGCGGGATGGAGATTCGGGAGGACAAGTTGGTGGCGACAGACTGAGTGCGTAGGGCGTGGTACATATACAGTTGGGATGCGACAGTGAGGTGTGGGAGTGCGACAAGTGACGACTAAAATCGCATGCTGAGTGAGCTGAAAGTAGGCGAGGAGGGCGGGTGGAGTGGAGCGGGGTGGAGGGAGCTGGAGGAAGGGGGAGGGCAGGTGAGGAGACGGACTGAGGGCAGAGGCTGGAGGGGAGGAGGCTGGAGTGAGGCAAGAGGCTGGAGTGCAGTGGGAGCGAGAGGAGCTGGGGGGAGGAGAGGCTGGAGGGGAAGGCTGGAGGCGGAGGCTGGAGGGCAGAGGCTGGAGGGAGAGCGGAGGCTGGAGGGGCAGAGGCTGGAGGGGAGGGAGTGGAGGCAGACTGGAGGGAGCAGGAGGCGGTGGAGGGAGAGGAGGCTGGAGGAGAGTGGGGTGGAGGTGGAGGCTGGAGTGGAGGCTGGAGGCGAGGGAAGGGCGGAGGACAGGAGTGGATGAGGAGTGGGAGGGAGTGCTGCAGGAAGATGGGAGGGCGGAGGAGGAGAGGCTGGAGGGAGCAAGGCGGGGCTGGAGGGCTGGGGAGGGAGGAGGGGAGGGCAGGGGGAGGGGAGGCTGAGGGGGGCGGAGGCTGGAGGGGAGAGCTGGGAGGGCTGGAGGGAGGCTGGAGGGGGGCGAGGCTGGAGCGGGAGGCGGAGGCTGGAGGGCAGAGGCTGGAGGGGAGAGCGGAGGCTGGGAGGGGCAGAGGCTGGAGGAGAGGTGAGGAGAGGGAGGCTGGAGGGCAGAGGCTGGAGGGGAGAGCGGAGGCTGGGCAGAGGCTGGAGGCTGGAGGGCAGAGGCTGGAGGTCAGAGGCTGGGGCAAGATCAGCACCCAGGACCCCCATATGAGGACTGGGGGGGTGCTTTCAGACAGATGTGAGGGTCGAGGGGGGGGTGCAGACTCACCGCGGCTGGCGTGCGTGTGCTGTAGGAGGAGAGGAGGGGCGGGCAGAGCTGCTGGACAGGAAGTTCCGTCCTCCCTCCTCTCCGGGCGCGCGGCGGGCGGCTGCTGTCAGCACGGGGCCCCCCAGGGGATGGGGGCAATGGGCCCCTCATGCCGGGTGGCACAGGGCGCTCGGCCCTCCTGCCCCCCCGCTAGCTAGGGTACTGGCTGGAGGGCAGACGGAACTTCCGAGAGCGGAATTTTCCTCCGCCACTCCCTGTAGCCGGGGGACCCCGCAGTGGTGACGTCAGCAGCATGGGTCCGGAGGCCATCACGGAAGTACCCTTCGGGTTTTCTGGAAGTGGCCTTCGGCTTTTATATATTAGATATTGGTTGTGGTGGTATCACCCATGAAACATGTGTCTGTTGGTCCAGCAAACCTAGGTTCTAATACCCAGGAAGGTCATAGGTCTTTATGCAGGCACAAACAATATAGTGCAAAGGACAAAAAAGAGAGAATATATATACTATCTTAAATATCTTAAATTACCAGACAATAAAGAAAGTTCACATAGCTATTCATTAGAACTTATGCTGGTGTTAGTATTCATATACCATCTTAAATTACCAGAAAAAAAAGTAAGAAAATTCACATGGCTATTCATTAGATCTTATGTCGGGTGTCAGTATTAAAAAAACACCAGTAGGTGGCACTACAGACAATCATACAAAGGAGTGTGGATGCTGTTACTATGGGGAAGTTGATACCCGGACAACGTTTATAGAGGATGTTCTATCTAATTCCGTATAATAAATTATTGTGAATACATGCATATTGAGTTTAAAAATTGTGCATTATAGATAAAGTGTCAACCTTAATATATATTTAAACAAAATAGATATATTGTTAAATATATAAAAATGATATTGAGAGATGAAGTACTAATAATAAAAAATAAAAATACGGTGAAGCCTACATAGGTGTATAAGATGAGGGTGCGGGTATTCTTCCTAGTGTGGATATATACAGTGGTTCTAACATGAGTTAAGTGTGACTTTCTCAGACAGTAAAAGATGTGAGCAAGAACAAGGGGGGGGGGGTTTATAATTCATATCAGTTTGGTAATTATGTTAAGCCCTCTCGGTTTTAATGTGTCCTAGTTTAAACATCCAATATTTTTCACGTTTTTTGAGCTGCTCAAATCTGTTGGGTGCATTTACTACTATATGATCGATCGGGGTTATCTTGATGGCTGTTGCATCTTTGTTATGTTGTGTGTCATAATGGAATGACACTCCATGTGCTTTATACCCATTCTTTATATTTGAACGATGTTTATTTAGCCGCTCATGAAGTGGTCTGATTGTTCTGCCAACATATTGCATACCACATGGACACTCGAGCAAGTAAATTACAAACTCTGTGGAGCAATCCATGTCATGTTTAATTGTAAAGGATTCATTTGTTGAAGCGGATTTAAAACTTGCTTGTCTGTTGGATGCTCCGACAGCAAAGGCATCTATTTTTTCTACATTTTGATGTCTTTTTCTGCAGAACTTTAGCATCATTTGTGGTTATTTCCTGTTTGAGCCTACTTGGAGCTATCATCCCTTTAATGTTTGGAGCCCTGCGGAATGTAATCCCTGGTCTATCAGGTATAATAGATTTTAATACTGGATCACTCTGGAGTAAGTGCCAGTGTGTATGAAGACATTTTTTGATCGACTTATTATAAGTTGTTATAAAATTGAATGTTTTGTTCTTCTCTGTCTTTTTGCTGTCTTTCTGTATTAGGAGGGTTCCTTGCGGGATTGCTCCACTGTGTTTTTGTGTGCTGGAGATCAATTTTTTGGGGTATCCTCTCTCTAGGAATCTTTTTCTGAGTGTTTCAGATTGAGAAGTGTAGTCATCCATGGAAGTGCAATTCTTCTTTATCCTTCTAAACTGGCTGGCCGGTATATTACGCAGCCATTTCGTGTAATGTCCACTCCTGACATCAATATATGAATTCCTGTCCGTAGGCTTAAAGTATGTTTTTGTATGAATCTTTGTGCCATCAGAGAAAATTGTTAGGTCAAGGAAATTGATGCTTTCTTCATGTATTGTTCGCTCAAAGCTTATCCCCAGTGATTATTAATTATGTCACTGAAAAAATCCTCCATGTTACCAAGTTCAGTGTCCCAGATCAGGAATAAGTCATCAATATACCTTTTATATAAAATCAAGCCATTCTTATGTTTGTTTCCATATATATGTATGTCTTCAAAAAGACCCATAAACAGGTTAGCGTAAGAACAAGCTGTTTTAGAGCCCCATAACTGTGCCGTACCTTTGATGGTACATGTCACCATCAAAGGTAAAAATGTTATTATTTAATATGAAATTTAAGCCATCAAGAATGAAGTTGATGTTCCTTGTGTCCAATTGTATGTCTCTTTTGAGATAATATTCAATGCAGACTAATCCTATTTCATGCCCTATGTTCGTGTATAGTGCTGTAACATCCATAGTGACAAAGCTATATGATTTTTTCCATGTGATTCCTCCTAAAATCCTGATGATATCCGTAGAATCCTTAATATAGCTTTCTAATTTCACCACATATTTCTGTAGATTCCGATCAATATAGGTAGCAAGGTTACTTGTCAGGGAATCAATTCCTGAAATTATTGGTCGCAAAGGGGGATTGTTCAAGTTTTTATGAATTTTGGGCAAGTGGTATAGAAATGGAATAGGGGGTTGTCTTTTTATTAGAAATTTCTTTAAGTCCTTATTGATTGTTCCTTGTTGGAATGCCATGTTTATTTTTTGATTGTATCTTTTTGTTAAATTGGGATAAGGGTTATTTTTGACTTTCTCGTAGTATTTGGTAGCCGACAATAATCTTAATGCTTCTTTTTTATAATCATTAGTGTTTTGTATAACCAGGGGAGATGGGTACACTGTCCCAAGTGCAAGGCTTCCATGACAGACTTAGAACATGGGCTGTGGTCTTGCCTGGAGACACGGAAATTCTGGGAAAGGGTTACGGGGATGGCCTCGAGGCTATTTGCCAATGAAGATAGGCTGAACCCAATGTTATGGTTATTCCACTACCAAGGGGAAACGGATAATACCCGGCCACCGCACACTCTATTTCACACAGCAACTATGGTGGCGAAGCGGTTGCTCCTCCAACACTGGCTTAAGGATTTCACTCCAGGGATAGAGCTAGTCCGAGATAACCTAAAGAAAGTCCTGTCGCTTGAATCCATGGAAACACTTAGAAATGTAGACAGGTTGGCAAAGAAATTTTTCCTTAAATGGATACCATTTATTGAGAAGGAACTCTCGGATTCAGAAACTAGTCTATTTATGACACCCTATAAAAATACGGAATGGTACGTCTTGGAAGACTTAGGAGGTAGACTGGGTAAGCTAAAATGTGATAATTAATATGGAAAAATCATGGGGCAAGATACCTTACAAAATACTCAATTACTTGTTTAAACTTAGAGAGAAAAAGGCATACTCTGGGGAAAGGTTTTGGGTAAGGTTTTTGAACAGTTAGGCACCATGACTTTGTTTAATGTTATAATGTATATATTTTACTCCGGTCCCACAATAGCTTTCTCTATGTTTTAGTAGGTGCTAATAGTGGGGAGTGGGCCAGTGGGACAGGAGACACAAAGTCACTTGAATCTCTACAATTTGACAAGTGTGAACATAGTCTTGTAAATTGAAAAGCACTCATGCAAATAATGACTGAAGTATTGAATTTTTAAAACTGAAATTTTCAGCATGGCATTATAGCAGCAAAAAAAAATGATTTATAGTCTATAGAAATTCATAAAAACTGGTCTGAGTATATGTAATTTTCTGTCTTTCTATATGTTACAATTCAGTCTGAAAAAGGTTTTCTTGATGATCAGTAATTGTTTCTACATTTTGCTGATGCTGCACTACATAATTTTTCCCCATCCATCTTATTACAGCTTCATACAAAGGAAATCAATCACAGCTTTGAGCAGATGTAGGTATAGCAGAATTTAGAGTACTATACTATGCTAACATGCATTCAGTTGCTGATTAGCGTAGCTCCTATGAAGCTGGGAAAATGACACATTTTGGATACATACACCTTCATAATATTTACGGTAGATTCAAACAGTAATTAGGGATTAAGTTTTTAGACATGCACACTTATGGTTCATTTATGCTGTTGAATTTAGCTTGACATAGTGACAGAGTGTGGTCTAATTTGCTTAATAGTTTTTTTTTTTATATTGATGACCTGTGAAATGTATAGGTCATCAATAGCAAGTTTGTGGGGCTCTATAAATAAGATGTAAAGCAGAATGGCACGGATTCATACATGGTTAACAGAGACCTATCAATTGATTCATGCTACCTGACCTATGTGCAATGGCATGAAACAGCCCTCTGGCACCCCCTTTTCGTCAGGACAATTACGGAATTCACGGAGTATAACTAAATGAGGCTGCGGCTGTTCTGCTATTGTGCCTATTATTCAGGTGGTCACAGTGGGGGTATTGTATATACAGTATATCACTGGTTCCAGAGCATAATAATAATAATAATCTTTGTTTATATAGTGCCAACATATTCCGCAGCGCTTTACAAAACAGAGGATCATATTTAAACATCATAAGAAAACAGTTATCAGAAAATACAATACAGTACAAAAAAACAATACAATACAAAGCATAATACAATACAATAAGAGCTAAATAATGACAGCCCTGCTCATAAGAGCTTACAATCTAACAGAGTTGGGGGTGACACAAAGTACAGGTGCTTACAGTGATGGTATAGTCAACTTAAGGAGATGGGGAACAAATAGGAGCAGCATAAGTGGCCACTAACCATTATTTGTGATCCACTTGAGACTGGTGGAGCATGGAATTTTTAGAGACCTCCATGCCATCGCTGCCAAGCTCCACAATAACACAAGAAAAAAATACTGCCACCACCACTCGTTTTTCAGGCTGAGTGGGCACCCGTTACTGGTAACGTGAGATTCAAAGTGCAGGCCATAAAGCAAGTGGATTGAAACTATTACATTTTATATATTTAATCCAAAAGAATAGGCAGTGTTTACAAAAATATACAAGATTTTACAAAGTAATATAATACAATATAGACAATTACATAAAATAGGAATGATAAAAACAGAAACTTACTACGCTGGTGCCACAGCTATGATGTTCAAGTATAGGGAAGGAAGTACTCATGGAAATATGGATCAACCCTGCATGGTATGCAATTTCCTGGATTGATACAATAGAATTGTGGAGTGTACCTTTTAACTAAGGCTGGTTTCACATCACGATTTTCAGTCATCCGAGTGTATCCATTTCAAAACGGATACACTTGTATCCGAAATCGGATCCCATGTATCCCTATGGGGCTCGGATCGGATGTGTGCCTTTTGCCATCCGATTTTGGCACCATCCGATCCTGTCCGATTTAAGCACGGACACAAAAACGCAGCCTGCTGCGTTTTTGTGTCCGAGAATTAAATCGGACAGCTTCGGATCCGAGCCGATCCGAGCCCCGATGACATGGGAACCTATTGACATCGGATCCGAGTTGAACTCGGATTCGATGTCAGCTCCGTGCTTATGTACTGAGCATGCCCAGAGGCAGTGCTCAGTACATAATTAACCCTGTCTGTCCCTGTCACTCCCTGTCTCTCCCTGTCTGTCCCTCTTCTATCTCTGCTCTCCTTATCTTCCTCCCCCCTGTCCTCTCCCCTCCGGTATGTGAAAAAAAAAAATCCTCCCAGAGGATACTTTACCTTCCCCCGGCTGCGGGGATGTGACAGTCCCTTTCTGGTGGCTGAAGAGCCTGTGGTGATGTTACCGAGCCGGTCACCTGATACATCAGGTGACCGGCTCTGTGACATCACGAGAGGTCCTTGCAACCACCAGAAGATCAGGAGACTGTCGCATGGAGCTGGTGGAAGGTATCCACTGAGACGATTTTTTTTTCACATACCGGAGGGGAGAGGACAGGGGGGAGGACGGGGGGGAGGATAGAGGAGAGGGAGAGCAGAGATAGAGGAGGGACAGACAGGGAGAGACAGGGAGTGACAGGGACAGATAGAGAAGATGCAGGGACAGGAAGAGAGAACAGGATCCACACGGATCCTGCATAGAATTTGATCAGATGACTATTTGCCATCCGAGTGCAGGGATCCGTGTGGATCCGTGGCTGTCCGTGGGGATCCTTCTGAGACTCAGATCCCCACGGACAGCCACAAATCGTGATGTGAAACCGGCCTAACACCAGTCACCCCCCCTCCTTGAGTAATGACAGGGTTGGCCATGCGATGCAGCTTTAGCTTTCAGTGAATTATGAAATCTCAGCTTTCCCAATATCTACCCCTATGAGCATCCCACACAAAGATATTGCCATCATATTTCCTATTATGAATTTACAGGTTCACAAATAGGAAATATGACTTATCTACTGTCTTCCAATGTCTAGTTATTAATTTGAGGCTGATACTTACACTACAATTAAAGCAAAATATGGATCACATGTGTCTCAAAATCCTGAGGCCAAAAATATTTCTGTGAATTATGTACAGCTCATATTAGTAGATTTTCATTGGTGCTGCACTGACTAGGAAGATCCCATTCATCACAGCACGAGGATGTACCATATGGCCAATTCTCCACCTTCTGCATAAGAATTCTAGGTTTGCTGTCTTTCTTACAGCAATATATTTTTACTTGCCCTTTCAATCCAGGAGGTACAGCCCTAGGCTCTATTTTTAATTATGCCTTTAAACTAACACCGTTTGCCTTTGGCTAGAGGTTGCGGAGAAGAAAGGGTGTGTGCAGCTACATTGCACGTGTGGATTTTTACACAGTGCTAAGTGCCAGTTCTTGGGCCAGTGGAAAACATATTTTGCTTATGATATTCTCCTGACAGGTAGCATGAAGTAGATTTGGTCTGTGCGATTGCAGCCAGGTATGCTAGCCTGATGTTGATGTAGGATAAGCACAAGGCATCCATGACAGGATAGAGCAGGAAGGCATTTACTTTTCTGGAAAAGGAGATAGTGAGGGCTTGGATTTGTGTGGGAAGGGGAATAAAAGGGGATGGAGAGAGTAAGAAAACCTTTGTGGGCATGGCTTCTAGATAAGGGGTCAATATACATGTTTTAGTTGGGTTAAGACCTCATTTTACATCGAGGATTATTGGTGTCACATCATATCTGAGCTATCGCAGTTGTTGGCTTGACTTAGAAGCCAGGTAGCTGTACAAGGATCTGCTTGGATACATGAACGCCTCACTGCTGTATCGAGTGCTTAACGTACCCCTCTAACTACAAGAGCACTAAGGGCATGTTGTTCTAGACCTCATGAGAGACTTGGCTCATGCTCATCACCTATTTCTTGACAGAGGAGGTGTAGTGTTTCTTTACCTACATCTGAGGATACCACCCAGGAAGTTAGTGGAATGCAGTCACTGAGTGGAGTTGAAGTTTGCCATGAGAATGAATACTCCAGGAGGTCTGTTTCCGGGGCGCAGAGGAGGAGCAAGTGTAGAGGAAAGCTAGCAAGAGTCAAGGTCTGAACAGAGAGGTGCAAAGGGGAGTCATTCATTCTCCAAGCAGAGGGGGTAGGAGTCCTTTGGTGAGTGCTTGTTTACACCTTCAGTCTAGCAGCCGGAAGATCTGTGATCAGGCAGTTAGGAGGAGAAAAGTTAGGGTTGACACTGCTACACAGGCTGTTTCAGCTGCAAGTCTCAGACATTTTCCTTTCCTAGAGGATTAGTCTTCCGGAGAGCAGGCTGGAGCTGTAAGCAGTTGCAGGTCTGAGATTTCAGGGCCATCTGCAGGACTATTTGAGAATGTCAGCTTTAGCACCACCTGCTGGTGGAGTTGAACAGCATACTATTGTTTCTTTTGTTTTCTTTCCTTTGCAAATGCATGATTCCAGGGATTTGTGGCAAGAAGAGGTTTTACAGGAAGCATTGGGACAGTTGTGAACAGTGGTGTAACTTGAAGCCCAAGGGCCCAATGCGAAAGCTCCAACGGAGCCCCCAATTATTGCAAATCTTTAATAGCAGCAGTCTTTTTATATAGGACAAAGGGACTTTTGGGGCCCTCTAAGCTCTAGGGACTGGATGCAATTGCAACCCCTGCACCTGTTGCAGTTACGCCTCTAGTTGTGAAACATTTCCAATCCAGTTGTTGGTGGACCAGGTTCAGCCTTGGGAAATGCTGAGCAAATGGCTTCACCATTAGTGTGCAGTAGGTACCAATTTGGTGAGTCATCAGCGTGCACAACTTTACATGCATAATCAACACTACCTGTTAGAAATGATGGGGTAGTTTTGGTTCAGTATAATTTACAACAAACTATCATGTTTGTGTTTTTTTTTTTCCAGTGTCCAGCAGTTTTTAGGATCATTTGATAATGTTTCAAGTTCACAGCTTATGTGGCCTGCTAGTGCCTGAATGGTTAGTGGGCAGATTGGGAGCAGTGGGGTTTCACAAAGTCAGTCCAGCTCTGAGGTATCCAATAATTCCACTAGGGATGCAGAGGTTCAGACAGAGAAGCAGGATGGGACTGATAAAATGCTACCAGTTTCAGATTTAGCAAAGGGCTAAGAAAAACTAAATTTATTTGAAGGACCTTTAAAAGCACATTTGAAGCAAGATGTTAAAGAAAAATTTTGAAAAATAGAGAATATTGATATTTTTACTTTATCACCATTGGAGAGACTTATTATTCAGCGTTGGGAAAAGGGAGAGAGAATAAAAAAGAGGAAGCTGAAGAGAGATGGCATTATAGGTTAATATCTCATACTTTTACAGTAGTAATTGGCTTCAAGCAGTTTCTATTTTGGGAAGTATGGTTGGTGAAAAGCACCCAGAATGTTGTTCTGGGTTATTTTGTCACTCAGAAAACTGAAAAAAGAAAGCGAAGCCAGCTCACCAACTCATAGAATCTCAGAATGTAGAGGTTTCAGCCTGAAGTTAAGGGTAAGGGTGGGAGCTCACCGCACTAAGAGAAATGAACGAACAGGGGGACTATCCAGCAAGAAATCCGAAGATTCCAGCATTTTTTTAAAAAAAACTTTTAATCCATCATTTAAAATTCCAGGAAATATTAAAACTGGCAGTGATGATAAGGAGTTCTAGACAACACAATGTGTTTCGGCGAACTACACCTTTTTTGTGATAACTTCTTATGTTAAGATAGCTGCCAGATATACTAGTATATAAAAACTGCGCCGCAGTGACATCATAGGTAATTCCCTAATTAAATTGTAACTCCCAAGATAACCTGTCTAGGAATACCCAGGAAAGAGCAGTCTGCATTTAACATTACTATAAATCAAATTCTCTAGATTCTAACCATAGATCGTAAAAATCTAGACAGATTTCAGAGAACATTACAGAAAGTGGACAAGTTAGCTGGTATATATCAATGAATTAATTATGCCAATAAATATATATATATACCATATATAGCCATAATACTTAGGCCCCTTTCACATCAGCGTTTTTTTAAAAATGCGGCAGTTGCGGTCAGAAAACAGCTTCTGCCGCATTTTCCGCCTAACGGCCGCACTTGCGCCGCACTTGCAGCTAGCCCCATGCATTGTCTATGGGGCTTGCGGTAAGTGTGTGGCAGGTGCGGCAAGTGCGCTTCCGGCAGTTGCGGTCGTGAAAAAAACGCCGCTGACCGCAACTGCAGCAACTACCGGAGCCACACCTGCCGCACATTTACCGCAAGCCCCATAGACAATGCATGGGACTTGCCGCAAGCGCGGCGTAAGTGCGGCCGTTAGGCGGAAAATGCGGCAGATGCTGTTTTTTGATCGCAACTGCCGCATTTTTCAAAAAATGCTGATGTGAACGGGGCCTAATGTAATATTCAAACAAATTCTCAGTAAGATATTAATTACCGTATTTCGCCGATCATAAAATGCACCAGATTGTATGACAGATCCCATATTTAGATGAAGAAAAAAGGAAAATATAATTTTTAATGATACAAAAAAGCAGGGTCCATCCTTTAATAAAGTGCTTTTTATGGTCAATGTAGCTTACCGGGGGAAAGAGGAGTGGGTGCGATGGAGTGGGGTCACAGGATCCAAGGTCACAGCTGTGGGTCAGTGGCAGCATGAGTGGGATGATGTTGTGGGCTTGAGACTGAGAGGAGTAGGTGTCCCGATGTTGGCAGCAAGAGTGGGCGATGCTGTGGTGGTGTCCTGGCAGTGCTTGGTTGGCGCCTTTGATTTCCCCTGCAGTGGATGCGATGAGTTTAGGAAAATGTCTGCTGAGGCAGTGCAGGCGTAGATCTCAGACTGCTGAAGTCTCTATCTCTGCGTGCACCACAGTGGATTTAGGAAAATGGAAGAAATTGCAGAAATTGAGACCTTGGCTGTATGAGACATCCTGCGCATGCGCTGCCTCTGCAGCCATTTTACTTCAGTCTATCTCGTGTACTGCTAGGGCATTAATGACACTCACTGTGTGCTGCCAGAACACCTCGACAGGATTGCCCCACTGTGACACCGCGGCCAGGACACCCCCATTCCCCCACACTTTTTTTGGGGTAAAAAAGTGTCTTATAATCTGAAAAATACGGTAATCATAAATTCTCAATGAAAAGTGATTAATTATAATTCAGAATATAAGATAAAAAGCACCTTAAATTTATAAATTATTAATAATAAGAGTAAATGTATTGTGTTATTAGATCCTGCCTGCTATTGAGACCTGCAAGCACGTGACTTTCCATCATAAAGATCCATTTACGGTACTCTCTCTGTTTAAAAATTTGCAACAATATTTACCTCTCCATAATGGTCTTGTGACTTTTTTATCACTGAAAATGTGAAGCCTGGTAAATGTCCTCTATCCTCTTTGGCAATGTCGGGACACTGCAGATATCGTAACTGCCGCTGAATTAACTGGATCAGAAAGATGTTTTTGGATGCATTTTTTTTAAAAGGGGTCTTGCTGTACACCCCACATATTGTACTCTGCAAATGGTCTATTCAGTTACATAAATTACGTATGTGGTGTTACAGTTAATGAAATTATGCATTTCAAAATTCACTTTACTGTTATAGAAGGCAATTTATTGGATTTCTGGACATAATGACAGCTTTTACAGTGTGTGGAACCACATTTGAAGAAATCCTTTAAATTATTCAGGTATTTGTAAGTGGTGTATGTCTGTAACAGGCTAGGGTGTAATATACCGTACATTGTAGTGTTGTTGCTTTTTTAGCAATAAAGTGACTTCATTTTTCACTATTTTCTCTTTCAGGTCTCAGTCTTGTTTCAACATAGGTATTTTAAATTATGGACCTTATGTCATTAAATTGAGGACTGCATTGGGTAGAAAATGTGATTTTAGACCGTTGGTTAATAATTAAGGAACTCCCTATGGTGTCACTATGACTTAGATTTTATTATATATATGGAAGCTATCTTAACATAAAAAAGACCATGATGAAAGTATAGTTTGTCAAAATGCAATGTCTTGCTTAGGACTGTTTACCATCACCGCCAGTTTTAATATCTCCTGGAATTTTACATAGTGGATTAAAATGAAATTTTTAAAGAATCCTGGAATCTTCAGTTTTCGTGCTGGCTATCCCGCTTGTTTATTCTTTTTTTCATAGTACGGTGAGCCCACACCTTTATCAGTTTGGTATGCCCCTTATTCCTTCATTTTGTTACTTAGATGCAATTTGGAAGCCATATTGTTTTAGAGTGGTATCGCATGTTGAAAATATGACAAACATCTTCCTAAGAAGATGGCTGTGCAGCCTTCCTTAAAATGGGACCATAAAGATATTGCCCTTTGGATGAAGCTCATGAATGTGCCAAAAGACCAAGAATGCTTTCGTTACTCAAGGGAGGGGGTTTTGTTCTTTTGACCCCTTTCAGATCCATCCCAACAGATCCAAAAATGGTAGTTCATCGGGATCTACAAAAAAAGAAGTGTCCTGGCTCTTCAATGAGAATTCTTGCAAATGGGTAGTATCATGTGTTTACATACACAAATGTCTGGGCTGCAGAGGAAGTAACCATCCCGGTTTTCCATCTTTTAAAAAATCAAAAAGTGCGCGTGGTTGGCAGATTGCATCGGAAAATGCATGACATCAGTGAGGCTCAACAAAATTATGCCTTGGCTAAATAGATACCCAAATAGAGTAAAAGGCAGGGTGTTGCCTAAGAATCTTCCTTCAGTAAACTATCATATAGACTTTGGTCAATAATTTGAGGGTCTCTCCACTAGGTATAGTTCCCAAAAAGAAGGTTGGAAATTTTTGTTTGCTTGATCATTTATCATATCTTAAAGGAGTATCAATAAATTATGATATTGACAAATTTTTATGGAATGTTTCTTACAAATCATTTCTTAATGAAAAACTGGTTCAGCAGGTGGGTCAGGGGGCATTATTGTCAAAGATGAAAATTGAATCAGCATTTAGCCTTCTATCAGTGCATCCTGTATCTCTTATGGTACCTTTACACGCCACTACAGAAGGTTAGAAACAACCGGTGTCTCACGTGCACGAGCATGTTCCAACGGTTGCAAACGGTACCCGAAACTGCCTTTACACGCCGCTACAAAGTGCTCTACAGAAGGTTTAATCTATCTCTGGAGGCACCTCCAGGTGCCGCAGGTTACCTTTTGTAGAGCACCTTCCCTCATTTACACGCCGCTACAGAAGGTAATATGGGAGGACCTGGGGCAGCAGGGACAACACATAGGCGTGCCAGAGTTGTGGATTACGAGACGCTCGTACGGTGATTGGACAATGCAATAGCATCATGATTGGTCAGGGAGCGCAGGAAGGCTGGCTAATACATGATGCTATTGCAATTGTATAGTGTGACTGGTCAGCTCCTTAAATATGCCGCCCTATGCAGCGACAACCAATCGTAACGCAGGAGCTTCCACCAATGATCGCTGAAGGGGGGCGGTTTCCCAGGGGATGTGTCACGCCCCAGGTAGTTAACTAGATGATGAAAAAACCTTCCTGTACCTCATTTAGACGCCGCTACCATCGGGTTGAAACCAACCTGTTTTAGAGCAGTGCTCAAAAACAGGCGTCGACAGTGACGGGTGGCAACAACCTCATTTACACGCCGCTACCTCGGTTGTTTTGACGGTGCAAGATACATTTGTCTCCGACACCCGGTTGTTTCTAACCTTCTGTAGTGGCGTGTAAAGGTTCCATTAGGTGCATAATTTTAGGGTCGCTTCTACGTCGATCGTTGCCTCCCTATGGACTGTTCCATCATGTGCTTATTTTGAGGCTTTTAGCACATTTTTGGAGTGGGTCAAAAGGAAGGAGACAGGCTTACCAGTATTATCTCCTATCTAGATTATTTCCTTTGTTTGGGTCGAGCTCATCTGACATGCAGTAATTATTTATGAAGTTTTGACTCATATTTTTACTCATTTTAGGATTCCATTGGCATTAGCCAATACTGAGGTCCCAAAAACTACACTTTGTTTTTTGGACATTAAAATTAATTATGTAAGTATGGAATGTCACCTATCTGAATCAACGCTTCTTTTTTTTTTTTTAAACCATTTTATTTTTATTGATAAAGAAGACAAAAAGAATAACAAATGCAAACAATGTAGGTGAAAACAGCACCATCAAAGCCCAAACTGGGCCATGAGGGATACATCATAATAGGGGGAGGGGGGAGTATGGATGCAAGGGAGGAGGGCAGGGGGGTAGTAGCTGAGTGCTGCAGAGAATTTTTTTCTAGTTGTTTGACCCAGCGTCCCTGCTGGCACCAGTTCACATTATGTCTGTGAGTGCTGTGTAGTTTTTTTTCTCTTTTATTTCGTGTGGAGTTGCTGGCTCCATGTCTTCAATTTGCACCCTCATCACCTACAGGTGGTCTAGGGTCGAGATGGTGTCCGCCCACTTAGTAGTGGGATAGGGAGGACAAGGAGTGCAGGGATGTCAGCTTTAGGAGTCATCAGACCTGAAGTCACTTTGTCGCAGTTGATGAGCAAACAGACATTGGCCAATGTATATACCAAGAACTTCAGAAATAAAAAAATAAGAATTTTGAGTTTTTTGAAAAAACAAGTTTTTAAACTTTTTTCTCATATATATACAGCTTGTTAGCATTTGTACGTCATTGGTAGTAGCTGAGTGCTGCAGAGAATTTTTCTCTAGTTGTTTGACCCAGCGTCCCTGCTGGCACCAGTTCACATTATGTCTGTGAGTGCTGTGCAGTTTTTTTTCTCTTTTGTCTATGGTACCGGATAGAACCGGAGTTGTACCAAAAACCAGACCGGTTCCCTGATTGGTAATGCATGACTGCGGCTGCGCCACTGTTGTTTTAGGAGCACCTCCTACCCCACCTCCGGACGCTATTTTGCACTTTGGGCAGATTTCCCAGCAGGAGCTATTGTAGGACACTACAGTGTTTCCAGCTTTTTGCATCTGCTAATTCTGGTGAGTACAGCGCGTGCAATGTTCGGAATCGTCAGTTTTCATATGATTTTTTAAATTGCGGTGGCTTGCCTCATCTGGGCCAAAATGCAAGCCAGGATGCCTGCCCATGTGCGTGCTCGGCTTGCAGCATGCACAAGCGTGCATGCATGGACATGCACACGGCCTGCTTGCAGCATGCACACGGCTTGCTTGTAGCATGCACAGGCGTGCATGCATGGACATGCACACACCCTGCTTGCAGCATGCACAGGCTTGCATGTATGCACACAGCCTGCTTGCAGCAGCACAGGCATGGATGCATGGACATGCACATGGCCTGCTTGCAGCATGCACTCGGCCTGCTTGCAGCATGCACAGGCGTGCAAGTTTTCATGCATAGACAACTGTCATCCACATTGGCTTCATGGCCATGAATGCATGGACAACCTCATGGACCTCTATCAATTGTTTTCTCTTAATTTGTTGCGCATGCACACACCCTGCTTGCAGCATGCACAGGCGTGCATGCCTGGACATGCACACGGCCTGCATGCATGCACACGGCCTGCTTGCAGCATGCATAGGCGTGCATGTATGAATATGCACATGGCCTGCTTGCAGCATGCACAGGCGTGCATGCATGCACACGGCCTGCTTGCAGCATGTACAGGCATGCAAGTTTTCATGCATAGACAACTGTCAGCCACATTAGCTTCATGGCCATGAATGCATGGGCAACCTCATGAACCTCTACCAATTGTTTTCTCTTAATTTGTTGTAGGATGCTTGTTTCATTTGTTATGTTAATGAGTTTAAAATGTTGCATAGGCATTGTTACCGTATTTCCTCTGCAAGTGCGTGTGCTTTCCGCTGTGTGATGTTTGTTTCTTTATTGTTGTAGGACCTTGTTGTTTTGGGGTGCCTTTAAATGTTCTCTATGCTATTGATATGTACTCTGTGCTTCCGTACATGGGCATTTATGGTGCCTATTCATAGATGTGTTTTATTTATTTGCAGATATCTAGGGTTTTTTCGAAGGCAAAATCAAAATGTCTCGATCTCACCGAAACTTCGGACTTGTTGAGGTGGGTGTTGTGTGGTTGTCTTCCTTGTTTTTTCCTTTTTTGTTGCCGTGTTTGCGTAGTGATTTTATGTCAATTTGCCCTCCAAAGTATTTCTCAGATTCTGAATGGCGTCCGGAAGATGAGGAGGATGGGGCTGGTGCCGGAGAGGAGCATGTACGTACCCTCATGTGGTCCCCCTATTTGCCTGCATTTGTATTGTAGTTGGCCATTTGTACTGACAATTTTCTTTTTGTTGCCAGGGGTCTGAGTCATCTGGAGGAGAGACTGACGACCCATCCATCAGTGGTCGCGCCAAAGCCCGTGGCGGTGGGAAACGTCTAAGTACTTTATCCATAGTGTTTATGTAAATGATGGGTGGGGAACTTCGGGCACCAGGGCAGAATGCATCCCTTGATTACGTTTTTGCGGCCCCTGTGCTAATTCCAAAGGATTGCAGTGCTCAGGCTGGTAGACGCATTTTGCTGTCTGTCTTCCCTTGAAATCAAGTTCAGCATTGATCTCTATGCCCCATCCTCAGCTTTCCCAGTGAGGTATATGCTCACAGCCTCTACTGTGATGTGTAGGGCTCTAGCAAACCTGGAAAAGCAGTTGAGAAACAACATGACCTATATCACCCACACCAAAGAGAAGCAGCCACAGACACCACAGTAAGGGTGATTTTATTTTTTAAAGAAATATAGCAAGTAATTTTCTAGTTGACCCATTTGGGCAGCCACCAAAGGTTTGTATACATTTTCAAATGGGCCTCACCAGAAAAAATGCTACCTCGCACCAGCTGTAAATCATAATGTGTTTTGATACATTCTGTAAATTAAATGTTTGATTTGTCTCTTTATTGTCTTTCAGGCTACCAAAAGGTCTCATGGTGCAGGTGAAGAGGATGTGCTGGACGCAAACCTCCTGATCCAAACGGTCCAAGAACGGGCTCCATTGTGGGACCAGTGCTCCCACCAACATACGAACATGACGCACAACATACAGCTGTGGGATGAGGTCCATGGATGGAACAGCCTGAACAAATCTGGACAAGATCGTCACCCTATGTAATTTTTAGCACATTTCATGAGTCATATGGGTTTTGCGTTGAGTTGACATGTTTGCCGAATCACATTAGTCTCCATGATGTGGACTAAGGTCATTTGGCTCTTTCTGTTTACTTCAACTTGGTTTGACCTAACCAGGCACTCTCACCCTGGCCACAAACTGTTGTCTTACTCGCTGTAACTGGTGTTTTCAGCAGACAATGGGGATTTTAAATTTCTTAAGAGGTTAGGTTAGATACCACCTCACCCACTTCACCAACCTTTTCATTCACTTTCAATCCTCAATCACCAAACAAGCACGCCCGCCTCGCAAGCTCTCATGCTCCCACCTGCTAACCCTCTGCCTACTCCTCCTCCTTGCCGGTGACATCTCCCCCAATCCTGGCCCCCCCTGCAACATCCCCACAACAACCTTCATCCTGCGACCCACTGCTGACCCTCACAACCTCACCACCACTAGCCCTCGCAACCCCACCAACATCAGACCCATTCCCCCAACCCATGCCCCACCTACCGCTCTACCCGGCGCACTCTGGAATGCCCGCTCAGTGTGCAACAAACTCCCCGACATCCATGATCTCTTTATCTCCAAGAAACTGTTGTTCCTTGGCCTCACCGAGACCTGGTTCACCCCCTCCGACAGGGCCTCTCCTGCTGCACTATCCTACGGCGGCCTCAGCCTGTCCCACACCCCCCGTCCCTCTGGCAAACACGGCGGTGGAGTCGGCATACTGCTGTCCAACTCCTGCACCTTCAGCCCTATCCCCCAGCCCCCATCCGTCACTGTCCCCTCCTTCGAAGCCCACTTCAGTCTGAATCTTCTTCCCCTACAACCTCCAAATAGCCATCATCTACCGCCCCCCCCCGGACCCACCGCCTCCTTCCTTGACCACTTCACCACCTGGCTACTTCACTTCCTCTCCACTGACATCCCCTCCATCATCATGGGCAACTTCAATATCCCCGTTGACACTCACTCCTCAGCCACCTCCAACCGTCTTTCCTTGACCACTTCCCTAGGGCTCTCCCAATGGTCCTCCTCTCCCACCCACGAACAAGGCCACACGCTTGACCTCATCTTTACCCGCCTTTGCTCCCTCTCTAACCTCACAACCTCGGTACTCACACTGTCCGACCACCATCTCTTGACCTTCTCCGCCCTCTCCTCCCCTGCCACACTACCCCCTCTCCACAAACTTGATCACCCTCGCCAAAACCTAAAAGACCTTGATCTTCCTTTATTCTCTGAATCACTCCTCCCTCTCACCGACATACCCTGCACTGACGACATTGACATTGCCACCACCCTATTCAACACCACCATAACGAACGCTCTCGACCTAGCCGCCCCCCTCACTCTCCATGCTCCACGCATTAACAGGCAACCCTGGCACACCACCCTCACTAAAAACCTGAGACTGGCGTCCACAGTCGCCGAGAGGAGATGGAAAAAGTCTCACCCCCCCGAGCACTTTGCTCTGTTCAAGCAATCCATCACTGACTTCAAGACGGCACTTGCTACCGCCAAGCAAGTGTTCTTCTCATCCCTTATAACCTCTCTGTCCCGCAACCCCAAACAGCTCTTCAAAACTTTCAACTCCTTACTTCGCCCGCCAGCTCCTCCCCCTTCTCCCGTCATCTCTGCTGAAGACTTTGCGACCTTCTTCAAGGAGAAGATCGACAAGATCAGAAGCAGCTTCGGTCCACTATCCCCACAACTCCCCTTCCCACCTACACTGCCCTCCTCCTCCATCAGCCACTTCCCCCCTATAACTGAAGACCAACTCTCCTCCCTCCTGTCAAAATCACACCTCACCACCAGCGCCCACGACCCACTCCCATCCCACCTCATTCCGAGCCACACCTCCATTTTCATCCCAGCCCTCACCCACCTCTTTAACCTTTCACTTACCGGTAGCACTGGTACCTTCCCCTCGGCCTTCAAACACGCCCTAATCACGCCCATCCTAAAAAAAACCCTCACTTGACCCTACCTCTGTCTCTAACTATCGCCCCATATCTCTTCTCCCATTCGCCTCTAAGCTACTTGAACAGTACGTCCACTCCGAACTGTCCTCTCACCTCTCCTCGTGCTCCCACTTCGACCGCCTACAGTCTGGCTTCCGACCCCTCCATTCCACCGAAACAGCCCTGACCAAAGTCACCAACGACCTACTGACCGCCAAGAACAAACACCACTACTCCATCCTGCTATTCCTTGACCTGTCTGCCGCCTTCGACACGGTTGAACACTCCCTTCTTCTCCGGATCCTGGAAGCCCTTGGCATCACCCACCTTGCCCTCTCCTGGATCTCCTCATACCTAGCGCACCGGACCTTCAGCGTCTCGCACTCCCACACCTCCTCCTCACCCTACCCCCTTTCTGTTGGAGTCCCCCAAGGTTCGGTCCTGGGACCCCTACTTTTCTCCATTTACACTCTCGGCCTAGGGCAACTCATCGAGTCCCATGGCCTCCAGTACCACCTCTACGCTGACGACACCCAAATCTACCTGTCCGGCCCTGACATCGCCTCCCTACTCTCGAAAATCCCACAATGCCTTTCCGCCATCTCATCCTTCTTCTCTGCTCGCTTCCTTAAACTCAACATGGACAAAACTGAATTCATAGTCTTCCCTCCAAGAAATTCCACTCCACCTCCCAACCTATCCATCTGCATCAACGACTGTGCCCTCTCCCCAGTCCCCCAAGCCAAGTGCCTCGGGGTAATCCTTGACTCCTCCCTATCCTTCAAGCCCCACATCGAGGCCCTCACCACATCCCTCCGGCTCCAGCTCAAGAACATCTCACGGATCCGCTCCTTCCTCACCCACGACACCGCTAAAACACTCATCCATGCTCTTATCATCTCCCGCCTTGACTACTGCAACCTCCTTCTCAATGGCCTCCCGGCTAACTCCCTCACACCTCTCCAGTCTATCCTCAACTCCGCTGCCCGACTCATCTATATGTCCTCCCGCTACTCCCCTGTCTCCCCCCTCTGCCAAGCCCTTCACTGGCTCTCCGTCTCCAAGAGATCCCAATTCAAAACACTAACCATGGCGTACAAAGCCATACACAACCTGGCCCCACCATACATCTCCGACCTGGTCTCCCGATACCTACCCTCACGCAACCTCCGCTCCTCCCAAGAACTCCTCCTCTGCTCCCCCCTCATCACCTCTTCGCACAACCGAGTCCAGGACTTCTTCCGGGCATCTGCCTTACTCTGGAACTCCCTGCCCGAACACGTCAGACACTCGCCTACCCTGAGAAGCTTCAAGTGTCACCTGAAGACTCACCTGTTCCGTCAAGCCTACAACCTGCCATGAGACCCAGGCGACCGCCCCATACCTGACATTCCCCCATCCTACTGTATCCTAACCTACACCTCTTAGACTGTGAGCCCTTGTGGACAGGGTCCCTGCCCCTCCTGTACCTGAACGTCCTGATCGCCTAGATTTAGTGTACTTGTTCTTGTCTCCCTCATCCTCATGTAAAGCTCCATGGAACCTAATGGCGCTATATAAATAAATAATAATAATAATACTGGCCAAATGTATCTTTAGTGCACACACACACACACACACACACACAAGTCCATGTTGATATTCATATTTCCTTGCAGGCCATGATTTGATATGGAAATGAAGGAACGACAGGGACTGTTACCGGAAGCATCTGAGAGCACAAGACAAGGCTCGCCGGGGTTGTGGTCCGAGAAAAACACCTTATAAATATGCCCACTTGCTCCACTTCCTGAAACTGTGCATGTTGGCAAGAGGGTAAGTGTTTGAGTAAATGCAGAATTGACAATGATTGTGTTGCTGTCCAGACGTTTTTGGTTTGAGTAGTTAAACTAAAACTTTCAAAATTAGCAATTTTGGTAATTGAAAACAAGGAATTTTCAAAGATCTCTGGGTGGAGTAATATTAATTTAAAACTGACAATGACATGGTTTTCTGTTTTGATAACATTCATTTTACAAACATATCACAAAAACATGGACCTAATAGAAAAATCTTAGTTGCGCGAAGCAAAAGATTAGCCGTCACAAATAAAGGACATTGTTAGTTAATGTGTTAATGCTTAAAAATATCTTATCCAAAAAGCTTCATGTGCCTTTACTTTGCCTAACCATCACTCTTTCCCAATTGTGATTGATCTTTGGCTGGTACCCATCTTTGCTAATTTTGCTTTTTCTATCTCATCCACAGGACACAAGGTCGTCCCCTGCTGGACCCTTCTTCTACTGGCTCTCAGGCACCGTAACAGTCCCTGAACATGACAGCGTAGACAATTTTGGCCAGGCTGCATGACCATCAGGAGCCCAGCATGCTGGCTCTACTGCAGGCTGTCAATACAAGAGCCACGCACAAGCCAGTGCGACAGGTTTTCCCCTATCTGAACCTTCTGACTCAGGTGTAACCAGTCAAACTGGTCCTCGGCCTGGACACCTGAGCCAGAGAGGAACAGATAGGAGTAGTCACCCTGAGGAGGTACATATGACAGAGATCCTCAAGCGATGTGGAAGGAGCTGTCTGTCCATATTACCGAGGGCTTGAAGCGCCTCCACATTGACTTGACGGATCTCAGGACAAATGTACAGATACAGTCCAATACATATTTGAACACACTGTCCAGGGAAATGGAAAACATGTCAACTGAGCAGCAGGCATACGTAATCGCGTGCTGTCAGAAGGCTGTGAGTACAGCCAGAATGATGGGCCCCAATATGCAGGCAGCCCAACAGTCTAGGGCCACCCAGCACCCTTCCCACAGTCCTCCAGAAGGAAGCTCTGAACAAAATCTATCTTGCTCCTCACCAGCCGGGGCACATACCATAAGTGGCCAAGCGGACATCACACCATGGAACAAATCAGGTCAAGGCGTGATGTGAACCAGCCACATAAGAGCCACATAGAAAGTGTCTTTCCCTGGCACATTGACCATCCACAACGTGGCTATATGGGTTATGTTTCCCAAACCAACACAACTACTGCAGCCATGACCATTGCCAGGGCGTCAACCATCCCTACCCAGGCACAAACATTTATTGCCTCATATGGGTACCCCTACCTCAGGTAGAGGCCCCCTCAACATTTTCACAAATGCCCATTAGCAGCTATGTATTTCTACCCCAAGGACAAAGGAGTGCAAGTGTCCCCCTGCATGCAGAAACCACCACTGCATGGTACAAGCTGCCAGAGAGGCGCTATCAGAGGAACACAGAGCCTGAGTCCCCCTTTGCTGTCCCCACCCACACTCAGGCTTCAATGAGTGGCTTGGAAGTGCCATGTTTACCATGGATTCCACCAAGCCCAACAATTGAAGTTTGCAGTCTACCCTACATATCTGCAAGTAATGTTCTCACCACTTCATGGAGCACTGTAAGGTCCAATCTCTGCCAAGACCCGAATACAACACAGAGCATTATCCACGCTGCACCGCCTGTTGTGAACCAGGGACATTGCTCCCCACCCAGGGAACTCACCGATCAGTGAAAATTTTGGTGATAATTAGAAAATGTATCCCATTACTATGTGTACTCCTTCCAGTACTTTTTGCATAGCACAGTGTGCAGGCACAGGCTTGTTGCCACACAAAATTACCCCAAGGGGCATGATTGAAGCAGGCCTCACGGGCCAGTTAATACTCGTGCTAGGATTGAAAACATACTCTATGCAATTGAGAGTTACTTGCCATAGGCTTGTTGCCTCAAACCATTAGCTCAAGGGGCATGATTGTACAGTATTAATGAAGCAGGCCTCACGGGCCAGTTAATACTCATGCTAGGATGGAAAGCATACTCTATGCAATTGATTGTTACTTGCCATAGGCTTGTTGCCTCAAACCGTTAGCTCAAGGGGCTGTAGTGTCATACTTTATTATGTAATAAAGTATGATTGTGCTTTTTGAACCTTTATGTTCATCCCTTTAGTCTGTGTACATTAAACACATTGGTTATATGGTACAGATATAATTATAACAGTCTTTACTTCTGTAAATATTTTTACATTTGTTCTATGGTTCAGATGTTATTTACAACAGTATTTACTTCTGTAAATATTTGTACATTTGTTCTATTGTTCTGATTACATGGATCTCAGTCTTTACTTATGGAAATAATTTTCCATTTGTTGTATGGTTAAAAAAAATTGATAACAGTCTTTACTTCTGTAAATATTTTTCAATCCATCAGAATTCACAATAATTAAATTGGTTGGGAAACAGCCTGTCAATGTTGTTCTTTATTTTTTCATGTTGTTTGTCAAGTACACTCAAAACAAAATATTACACCTGTCTTCGTTGTCTTTGAACTAACGGTAGAGAGTCAGCGGAAAATACAGTCAAACAAACGTGAAACGATACTCTGGTTTTAAGACTACCAGTACAGCGTGTCCTGCTGCTAATGGCGCCGGGCGCAGACTAGAGGAGCTCTGCTAGGTGACCCTGCAAACGGCTTTGTCTCGGCTCTCCCGCCGCGAGCAACGGACTCAAGCTTAACTGTGAACATCCCTGGAACCTGCTGACATGCCGCGAACGGCTTCAAAGAGACGCCAGACGGAGAACCGTCTCACAGATTACTTTGATACAGAGCCGCAGCGCTATGCCTCACCACCCAAAATGGTGCCGGCGGCTGCACCGCATTGCCGCTCTCCGAGGGGCTCCCACAGCCCTGGGAACCAGCCCCACACAGCCGCACATGGATCTGAGGAGGATGCCCCGGTAATCCAGGGTATGTTGAAATACTGCCTGGGCTCCCTACGAGATACGCTGATGGCAGACATCTCAGCCTTACTCGTCTCACTTAGGGAGGATGTAGGGCCTTGAATGACAGGACCACCCACCTAGAAGGCAAGATGGGAGATTTTGCGAAAGCACACAATAACCTGGCCGACAGCCATGCTGACTTAGACAGAATAATGGGGATGATGAGCAATAAACTGTGCCACCTGGAGGATGCCCTCCGGCGCAACAATTTTAACATAAGGGGCTGAAACTGGAGAACTTGAAAACCCCTCTGAAATGGCTGCGTCCTTCCTTGCTGTGGTCCTTCCTGACTCCCCCATCACAGCCCTAGAGATTGAAAAAGCATATCGAATCCCGAAACCTCGGACCCTGCCGGAGGGGGTGCCCAGAGATATTCTGGTGCATATGATCCGCTCTGGTGTGACAGAGCGCCTGATGCCCCGCGTTGCCCGACCTGTATGACCATGTTTCCATATACCAAGATCTCTCTCCGGGTACATTGGCCCGGCGCAGAGACTTTGCCTCGTCTTGTAGGATCCTTCGTGAACGAGGCATCCCATATATCTGGGGTTCACCAGCGGCGCTGATATTCAGATATGAGGGGAAACGGCATTCCTTTGCTTCGCCCACCCTTCTTAGGAAGACACTGCGCACGTGGCGCCTCACCTCCTCACCATCCCCGAGGTCCCGAAACGACCTGCTGGAAAACCCTGCTAGAAACGACCCCACAACGCTGAAAGACAACTGAGCGGCCTGATCTCTAGAGACACCTTCACCGTTAGGATCTCTTAACATTTCTAGGATCCCTTTTACAGCCCTCTTCTACTCCCAGGGTCCTATGAGACTTTTTTGAATGTGGATGGTCTGATTCTCATCATTACTGGTGATATGGTGGAGACCTGAGATCCATCCTTTGTCCACCACACGGGACCTGTTTAAGCCCCTGGCTTCAGGGGCATAGAGCCTGATACCCTTGTCTTCACTTTAGAGTCGGGCGCTGGAACCGGGAGATCTGCTCTGCAACGCTGGGTCAGTCGGGGAAGTCCAGGAGTGAGGATCGCAAGTTGCCCGATGTGGGACGCTATCCACAATTTGGGTCCCCTGGAATGGAGCTCTAGGGGTTCTTGACCCGTGAGGTACTTTTTGACTAGTTTTGTTATACGGCTCTCCGGCTCACCTTCCCTCCCGCTGAAGGTTACGCGGGTGGGATACTGGGCCCGGTTCCGCAATTTTCCCCAGAGAGACTTGATTCCTTTTCTGGAATCTTTAATGTGTTTACATTAATGTGTATTTGTGCTTAGTATAGTCTGTTTATTACTCTTTTTTACACTTTTCTGAATCCTTTTTCTTCTTTTTTTTTTCTCTTTCTTTTCTCCTCCACCCCCCCTCTTGGGCAAGCTATCTTTTACCTCTCACCCCTTTCCCTATCCCCTGTCCCCGGCCATCCCAGAGTTCAGTCATGTCACTGAAGGTCCTCTTTTTGAATGCTAATGGCCTCAACTCTCCGGCGAAGAGGTCTTTCCTCTGGAGAGAGGCCAAATCATCGGGAGCCGATATCTTGTGCTTCCAAGAGACGCACCTCCTACAACCTGACACGTCTGCATCATAGGGATTATCCTCACAGTTTTTTCGCTAATGCCACACAAAAAAAGGCAGGGGTCTGCATATTCGTTGGCCATAAGGTGCAGTTCACCCTTCTCTCCTCCTTTGCGGACGATGCGGGCAGGTACGTTGAGATCTGTTGTGAAATTAGTGGCACCCAGCACACGATCGTAAGTGTGTATAGTCCCAATGTAGGCCAGCAGGGATTTCTGAGACATCTGTTTGCCCGTCTGCGGGGAGTGGTGAGGGGAAAGCTTTTGGTATGCGGAGATTTCAACTCAGTCATGGAGCCCCGCATCGAAACCTCCACAGTTGCTCACAGAGGGGGAGGAGCGTTGGGAGACCTCTGCAGGGAGTTCCACCTCCACAACGTCTGGAGATATCAGCACGCAGAGGAGAGGGATTATACCTTCTTGTCTCCGGTGCACAAGTCCTACTCCAGAATTGATCTCTTCCTTGTCAATGATGGGGCACAGGAGAGGTGTCGTTCATCGGGGCTGGGAGTGATCACTTGGTTGGACCATGCCCCGATCACTCTGGAGTTAAATGAAAGAAAAAGGGGGAAGGGGAACAAGAGGCGCAATAGTGCCTTATCACTTAGACACTTATAATACGGTGGTATAAAGGAACCACTCACCTATTTCAGTTGTGCGACCCACAACTGGTATACAGACATATAGTGTTTTATCCGGATGGCTGCTGCTGGACTCCCACCGACCACTTGCACGTGGAATCACACAGTAATATGGGAAGGAAACGGTGTTCACCAGTCCGCGCTGCCAGGATCCACTTATTCCAGGGAAGAAACTCACGATCAGATGTGATATGATCAAAACCTTTTATTGCATCCAACGCGTTTCAACGCCTTTCCTGGCGTCTTCCTCAGGGATCCCTGAGGAAGACGCCAGGAAAGGCGTTGAAACACGTTGGATGCAATAAAAGGTTTTGATCATATCACATCTGATCGTGAGTTTCTTCCCTGGAATAAGTGGATCCTGGCAGCGCGGACTGGTGAACACCGTTTCCTTCCCCATATCACTCTGGAGTTAGGACTTGACGTGGGGGGCTGGAGCTCCCAGGAGATGGAGGCTACATGCGGGCTTCTGACTGACCCGCAGATAGGCGAAGATGTGGGCGAGGCGGTGGCGGAGTATTTCACTCTCAACGACCAAGAAGACATGCCGGACGATGTCTTGTGGTATGCCCACAAGGTGGTAATCCGAGGTCTTTTCATTCAAAAGGCAGCGATAGCAAAACGTCACAGGGAACGACTGTTCCGTGACTGGACAGCCGAAATTCAACGACTGGAGGCGACTAACAAACAATCGCCCTCAGATGCCATTTTGACGCAGATCCGTCTCACTCGCAACAAACTCCGCTCGCTTCTTCTTAGACAGCATGAAATCGGCATCAGAGAGCTGCGAACTAAGTACTATGAAGCTGGAGATAGAGCAGGTAAGCTTTTAGCCCGTAGACTAAAAAAGGTAGCGGTGAGAAGCATGGTGACAGCCCTTAGAGATAAGAGGGGAGACCTGGTCAGGCATCCTTCCGAAATAGTCGAGGCCTTTGCGACATACTACGAAGATCTGTATAACCTTAAGAGTGATCAACATACCCCCCAACCTACGAAAGAAGCCATCGTGGAATTCTTGGAGAAATTGGCTATTCCCACCCTCCCGGCAGATATTCTGGCGACATTGAACTCTCCCTTTACTCGCTCTGAAATTGACACAGCCCTGAAGGGGCTCAAAAGCAATAAAGCCCCGGGACCTGATGGTCTGATCAACGAGTACTATAAGCTCTTCGGGTCTGTCCTGTCTCCGTACCTGCAACGTTTATTTACTATGTGGCATGAGACTGGATCCATCCCAGCAGAAGCTCTTGAAGCCACAATTTCCACTATTCCGAAACCAGGGAAGATGCTGGACCGCCCGGAGAGCTTTAGACCAATTTCACTCCTCAACACTGATGTAAAGCTGTATGCTAAATTGTTGGCCACACGCCTCAGTGGTGTGATTCCTCTCCTGGTACACCAGGATCAAGTGGGGTTCGTGCAGGGCAGGCAAGCGAATGATGGGACTAGACGGATGCTAGACTTGATAGAGGTGGCGGAAAGGAGAGGTAATCCAAGCGTCTTCCTGTCGCTTGACGCAGAGAAGGTGTTTGATAGGGTCCATTGGGGCTACCTCCGGGAGGTCCTCTCCACCTTCGGATTTTCGGGCCCTATCTTGTCGGCGATCCTTAGTCTGTACTCCCATCCGTGCGCCAGGGTTCTTTCCTCTGGCTACACGTCCAGGCTTTTCCGTATCTCTAATGGCACCCGCCAAGGTTGCCCCCTGTCGCCTCTGGTTTTTGCCCTTGTCATGGAACCATTGGCGATCTCTCTGAGGGCAGACCTGAAAATTTCGAGGATTCCGGTTGGGAAAATTAAACATGTGGTCGGGCTTTATGCGGATGGTGTCATTATTGTTACGGAAAATCCTCAATCTTCCCTCCAAAGCATTATGGATCAGCTTGACTGTTTTGCGCGGATCTCCTACTACAAACTTAATGTAAGTAAATCTATGCTGCTGCCCATCGCTGTTCCGAACAACGCCGCTGCTGTTCTTGCTGACTCTTTCCCCTTCAAATGGACACCTGAAGGGATCCCCTACCTGGGAATTCTCCTGTGCCCGACGTCGGGTTTAGCATTTAAGAATGTGAACCGCCTTTTGGCGGATCTTGAAGGAACATTAGGGGGACTTCCTCTGAGCTCCATGTCTTGGATGGCGAGGATACAGTCGGTAAGAATGCTATGGCTTCCCAAGATTCTATATTTATTCCGCTGCGTCCCGATACACTACCCCAAAAAACTGATACTGAAACTTCAAACCATGATCTCTAGGTGCGTACGGGGCGGAGCACCAGCCAGAATAAAAGGATCCTTGCTTTACCGGCATTTAAATAGGGGAGGTATGGAGTCCCAAATGTTGAAAATTATCGCAGAGCTACAGTACTGGAGGTGGCTGGGAAAAGGTGGCGTGATGACGATAGACAGGGCTGGAAGCAGATAGAGGAGGTCACTCTTCGGGGAAGCTCACTGCGATCTCTCCTTGCTGCTAACTCGGTGGGGCGGATTAGAAGTCCCAATATTCTAAACTCAGTGGCCGAGCTGCTGGCGGTCTGGAGAGCGGTAACTGGTGAATGGACCAAACTTCCCCCTGAGGCTATTCCTCTAGATGCTTTCTGCTGGCTGATCCCTGACATGAATCTGTCCCCTTGGAGACACGACGGACCAAAATCCCTGTCAGATCTCATTCGCAACCAGTCTTTAATCTCCCTAGAGGACTTCTTGACTGCCTTTCCGGCCCTCAGACCGACCTTCCTCTACTTTCATCAGATTTCAAACATTGTGCGCTCTACCGACTTTTCCCATGACATGCGGCCCCCGTGCGCTCCATCGGCTCTGAGACGCTCTTTGCTGGCTGATCCCCGGCCGATGAAACCACTGTCTCAACTGTACTCTGACATGCTAGACCGAGACGCACCTCCCAAACTGTCATATGCCATTAAATGGCAGGAGGAATTGGGCTTCCAGGCCTCAGAGAATGATTGGGAGGATGCCGTTCACTGCATCAAGGAAGCGTCTAGATGTCTCAACCACATAGAAATGCTCAAAAAAGTGCATCTCCGTTGGTACGCTACCCCTGTCAGATTGGCGAAATTTGGTAAGGGAACCTCATCTCAGTGCTGGAGGCAGTGTGGTTATAGGGGGGACTTACCGCATATGTGGTGGAGGTGCCCCAAGGTGGCATAGTTTTGGCAGCTGGTCTCGGGTCTCATTGACTCCGTTACCGGGTCCTCGTTGCCCTTGGAACCGCAGATGGCGGTGCTCCATGTGGGAGTCATTGCTTTTCCCCCGGGGGTACGCCACCTGCTGACATATATCTTGGCGGCTGCCAGAATATGTGTCGCCGCTAGATGGAAACAAACTAGACCCACCGACGATGAGTGACCTTACGGATAGAATTAATTCTGTTTTCTGCCATGAGTATTACTTAGCCCTAGACTGTGGTGCCAGACGCTATGTGGCAGACGCCTGGAACCTGTGGAGCGTGCATCCATTGGCACTGAAGGTTCCCATATGAGGAGAATGTCCCTGGTCCTGCTCTTATTGTTGTCATTGGAATGCTCCTTGAACCCTGGGGTGACTATTTCCCCCCCACCTCCCTCATTCCTCCTTCCCCTTCACATTTTTCCTCTACCACCCTCTTTTTCTTTTTTAAGCTTATTTAACCCCCTTCTTTTTTCAACACTTTTGAATATTATACCTCCTCATTTTCTTTTTCTGGTTACGAGGTGAACGAGACAACTATCTGCGTTCACCACAGTTGCTCTTATTTTAACGACTCCCCGAGTCTGTGCCCGTTCGGCCGATACTATTGTTCATTCTGAGTAATGTTATACGCGACTATGTCACAGACGATCACCGTGGAGTCACACAAGTGCCACCCGTGTACTATCTCCGGTTATGATCGTGCATCTAATCACATGAAGACTTACATCTCCGGAGACGAAAAAAGTACTCCTATAAATTTTGTATGCAGCACGGACTGACAATGTTGAAACGCACTCTTAAACGACTTCATTTGCTTGCAATATGGAATCCGTATAGTATTCCCTGCCACTCTTCTTTGTGCTTCTTCTTTGTTATATTGTAACCTGTCTTTGAATCTGTTCTGATGTTAATCAATAAACATTAATTATGATAAAAAAAAAAAAAAGACTACCAGTACAGAATATGTATGGTAGAAAAATAATTAGATACATTAAATAATGCAGTGTGTATGCTCACCCCTAATGGGAAACGTTTACACAACATATGGTGTACATTTATCTGACATGTGTGCAGATGCTCATAGCCAGGACGAGTGTCCAAACAGTGTTGGAAGTACTGTCAAGTCTTGCCTGAAAAACTTGACTAGTATGCCAGGTAAGAATTGAGCTACCATAAGTGGCTTTGGAAGAAGTCATGATGTAGGCAATCTAGTGAAAGGTCAGTGTGGAAGTATCATTAGGATGCTAGCTAACTGCCACAGGGGTTGGGGGATCGGGTAACGCATTAAAAAAAAAACATCTTCCTGTCTAGGCCCTCAAAATTCTCAAAAGTTTTAATAGTGTCCTTGTTGTTCCAACTTCACAGGTAAATGTGCAAGCATTTTCTTTACCAACATTTCCACAAGGGGCTGTATTTCTGTATTTTACTTTTTAAAGGAAGAAGGCCTCAGGGCCCAGAGATTTATGTTCCTAGTAATTTAAGCACAGTACATGCAATGCCCACTATGGAGGCATAGGCTTAGTGCCTCAAAAAATTAGCCCATGGGGCTGTAGATTACTTTTACAAATAAAGCAGGCCTCAGGGGCCATACAATATGCTTTATTTTACTTGGAGCATAGTACATGCAATGCCCACTATGCAGGCATAGGCTTGGTGCCTCAAAAAATTAGCCCAAGAGGCTGTATTGTGCTTGATGACAAAACAAAATGGTGAATATTCATTACAAGCGATCGGCTGGTAAATTTAAAAGAAGAAAAATTATTGTGTAGTTTTCAGATCCTGAGGAAATGTTGCAGGAGATGAGTAGCTGATCGTCTGAGATGATGGACATACTTCTTGTCCGCAAAGGGATGAAGGTTAAAACTGGAATCATGATATCATATTTATTATGATTATGTGACTTTAGCTTTGGCTACTGTCGTCTGGACGGCTTAAGACCTGTGGTGAAATCCAGTCCTTATTGAATTTTATCAGAGTCAGTCCGTCTGCATTCTCTGGAGTAAGCCGTGTCCTTGTATCGTGATGATACCCCCAGCGGCACTGAAAACCCGCTCAAAGTCACACTAGCAGCAGGGCAGGCCAGCACCTCCAAAGCATACAAGGAGAACTCTGTCCAAGTCTGAAGCTTTGAGACCCAGTAATTAAACGGGACAGAAAGGTCAGTAAGGAAGTTGGTACTGTCACTGACATACTTGTTGACCATGTTGGTCAATTTCTGTCTCCTAGACATGGTAACCGGAGCCAAAAGCCGTTGCTGATTCGATGGTTTATTGAACATGGCCCAGTTTGTGGACATCTTACCACCACCTTGGGCGTGTGTGTCCCAATCAATGGCTGCTGTTACAAAGAGTTGCTACTTCTGGGGAGAGTGGTGTCTGACGGTGATATTGTCAGCAAATTTAAACAACAACCATCTTGAAGTAATCTATTGTTAAGCCCCTTGGTGACTGCATCAGCAGCGAAGTAAATTTGTCTTTGTACCGTGGGTCCAGAAAGGTGGACAACCAGTATAGGTTGATGTGATAGATGTGAATCACGCCCGGGTCTTGTGACTTACAATAACACATGAAGTCTGCCATGTGTTCCAAGCTGCAAAGACTCAAATGTTCGGTGTCACCAGGAGGATGAACAATACCCATCGTGGCCTCCAAATCTATCTCCGCCTCCTCCTCTCCATCCCACCCATGCTGTACCGACATAAAGCTGGGGATGGGAGTACCATTAGGGTTGACACCGGTACCACCGAAAAATAAATCCTCTTCTTCATCGTCTTCATCATGTTCTTCTTCTTGACCCAATGTTGCCTGATGATATTCGCTTTGCTGGCTAGAATCAGCGATGTTTAAATCTGGCTCCATAGCCATCCGCTGGCCCTCAAGGATTCCGTTTTTAGATTCATTAGGGATTCTTTTAGCAGACATAGCATGGGGATAGTGACACTGATAATCGACTGATCTCCGCTCACAAGTTTGGTGCAATAATCAAAGCTATCTAGCATCCCACCCACTCTAGAGTACTAATGTGCCTTGGCTGAGTCCCGGTTTGACAGGCATGTTGAAGTTGATATTCTGTAATTGCCCTCTGCTGCTCAGTAATCCGTGCTAACATATGAAATGTTGAGTTCCAGCGTGTGGACATGACACAAATTAGTCTGTGGTTGGGCAAATAAAAGTGCTTTTGAAGCACTGAAAGACTTCCAACAGCTGTTGAGGAATGTCTGAAATGGGCACAAATTCGCCGCACCTTCTCCAGTAGGTCTGTTGACTCGGGGTATGTTTTCAGAAATTTCTGAACTACTAGGTTCAGCATGTGAGCCATGCAAAGCACGTGTGCAAGATTACCGAGGTTTAGTACCGCCACGAAGTTACGACCGTTATCGCTGAGGACAAGCCCGGTTTGAAGTTGCAGTGGGAGAGCCACTCATCAGTCTGTTGCTTTAGAGCTTTCAAGAGCTCTGCTGCAGTGTGAGGTGTGTGACCTAAACAGATCAGCTTCAGCAAAGCCTGTTGTCGCCTTGCTGAAGCGCTGCTGCAAAGCTCCCAACTTAGCCATGATGTTGATCGCAAGTGAGGATTGGCCGTTGAAGGGGAAGAGGAAGATTGTGTACTGGACGTATATGATGAGGCGGACACTCTGAATGATGTTGTGCCTGCTATTCGTGGCGTGGGTAGTATCTCTGATGGTCCACTTTCAGAAGTTGGCACACTCTCCACCAGGTTGATCCAGTGTGCCGTGAGTGAGATGTATCGTCCCTGTCCACTACTACTTGTGCACGTGTCCGTTGTTAGGTGTACTTTCCCGGTTACAGCATTGGTGAGTGCACACTTTAGGTTGTTTATGACGTGCTCGTGTAACGCGAGACGGCACAACGAGAAAAATAGTGGCGGCTGGGAACTGAGTAGTGTGGTGCTGCCACAGCTCCCGAAAAGACTTGGTACCCACAGGCCTAAAAGGCAACATATCCACTGCTAGCAACTTCGCTATGTGCGAGTTAATTTTTTTGGCAAAAGGTGCGAAGAATGATATTTCCGCTGGCTTTCATAAATTTGTGGCATGGACAACTGGACAGTGGGCGATGACTGAAAAGTGGCTGGACTAGTGTTCTGTCTCTCTTCAACCTCAGCTTGGAGGAGTATGTATGAACAGGACCTGCATTATCTACACTAGATTGTGACGGACGGATCTGAGGTAGCCTGGCAGTGTTTGTATCAGAAGAAACTGTTTTGGGGGGGGGCGTGTCCTGCGCTGAGACATGCAGGTCGCACTGTAAGAGAGCTCCGTCAGCGGTGACCGAAAACCCGGTGACTAACGGCGCCTGGCGACAAATCTTGCCCCACAAACTACAGGAGAAGGTCTCCTATACGACCGGGTATGCCGCGATCCAACACCCGCAGCCGCAGCACCGCACAGAAGCTCACAGACTTCTTTCCCACTGACCGTGCTGCGGCTCAAGAATCTAAGATGGCGACTCCCGCCTCGCCTTCCCCGAGCTCCTCACAGCGTGCACGCCACCAGCTACGCGACTCGCCTGGAGGGAGCCAGTCTCATGCCCAACGCGACAGAGATGAGGAACATGTCCCCCTCACTCGCCATTCTATAAGAGGCCTCCTGGATGAGCTACGCAGAGCTATAGAAGACGACACCCGCCGCATAGTAGGTGACATTAGAGCTGATGTCTCAGCCCTGGGAGAGCGCACGGACCATATAGAGGGAAGGTGGGAGAGCTGGCAGTGGCACATAACGAACTGGCAGACTTGTACCATGATGTAAATGTGGAGCTGAGAGCTGTGAAAGCCACCTCATATGATCTGGAGGACAGACTCAGAAGAGGGAACATTAAAATAAGGGGCATTGCAGAAGTGGAGGGAGTGGAAGACTTGATTCAGACTATACAGCCCTTTTTGTCACTAGTGCTCCCAGAAGCAAAAGCTGATGACCTGGGTATAGAGAGAATATTTCGTCTCCCCAGGTCACCTCGCATTGGACGCGAGGTGCCGAGAGACGTTATGGTCCATCTGAGGTCCCCCAGTGTGAGAGACCCGTTAATGCAATCACTGCGCAACCACCCTATAACAACTAGCCCGTACAACTCATGGTCCCTTTACCCGGACTTGTGCCCAGGAACATTGGCAAGGCGCAGGGAATTTGCACCATATTGCGCCATCCTTCGAGATCGTGCCATACAGTATGCCTAGGGTTCGCCGGTGAGCGTATCCTTCAGGTACAAAGGCTCAAGGCACTACTTCTCATCGCCTTCCAAGCTTAGAGCGACATTGAGAGACTGGCGTATGATGCCCACCGCAGCTTCTGGCTCTAACTCGACGGCTACCAGCCCCAAAGACCGCAGAGATCGTGAGAGACCATCGGACGATGCAAGAAACAAGTGATGATCGGGTCATTTGGGTGACAGGTCCCCGCCTACTGGACCTTTCTTTGTCCCGAACAGGATAGTCTGACACCCCCCCCCTGAGTTTGACTCTACCGGGAGGTGTTGGATGATAAACTGGAGGGAGCACCCTGGCCCCCTTGTGTGGCGTGAGGCCCAGTGTGAACCATCCTGAGGAGGTCAGGGAGTCCCAATCCGTGGTCTCCCCTTCTCCTCCCTCTAGCCTCTTACCCCTGCGCTCAGGACTTTGTTGAGCAATTATAGTTGTACCGTTATTCTTTTTTCTTGCTTACAGTTGTCCTTTGTAGGTTTAATTTTCTTTGTTTTCCTACTCCCCCCCTGCTTGTCCCCCACACACTTACTAGTCCCTCCCCCCCTCCCCTGATTCTACCCGCAGACTCGCCCTAACCCCCCCCCCCCTCCTTCCACTCAGAGTCATCCGCGTGGTCTTCACTCCCCCAAGAGTCACCCCGGTCCTTTACCTCTGCCCTCCCTCTTGTCCAACCCACCCCCCACCTCACCCTTCTGAAGTCCAGGAAGCCCCACAGTATTCTCCCTTTCTGTTAACCCTTTGTTTGTTTTCCCCGGAGAGGTGGGTTTGACGCCTTGGCAGAGGTGATGAATCTGAAGATCGTGTCCATGAACGTACGGGGCCTAAACTCCCCGGCCAAGAGGTCGTTTCTGTGGAAAGAGGTTAAGAGGCAAAAGGCGGACCTGGTCTGTGTGCAGGAATCCCATCTACTCGAGAGAGATAATGCTCGGCTGAATCACCCCAGGTATCCACACACCTTCTTCTCCAACTGCGACCATAAAAAAGCAGGAGTCTGCATACTGGTAAGTGCTACCATTCAATTTGTGTGTAGAAAGGCTGTTTCAGACGAGATGGGCAGATATCTGATCTTGGTCTGCGAGGTCTCCGGGTCGTTCTTACCCTGGTTACCGTCTATGCCCCGAATGTGGGTCAGAGGGGCTTTTTAAGAGCCCTTCTTACGAAGTTGAAACGGGAGTCTGAGGGCCACCTGATAATCTGTGGTGATTTCAACGCGGTCATGGAACCGCGTTTGGATTCCTCGGTCCCTTCTGCTGCGTCGAGGTGTGGCCTTCTCCCTCTGATCCGGGAGTTCCGCCTCCACGACATCTGGCGCTATCTGCATGCTGGCGAAAGGGATTACACCTTTCACTCCGGCCCCCATGGCTCCTACTCTAGGATAGATTTCTTCCTGGTAGATGATGGGGCCATGGAACGGTGCCGGAGGCCTGAAGTGGGGGTTATCACCTGGTCAGACCATGCGCCGGTGTCGCTGGAGGTGGACCTGGGGGGGGGGAGGCCGCCCTCGCCGTTGGCGTTTGGGCCCTGACCTCCTCTTGGATCATCCCTTGAGGAGGAGATGGGTACCAACATAGAATCATTTTTCGAGATCAACGACACCGGAGACGTCGCAGATGAGACCTTGTGGGCCTCGCACAAAGCGGTGATGAGAGGGCTACTCCTTCAAAAAGCTTCACAACGCAAGAGGGCTAGAGATGGACAGAGGAGGGAGTGGGAAGACCAGATCCAATCCCTTGAAACTTTAAACAAGTCTAACCCCGACCGAGGATTGGAAGCTCAGATCACGACTCTTCGTACCCAACTACGTGCCCTTCTATTGCGACAATACGAGACGGGACTCCGCAAATTGAAAACACACAGAGCGAGTAGACTACTAGCTAGGAGACTGACAAAACGGGCGGGCAGACAGCAGTAACGGCACTTCAGGATCAGGCTGGGAATCTGGTGAGAGACCCTCGCCAAATTGTAGAGTCCTTCTCAGCATACTACGCACGACTATATAACTTAAGACTAGACCACGCGACTGTGCAACCTGCAGAGGCCAACATCGACGACTTCCTGGGCAAATTGCAGCTGCCCACATTATCACAGGTAGATCTAGACGCCCTTAATGCGCCATTTACAAGGGAGGAGGTGCTCAGAGTCATCGGTACTTTAAAATCAGGCTCTGCTCCAGGTCCCGATGGTTTCATTAACGAGTACTACAAGACATTTGGACCCACCTTGGCCCCTTATTTGCTCAGATTGTTCGATAGCTGGAGGTCATCCGGGGCCATCCCGAAGGAAGCATTAGAAGCAACTATAATCACTATCCCCAAGTCAGGGAAGAGTCCTGAACTTCCTGGAGCTATAGGCCGATCTCGCTACTGAACACTGACCTTAAGATATACTCGAAACTCCTTGCGATGAGGTTGGCCGAGGTGATCCCAAAGTTGGCGGGTCCGGATCAGGTGGGGTTTGAGGCCCGACGCCAGGCCAGGGACGGCACGAGGAGAATGCTGAATCTCATTGAGCTCGCTGAGAGGGAGAGGCCCCCAGTGCATTCCTGTCACTAGATGCGGAGAAGGCGTTTGACAGAGTGCACTGGGGATACCTCGACAAAACCCTGCGTAAATTTGGGTTAGATGGCCCATTTCTTACGGCCATCTTAAGCTTATACTCCAACCCCTCGGTGAGAGTCTTCTCCTCGGGCTACCTGTCGGATCCATTTGACATAACTAATGGGACGAGACAGGGTTGCCCGCTGTCCCCCTTGATTTATGTCTTGGCGATCGAGCCTCTGGCCGCAGCTATCCGGACTGACAGTGTCATACAGGGGATACAGGTGGGAGACAGGCAGCATACCGTGGGCCTATACGCGGATGATGTAATTGTCTCGTGCACCTCACCAGAAGTATCCCTCCCGAGAGTACTCTCTTTATTGGAATCATACGGGACAATTTCGTACTACAAACTGAATGCTTCTAAATCGCTGGTGTACCCGGTCCATATATCTCGGGAGGTAGTGACGAGCCTGTCGGCCTCTCTCCCCTTTCAGTGGTCGCCTAAGGGTATCCCTTACCTTGGCATTACCTTGTGCCCGACAGACGAGGTGGTAAAAAGAAACATAGACAACGTCCTGAAGTCATTGACAGGAGCCTCAAATCCCCGGTCTCTGCAGTCCCTATCGTGGGTAGCCAGGATCCAGGCTTTCCGGATGTCTTGGCTACCCCGTTTCCTGTACCTTTTCCGATGTGTACCACTGGTCCTTCCCGCGCATCTATTGACGAGGATTCAGCGGGCTGTGGACGGGTACATATGGGCAGGTGGGAGACCGAGGATTCAACGGAAAGTGATGTTCAAGAAGTGGAAGGGTGGAGGCATGGGGGTTCCAGACATGACGGCCTATTATAGGGCGGCCCTCCTGGAACCTCTGGGAATGTGGTGGGCGGAAGGGGGTGACCTTGGGTGGGCTCAGATTGAAGCTACACAGGTCCCCGGAGGCTCGTTGAGGAGCTTTTTAACGGCAGATGCGTTGAGACCCACCAGACTCAGTCACCCCCTAGCGACGATTGATGCCATCCTGAGGGCCTGGAGACGTGCGCCGAAGGAGTGGAGGACATTCTCCCCGGCGGAGGTTGTGCTTGGAGCCCTCCGAGTCCACATCCCGTCTTTACGGCTACATCAGTGGGCGGAGAGTGGAGTAACCACTCTGGCGGACCTCTTGGGGCCCTCGGGAGTCGTCTCCATTGAAGACTTTACACGACAACACCCAACTTTAGGAGGCTCATACTTTCAATTGTATCAGGTGACACACTTCCTGAAAACAGGTGGGATCAGGGAGTGCTGGTCTGCCCCTTTCCCATCCCCCATGAGAGCCGTCCTGGGTTTAACCCCAGGAACGACGAAAGGCCTGGCGTCTCTCTATGCGGGATTATTAGAGGCCGATGGTCAATTCACATTCCCATACAGGTCCAAATGGAGAGAGAGCTAAATTTCACAGCGGATGCGGAGGACTGGGAGGGAGCAGTGAGCTGTGTGACAGGTGCAACAAGGTGCATTAACCACCTTGAACAGCTTAAGAAATTGCACCTGCGCTGGTACCTGACCCCTGACAAGGTGGCCAAGTTTGGGGGGAGGCCTCGGCTCTGTGCTGGAGGGGGTGTGGACATAGGGGCACAATGGCCCATGTGTGGTGGTCGTGCCACGGTATCTCGCAGTTTTGGTCCTCAGTTGAGGGTCTGTTGAGAACCATTGTGGATACTTTTGTACCTCTCACCCCCCAGATGGCTCTGCTGCACATGGGTGTAGAGGCTTTGCCTCCAGTCCCCCGCTTCACGACTACTTTTGTCCTTATAGCGGCGAGACAATGCGTCTCAGCGTGCTGGAAGTCTCACTCTTCCCCTACGATGCGTAACCTTGCGGCCAGATTGAACACGATCTTCACTCATGAATATTACTTAGCCCAGAGTCAGGACACAAACGGTACGTTGGTGAGGCGTGGGAGTGCTGGGCCCAGCACTCCATGGCGGTCCCTCTCCCTTTGAGGATTTGACCGTTCAAATGAAGTTCACCCACTTACCCAAGAGCGGGGGACCCACATCTCTCTCGTGCCTACCCCAATGTTGTCTCCCCCCCCCTCCCCTCCACCCCCCCACTCCTATACCTCTGCGCACCCTTCCCCCCTCCCCACTACCCCCCCCTCTCCCACCCCTCCCCTAAACTGTGTCCCCCCCCCTCTCCCACACCAGTATTCTTCCCTCCCCCCCACTCCCCCTATTACTGAATACACCATCTCTAATCTTTTCTTTTCTTTCCTTCCACCTGTTTTGACAACGTATGTCACCACAGTTTGAACAACTTGGAATTTTCTTAGATGACGCACTAACTACATATAACGGTTTGTGCACTGGTGGAAGGTTGTCTACACTGATGTATATGTTTCTTGTAACACTAAATATGTTGAATAAAAACCATTCATGATAAAAAAAAAAAAGAAACTGTTTTGGAACCCTAGTGTTGCGACCACTGAGTAGGGTGCTTAGCTGCCATGTGCTTCCGCATACTGGTAGTGCTCATGTTGCCTTTGCCGTGGCCTCTGCTTAGCCTTGCATGGCAGATGGTACAGATGACGACATTTTGTTGTGAAGGGAAGTCCTTAAAAAAATTCCACACAACGGTTGATCGACCTCTAGGCTTGATTGGTGGCACAGAGGGATTGCTCTGTGCCACAGTTGACACATTTTGGGCCACAGTGGACACATTTTGGCCAACAGTTGCTTTCTGGTAAGAGGAGTAGGCATTGGTGCCTTTGTAGGTGGTACATAGACACTTTCTTCCTCCCTGCTGCTCTGCTGGCTCTGCATGCCAACATTCCAGGTGGGATCTGTGGTCTCATCATCAACACCTTCCTCTTCAAAGTCTTCCAGATAACGTGATGGATTTGGCTGGCCCGATGACAAGTGTGTCTCATCATCATCATCGTCCACCTCCTGAGACAGTTTATGACTTTGCTGAAAGTGGCTTTCTTGTGGCCGTGGTGTTTCAAAAATTTGGCCCTGAATAGAGAATTCATCCTCTTCAAGTATGTCGTCAGGGTTTGACGCAGATAGGCTTGATTCAAGCAAGGGGTCATAAGAAGCAAACAAATCCTCCGACTGCCCAAGGTCGTGGTCCAAATTTTCCTGGGGCTGCTGATGGGTTGAGGAAATGGGAAGAGGTGTAGGATTTGATGGCCCAGCATTGTCTCTACCCACAGTAGACTGTGTGTTCAAGGAACATTGTGTGCTGCAAGAACCAGTCGTTGAGGTCTTATCAGCCATCCAAGACATTAGCTGGTCTTGCTCTTCCGGCTTCAAGACTCGTTTTCGTTCAGTAGTGAGAAATGCAGACAGGAGGAAGGTCGATCCTCATCTGTCTACCTGACTCTGTGCCTTGTTGGGCAAGACTGCCAAGACCACGACCTCGTCGCTGTCACTTTGCAACTGAGTTTTTTGGATTTGGTTGTGACATGGTTGAATTTGTTTAATATCAGATTTTGTAAAACAAGTAGCAGGCACTATTTCCTACAAATAGGACACTAGAGGCTAGTAATGCTTTTTGTGACAGATGTAAAGTACTGTGCGAGCTGGAGGTGGTATTACAGCAACGCACTGGCCCAGAAAAAATTATAGATGACGCAAAACCAGTCACCACTTTGGACTGCGGTGCTGGCTGCGTGCGATAGTTAAGGTACCATGCGAGCTGGAGATGGTATTACAGCAACGCACTGGCCCAGAAAAAATTCTAGATGACGCAAAACCAGTCACCACTGTGGACTGTGTTACTGGCTGTGTGCGATAGTTAAGGTACTGTGCGAGCTGGAGGTGGTATTACAGCAACGCACTGGCCCAGAAAAAATTCTAGATGACACAAAACCAGTCACCACTGTGGACTGCGGTGCTGGCTGTGTGCGATAGTTAAGGTACCGTATGTGCTATTAGGTAGTAGATCAGCAACGCACTGGCCAAGAAAAAAATTACTCTGCAGGGGTAAATGTGACCCCAAAATTATCTGGTGAAAAAAAAAAATAAGCTTAGGATTTCATCTCTGAGGAAAGCTGACTGAGCTAAGCTATGAGGTCGGTGCTGTGTGGAACTGTAACGCTGCTCCTGCCTTTCTCCCTGCCCTACAATCCCTTACAGAACTCCTCCGTCCTGATAGCTCTAAAAAGAGCTTTTGGGTTAAATGTTAGGAATCTTGAGTGGGGTTTTCCTACACTCACTGACACTCCCTAGGATCTGCTCCAAATCTCCCTACACTAGCTCAGATCGTCACAGGAATGTGCCCAAAATGGCGGGGGCAAGGCTGAAATACAGCCTATGATTCATACATGACTTAGGCATGACGCTGTACAGCAGCCAATCATAGTAATGCCACAACCAACATGGCTGCGGCATTACTAAGTATGATTAGCTAACATGCTGGGCTGGCTGTTAACATTTTACATATTCTATATTTGGCGAATACCGAATACAGAATACGGGAGTAGACTCGCTCATCCCTATTACTCGCTGATAACAGCGGGTGTCCGGTAACCGGTCCGATGTTGTACACAAATCCGGCTCCATAGACACCCATGTTAGGTTGCACCGGATTGTCCCTGACCGGTTTAGTATGAATCTTTATAACCGCAGAAAACCGGATTGTCTCGGTTTGCCCCGGTCCGGGTCAATCCGGTTCAGTTTAACATTGTTGTCTATGGGACCGGATTGAACCGGACCGGGATAATCCGGGACAAACCGGTTTCAATTTACAGCTACCGGCTTTTTACCACCGGCTTATAAACAATGAATTAGGGAATTGCAGGTTTTTTCTCTTTATAGGGTCCAGCAGCAGACGAATTGCATTTCCCTTGATTTACATTGGACTCGTTACTGTGTGAGTATTCGCTAGGAAACCCAGAGTAACAAGTAGAGCGAGTACCCTACTATTCAGCGAGTAACGAGTAGACTCGCTCATCCCTAATCACAAGTACTCTGCGATAAGAAGGTATATATACATATACAATTACTCCGTTCTTACAACCCTAAGTCTACTGTAATTCCCTTATAACATATTCTTCTTTCATCACACTTTTCCTTTCTATTCTAGGTTCTCCTTTCCCCCTTTAAGTCTTCTCCCGAACTCTTCCAAAAACCTCCCTTCCCCTCTATACTGCTACATTTTCCTTCTCACGGATTTAGTCACCCACACGATCACTATATAAAATTATATCCACTATCCCAAGCACAATCCACTATATGATATCACCTTATAAACACTTAACTAGGCACGCTAGGTATGACAAAAAAAAGTCTTGAACAGTGTTTTTTATTTTGGTTTTTATGTTTAATCAAATTTTGCACAGAATCATTTGAAGAAGGCTCATGTGAGCCGAAACGTCATGATATGTCTTATCAGCACTGCAACTAAATATAAAAAACCTGAAAAAGAAATCAACTTTTTCTCCTTTTTTGAAAAGTGTGCCAGGGATAGACTTTATATTTGCTTAAAAAATTTTTTCACTAGAGCACCTGCTAAGTATTTGAGCCAGACTTTATCCTATTTGACTGATTAATTTGTGGCCTGCCCACGAGGTGGAACTCTCCCTATCATATGTTGGTGAGGATTAGTGAGCAGCAGAGGGCAGTAGCTGAATGCCACCTTCAACGTGCCCATGAGATTGAGAGTGAGCCACTACACATATCAACTGTTGAGTGGATGTGGATCGCTGACATTTGTGAGGTTCTTGAGAACTTTAATTACTGCATCAACCTTGTGAGTGGTGATAAGGCTATTATCAGGGTAACCATCCCACTGCTGTGTTTTTTGAAACAATCACTGCATAATCTAAAAGAGGGAGCTTTGAGTGGCCAGCATGTTGGTATGGAGCCAGATTTCCCAATGGATGATACTACTCAGCCCCACCAATATTCTGAGGCAACACTGGGTGATGAGGAGGAGGATGAGGAGAGAGAGGACTTATTTTTCCGTGCTACTGAGGGGACGCCTAATGCTACAGAGGGGACACCCAACCCATGCTTCATGTCTGTCCAGACTGGATGGGCTGGAGAGGAGGAGGTGGAGGAAGAGGTGAGTCAGCATGAGGAGAGGATGGGTACTGTTCCTACTGTTGGGTACGCAGAAGATTTGCCTTTTTGCAGCTTGGCCCACATGGCACACTTCATGAGTAACTGTCTGTGGCAAGACCATCACGTGATACACATTTTATCCAATAACCTATACTGGTTGGTCACCTTTTTCGATCCACGGTGCAAGGAGAAATTTCCTTCTCTCCTTTTGGAGTCACCAAAGAGTTTTAGAATGGCATCCTTCAAGAGGATCGTTGTAGATCAGTTGCTGAAAACATCACCCTTAGACAATGCTGCTGGCAGAGGTACCGCCTCTTTTCAACACCAAGGGATAATGGAGAAAGACATGAACACCAGGTCCAATAGAGATTCGACATCATTTTAAGTTTGACACCTTTAAAGTTTTACATCAGAGATATACCAGAATGGTAACCCATGGTATATTCTCCTTCATGCTGTCATATCCTGATCCATGTGATTTAATCCACAGGTATGTCTGAACTATCCTTCAATCCAGAATACCCACTGCACCCATCTATGCCTTCCTCTCTTTTAACTGGTATGTCTGAACTATCCTTTAATCTAGAATACCCACTGCACCCCAAACCCCACGTACTCCTTCCTCTGTTTTAACTGGTAAGTCTGAGCTATCCTTTTATCCAGAATACCCACTGCTCCCTGAACACCATCTACTCCTTCCTCTGTTTTAACTGGTACGTCTGAACTATCCTTTAATCCAGTAAATTTTATCACAAGCAGAAAAACCCACTTCATTTTCCACAGAATCTGGAAAATAAATGTCAGTGGGATCTATCAGGATCAACATGTATACCCATCGCAAGTACATTTAAAGAGGGAAAAGGAAAAAGGCGACCACAGGGTATGATGAAATATATATTATTATATCTTTATTAAGGACGTACAAAATCTGGTATAAAATAGGGGAACAGATATACATTTAACCACATATGCGGTCTGAATATCAGGAATATCAGCATAAGGTGCACGTGCCAATAACATTCACACAGAATATAATTATCCCATTAGTATATGGAAGTAAACCTACAGTGATGCATCATACAGCACAAAAGTTCATAGGAGTGGAAAGATCTATATTACACAAAAAGTCAATTGACCAATGGTATCAATAAACAGTAATAGGTGTGATATCATAATATCCCATAAGTCAGATAAGCTCCACATCTCCTACCAAAAGGCAGGAGATTAAGTAGTTAATAGCTCAATTCCCATACATATAGAAAGGAGATATATGTGCAGGATATATGCACAATATATGAATATGTAGAGCTAGAATTTCTGGCTTATAAGATGGCACTCCATTTTGGCACGTATGAGGGAGTTCACATACAGTTATTCATGTGGATGACCTATTGCACGGGGATAGAGGTTATCTCAGCATATCACTCATGTAAATGGCAGGCTAACAACCATGGCCACTATGTATTGGGAGATAAATCCCTGAGCTAGCAGGAACAAGATGGAGTATTTACCTTATGCTGTCTAGACCTGAAAGCAGCCACGCGCTCCGATGCGCATTTCGTTATGATCAACTTCGTCATAACAAAATTTTCGCCTTTTTCCTTTTCTCTCTTTATCCTTTAATCCAGAATACCCACTGAACCCCGAACCCCATCTACTTCTTCCTCTGATTTAACTGGTACATTTGAACTATCCTTTAATCCAGAATATCCACTGCACCCCGAATTCCATCTACTTTTTCCTCTGTTTTAACTTGTATGCTGCTACTTTTTCCCTGACTATAATCCTGTGTATCATACTTCAAATTCTCTGAATGCATATTGATATGTCTGTGTTTTTTCACACCTACCCCTACCCTTCCATCTCATTCTGTCTTTCTCCTGCTTTGATGTAGTCTGAATGTTCCTATTAGCGCTCCAATGTCTTAATTCCCCCTGCTGTGTGGTGTCCTCCTGTTTCCCCCCTCCTCCCTCCTCCCCTCTACTCACACCTGATCCATTTTGTGGGCATTTCAATTGTATAAATTGAGTGAGGCAGGTCAGATATAGACCTTTGTCTGTTATTATACTTGCCATTCTTTGACAATTGAGGATTTCCCGGTCATTAATAGACCACACTCCATCTGTAAAACCCCGCCATTATTTAAAATGGTATTGATTACCGAAAACCAATACCCCAACCTTGCAGAACCCCGTGCCTGCAAGGTACTTGTAACCGGAGCCACTATACCTTCCAAGTGGCTCACCTCCCAATTACTAGTGAAGATTCACTGGCTCTGGACCATATCTACCCCCGCCACAGAACAGGCCAAGTGACCCCTTACTTGGCCTGGACCCGCCACACACCAAGCACTTGCTCCACGCCTTCCCACAAACCCAACACCCATAAATCCAACCTATATCCTTCAAATGCACCTGATCTGCTTTCATATAGTCCCGAGATGACGTCTCCAACTCCCTATGGCGCACCGCAATCCCACCATTATGAGCCACGAATGCTGCCACCACCTTATACCTTCACTCTTGCCTTGTTCATATTGTCCACTGACCTCACAAACTTCCCTCTCCCACGTGCAACAATATCCGACCATACCACCATCAAACCTGGGTGAGAACACCAGAACGTAATAAATCACATCTAATGTTTTTTGATCAATCACAGGACACTCTCACACCCCAACATGCAAGACCAACACATCCAGAGAACGATTCACAGTGCAAAATTATTCAAAATTCGGGCACTACCCTTCCGCAGCTCAATCCCCGAAGTCTCAACAAATTTACCCTTGACATTGATTGGTCTAAACCCGACTGGCGACCATCTGGACGAACATCTACTCGACGAGCTCCTAAAATACATACGAGTGTTCCAGGATCCATATTGAGCAGGGGCCTGGATAAATAAAATTATAAAAGACAACCAAGACAATTCCATAACTACCCGATAATTCAGAACAACACATGAACCGTCAACAAAAACATCCCCCCCAGACAGTGCTGGGCACAACCCCACCAGCCACACTATCTAGGAAGCAATTGAAGCCGAACATACACATGAAATCGGGACGATTCCCACCTACCGATCCTTCTCACTACAACACCTCCTAACCCCCAACGAGGAGCCTCCGTGGCCGCCTTAATACAAAAAGGGGTGCGTACCATATTCGTCCGCCCGCAGTCCAATTCTCTCCCCACACTCATTCAAAAGATGCCCCAAATTGAAATCTAGACAAAAGGAACTGTCCTTATATGTCGCAAACATGGACCCGAGTAACCACCCCTAAATGACAAAAAACGCTGTAACACTGTCATGGGAGACAATCAACACCACAGCCAACATTCCACCCTCTCGTCCAAATTAGCCACGTCCCTTAAGGCCAAACCACCCGCCCTAGTCCTGGACGGGCTCACCAATTCCCCAATTCTAAAGGCCCCCCAAAAAACAAGCCTAACACAAATGCTGCGAAATGAGAGCCCCCTCATATTCCGACCTACAAACCACCTTCAAAACAATCCCCCAACCTTTCCAACAAATCCACCTAAACTGGTCATTGACCAACTCTCACACAAACCCCCACTTCGAAATTCCTTCAACTCCCGGCGCACCCTAAAATGCTTTGACTCATCATGTGCCCACAGCACCAGAACCAAAAGGTGAGTGCCTGTGACCTTCTGCGACACCAGCCAATACAGGCCTTCCGTCTACAAAATCGTTACCTATCAACATCAACATCGCCTGTACATCGCCATACCACCACCCTCCCACAGCATACAAGCAAAATCCTCCCACTCCTGCCATACTTTTCCGTATTGGCTCCCAGTTACCTCAATCACCAATCTGCCGATCAACTGCCCCATGATTACGTTACCAGACTTCATAATACTTCTGGACACTGCCAACCCGCCTCGTCCGCCCAAGGCACTAGCTCTTGAAACCTGCAAAAAACTGAAACCGGGAAAGAGCGCCAGTCACAGAATTGTAACCCGGAACAAGCTGAGCTACCACCTGAGTATTCCAATGCAAACACCACAAGACCCAATGTCGAAGATAGGTCACCACCGGCGGCGACGTAGCTGACAAGGAATTAATCGCAGAAACGACCGCAACAGTAACACAATGAAAGCAAACCTTCCAAACAGCAAATTCCTGCCCTCACAATTCCACAGCTACCACAATAAGAAGATTCCCAGAAGTGCCAGCTTCTGTACCAGGCCTATGCTCCCACCACAACTCCAGCCACTCATCCGCACCAATGCCCCTTATAAAGGCACACTGACCGAACCCGCCGCGTCCGTGTACAACTGTAACACACTATTATGTACCACCTTAGGAAGCCATAACATGCGCACCTTGAACTCCAGCAGAAGCATATCCCAAACTCTCAAATTCTCCTTAACTTCTTTCGTAATGCGCATAAAATGCATTGGGCATGTCTTATCCGCCATAGCCAATGCCAGCCGTCTAGGAAAACCCAACCCATTGGCATAATCCTGCAAGCAAAATCAATCTTGCCCAACAACAATTGAACCTCCTTGAGCCAAACCTTCTTGGCCCCGAAAACCTCCGCCACCGACTGCCTCAAATCCATAGAATCCATACCTGACACATCCCTCACAACCCATTCCACAAACAAACTAAAAGTTTCGAAATAAAAACAAGAAATTAAACACCACATCGGTAGACAACGATTGATATAAAAAACGCTCCAACCACCTGCAACCCAATAAATGCTGGCTCTCTCGGGTGCACCGGCAACAAGCGAAATGCCGATTCCACCTCCGCTGTGCCATTAACGCCCCTGGACCCACTTACCTCACAAACTCCACCGCCCTATTAAATGACACAAACACACCGCCGTCAACTCAGGTGCAATACCAACGTTGACTGATGCCCCCCACCGAATATGACAACTAATAAATCAACGAGACTTGTACGGCTCTTTCTTCGGAAACCAATAGAAACACTCTCAAATTTGCACAGGAGGATACCAAGGTACGTGCCATCCACTCCAACTCAACCTCTTCCTCAACTCAGACTCCACACCCATCGGATGAGCCGTAGTCAAATTTACCTGGCCGAAACAAACTACCTGCCATGTCAGACGGAGTACGAAAACTACACAAAACCAGAACACAATAACTTGGCGGCCTCAACATCAGGGTACTTACTTAGGAACGGCACCATCACCTCGACCGTAAACCTGAGTCATCCCTATTTCGCTGCAACTCTGCCTTTCTTTTACCCCTTTGTAAAACATCGGGCAAAAACTATGGCTGCCTCCACAGCCTGAACATTCATGTTTGAATCTATATAATGCCACAAACTTACACAGTCCTTCGTTTAACTGCCAATATCAACCCTTGCGGAAAGTGGGCGAGACACCTGCCCCCGATCCTGCCGCCCCGGTTCCCCCACGAAAGGGATGAGCAGGAGCTGTCATTAAACACAACCACAAGGAAATATCCTAATGGTCCCACCGCAAGTTTGGATGCAAAGCCTTACGCTGCCAAAGTTGCTCATCCTAGCGCAACCAAGACAAGCCCCCCATACACCCTGTAAGCCTCCCCAATAGCATCCATATACCCAAACAGACGGAACAATGCTCTGGCTCCTTTTTCACCCACTACGCTCACCAAAATAGCTAAGGCTTGCAACCAATTAGCCAACGTTCGCAGTATAAAAGATGATAACGCCGCTTCTCCTCCACCTTCTTAGCGTCACTAGACTTAACCTTATCCAAGTTAAACTTCTCGAGGGGAGCAACGGAAAATTTTTAAACATACTCCCCTTTCCATATCTTTTCCTTCACATCCTCTTTAAGGTGAGCCCCCAACGGGCTCTCAAAACAGACATACACCTCACTCGCGGCCTTTCCATCTAATCTCACCCCCTTATCCTCCTTTTCTTAATCCGCCCCAGTCATGTCTGGCATCGTCACTGCTTGACCCGCACTACCAACATCTTGCTACACCGCAGCCTCAAACGCACTATCCGACACGACCACGGCCAGACCCACCCATGCTACCGCTGTAGACCCCGGCAGGCTACCCACTCCCCTGCCCGTCCCTAAGCTCTGCAGCAAACCTAATAACTGACCTACCACATTCCCATCGACTGATACCCCAGACACCGTCGGTATTCCCACCCCCCTCCTGCCCCACCTAACCTGACATATATGCATTGTTAATGTAAGTGGTCTCACCAGGCTGCCTCGGGGCAGCCGCAACGGAGTCCTCTGCCGTCCATCCCAGTGATGATGATCCGATCACCGATCGCCCTCATGGCCTCTTCTGACCGAGACCACCGACGGGACCCCAGCTCCAAGCCCACCCTGCCGACTGCAGAAGGGCTGTTCCAAAGCCGGGCAATGCTGGGAGCCCCCATCGCACTGGTAGGGTCCGTAACGGCCACCATGGGCCCTGCATCTGAGGATGCTACACGCCGGGTGCGACCCCCCACTAGACCTGGGGGACACCGCTGCTGGTGCTGGCCAGTTCCCCCTGCCCGTGTGCTCCGGGGACTCAGAATGGCGCTGTACCTTCCTGGTCACCGGACGTGACCACCGATAGCGCCCAGCTGCTGAATGTGCTGCAGTGTGACCCTCTAGGCGTTGTAGGCCCCTCCCCTCAGGAAAGCCGCTCCGGCCCCGCTGACTGCGGTGGTGTATGGCCTGTGTTCGTCGGCTGCTCAGCACTCTCCCATCTGCTTGCCTGCCCGGGAGACGCCGCTATACTCCGGGTCCCGGACCAGAAGTAGGCCACAGACTGGCCCGCCCACTTCCAGAGAATCACGTTCCGGCGCGGATTCCTCCCGCCAGCCAGCGTGGGCCCCCCGGCTGGATGGGCACCCACACTGCCGAGGAGGGTCCCCACCGGGGCTCCGAAAATGAGCCCACCTCCCCCTCGCCTCCAGGAATGAGCGCTCTGGTGGCCTGGATCGGTGGCCACGTGCTGTGGGGGGGTAGAGGGGGCAGGTGTCGATGGGGACATACAGGCAGACAAATGGAGGGCTGCACTGCCTGTGCCCCATGCACCGCTGCAGCAGCATGGATCAGAGCCCACAGGGAACCCAGATCTGTTATGCTGGTAAGTTCTATACCTAAACAGCGTCACTAAACTGTCCTAGCTTACCTGGAAATGGAGTGAGGGGTTACTTCCCCCTCTCCACTATAAGCCCCCTTTAGCTCCCCCTCTTCCTACCCTAACCAAACCCCCCAACCAATAGGCACCCTCTGCCTTCCACACATTTTCTTAACCTCTACCTTCCCCCTATTAACTCCTCCCCCCCCGAATGTCATGCTGCCAGTCCACCTTAGGGTTCCCTGGCCTTTCTTTCTCACCCTGCTCTTTTACCATGCTCACATCTGCCCTCACCATATTTGCTTCACTAATCCTCACTCCCCTTCGCTATCCTCTAACCCCTGCACCCTCAAATCAAATAACAATCTCCCCTTCCCTTTACTCCCACCTCACTTCATCTGCAGACCTGCTTCTTAACCTCAGACCTCTCCTACTAAAATATAATACAAGCCGGTCACTCTCCTTCACCCACCTGCTTTCCCTTTCTCTCATTCTTCTTACTGCTGGTAACATACACCCCAATACTGCCCCCCCCATCTCACATATCCCACTAATCCTCACCCCTCATTATTTGCAGATGACACTAAACTCTGCAGGGTAATCAATACAGAGGAGGACAATTTTATATTACAGCAGGATATATGTAAACTAGAAGCTTGGGCTGATAAATGGCAAATGAGCTTTAATGGGGATAAATGTAATGACATGCACTTGGGCAGAGGAAATAAAAGGTAAAATTATGTGTTTAATTGTAAAACACTGGGCAAAACTGTCACTGAAAAAGACCTGGGTGTATGGGTAGATAAACTCACATTTAGTGGCCAGTGTCAGGCAGTTGCTGCAAAGGCAAATAAAATAATGGGATATATTAAAAGAGGCATAGATGCTCATGAGGGGAACATAATTATACCTCTATTCAAGTCATTAGTGCAGGAGTCTCAAACATCCGTAAGGACGCTGGCATCCACTGTGCAGGGGTCCTCCATGGTGCGCTGTGTAAGGGTCCACTGCGGTGCAGTGTGCTGGGGCTTTATTATCACTTACTGCGGCTGCTACGACAAGCTCTGAGCCTCCTTCCCTCAGCTACATCAATGGAAGCTGGCAGGCCAATCAGATCACAGACTCGCAAGTGACGTCGGCCAATCAGAAACCTCAAGTGATGTCATACGCCGACGTCACTTCTGGAATTACTAAAAATGTCAACTTAGTAATGCGGCCCCCCGATATAAATTTTTTTCTATGTGCGGCCCACCAACCTAGCTGAGTTTGAGACCCCTGCATTAGTGCAACCACACTTAGAATACTGTGTACAATTCTGGTCTCTGGTGTATAAGAAAGACATAGCTGAACTAGAGTGGGTGCAGAGATGAGCGACCAAGGTTATTAGAGGACTGAGTGGTATGCAATACCAAGACAGGTTATTAAACTTGGGGTTATTTAGCTTGGAAAAATGAAGGCTTAGGGGTGATATTATAATAATGTATAATTATATGAGGGGACAGTACAGAGACCTTTTTAATGATCATTTTACTCTTAGGCCTGAGACTGGGACAAGGGGGCATCCTCTACGTCTGGAGGAAAGGTTTAATCATAATCACCGACACGGATTCTTTAGTGTAAAAGCAGTGTAAAAACTATAATATTACCAGTTATTTATACTACATTCTTTGATAGGGCGTTGATCCAGGGAACTAGTCTAATTGCTGTATGTGGAGTCAGGAAGGAATTTTTTTCCCCAATGTGGAGCTTAGGGTTGCCAAATGTTTTTTTTTTTGCCTTCCTCTGGATCAACATGTTAGGCTATGGGTTGAACTAGATGGACTTAAAGTTTACTTCAACCTTAAAAACTATGTTATTATGTTACTATGTATGTTACCCCTATCTTTCTTTAAGATAACCTACTGCAATCCCTCACACGTAAAACCCCCACCCCCCTGCTTCCTCTCTCTGGAGCACTTTGGAATGCGTGCTCTGTCTGCAACAAGCTCCATGTCGATGATCTCTTTACCTCCACAACCTTACTTTCCTGGCCCTTACTGAAACCTGGCTGACACCCCTTGACATGGCCTTCCCTGCTGCACTGAGCTATGGTGGCCTCCACTTTACCCACACTTCTCGCCCTGACAACAGACATGGTGGAGGAGTGGGTTTCCTTCTTTCTACAAACTGCTCCTACAACCCAATCAAACCCCACTCTCCATTTTCCTCCCTTCTTTCGAGGTTTACTCTGTCCATATCTACTCTCCCTCTAATCTCCAAATGGCTGTCATATACCGACCACCGGGCTCAGCCACTGCCTTCATTGACAAATTATCCACCTGGCTTCTTCATTCTTCACTTTTTCTCTGCTGACATCCCCACCATCATCTAGGGTGACTTTAATATCCCTACTGACACCTGCCAGCCAGCAGCCTAGAAACTCCTTTCACTCACCTCATCCTGTGGACTTACTCAGTGGTCCTCAACAGCCACCCACACAGACGAACATACACTAAACCTCATCTTTACCCACCTCTGCCTCCTATATAATCTCACAACCTCCCCTCTCACCCTATCTGACTACCATCTCTGTTTCTCATCTTTGTCCTCCTCACATGCCCCTCATGTCCAGCCACTAGCACATCCTTGCAGAAACCTCGCACACCTAGACATTCACAGACTCTCCTCTACCTCTTTCCTCCATATCTTCACTCCATGACACAGACAGTGCCACCACTTTATACAATGCCACCCTCAGCCATAGATTCAAGTCATATACATGGGAATTGGAGAGGGAGATAGTGCCTCACCGTATTCCTTTAGAAAGGGCAGTGCTGGAAATGATGGCAGATCCACCTGAATAGCATTAAAGGGATCCGCACCCAAACTCTAAACCTTTAAGTTCTAGCTAGTAAACTTCCAATCTTAGCCAAAACCCAGTGAATGAGATTAATTCATCCTCTTATGATTATAATGATGACTATGTATTCAAGTCACTTGGGGCTGTCCCCTATGTTCACTATAGGTACTTTAACAGATAAAATGGCGCCACGCTCGTGCTTCTCCTGCAGCAGTGCGCTGGGTGACCAATCTCATTCCCGTGACAAGAACCCGCACCACTTTGCTTCAACCCCTGCCTGCTGCCAGCGTTAACAATAGTCGTTACTACCACCCAAATGACGCGATTCCGTCACCCAGCCCCTCGACGCAGACACCACACGGGAGCCCATTTAATGATTACAAACCAGAGGCAACTGAGACACCCCAGTACTTGATACATGCCTCTTATCATCCTAAAGTAGTGAAAACATTTTCTCAATTTCACTGTGCTTTTGACAAAGATTAGTAATTTACTATGCCTGTAGTACACTTTTAATAGGTAGGGCTGATTTGGGCGTTCCACTGATCCTTTAATAAGAAGAGAAATTCCGGCACCAAAGTTTCTTCATGCTTTTGAAGTTTCATTTTCTTAGTACAAGTTCCAAGAAATCAAGAATAAGGGGCACATAGACCCCACGGCCTGATGCGTTTTGAACTCACTTCGCGATCTTATTCATATTCCTATAGTCTAGGAATAAGAACCGCAGTGATGTTCGAAACGCGTCAGGCTGTGGGGTCTGTGTGCCCCTTATTCTTGATGTGTTGGAACTTATACTAAGAAAATAAAACTTTAAAAGCATGAAGAAACTTTGGGTGCTGGAATTTCTCTTCCAATAGACTCAAGTCGCTCCTCCCATGCATGGCAAAGTGCGACAAATCAACAGGCAACCCTGGCACAACAATCTCATCAAACATTTTGACAAGAAGAATGCACCTGCCAGACGACTTCACTGCCTTCAAACAAACTACACCTTGCCTTGAGAGCAGACCCTCACCTCTGCTAAACAGACCTATTTTACAAACCTTGTATCTTCATTACCTACAACCCAAACAATTGTTCAGCACATTCAACTCTCCTCCTCCGCCCACCACTGCCCCCTCCGACATCACTCATCCTCATCTCTACTGAGGACTTTGCCACATACTTCAAAAATAAGTATTGAACAAACAAGGCAAACCTTTACTGTTCCACCACCCCAACCACTTCATATACAGACCTCTGCCCTTCCTTCACATCCTCCCTCTCCAACATCACTGAAGGAGAGCTTACTCATCTCCTCTCCAAATCACACCTCATCACCTGTGCATTTGACCCCATCACTTCCCACCTCCTCCCCAACCTCACTAACATGCTCATTCCAGCCCTAACCCATCTTTTCAACCTATCACTATCTTCTTGTACTTTCCCCTTTGCTTTCAAGCATGCCACCATCACACCTATCCTCAAAAAGCCAAACCTTGACCTGAGTGCTATGCCCAGCTATCGCTCCATATCGCTGCCCCCATTTGTTTCAAAACTCTTGAGCTTTCCTCCCACCTCTCGTCTAACTCTCTACTTGACAACCACCACTGCACCGAAACTGCTCTGACCAAAATTATCAACGACTTATGACCCGCCCAGGGGTCTGTGGGAACTCAGTATCCGGGCGTTTACTGTAAGGGAGATGTCACTGGTGGCCTGCCAGGACCCGTACCCTGGGGTCACTTGGATAAAAGGGGGAAAAATAATAAAATAAATAATAAAGTCTCGTGACACCACCTGTGTATTCTGTTGAAGGCACTAGCGCTGCTTTAGACCTCCGGGGATGATGGACGGGGCAGCTGGGTGGTACAGCTCCCCACAGGTGGAGCCAGGTCCCCGGGACAATGATGAGGTGACGGGTACTTGCACAGGGAGGTGATTAGGCAGCCGGGCCGCTGCGACAGTCTCTAGGACGGAGGGGTTCAGGGATGGACAAACTAACACACACACTGTGGATCGTTTCTGTACCTTTACTGATGGTATTGCAGGCACTGTCCAGGGTACACTCCAGGTGGTCGGGATGGAACTTTTGGATTTCCATAGTGAGTGATGGATAAGGCCTCCTTGTTTCCTTTCCCTCGTTGAAGTTTCTGACTTGTGTAAAACTAAACCTGATCTCCTCTGTGTCTTTCTCTCACCCGTTCTGTAGTGTCGAGAACCTTTGTGTGGGCTACTGCTATGACTTCTCCTGCGGTCCCTGGATCCCCTATTGGTTGTGTGGCAGGTGTCCGGGAGACTGGATTGAATCGATATTTCTGCTGGGCTTGATGCTCTCCTGCAGACTCGGTTTCTGGTGTCCGGTTTGCTTCCTGGGGAGAATCAGTATGGCTCCTCTGCCCCCAGTCTGCTCCTCTACTCTTTAAGCCTTGTCTTCGACCTCACTCGCAAGCCCTCACACTGGCTAGGCTGGTCAACTGGCTTGGGGTTAGCACAGCTCCGACACACCAGGCCGTCTTCACAGTTCTTTTAGCGACTGCACACTCTAACTAACTCCTTCCCCAGCACCAGTATTTATAAGGGATCTTGATTAAAGGCAGCAAGTGGAGCTCCCCCTACTGTTCTGGGGTGGAAGGTGTTGGGTGTATGTAGGTTACCTGTTGTGGAAATCCATCCATGCCATAGGTTTTCCTGTGGCTACCTGTTATGGCAGGGTGCCACATTCCCCCCTAGTTATCTTCAGTACTCCTGGACTGAGAAGCATTTTCAAAACATTTAAAGGGATCCTGTCACCCCCAAAACGCATCCTAAGATATTGAAACATGTCCCTGCAGCCTCCCATCAGTTAATCCCACACTCCTTTTTGCTAATAAATGTATCCTGTGAAAGTGAAGAAAAACGTTATAGCACTTACTCATTAGTGATGATAATGAGTGTAGTGGCTATTCTTTAGTCACCCAGGCGGGCCCATGTCGTCATGATAGCACGCCTTAATAGGCATGATCTGCAAGGCATAATGTTTTCAGCGCCTCCCAGCGCTCCTCAGCGCTGGTGAGGCTGTAATGGGGCTCTAATGACGCGAAAAGCATCATTTCCGGTATCGGGTTACGTCAGTACACCCATGCCGCATGCGCAGTGCAGGGCTTGAAGCCCGCAGAGCAGCGTGGGTGTACTGACGTCACCCGCTGCCGGAAATGACCCGATTCCCTTCATTAGAGCCCCATTACAGCCTCGCCAGCACTGAGGAGCGCTGGGAGGCGCTGAAAACATTATGTCTTGCAGATCACGCCTATTAAGGCATGCTATCATGATGACATGGGCCCGCCTGGGTGACTAAAGTATAGCCACTATACTCATTATCATCACTAATGAGTAAGTGCTATAACGTTTTTCTTCACTTTCACAGGATGCATTTATTAGCAAAAAAAGAGTGTGGGATTACTGATGGAAGGCTGCAGGGACATGTTTTAATAACTTAGGAGGCGATTTGGGGGTGACAGGATCCCTTTAACAACAAAATCAATAACAGGTATTATGTACATAGTTTTAAAGGGAAAAATATACAAAAACCACTGAAAAATGGTAAAAAGTAAAAATAAAGTGCAGTCTATACAGTGCTCATTGACTCTCTTGATCTTTCCTCCTCAAGTTGCATGGTCCACAGTTTTGTGGGTAGCTGGCCAGGTAGTCACTGGGGAGAATAAAGTCTCTTTGAGGCTCTTAGAGTGTTCGTTTCTTAATACCTTCACTGTCCTCAAACTAGACTTCTCCGACTCACTAACTCTCTGTGTGGTTCCTGCTCCTTCTACCCTACCGCTCCTCCCACCGGGACCGGTTACCCTGGTAACGGGTGGCCAATTGGTTCCCTATGTTAGGTGTAGGGATGCTGGGATGAGAGCCTCAGGTTGACTTTACACTCCCCGATGACAGGAATACTGCACACTCAGTTATGGGTGCAGAACCCCTACTGTGGAGCACTGTCCAGTGGGGCGCCACACTTACTCACAGCCAAAGATAACAGACATTTCTCCATCCTCCTCCTTCTACACCTGTCCTCTGCTGTCGACATGGTCGACTACTGCCTACTGCTGCAGATTCTCCAGGAGAGGGCATGGTCTTTGATGCCTTGGCATTAAAGACCATGCCCTCTCCTGGATCGCCTCATACCTTTCCAGCCGAACATTTAGCATCTCCCACTCCTACATAACCTCCTCATCCCGCCCTCTTTCTGTTGGGGTCTCTCAAGGCTCTGTCCTGGGGCCCCTACTTTTTTCAATCTATACCATTGGCCTAGAACAACTCCTAAAGTCCCATGGCTTCCAGTACCACTTGTATGCTGATGACACTCAGATCTACCTCTCTGGCACAGACGTCACTTCCCTGCTGTCCAGAATCCCAGAGTGCTAGTCAGTCATATCCTCCTACTTCACCTCTCGCTTCCTAAAACTCAATGTAGACAAAACCGAACTTATCATCTTTCCTCCATCTCATGTATCTTCCCTGCCCGATCTATCCATTATGGTAAATGGCATAATACCCTCTCCCACACCTGAAATCCACTGCCTCGGAGTAAATCTCGATCCTGTTCTTCAAACTACACATCCAAACTCTCGCCACCTCCTGCCGCCTTCAGCTCAAAAATATTTCCAGAATCCGTCTTTTCCTCAGCCCTCAATCTACTAAAACTCTTGTACATGCCCTCATCATCTCCCTCCTCGATTACTGCAACATCCTCCTCTGTAGCCTTCCCGCCATCTCTCTTGCACCACTCCAGTCTGTCCCCAACTCTGCTGCCCGACTAATGCAACTCTCTCCTGGCTGCTCCCCTGTTTCTCCCTCTGCAAATCTCTTCACTGTCTCAAAATTCCACAATTAATCCAGTTCAAGTTGCTAACACTGACCTACAAAGCCATTCATAACCTGTCCCCTCCCTATATCTCCGAACTAATCTCCCAATATCTTCCCTCACGTAATCTTTGAATCTCTCAAGACCTCCTTCTTTCCTCCGCACTTATTTGTTCCTCACACAACTGCCTCTAAGATTTCTCCCATCCTCTGGAATTCTGCGCCCCAACACATCCAATTATCCTCCACACTCTGATTCGTCACACGAAACCTGAAAACTCATCTCTTCAGGACAGGTACAGCCTGCAATGACCATTCTGCCACCTCAGCACCACTAGAGCCGCTGATGCACCCCGACCTTCTATCTCTTCCCCATTATCTTGTAAGTCAGCAGGTACATGATCCTTTCCCCTCTAGACCAGTCTGTCATTGTTAATCTTAATGTAAACTATATCTATAATTCTGTATGTAACCCCTTCTCATGTACAGCACCATGGACATAATGGTGCTATATAAATAAATAATAATAATAATTATGTCCACAAATTGGGCAATTTTCAATAAACCAACACAACAGCAAGGGCTATCTCTGCCTTTAACAATGCCAAGGAGGGAGAAGTTGCAGAACATGGTGAAGGGATACTTAAATGACCATACGTGCGTCCTTTCTGACACTTCTGTTCCCTTTAATTATTGGGTGTCCAAGCCAAACACTTGGCCCGACTTCTCCTTATACGCCTTGGAGGTGCTGGCCTGCCTGGCTAGTAGTGTGATGTCAGAGCGTGTTTTCAGTCCCGTTGGGTCAATCATCACTGATAGGCACACATGCCTCTCAATGGAAAATGCAGACAGACTTACTCTGATTAAATTCAACAAGGACTGAATATCTCCACAGTTTGTAATCCCTCCAGATCACAGCAAGCCAACCTAAATTCATCAAAAATGCTGATTCATGCTACTGCTGTTAATGCCAAACTCTTCCCTTAAAAACTCATTTCCTTCCTTTGTCAATCATGACTCAGCCCATAGGACTATTTTTTACAAACCCTATGCACATTGCACAGTGGACATACTAGGACAGTATTCTTACTCCAGCCTAACTACTATTTGTGATTGGAGGCCCTTGGGATGGTGGCTATCTGCATCAACCAGGACTCAGCCCATAGGATATTTTTTACAAACTCTATGCACATTGTGCAGTGGAAAAACTAGAACAATATTCCTAATGTAGCCTAACTATTATTTCTAATTGGAGGCCCTTGGAATGGTGGCTTCCTGCATCAACCAGGACTCAGCCCATAGGGCTACTTCTTACATACCCTATGCACATCATGCAGTGGACAAACTTGGACATTATTCCTACTTCAGCCTAACTACTACACCATATTTCAAATTATTATGCAAATGATCTTTTTCTCTGATTTTCCTAAATGGTCAATGCAAATGACAATCAGTGCAATAAGAGTCATCACCCATTATAGTATACATCAAATTTTATTGAAGAAACCCCCCAATGATAACAGTATAATGTTCAAAATAAAAAAAAAAAAAACTCTAAATGCACTGTTCCAAATTATTAGGCACAGAAGAGTTTCTAAACATTTGATATGTTTGAAAGAACTGAAAATGCTCATTTGTTAAATTTGCAGCATTAGAAGGTCAGATTCAATGTAATAAAAATCTATTTAACTCCAAAACATCCTAACAGGCCAAGTTACATGTTAACATAGGAACCCTTCTTTGATATCACCTTCACAATTCTTGCATCCTTTGAACTTGTGAGTTTCTGGAGAGTTTCTACTTGTATTTCTTTGCGTGATGTCAGAATAGCCTCCCAGAGCTGCTGTTTTGATGTGAACTGCCTCCCACCCTCATAGATCTTTTGCTTGCTTATATTCCAAAGGGTCTCTATAGGGTTGAGGTCAGGGGAAGATGGTGGCCACACCATGAGTTTATCTCCTTGTATGCCCATAGCAGCCAATGACACAGACGTATTCTTTGCAGCATGAGATTGTGCATTCTCATGCATGAAGATGATTTTGCTCCTGAAGGCACGTTTTTGCTTTTTGTACCATGGAAGAAAGTTCTCAGTCAGAAACTCTATATACTTTGCAGATGTCATTTTCACACCTTCAGGAACCTTAAAGGGGCCTACCATCTGTTCTCCAATGATTCCGGCCCAAAACATGACTCCTCCACCTCCTTGCTGATGTCGCAGCCTTGTTTGGGACATGGTGGCCATCCACCAACCATCCACTACTCCATCCATTTGGACCAGGGTTGCTCGGCACTCATCAGTAAGTAAGAATTAGTCTTCATGTACAGTATGTCTGGGTCCACTGCAACCGTTTCTGCTTGTGAGCACTGATTAGGGGTGGCCGAATAGTAAGTTTAAGCACCACAGAAAGCCTTTGAAGGATCCTACACCTTGAGGTTCAAGGGACTCCAGAGGCACCAGCTTCAAATATCTGTTTGCTGGTTTGTAAGGCCTTTTTAGCAGCTGCTCTCTTAATTTGATGAACGTGCATGGCAGAAACCTTCCTCATTCTGCCTTTATCTGTTAAAGAAGGGGGAGGTAGGCGGACACAATTATGTGATCCTCCGGTCACACGTTAAATGTAATACTTAAAAGTAGGGGAGAGTAAAGAAACGTGTAAATGAGACCGGGATCTAGAACAAATTAATCAAATAGGGAGATTAGATAAAGAATTGTATTTATTAAACACTAGCTGTGAGCCCGATGCAAATGCATCGGGATTCTAGAACGTGCGTTAATTAGATTATAGTAGCTATATTATTTTTTTTTTTTATTTATTTTTTTTATTTCCAATTTTTTTGAATAACTTAATGTCATGAATATTTTATTTATTAGTTTTATTTTATTAGAATTAGTTAATGTTATGAATTTTTATATGGAATATTTTTTTTTATTATTTATGATTTTATTATTGTAATTATTTATTATAGAATATTTTTAGAATATATTATTTTTTTTTTATTTTAATTGTTTTTTTTTTTATTTGAGTAATTTGAATTTCTTAGAATTAGTTAATGTTATTAATATTTTAATTATATATATATATATTTTTTTTTTTATTTTGATTTATTTTAATATTTATTATTTTTATTATTTGTATATTAATTTTTTATTTTAATGAAATTTATTTGTATTAGATTATTTTTTTTTATTTAAATTAGTTAATTTAATTAATATATTAATTTTATATATTATTTTATTTTTTTTTTTTATTTTATTGGGGGTGTGTGAATACTTTTTGGGGGGGTGTAAGGACTTTTTGGGGGAAGGGGGGTTGAATACTTTTGGTGGTGAATACTTTGGGGGTTGAATACTTTTTGGGGGTGAATACTTTTTGGGGTGTGAATAGTTTTTGGGGGTGTGTGAATAGTTTTTGGGGGTGTGTGAATAGTTTTTGGGGGGTGTGAATAGTTTTGGGGGGTTAATACTTTTTGGGGGGGTGTTGAATAGTTTTTGGGGGTGTATGTTTTGGGGGGGTCAATACTTTTTGGGGGGGGTTTGGTAATACTTTTTGGGGGGGTGAATACTTTTTGGGGGGTGTGTGAATACTTTTTGGGGGTGTGTGAATACTTTTTGGGGGTGTGTGAATACTTTTTGGGGGGGTGTGAATACTTTTTGGGGGGGTGTGAATACTTTTTGGGGGGGTTGAATACTTTTTGGGGGGGTTGTATTTTGGGGGTGTGAATACTTTTTGGGGCTGAGTGCTCGCAATGGCCGCGAAGTGGGCATTGCGAGTCGCTGGCCGAAAATCGAACCAGAGGCTCGGCCACAAAGTTAGCGATTTACCGCTCAGGCAGCGACTCGCGCTACATGAGCGGTAAATCGCTAACTTTGTGGCCGAGCCTCTGGTTCTATTTTCGGGCAGCGACTCGCAATGGCCGCTTCGCGGCCATTGCTCGCGCTCAGCCAGCGACTCGCAATGGCCTCGCGGCCATTGCTCGCGCAGGCCAACTGGTGACGTCACAGAGTGACATAGCCACGGTCTTTTCGGGGTCCGACACGGAAGTGCCTACGGCAATTATATAGTAGATATATATATCAGTACGATGGTATATGGTGGTAATTAGAGCACATGTATAGCAGCACTATAGTATATGGCGGTAGATTATAGTAAATGTATAGCAGCACTATAGTATATGGCGGTACATTACAGTACATGTATAGCAGTGCTATGGTATATGGCGGTACATTACAGTACATGTATAGCAGCACTATGGTATATGGCAGTACATTATAGCACATGTATAGCAGCACTATGGTATATGGCAATACTGCGGTCACCGCGGTCCCCCACTCCTCCTGGCCCCCGGTTGTCCACAGTAAAATTAAAAAAATCCTCAGTGAGGATACTCACCTGTCCGGCGGCTCGCTCCACCTCCGCCTTGTAGGTCCTACAGGCCTTTAGGACCTGTAGTTGCCTGGGCAAGCGATCAGCTGAGGAGGGGAGGGGGGGCAGGATTGTGTTGGGGGGGCAGAATGAAGCGAGCGGGGCAGGATGGAGCGAGCGGGGCAGGATGGAGCGGGAAGGGGGGGCAGGATGGAGCGGGAGGGGGCAGGATGGAGCGGGAGGGGGCAGGATGGAGGCGGGGGAAACAGGATGAAGCCGGGGGAAACAGGATGAAGCCGGGGGAAACAGGATGGAGCGGGGGGGAACAGGATGGAGCGGGGGGGAACAGGATGGAGCGGGGGGGAACAGGATGGAGCGGGGGGGAACAGGATGGAGCCGGGGGGAACAGGATGGAGGCGGGGCAACAGGATGGAGGCGGGGCAACAGGATGGAGGCGGGGGAGGGGGGCGGCAGGATGGAGCGAGCAGGGCAGGATGGAGGCGGGGGAGCAAGAAGAGCGGGGGGCAGGATGGATTGAGCGGGGCAGGATGGAGGCGGAGGAGCAGGATGAAGCCGAAGGGGCAGGATTGAGCAGATGAGCAGAATGGAGCAAGCGGGGCCGGATGAGTAAGCGTGAGGGCAGGATGGAGGCAGGGGAGCAAGAACAGCGGGGGTGAGGATGGAGCGAGCAGGGCAGGATGGAGTGAACGGGGCAGGAAGTAGTGAGTGGGGCAGGAAGGAGCAAGGGGGGCAGGATGGTGGGTGGGGGGGCAGGATGGTGGGTGGCGGAGCAGGATGGAGGGGGCGGGGCAGGATGGAGGCGGAGGGGCAGGATGGAGGCGGAGGGGCAGGATGGAGGCGGAGGGGCAGGATGGAGCCGGAGGGGCAGGATGGAGCCGGAGGGGCAGGATGGAGTCGGAGGGGCAGGATGGACGGAGCGAGGCAGGATGGAGAAGGCAGGATGGAGAAGGCGGGGCAGGATGGAGACGGCAGGGCAGGATGGAGACGGCAGGGCAGGATGGAGACGGCAGGGCAGGATGGAGACGGCAGGGCAGGATGGAGACGGCAGGGCAGGATGGAGACGGCAGGGCAGGATGGAGACGGCAGGGCAGGATGGTGGCGGGGAGGGGGGGGGGGGGGGAGGATGGAGGCGGCGGGGCAGGATGTTGGCGGGGGGTGAGGATGGTGGTGGGGGTGCGGGATGGAGTCGGGGGGGCAGGATGGTGTTGGGTGGGGCAGGATGGATAGGGGGGGGCAGGATGGAGGCGCTCCTCCTGACCCCCTCCGCTCCCCGTGGCACCCGTCCCTCTGGGCCTCCAGTCTCTGCGGCCCCCCTCCCTCTGGGGCTGCACACCCCCCTCCCCCCTCCTTCATGGTGATAATAAAACTAAAAAAACCTCAGTGAGGATACTTACCCTGCGGCGGCTCGCACCAGCCGTCTTGTAGGTGGCAGGACAGGACCTGTCGTTGGCTGGGAAACCGATCTGCTGGCGGTCAGTGGGCAAAGCGAGCGTCAGTGGGCAGAGTGGGGGATGAGTGGGAAGAGCAGGGGTTAGTGGGCAGAGTCATTGGGCAGAGCAGGGGTCAGTGGGCAGAGCTGGGGTCTGTGGGCAGAGCTGGGGTCAGTGGGCAGAGCTGCGGTCAGTGGGCAGAGCTGCGGTCAGTGGGCATGGTCAGTAGCCAGAGGGGGGGGGTAAGTGGGCAGAGCAGGGTCAGTGGGCAGAGCGGGGGTGAGTGGGCAGAGTGGGGGGTGAATGGGCAGAGCAAGGTCAGTGAGCAGGATTTGGGGGTCAGTGGTCAGAGCAGGGTCATAGCGGGGGTCAGTGGTCAGAGCAGGGGTTAGTGGGCAGAGTGATTGGGCAGAGCAGGGGTCAGTGGGCACAGTCAGTAGGCACAGCAGGGGTTAGTGGGAAAAATCAGTGGGCAGAGCAGGGGTGAGTGAGCAGAGCAGGGGTGAGTGGGCACAGTCAGTGAGCAGAGCAGGGGTCAGCGGGCAGAGCGGGGGTGAGTGGGCAGAGCAGGGTTTAGTGGGCATAGCAAGGGTTATTGGGCACAGTCAGTGGGCAGAGCAGGGGTTAGTGGGCAGAGCGGCGGTCAGTGGGCACAGTGAGTGGGCAGAGAAGGGTCAGTGGGTAGAGCATGGGTGAGTGGGCACGGTCAGTTGGCAGAGCAGGGGTCAGTGGGCATGGTGAAAGGGCAGAGCGGGGGGTGAGTGAACAGAGGGTGGTCAGTGGGCAGAGCAGGGTCAGTGGTAAAAGCAGGGGTGAGTGGGCAGAGTGGGAGTAAATGAGCAGAGCAGGGTCAGTAGGCAGTGTGAGGGGTCAGTGGGCAGAGCATGGTCAGTGGGCAGTGTGAGGGGTAAGTGGGCATAGCATATTAAGTGGGCAGTGTGAGGCGTGAGTGGGCAGTGTGAGGGGTCAGTGGGCAGTGTGAGGGGTGAGTGGTCAGAGCAGGGTCAGTGGGCAGAGCAGGGTCAGTGTGAGGGGTGAGTGGGCAGAGCAGGGTCAGTGGGGTGTGTGAGGGGTCAGTGGGCAGAGCAGGGTGAGTGGGCAGTGTGAGTGGTCAGTGAGCAGAGCAGGGTCAGTGGGCAGAGCAGGGTGAGTGGGCATTGAGGGGTCAGTGGGCAGAGCATGTTCAGTGGGCAGAGGAGGGTCAGTGGGCAGTGTGAGGGGTCAGTGGGCCGAGCAGGGTGAGTGGGCAGAGCAGGGTCAGTGAGGGGTGAGTGGGCAGAGGATGGTCAGTGGGCAGAGCAGGGTCAGTGTGAGGGGTCAGTGGGCAGTGAGGGGTGAGTGGGCAGAGCATGGTGAGTGGGCAGAGCAGGATGAGTGGCCAGTGTGAGGGGTCAGTGGGCCGAGCAGGGTGAGTGGGCAGAGCATGGTCAGTGGGCATAGTGGGGGTGAGTGGGCAGAGAGGGGGTGAGTGGGCAGAGAGGGGGTCAGTGGGCAGAGCAGGGTCAGTGGTCAGAGTGGGGGTGAATGGGCAGAGCAGGGTCAGAGAGGGGGTCAGTGTGCAGAGTGGGGGTGAGGGGGCAGAGAGGGGGTCAGGGGGAAGAGTAGGGGGGTGAGTGGGCAGAGTGGGGGTGAGATGGGCAGAGCAGGATGAGTGGGCAGAGTGTGGGTGAGGGGGCAGAGAGGGGGTGAGGGGGCAGAGTAGGGGGGTGAGTGGGCAGAGTTTGGGGGTGAGTGGGCAGAGTGGGAGTCAGTGGTCAGAGTGGGGGTCAGTGGGCAGAGCACGGTCAGGGGCAGAGTGGGGGTCAGTGTGCAGAGTGGGGGCAGAGAGGGGGTGAGGGGGCAGAGTAGGGGGGTGAGTGGGCAGAGTTTGGGGGTGAGTGGGCAGAGTGGGAGTCAGTGGTCAGAGTGGGGGTCAGTGGGCAGAGCACGGTCAGGGGCAGAGTGGGGGTCAGTGTGCAGAGTGGGGTGGTGAGGGGGGCAGAGAGGGGGGTGAGGGGTAAGAGTTGGTGGGTGAGTGTGCAGAGTTGGGGGTCAGTGGTCAGAGTGGGGGTCAGTGGTCAGAGTGGGGGTCAGTGGTCAGAGTGGGGGTCAGTGTGCAGAGTGGGGGTGAGGGGGGCAGAGAGGGGGTGAGGGGGAAGAGTAGGGGGGTGAGTGGGCAGAGTGGGGGTCAGTGGTCAGAGTGGGGGTCAGTGGGCAGAGCAGGGTCAGGGGCAGAGTGGGGGTCAGTGTGCAGAGTGGGGGTGAGGGGGGCAGAGAGGGGGTGAGGGGGAAGAGTAGGGGGGTGAGTGGGCAGAGTTTGGGGGTCAGTGGGCAGAGTGGGGGTCAGTGGTCAGAGTGGGGGTCAGTGGGCAGAGCAGGGTCAGAGTGGGGGTCAGTGTGCAGAGTGGGGGTCAGTGTGCAGAGTGGGGGTGAGGGGGCAGAGAGGGGGTGAGGGGAAGAGTAGGGGGGTGAGTGGGCAGAGTTTGGGGGTCAGTGGGCAGAGTGGGGGTCAGTGGTCAGAGTGGGGGTCAGTGGGCAGAGCAGGGTCAGAGTGGGGGTCAGTGTGCAGAGTGGGGGTCAGTGTGCAGAGTGGGGGTCAGTGTGCAGAGTGGGGGTGAGGGGGAAGAGTTGGTGGGTGAGTGGGCAGAGTGGGGGTGAGTGGTCAGAGTGGGGGTCAGGGGCAGAGAGGGGGTCAGTGTGCAGAGTGGGGGTCAGTGTGCAGCGCAGGGGGATGAGTAGGCAGAGTAGGTTAGATCGGAACAGGACCTTTGATGACGTCACGATCATGTGATCTGTGACTCCACCCATCATCGTGACGTCATCAGAGGTCCTCAAGCAGGATGAAGAGAGATCGCGTCTGGCTGGAAGGAGCTGTGGTAAGAGGCCGGGGGGGGTGACCGGACAGTGGAGGGGGTCTGTGCTGACGTGGGGGGTGACCGGACAGTGGAGGGGGTCTGTGCTGACGTGGGGGGTGACCGGACAGTGGAGGGGGTCTGTGCTGACGTGGGGGGTGACCGGACAGTGGAGGGGGTCTGTGCTGACGTGGGGGGTGACCGGAGAGTGGGGGGGGGGCGATCGGGGAGCGGAGGGGCAGTGGTGATAGGCTGGGGGTGACCGGGCAGTGGAGGATGGCTATGGTGACAGGCAGGGGGGTGATGGGGCAGCGGGGGGAAGTGTTGTGACAGGCGGGGGTGAGCGGGCAGTGGAGGATGGCTATGGTGACAGGCAGGGGGGTGATGGGGCAGGCAGCGCGGGCAGGAGGAGGATCATCACTATTAATATGTGTGCTGACAGCGGCGACGGCTCGCAATGCCCGCTACGCGGGCAATGCTTCGCCGTGGTGACGTCACATAGTGACAAAGCCACGGCACGTCGGGGGCCGACACAAAACGTGCTACGGCAATTATATAGTAGATATATCAAAGGTGCATCACAAAAACCAAAACACGACAAAAGGTTAAAAGCAATTAAAAGGTGAAAACATCACCATCACAATATGTTCCAAGCTCGTGTATATACTAATCAAAGTATCGCAAGTAATGTACACTGAAAAATCCTCAGTTGTATGTCACAAAGCCCATCCTAGATGTTTTTAGCCGCTAGGTTGGACCACCATATAGGCTGAAAAGTGTCTGCAATAGACAATACAGATTATCACAGATTGTTGTAGGCACAGATAATAAAAAGTGCTTATGCAAAGAGTATATGGATCAATATATCAGTATTATATACTCAAGTTCAATAGGGACAGTCATCTGCCTCCTTAAAAACAATCCTGTGCAGGCAAAATGTGATATATACAATGTTGGATGGTCCAAACAGATACATATTTTGCAGAAATTGCAGATTAACTTGTATGGTTACAGAGAACCACCAACATGAAGGAGTAACCCTAGTAGGAGCACACAGCTAAATATAAGCAGACAAATTAGAAAGAACATCGGTATGTTACCCATGCCAAGAGGTCATACCCGGTTTGCGGTATGACCTTGTGAGCTCAGAATGAGCTGGAATAGCGGCACATACACCCGACGCGTGTCGCTGTCACGCCGGACAGCTTCCTCAGGGGAGATTGTGCTGGCATATTGAAAGTGTCCAGGACTTTTATGATGCCCAGGCGCGTGTAAGCGTCCGTTATCCGGTGCAGAATACCGGAAGTGATTGAATCGTCCGGTAACCGGAAGTGACATTACGGAGTATGGAGATATACCAGGGGGAAGCGCATGATCGTCGCATAGCGACCATCACGCGTGTGCAGACCAGCCGGTCAAAGAGTGCTAGGTATAAGGAAGTGGGCCACCTCCTCAGAGATGTTAGCAAGTGTCATCAACAAATATCAAGAAAGGAAAAGGGTAATTTAAATCCAGGTGGACAGGAAGAAACAGAGGGGAGCCTTAAACAAATAAAAAGTTAACCAGATTAAATCAATCACAGAGAACACCTATAAATAACATATAGGTATAAATTGTTAAAAAGACCTATTCAGAAAAATTTAACATATACTGGCAATCCTGAACTTTGCCAAAACAGACTGGTTTATGTTTTCCTATTTTAAGATCTAAAAAGATAAATCTGATGCTTAATTTATATTGTCGGTTAAGTCTACGCCAAACAAGAATATAAGTCTTCAAAAAGGAGATGAATTAATCCTCCATGACAATGTCCATTTTCTTGAATACATCAAACGTTACTGACAATAGTATGTGAAGTGGTGTCTCCATCAGATAGGGTATTTCGCATCCAATGGTCCATTATTGGAGCAGGTTATCCAAGAGGAATCTCTCTGGGGTGAGAAAATGTTATAAAGATCAGTTGATCCTAAGGGAAGAGAAGATTCAAAACAAAAATAACTCAAAAAGTACTCCAGAAACATACCAATTCCCCAAAACGGGAAGGTGTGAACACCGATTTATAAATTTAGAAGCCAAGAAAAGGGGCTATGGCGAAGTCTGTTCCATTTTTTATATACTTAATTTCTTATAGGAGCCATTAAAAAGTAGTTCCTCGTTGATGCCATGTGGAGCCAAGCTCCGAAGATTGAAGATCCACTTACCATATATACTCGAGTATAAGCCGAGTTTTTCAGCACAAAAATTGTGCTGAAAAGTGCCCCCCTCGGCTTAAAACTCGAGTCACAGTGAAGGCTCAGTGGGGTGGGGGGTGATCAAGAGCTGGAGGAGGCGGGGGGAGGCTGCAGTAGGAGCGGGCGGTCACGTGCCCCCGCTTATTAGCGCAATGCAATATGCACTGCATCCCCCTGTCCATCAGTGGCAGGGGGAGTGGTGCATATTACATTGCGCTATGTAAGCGCCCCCCCCCCCCCATCAGTGGTATACAGGCCCCCCTTGCTGCCGCACACTTGTAAAATAATACATCATTCATACTTATCCCTATCGCTCTGTCACTGCGCGTCCTCCGGTCTTCTTCCTGCTTGTACCCGGCGTCATGTGACCGGCACAGAAGCAATGATGTCATCGCTGATGCGCCTGCCTCAGGAATAGAAGCCGGGTACAAGCAGGAAGAAGACCGGAGGACGCGCTGTGACAGAGCGACAGGGATAATTATTGATGATGTATTATTTTACAGATGTCCGGCAGCAAGGGGGGACTGTATACCACTGATGGGGTGGGCCTGTATACCACTGATGGGGTGGGCCTGTATACCACTGATGGGGTGGGCCTGTATATACCACTGAGGGGGAACTGTATATACCACTGATGGGGGGCTGTATATGCCACTGAGGGGGGCCTGTATATACCACTGAGGGGGGGACCTGTATATACCACTGATGGGGGGCTGTATATACCACTGATGGGGACGGTAACCACTGATGTGGGGCCTGTATATACCACTGATGTGGGGCTTGTATTTACCACTGAGGCGGGGCCTGTATATACCACTGATGTGGGGCCAGTATATATCACTGATGGGGGGCCTTTATATACCACTGAGGGGGGCCTGTATATATCACTGATGGGGGCTGTATATACCACTGATGGGGGCTGTAACCACTGATTGGAGGCCTGTATATACCACTGATGTGGGGCCTGTATATACCACTGATGGGGGGCTGTATATACCACTGATGGGGGGCTGTAACCTCTGATGGGGGGCCTGTATATACCACTGATGGGGGGCCTGTATATATCACTGATGGGGGGCCTGTATATACCACTGAGGGGGGGCCTGTATATACCACTGATGGGGGCTGTATTCCACTGATGCGGGCTGTAACCTCTGATCGGGGGGAACTGTATACCGGTGATGGGGGATTATACACCAATAATGGGGGGCCATTTATCATGATGAGAGGGTCTGTATACCGTGATGAGAGTCTACTTCATTTCCCCCCTAGGCTTATACTCAAGTCAATAAATTTCCCTAGTTTTGGAGGGTAAAATTTAGGGGCCTCGGCTTATACTCGGGTCGGCTTATACTCGAGTATATAAGGTACCGTATATACTCGTGTATAAGCCGACCCATGTATAAGCCGACCCCCCTACTTTTGCCCCCAAAAGCTGGTAAAAGTTATTGACTCGCGTATAAGCCTAGGGTATGAAATGCAGCAGACCCCATCCTATTATATAGCCCCCCGTCACTGGTATATAGCACCCCTCAGTAATGGTATACAGGCCCCTCAGCAGTGGTATTATACAGGCCCCTCAGCAGTGGTATACAGGCCCCTCAGCAGTGGTATACAGGCCCCTCAGCAGTGGTGGTATGCAGGCCCCTGTGCAGTGTATGCAGGCCCCTGTGCAGTGTATGCAGGCCCCTTGCAGTGTATGCAGGCCCTGTGCAGTGTATACAGACCCCTGTGCAGTGTATACAGGCCCCTGTGCAGTGTATACAGGCCCCTGGCAGTGTATACAGGCCCCTGTGCAGTGTATACAGGCCCCTGTGCAGTGTATATAGGTCCCTCTGCAGTGTATACAGGCCCCTCTGCAGTGTATACAGGCCCCTCTGCAGTGTATACAGGTCCCTGTGCAGTGTATACAGCCCCTCTGCAGTGTATACAGGCCCCTCTGCAGTGTATACAGGCCCCTGTGCAGTGTATACAGGCCCCTCTGCAGTGTATACAGGCCCCTCTGCAGTGTATACAGGCCCCTGTGCATGTATACAGGCCCCTCTGCAGTGTATACAGCCCCTCTGCAGTGTATACAGGCCCCTCTGCAGTGTATACAGGCCCCTGTGCAGTGGTATACTGCCCAAAGTGGTGGTATACTGGCCCCCAGCAGTAACACACAGCCCCCCCTCCTTAGTATGTCCCCCCAGGCTGCGGCACCTGTTAAAATAACAAACGTTGCATACATCACCTTTCCGGCGCAGCTCCTCCGGTCCCAGCTTCTTCCTTCTTGTGCCGGCACAAGAAGGAAGAAGCCGGGACCGGAGGAGCGGAGGAGCTGCGCCGGAAAGGTGATGTATGAAACGTTTGTTATTTTAACAGGTGCCGCAGCCTGGGGGGACATACTAAGGAGGGGGGGCTGTGTACCACTGCTGGGGGCCAGTGTAGTGCAATATGCACGGCATCCCCCCGCCGCTGATAGATGGGGGGATGCTGTACATATTCATTACACTAATGAGGCGGCCCCATGTGACCGCCCGCGGTCACTGCGGCCCCCTCCTGCCTCCTCCAGCCACCGGTCACAGCCCCCCCCCCCCCTCTGCAAAAACCGAGTGACTCGCGTATAAGCCGAGGGGGGGGGACTTTTCAGCCCAATTTTTGGGCTGAAAAACTCGGCTTATACGCGAGTATATACGGTACTTTCTCTCCTAAGGAGATCATCTGTGAGATGTTTTCTATGGATAGAAGGCGGGGCCTTATCGATTATGATAATTCTGAGGCCCCTAGAAGAGCTCTGATGATGGTCCATTCTGCCTTTAAATGCACTAACACATCTGTGCTCAGAATCATCCACAAATCTCTTCACAGTATGATGATCATGCTCAAGCTTTCGTGCAATATCTAATGTTTTCATCCCATGTCCAAGGCATGCTTTTTGGCAGCTTTTTATTTGCTGCTTTTTGGCAGTAGAGAGATCCTTTTTCTTTTCCATGTTACTTGAAAGCTGTGGCCTGCGTAATATTGTGGAACACCCAGTTTTCCTTATATTGGGCTCACCTGCCAAACTAATTATCACAGGTATCTGAGATTGATTTCAGTGATCCAAAGAACCCTGAGGCACAATACCATCAATGGGTTTCATTGAAGAAAAAAAACAAAAACACTATGACACTTAAAACCAATTTGCATAATAATTTGGAACATGGTTTATTTGTGATTGGAGGCCCTTGGGAAGGTGGCTTCCTGCGTCAACCAGGACTCAGCCCATAGGGCTAATCTTTACAAACCCTATGTGTCTGACCCACAAGGGTCTGGGTACTCAGGTCTCGGGCGGTCGGGTGTAGGGATGTCATGGGTGGGCAATGCCCGAGCCTGTGTCCTTGCGGTGATAATAAAAAGAAGAAAAAGGAAAATAATAAAGTTTATGAAGTTTGTGACACCACCTGTTGGTTTGGTGATGGCACTGGCGCTGCTGGGGCCTCCGGGGTGATGGGCGGCAGCAAGATGTTGTGGCTCTCTACATGTAGAGCGGGGTCCCCGGGGGCTGTGAAGGTGTAATAGTGGAGTAGGGCAGCGCAGTCGTTGCGGTGTGGGACTGGAATAGGGTAGCGCAGTCTCTGCTTCGCAGTGCAGAATTACCTCCGTTCACCAAGAAGAAACACAGACATTTGTTCACTCTGGACGGGTACTTTACTCTGGTAATCTGCAGTCTTACAGGGTATGCAGTTGTTTCAGCTAGGGTAATGGACTGGGTGGTCTTGGCAGTAGGTAGTGTCCCTCTGAAGCTCCGGTAATGTTCCTTCTCTATACTCACTCTGTTCTACCTCTGTGCACTCCTTCCTCCTTGTGCTGCCCTGCACGAATCCCACTTCTTGAACCAGGCCTGTCGGGTGATATGGGAGCCTTTTTTCTCTCCAAAGGGAACCCAACCCAGTCTAGCGCTTCTGGTGGAGACCGTGCTTGATTTGGGCGGTTAGATAGTGCACCTATGAAGATATTGACCACGCCGGTAATTTGCAGTTAAGGGATGGACCACTGCACCACGTTGGAGTCGGACTGGGCCAGAGCGTTTGGTCGCCCTCTTCTGTCTGGGTCACCAGGTTGAGGTGCGCTCCCCATTACTTCTACTTAGGGATGAGCGAGTACCGTACTATTCGGAATTGCTATTCCCACAACGAGTAAGTCTCGGTACTCGCTACTCGTTGCGAGTATAGCGATTCCGAGTACTTTTGCAGTGTATCACTAGATACACTGCAAAAGTCCTGTAAAAGAGATGAAAAGTGGTTAGAAAATAAAAAAATAGGATACTCACCTTAACCGACGGCCGATGGACATCTATTCATGTTAAAGAACCTTTCACTCTCCCAGCCAATCAGATGGCTGGGAGAGATCTGGCCAATCAGATGCCGCCACGTCACAATGACGTGATCACTAGCGGTCACCTGATTGGCCAGATGGAAAGGTCCTCGGTGTACCAGAGAGGACCTTTCCATCTGGCCAATCAGGTGGCTGCTAGCGATCACGTGATTGTGACGTAGTGGCATCTAATTGGCCAGATCTCATCTGATTGGCCAGTGAAAGGTCCTTTAACATGAATATATGTCCATCGGGCGGTCCCGCTGCAGCCGTCGGTTAAGGTGAGTATCCGATTTTTTTGTTTTCTAACCACTTTTCATCTCTTTTACAGGACTTTTGCAGTGTATCTATTGATACACTGCAAAAGTACTCGGTACTTGCTACTCCCGAGTAATCCTAATTTTCTCGGCGAGTAGCAAGTACACGAATACTGCTACTATTCGGCGAGTTCCGAATAGTAGTGAGTATACTCGCTCATCCCTACTTCTTTTTCTACTTCTCTTCTATTCTATTCTGTTTCTCTTCTATTTCCACTAACTGCTTCCCGCTCTTTTGCCACTCACTATATACCCTACCTCTCCTCCCACTGGGACCGGTTACCCTGGCAACGGGTGTCTGATTGGTCCCCTATCACTAGGTGTATGTGTGTGGTGATGGAGCTTCAGGCTTCTACTAACCCCTACCAGGACAAAGCATACTGCACCTTCTGTTAGGGGTGCAGTACCCTTTTGTAGCGCGCTGACTAGTGGGGCGCTACATATGCACATTGTGCAGTGGACAAAATAGGACAATATTCCTAATTCAGTCTAACTACTTTTTGTGATTGAAGGCCCTTGGGATAGTGGCTTCATGTGTCAACCATCACTCAGCCCATAGGGATAATTTTTACAAATCCTATGCACATTGTGCAGTGGACAAACTAAGACAGTATTCCTACTGCAGGAATGTACAGTGGTCCTACCAATTTAATATTTGCCATTGGAGGCCCTTGTAACAGGTTGTGCCACATTGTGACTATGATAGGGGATACATATTCAATAGAAATTTACTGTCATTCACCCAAATTGGCAGAAGAACATGCCTGGCTTGTGCCACATTGTGACTGAGATAGGGGATACATATTCAAAAGCCATTTACACTGACTGTTGATGACCAACTGATGGCCTTCTGAAAACTTGAATTGAGGGCCAGGGCCACAACTACTACAGTAGTTCATCGTAGATAATGTTTGTCAAGTGAGGCCCTTGCCATAGTATCTTCCTACACCTGTAACAGCCACCAGGAGTAATTTTTGGAAATTATGATGCACATTCTGCAATGGAAGAAGTAGTAGAGCAGGTCCGGAGTCATCACCCGGCGCACCCAGGCAAATGCCGGGGCCCAGAGGTGCCTGGGGGGGCCCACGCCGGCTGCAGGATAGCGTCCCCTGCCCTGCATCCTCCAATGGCTGTGGGACAGTGGTCGCTATTTATGTGCCCCTGATAGTCGGCCCCCGGGAACCCCCCTTTGTGCTGCTGCGGCCCCCACCCCTTTCACTCCTAACCTGTGTGCAGCTGTGTGGCAGATGCGATCATGCCCACCTCTCTGCACTGAGCAGAACTCTATTATCTCCGAGGAGCTAGAGGTCGAGAGATCATAGCTATCAGCTCACGGCTCAGTGCAGATGGACATGTGAAATCGCATCGGGAGCTGATGTCTATGATCTCCAGACCACCAGCACCTCACAGACCATAGAATTCTGCTCACTGCAGAGAGATGGGCATGATCTCATCTGCCACACAGCTACACACAGGTTAGGAGTGAGAAGGGAGGGTAGAGAAGAGGAGAGGGGAAAGAAGAGGAGAGGGGAGGGGGGGCCGGAGTACACAGGGAGCCGGGCCCCTATGTCAGGAACAAATACACAGTGCCCAGGGGCCCACAGCAGAGGGGACCCCAGGTCTGCGCTGTGTGTCCAGGGCTGCTCTGTGTGTCCATGGCTACTCTGTGTGTCCGGGACTGCTCTGTAAGTCCGAGGCGGCTCTGTGTGTCTGAGGCGGCTCTGTGTGTCCATGGCTGTGCTGTGTGTCCATGGCTGCGCTGTGGGTGCATGGCTGTGCTGTGTGTCCATGGCTGCGGTGTGTGTCCATGGCTGCGCTGTGTGTCGAGGGCTGCGCTGTGTTTCGAGGGCTGCGCTGTGTGTCGAGGGCTGTGCTGTGTGTCCAGGGCTGCGCTGCACTGTGTGTCCAGGGCTGCGCTGTGTGTCCAGGGCTGCGCTGTGTGTCCAGGGCTGCGCTATGTGTGTAGGGCTGCGCTGTGTGTCCAGGGCTGTGCTATGTGTCCAGGGCTGCGCAGTTTATGTCTAGTGCCCACTGCTCTGTGGGCTCTGCTGTCTGTGCTCCGCTGTCCGGTGTTCTTTGCTGTCACTGTGTTCTGCAGTCAGTGGGCTCTGCAGTGTTCTGCCATCTGGTGTGCTTTGCTGTCACTGCAGTAGAAAAATGGCTGTGCCAACTGTGCATTTTTTTTTTGCTGCCTATAATGTGTGTTTTTGCTTTAATTTCTGTTCCAGACTCTACCAAATTAATGTTTCTGGGGGAGAGGGAGATAGAGAGAGAGAAAAAAGAGAGCAAGCGAGTGCACAGAAAGGAAGGTGATGGGGGAGAGAGAGTCTACAAGGGGGAGACAGACACAAGACAGGGAAAACAGTGCACATGGGGAGAGACATCATACAGGGAAGAGACAGATGCAGGGGAGAGACACAGCTCACAGGGGAAAATAGGCACAGGAGGAAACATGCACAGAGAAGGGGAGACACAGCGCACAGGGGGAGAAAGGCACAGAGAGGGGAGACACAGCACATAGAGGGAGACAGGCACAGAGAGGTGAGACAGCACACATGGGGGAGAAACATCATACAGGGGAGAAACAGCACACAGGGGGTGACAGGCACAGGGCGGGGAAACACAGCGCACAGGGGAATATAGGCTCAGAGAGGGATTATATTTGTGGGGATTATATATATATATATATATATATATATACACTATATAATTGTCTAAGACGTCTGTCTGAAGCTGAAATCGCGCGCCAGACAGAGGCCAGAGATGAGCGCAGACTATGCAAATAGTCGTGCGAATTCAAAGTTCGAATTTCATGCCAATCTGCAGCCCGGCAACAGCGTTGCGTTAGCGCTGCTGTCGCCGAGATACACGGGTCCGGTCGATGGTGGCCGCAGCGCGCGCGAGCCAGTCGGGAGATGACCGGCGTTAGCCACTCATCTCCCGGCTGGCAAGCCGCTGACCGGATCTCAACCGCGGCTACCTGCGGCACAGAGGTCCGCTGGAGGAGGAGGTAAGTATAGAGTTTATTATTTTCCTATGGCAGCAGCATGGGGTCATATCTAACACAGGGGGGCATGTGCCACACATAGGGGACGTGTGCCCTGCATAGGGGACGTGTGCCACGCATATGAGATGTGTGCCATGCATAATGGACGTGTGCCATGCATAGGGGACGTGTGCCATGCATAGGGGACGTGTGCCATGCATAATGGACGTGTGCCATGCATAGGGGACGTGTGCCATGCAGAGGGGACGTGAGCCATGCAGAGTGGACGTGAGCCATGCATAGGGGATGTGTGCAATGCATAGGGGATGTGTGCCATGCATAATGGGCGTGTGCCATGCATAGGGGACATGTACTATGCATAGGGGACGTGTACTATGCATAGGGGACATGTACCATGCATAGGGGATGTGTGCCATGCATAATGGATGTGTGCCCTGCATACGGGACATGTGCAACGCATAGGGGATGTGTGCCACGCATAGGGGATGTGTGCGATGCATAATGGACGTGTGCCATGCATAGGGGACGTGTACTATGCATAGGGGACGTGTACCATGCATAGGGGAAATGTACCATGCATAGGGGACGTGTGCCATGCATAGGGGACGTGTGCCATGCATAATGGATGTGTGCCATGCATAATGGACGTGTGCCATGCATAGAGGACATTTGCCAAGCATAGGGGACGTGTGCCATGCATAGGGGACGTGTGCCATGCATAATGGTTGTGTGCCATGCATAGAGGACATGTGCCATGCATAATGGACGTGTTCCATGCATAGGAGACGTGTGCCATGCATAGGAAATGTGTGCCATGCATAATGGACGTGTGTCATGCATAATGGATGTGTGCCATGCATAGGGGACGTGTACCATGCATAGGGGACATGTGCCATGCATAATGGACGTGTGGCATGCATAATGGATGTGTGCCATGCATAATTGATGTGTGCCATGCATAATTGATGTGTGCCATGCATAGGGGACGTGTGCCATGCATAGGGGAAGTGTGCCATTCATAGGGGACATGTGACATGCATAATGGTTGTGTGTCATGCATAATGGACGTGTGCCATGCATAGGGGATGTGTGCCATGCCTAGGGGACGTGTGCCATGCATAATGGACGTGTAGCATGCATAATGGGCGTGTGCCATGCATAATGGATGAGTGCCATGCACAGGGGACCTGTGCCATGCATAGGCAGGGCCGCACTGTCCAATGGTCAATTTAGGCTCAGGCGGCATGGAGGCAGGGGGAGCGCAGAGCAGAAGGGGGCGCCATGCAGCCAACTCCCTGTGTGACGTGCACCGGCTGCATAAGGTAAAATCACCAGCGGTGGCTACCAACAGCACCCCCCCCCCGCACCTCACCCGTGGCCGCCAACAGCAACCCCGCCCCTCCGGGCTCAGACGGCAGAAATTAATCTGAAATGCGTACCGACAAATATGTTTTTTACAAAAAAAAGCACTGCCGATGCATCAGCGACGCGGGATTACCGTAAGAGAGACGACAGCGCTACACTCACATAGCGGGCGGGAAAGCCGACTTCACTGTCGGCTTTCCCGTCCGGCTATATGAAATGAACAGCGATGTGAAAACGACGCGCCAGCGATCCCGGCCAGGTCGTATCGTTATCTGTATCACTGGTGCGTCATCATGCGTGACGTGGGCTCTATACTTACAGGACCTCTGATGATGTCACAATCATGGCCGGAGCAAGATCACATGGCTGTGACATCACCAGAGGTCCTTAAGCTAAATGCACACAGTACCAGGAGCCAGGTAATGCAGACCACTTAGACCCACACACCCTACACTCACCCTGCACTCACACTCACCCACCACTCACATCACACTCTTCCCTGCACTCACGTCACACTCTGCCCTGCACTCACGTCACACTCTGCCCTGCACTCACGTCACACTCTGCCCTGCACTCACGTCACACTCTGCCCTGCACTCACGTCACACTCTGCCCTGCACTCACGTCACACTCTGCCCTGCACTCACGTCACACTCTGCCCTGCACTCACGTCACACTTAGCCCTACACTCACCTTGCACTCACCTCACACTGTCTCGAGCGCAAAACCCGCGTCGCTGATTGGTCGCGGCTGGCTGGGCGCGATCAATCAGCAGCACGGGATTTCCATTACAGTGAAATAGGCACAGTCTGTCTGGTCTCCCGGCCCCCCTCCGCTCGGTCTCCTGCCCGCCGCTCACCCCGCCATTCTTCTTCTTCTTTTTGTGGCATAGACTCCAGAAATTCAAAGGCCGCGGGGGGTGGTGGTGGAGCTACCAAAGGGGGCGTCATAATGGCCGTGAACAAGGGCATGCCCACCACATCAGGGCTATGCACTTGGACACGCCTACTATGACGCCCCTGTTAACTCTGCCCCCTGAGGCCTTGGAATTGTTGACGTCTATGCTGGAAGAAGAAGAAAACGACATGCTAGGGTGAGAGACGGCTGGACAGCCTGGAGCGGGTGAGAACTGAGGGGGTCACTGCTTCACACTTGCACAACCGCACCGCCGTACACCCACACTGCCGTACACCCACATATTCTAGAATACCCGATGCGTTAGAACCGGGCCACCATCTAACATATATATATGCTAGAGGAAGGCTGTGTGCCGAAACGTCGCAGTCCTAGGACAAAATAAACCCACATGGATACACTAAAGGAAGTGCTGCCCTTCATTTTTTCATCTTATATATGTATATATATATATATATATATATATATATATATATATATATATATATGCAAGCAGTATGTGTTAAAGGGGCCACAGAAGCCTGGAGCTGTAGTAGAGTATCAAGAAGTCTTATCTTCCTATATTTAATCTGGGGAATATTGCCAAACACAATCTCTGAGCCATTTGGAGAAGCTTCTCCAACGCCGCATCCTGGATGGTGGCACTATATATCCTTTGTCCATTGACTTGCACAAGAGGTATATTTGAGCTCGTCATCCATTTGACTAGTGCAGCAATTTTTTTCCATTTCACAGATTTTAATCAATAATAATATAATATTTATTCATTTATATAGCGCTATTAATTCCATAGTACTTTACATACATTTGCAACACTGTCCGCATTGGAGCTCACAATCTAAATATCCTATCAGTATGTCTTTGAAATGTGGGAGGAAGCCAGAGTGCCCAAGAACTCACGCAAACAAAGGGAGAACATACAAACTCCTTGCAGATGTTGTCCTTGGTGGGAATTGAACCAAGTTCAATTCCCAACCAAGCCGAGTTCGCCGGCAAGCTGCTACGTGTGACACCTCACCGGTGCTCTCACGATTTCCCTCTGACATCGCCGGCAAGCTGGCAGCTTGTAACGGTACTCTTAGGGTACCTTTACACGCCACAACCGCGGCGAGAATGATTGACGGCAATATTGCGTCCTGGAAATATCGCTGCCCCATGTCCACCCAATTGCCTCCTTGTTGCGGCATGTAAATAGGGAATTCCCAAATTCCCTATTTACACGCCGCAATACGGAGGCAATTTGGCGGCGATACTTCCAGCAAGAAATATCGCCGCCAAAAATGTCTCCCACGGTTGTGACGTGTTAAGGTACCCTAAGAGCAAAGAGTATTAAGTAACGCATTCTACTAATAGGATAGTAATGGTCTACAAGTTAGGCGGCCGTCACACGGAACGATTTCTTGCCCGATATCGTTTAAGCGATCTCCTTTTTGATCGCTTAAGCGATATCGGGCAAGAAATCGTTGCATGTAATCAAGCGATTTACGATGTTAAATCGCTTGATCGTGACATCGCTGATCTGAGGTCCGGTTCTCAGATCTAGCGATGAGCGATTTGACGATCTGTCTCATCGTGGTGTATAACACCACGATGAGCGATTTCCCAGCGCAGAGTCTATGCTGGGAGATGGTAACTATGGTACACGTCGGGTAACTAAGCGACGCGCGGCGCCTAGTTACCCGATGTGTACCATAGTTACCAGCGAGATCGCGGCTCCACATCGCTGGTGAGTCTGTCTGTGTGACATCTCACCAGCGATGTGAGCGATATTGTAAGCGATTGCGCGTGCACGTGATCGCTTACAATATCGCTATCGATATCTCAGCGTGTGACGGCCGCCTTACATGGACAAATAATACCATCCATGGAGATATCTATGGACTATTTGAAGTCGACCTGATGGCTTTTTCTAGATCTGCTGTCAGCCTTACAAAATCAGTTGTGTTCAAGCTTTCTCCTTTCTTGTTTCTAAATGTTGGCAATATTTTTTCAGCATTTGTCTGTAATATAACCTGCAATTTCCAGCACATTCAAGTTAAGTGCAAATGATTTGCTGAAAATACAATAACTTACCAACTGCTTTCAAAGATTACCTGCTGTCCTTAAGTGGGTAGTTTAACCACTACAGACTATAAATGAGTGAATAGACAAAGAGGTATTTTCAATTTAATAACTAGTATCCAGTCCCTTAGGCTGCCTTCACACTGCGGCAGTGTCCGGTCCGGGGCTGTCAGAAGTGACAGCCTGGACCGGAGTTTTCCTCCATAGAATCCTGTCGGGCTGCACGGAGCTGGATCCCGGCGGGTGGTAATTAGCTGCTATCCGGCTGCTGTGTCGCCGGATGAATCGTGCAGAAGTGGGGATTTTCTGCCGATTCCAAAACCGGTGCATGCAACGTTTTTGGAATCGGCAGACAAATCCCCATTTCTGCAGGATTCATCCGGCGACACAGCAGCCGGATAGCAGCTAATTACCACCCGCCGGGATCCAGCTCCGTGCAGCCCGACAGGATTCTATGGAGGAAAACTCCGGTCCAGGCTGTCACTTCTGACAGCCCCGGACCGGACGCTGCCGCAGTCTGAAGCCGCCCTTACTCCATTGCTTTTTAAATAGATGGCTTATGTTTTACTTCTCCCATTGCAGTAAATCATTTGTTAAATTCAGGTTTGTTATCATTACATTTTCTGGTAAAAAAAATAAAAAATTAAAAAATTAAAAAAATAAAATTGCTATTTTCAGGAAATCTACTGTATTCTATTGTTTACTTTGATATTTGTTTGGCTATTTTTGTTACTGACATAAAAATTATCAATTTATTAATTTAGTTTGGACCTTAAAAATCTATCAATCATAAAATCTACATTAATATTTTACGCAAGAATTCAGTGTAGTTGAAACTTCTAAGGGTACCGTTACACGACGCAATATTGCTTGCAATTTCACTGGCAATTTGCTGATTGCAGTGAAATCATGGACACATTGTTCTATTTTGTTGCCATGTACAAATGTAACAATGTGTCCATGATTTCACTGCAACCAGCAAATTGCCAGTGAAATTGCTAGCAATATTGCGTCGTGTAACGGTACCCTTAGAAGGTTATATAATAAGTATTCTGCTGTTTGATATATTAGATCTATAGATGAGCAGACTCATATTTGGGTTTAGCTGAACTGTAGTTGAAAGTTTGGTTTGGTTGCCAAACTTGACCCCGAACTCCAAGGAAGTCAATGGGGACCCAAACGTTTGCACTGTGAAATGGCTGTAAGGTGGTCATAATAAGGGCTAGGGACTGCAAAAAAAAAAAAAAAGCAAAATGAGCATAAGGGCCGCTTTACACACACAGATATCTGTGACCATCTGTGATCTGTACACAGCCACAAAATGGAACAATGTGTCTATGATTTCACTGCAACCAGAGATCTGTTCAGAAGTTGGACACAGATATCTGTGTGTGTAAAGCGGCCCTAAGAGCAGCCCAGCAAACAAATGTGAATAGGGAAATGACTTAAGGTACCTTCACACTCGGCAATATTGCTAGGCAATTTTACTGGCAATTTGCTGGTTGCAGTGAAATCATGGACACATTGTTCCATTTGTACACAGCAACAAAGTAGAACAATGTGTCCATGATTTCACTGCAACCAGCAAATTGCCAGTGAAATTGCCTAGCAATATTGCTGTGTGTGAAGGTACCTTTAGGGTGCCTTCACACTGCGGCGTGATTTGGTCCGGGGCTATCTGGGATGACCCTGACAGCCGCGGACTGGATCAGCACACAGGACTGGAGGGCTAATATGCCAGGACCTGACTAATAAGTCAGGACCGCGGCGCAGCGGTCCTGATCTGTCAGCGGCTGCAGCTGCGAGCGGCTGCACACCGGACCGGAGGGCATATTAGCCCTCCAGTCCTATGTGCTGATCCAGTCCGCAGCTGTCAGGGTCATCCCGGACAGCCCCGAACCGGATCACGCTGCAGTGTGAAGGCACCCTTAAAGGGGTTATGTCACCATGGCAATCATGGATATGTAGGAAATAGTAAATGAATAAGATACAAAGAATGACCAAACAGAGCCAAAATTTCAAGAGTGCCCCCACAAAACAAACATTTTAAGAGTGCCCCCCACAGAGCAAAAATTTAAAGAGTGCCTTATACAGTGCATGTTTTCAGAGTACCCCCTAGAGCAAACATTTTCAGAGTTCTGCCACATGTTTTCAGAGTTCCCCCAGAGGCAAAATTTTAAGAGTAATTAATAATAATGAGATTAGTGCTTGCATAAATGGCAAGCTCAGGACAATTTGGAGACCTAGTAATTAATTGGAATAGACTTATCACTCAGTAGTTGCAGATCAGTGGACACATACTCCTCCACTATGCAAGGCTGGCTTCACACTGCAGTTTTTTCACTGATCAGTGTCCATCCAGTTTGTGTGCCAAAACCAGGAGAGGAACTTGCAAAGAAAAAACTATAATTGAAAGATTGACACCTGTTCTGAGTTTTGGAAACACTCCTGGTTTTGACACACAAATTGGATGGATACTGATCAGTGAAAAAACTGCAGAGTGAAGCCAGCCTAATTGAAATGCTACCTCCTGCTAATACAGACCGTATCAGATGGTGATGCTGGATGTTGTGGCATTCTGAGGAAGGTTAAGGCTAGGGTCACACATCCGTTTTTTTTTTAAAACCTGATCCAGTTTTGAGCTTTTAAAAAGCTCAAAACCGGAGCAGGAAACACTCCTCATAGGAGCCTATTATAAAAACCGGATTGCTTGTGAAGCATCCGGCTCTGCAGCCTGCGTGAAAAATCATGCATACTGCAGTTTTTGGAGAGGCTCTGTGCCCCGCATTGCGATAACCGGATTGCTCATGATGTGTAATCCTGAGCAATCTGGTTCCCGTGTACTTTGCTTATCCCGGCTGCCGCCGGGATAAGCAAAGTGCTTACACTGTTAAGAAAGCTGTAATGTTAATATTAATTTTGGCCATCGTGTCTCTAGGGGGTGCCCACCCCCCTAGATACATGCTACCCACTCAGGTGGGCATGTCAGGGGTTAATTCCTCATGTACAGTATTGCCGAGTCCTGTCGGCTCTGTACAACTTTTATCAATGAACCCGGCGGCTCCCCTGAAAGCTGCGCATACTATACCTATTGTAGGTATAGTATGTGTGCTGTCCGAGGTCCTGAAGGCTTATACAGTAAGATCTATGAGGAGCGTACATGTTCAGCGCGGCGACAACATAGGCGTGCCAAATTGGTTTACACCGCGCCCCAAACACGCTCATTGGTCAACGCAATCGCATCATGATTGGCCAGCCTGCTCTGGAAGGCTGGCTAATACGTGATACCATTGTCTCGGATTTTGAAATGAATACACGCTCGTGTTGGTGAAAGTGGCTGCTGCGACACACTTTCGAGCCGCTCAAGCGTCACATAGGAGCGGTTTTGAGCAGGACAGTGGCTTACACTACACAATGGTTTGCTATGTGTGCGTCTGTATCTGATGGTGGTAACACACACAATACTATGCCCATATGTGCCTACATTGGTCCATGCCATGGCACTGCTGCCATGGCACAACTGAACTATGTTTGTGTACACATGTTTGTGTGTGTAATGGACTGTACCTAAATCCCCCCAAACACCATTGCTTGCTCAATGCGTGAGGACACGTGCCCCTGTGCGCATAACACATCACAATAGATATGTACACACAGTTGCGCCATATACTGTGGCCCAAAGGGCTGATCCTGTGTACTGCATATTCCCACACAATGTGTCACAGAACCATCAATACCATTTTCCGAATCACATACCTCTGTGCACAGCATGAAGCTATGTGCAACTGCCCTGTATCCCAAAGTAACGACACACACACAGGTTGTTGTTTGGATCCAATTTTTTTTAGTTCATATTTTTGTGCACAAAGAATAACAATACAACGATACACAAAAAATAACAAAAGCCAGAAGTGTTGACATCACACAAAAATGCAACATGATGAGAAATAATGTCAAACAAAAAATATGTCACAGTTAAAAAACAAAAAATACTCACTAACTAACTAAAGAATGTGCACACACAAAAAGACAACCCAAATACTCATGGTGCAGCCACCCTGGTGACTCCACCCTCCTCATCATGTTGCTGCCTCACAGCACCATCCACCCTACACTCGCTGGTGCTGCTAGGCCATTAAAGTAGAAGCAGTATGCGTCCCATTGTGTGTGGTTCACAACAGTACTATGTGTCGTCAATTCAGATGCTCCCCGCAAATAAAGACACACGCATTCTTCAAACATGATCCCGTATGGCAAAGGCAAAATGGATTTTCAAAGAGGATGTGAAAACACTCACGCATCCATTTGCCAGGACACAAATTAAAATAGTGATTAAAACTTCACGAGTAAATACATACCCCAACACTTGGGCGTGACCTACAGTACACAATAGCGACCCCTAATGGTAAGGTGCAGCAAACGCAACACAGCAATATCACAGTTGATGATTGCACATCAGTACTTACTTAATGACTCTGGGCAGCAAACGTGACCGACCTCGGTCTGGTGTGCTTTTTATATGTCAACCAACCAATCAGAATGCAGTGGCGTCTTGTAATTGATGCAGCCGCTTGGGCGTATGCAGGGGCGATCAATGATTAAGCACCATGGTGCTTGTTTGATTGGTCAGGTTGTGTTTAAATAAGCACGTGCTGGGGGCGCAACCCCTGTTCCGACTGGAATGTGCATTGTGCTAGTAGTGTCTAATCACAAGATCTCTGTTGGACAGACGGTAAGTGAGGGCACATGCTATTGGGCACTCCTGGACGTTATTTTCTGTGTGCTGCAGACCCATATGTTGGCTGATGTTTGTGTGCCTTATGTACAGCTTCATGTAGCGTCCTGTAGAAGTGTATTTTGCGACGTGTACGCATTGTAACTACACTCCGTGTCCTGTAGCACACATAATGTTCTGGGAGATCCTTGCCAGGACAATGTGTACTACTGCACTATATGGAATCCTAAATATGTGTGGATCAGATGAGGGTGTGTTTTAATGTAGTTACTAAGGCCATGTGTGCCATTTGTAATGACAGACCTTCACATATTTCCCTGCAGTGGGCCAAAATACATATATCGCCAGGCATGTCCTGCCTGCCCCATGTATGGGCACATGTTAAGGCCACAAAGGATTTGCCCAAGCCAAGCAGACTACCAAAACACATTTAATTAGTATTGCTGGACATGGACATGGACACTCGGAGTAGGGTGTCACCTGTGATGGCCATGTCTTTGTTTGCATGACACAATTTTTTTGCATTTTCCCAGATGGCTGAGTATCACGATTTTGTGACACAGCTCTTTACCATGTACCAGGAACACGAATGCCTGTGGCGGGTGTCGCTGCGTGCTTATCATGACCAGGCAGCGAGAGCTGGTGGTGCTGTCAAATCGGCTCCAACTACATAAGATCTGGACAGTGGCCCTGGTTGCGGATAAGATCAAAAGCCTGTGCACCGTGTTCACCAAGACACACAAAAAGTGGATGGAGGCCCGGTCCGGGGCTGGAGCTGAGGAGGTCCGTAGGCCAACTCTCTGGTACTATGACCTCCTCACCTTCACCCTGGGCCAGGAGGGGCTTCGGGGAACACGGTGCAGCATGCATCGCCCGCAACCAGCTGTGGCTGCAGCCCAAGACCCTGCCTTGTCGCAGGAGGTGGGTAATTGTGTTTGTGTGATCTATCTACCCAGCATGTTGTTTGCACTGATGTGGGGTTTGCAGCACATGTGGTAGTAGTCACCATTGTGCTTATCCTGCACCAATCCTGTTCACTGTTCTTTTCTATCTGTTTTTTTGTCTCTGTTATCACAGATTGTGTTGTGTTATTTGTGTGCACTTTACATATCAATGTGGACCCTCAGATGAGTATACTGCACTGGTCTACTTGTTTGGCTTTTTCTTCTCTAAGCTCTGCTCCTGTGGCTTTTGGTGTTAGCCTTGGTGAGATTGGCTCTGTGTTGTCTTGGGTGTTTTGTTGTAGTATTAGCTTCAATTACATAGCAACATGTGGCTGATGGTTTTTTTCTTTTTGTTTGTTTTTCAGGCCCCTCGGGCGCCTGGCTCCAATGATGAGGAGCCAGCAGCTGGCGAGGCTCTCCCCTCAACATCTGCGGGATAGCCAGTGCCCGAGCCCAGTGGTGGGGGGCCGGGTCCAGGACTCAGCTCTGGAATCTGACGTCGAAGACCACCTGCCCCACCTAACACACAGCTGGGTACCTGGGCTAAACCGGTCCTCCTGGATCATGAGAGGACCCCCGGCTCTGGGATCGGGTACGTCGCCAGTGAGATGCTGGCCCTCATGGAGCCAAAGCAGCGTGACATCACCAAGCGGGCCATCTTTCGTGTCCTGGAGGCAGGCGTGGATGGGTCCCTGCAATTGGGGGCATCATGGACGTTCCCCCGGAAGACCAACCCAGGGCCCACTGTGCCCGCAAGACGCATGGTGAGGAGGCGGCAAAATCGTGATACTCCACCTCCCCCCCGAAGACAACCAACCAGAGCTGGGCGATCACAAGGCCACTGGGTGTATGAGGAGGAGGGGGAGGCCCCATTGTCTGGTCCAGCAGAGGAGGAGGAAGAAGAAGAGCACTACTAGCCAATGCACAAAAACAATACTTTGATGGGCAGGCGTGCCCTTTTTTTTTTAACACAAAAATCAGCAGGAAAAAAAAGAAAAATAAAATATTAATTTACCCACAACTCGGCCCATATCTGTGTCACGTTCACCAGTATGTTTGTGCGTGTGTTTGGTACTGTGGGTGTCATATAGTAGAAATTGATGTCATATTCGGTGCATTGCGGTTGTAATGGTCCAGTATGGTGACAAGTTTGCAATGTCACACCATACACCTCTAGATAAACCGTGGCCCAGTGTGGTTGGTGAAATGTAACCTCACAAACTTTATCCTGTGTGTGTTGCAACAAGGGATGACACAGGATGTAGCTGGCCAGATTTGTAATACAGAACAACATTTTGAGAAAACATTGCCATCACAATCCAAAAGCCTTGGTCAGGTTAGGAGTAGCCAATACACACTACCCACTTTCCCAATGTGGGACACTATAAGAAAAGAGGCCAACGTGCCCTAAAAAACTAAGGTGCCAACATGGCAACAGGGAAAAAAACAAGGGTCCAACATGGATAACAATTAGGGGAGTCTGGTCCCATTATTGGATGGAAGGTGATGGATTTGGGCCCCTGCCGGACTAGGCTGTCTGGAGGGCGTGGATCATGGCACCCACATGCTGCTGTGCCTCTTGGTGAGCCAACAGCAGCTCCTCAATAGTTGGTACACTTGTATGGGAAAGAAGGACATTAGTGAGTTTCCTGTGTGGGTGGGTTTTGAGGTAATTGGTAGTGATTATATATACGCAGCACATCACCATCCCGGCGATGTGGATGGGCTGACAGCCCAGCCTGCAGCACGGGCTCCTTCTCCTTCATCAAAAAAAAAATCAAAAATCACTACTCACATACGTGTGTGTGGAGCACACAGCAATAAGTACATTAGCAAGCTGGTAGGCCTTAGCAGACACTTACCACCGTACACTGAAGCAGCAGGTTCAAGGTGAGGGTGTGTTCCCACCAAGACAGCAGGGCTCCGCCGGGAGCTTGAGTTGCTGGGGTGGGGTGTTGCTCCCAGGACTCCAGGGCTGGCTGTAGCCAAGTCTCGTGGGCTTGCTGGGGAGGGAGTGGCTGGGCCTTCCGGGGTCGGGGCTGGTGGAGTCCCGGGTGGGGAGGGAGTGGCTGGGCCCTCCGGGGTCGAGGCTGCTGGAGTCCCGGGTGGGGAGGGAGTGGCTGGGCCCTCCGGGGCAGGGCTGGTGGAGTCCCAGGTGGGGAGGGACTGCCTGGGCCCTCCGGGGAAGGTGGCGGGGGTGTCCCAGGTGGGGTTGGGGACAGTGGAGCATCCCCAGACATGGAGTCCTCATCATCTGTAATATCAAACATGATAACAGGGCAATTTTAGAAAAGGCACACAACATAGGGAAAACACCTTGTGTGTGTGTGTATGAATGTCATGACGGTGTTAATGATACGGTAAAAGGTTATGGTCGGCGCCTACCTTATGGTGAGGGCCCACTCTGGTTTGGGACATGAGTCTAACACCAGTGCCCACATATTTTGAATGTTAGCTAACCCTTGGCTTGTCATGGCAGGTATTTGAGTCTTGAACACAAGAGCAGCCAGTAAGCAACAGGTGTTCGCACCATGGGGTCCAACACATAGCGTTGAGATTGTATTCAGTGTTCTGTATTGTGATCATTGTGTACCAAAATTGTATGTTTCACAGGTCACACATATGTGCTGCAAGGTGTCATGTGGGTGTGTAACATTGCATTAAAATGTTGTTGTCACCTTTGCAGTCAGGACACAACTATTTTTCCCAACACACAGGTCAAGGACCACTATAGCCGTTACTATTTGGATGACAAATGAGTGTTTCATACACCTTCATGTTGCAGTGTAACCAACATGCAGATGCACATAGGTGACAGCGCCACATGTTGGCTTAGACCACATTATGTGGCATGGCACAATAACACATGATGTTTGTGTAGTGTTTGGAGTATTTAGCTTGCTATGTGTGTGTTTGGCATTGCCACATACTCACCATGTGGCCTGGCAATCCTGGCACACAGATACACAATGCGCCCTGGTGACTTGTGTTTGAGGTCTGCGATCTTCTTCTGGATCTGCTTGCATGTCCTCTCCACCCCCAGTTTGTGGAGCAGGGCCCGCTGTATCCGCCTCAGTATGCTGCGCTTGCGCAGCCGTGGGTGCCGGTGACGCTGCTCACACCAGTAATCCTGGCGGTCACACAAGTCTATGAGGAGCATTAGCTCCGTCAGACCCCATGTGGCAGCGAGCTGTGCGGCGGCCATGACTGTTCTTCTATGTGAAGGAGGGGCAGACACCTGGCAGGCAGGGAGTAACCAAAACAAATGTCATGATGTCATCACGCACACTAGCACCACCAAACAACATTGAGGACGCTAACAAGGTAGCCATCCGCGGAGCGGGAGTAGCGTAATATAGCCATCAGTGTCACCAAATTCACAAACGATTGCAGTGCGTTGCCCATGGCACCCATGTGCGATGTGTAGGCCAACATCTGCACTGTCATGTGTGGCAGTATGGTGGATACAGTGAAACTTCCAATACATGCGCCCAGCATAGCTTTCGCTATTGAATGTGCGCATAATTGGACTGATGTAGTGGATAGTTGTGTAGGTGAAGATGTGTGTGGTGCTGAAGTGACAGCTCTTCAAATATGACACCCTGTGAAGGGACAGCCAATGGAAACACAGTAGCCACTACCAATCATCGCTGACGGGGTGCGGTGTCCAGCACGCTGTGGCACGCCTACGGGCAATCAATAGGCAAAGCACATTCCATCCCTATTGCCCGTTCACACGCCAAAAGCCAGGAATGTTGCCTTCATGATTGCATCTGATTTTGGAGCAATGCTGTGAAATCGGAACCAGGTGCCATCTTTTTTATTGCCACCAAATTCCCCAAGTACCCTTAAGGTACCTTTACACATGGCAACTTTTGGCGGCGATCGGAGGCAACCGAACGTGCGCATGCACGTTTTTGACGGTTGCCTCCGAACGCCAAAGCCGCATGTACACCCCGCAATTGCGCCCTCAACCTAAGGTGATGTATCGGCCCAGAAGTTCCCACACTAACATTTGGAAACATCCGGTTGACTCCTGACACCGCTTCACACACCGCAATCCCCAAAGGAATGTGGGCGTACATGTTCAGCGCCTCAAGAACATAGGCGTGACAGATTTGTGTATTCCACGCCCCAAACACGCTGATTAGACAACGCAATAGTGTCATGATTGGCCAGCCTGCGCAGGAAAGCTGGCTAATACATGACGCCATTGCAATTGTGTATTGTGAATGGACAGCTCTTCAAATATGTTGCCCTGTGAAGGGACAGCCAATGGAAACACAGTAGCCTCCACCAATCATCGCTGATGGGGCGCGGTATCCAGCACGCTGTGGCACGCCTCTGGGAAATCACTAGGCGATGCAGATTCCGTCCCTATCGCCCGTTCACACGCCAAAACCAGGGCAATTCACCTTCAGGGTTGCGTCTGGTTTTTGAACAATGCTCTGAAAGAGCAGCCGGGAGCAACTTTAAAAATCACCTCCATGTTCCACAATTACACGCCGCAATTGCGTAGCAATTTCAGGGCAACGGTGACGGAACTCCGGATTGCCTCTCAGTTGCTACACCGTAGTTGCGGCGTGTAAAGGTACCTTTACAGGTAACTTGAGGTGTTCTGTTTGGGTCTACTATACACTTCATAATGTTCCGGTCATTTTTGACCAGACCTATTAAGGTCTTGATTTTTAGCTAATTTAAGTGGTTTTTTTTTAATACCTGTTCCATTATTATACTGATTGTGAACATGGTTGTTTATAAACAAATGAAATAAAAAGTTACATTTTATTTTTTTATGTCAAAAAATGTTACATGGCCTGACATTTACACATAAAAAATATTCTTTATATAACTGTAAACTATAACTAATTACATTAAAGGGACCTGACCCCTAAAAATCATCCCCTATCATTTCAATACATGTCCCTGCACCTTAAGTATCCCATTCTACCTATCCCTTTTTGTCAAAATTGTGTATTTATAAACTTTCAAACAGTGCTTTTATTACCTCTTCATCTGAGGCTTCTGGACTCTTGAGAAGTCACACAGGGCGTTCCCTGTGGCTTCTTTCCCCCTCCAGTAGTGCAATTATTCACTACCCGATGGGCGTGATAATCCTTTTGCATCTTCCTTGCCCTCCTCCCTGGGCAGATAAGCTGGGATGACACTAATCACGTCATATTCGGCTATCATGACGTCAGGACACCCATTCGGTGTATCGAGGACCTCGCGATGCGCATGCGCGAGGTTACTTTACGGTAGCTTATCTGTGATAAGTAGCAATTTATAGTTCAAAATGAGATTACAACTCAGCTATTTACTCAAATAATGGCTGGAGATTAGTATAAAAGGCAATCGGTCATTTTTGGCTGAACAGTAAAAGTGTAAAAAAAATGAAAGTGAAGCAAAAAGTAAACAAAAAAACTACTCATATAAAGAACCCCTCAAACAAGGAAAAGTCAATTAACAACAAGTTTAGGAACCGCATAATGAATATTAAAAAAAATATAAAATTTCAAACTTGGCCGTTTTTGACCAAACAGAGCAGCAGAGTTAAAGAGGAGCTTTATCTATTAAATTTTAGATATTTAATCCAAGAGAAAAATGCAGTATTCATAAAAGTTATACAATGTTTTACAAAAGGAAAACAATACAATACAGCATAGACAATTACATAAATAAAAAAAGATGAAAACAGAAACTTACTAAACTTGTGCCACGCGGTGGCTTCCCCACCCTTAGGGAGGTGAGTACTCCTAGCAATATGGACCAACAAGCGATGCAATTTCCTGGACTTGACTCCGATTATAATGAGGCATTTGCTTTTATTACCTGCAGGTACACCCGCATACCTCCCCTTTGGTGACCTCATGTGGTGGCTGTTTCTGGGATGTGGATCATAGAATTATGAAATTGCAGCATTCTTCATATCTCCACCTCTGAGTGTCCTATATCAAAGATATTGCTCTAATATTTTCTATTATGAATTTATCTTTCCGTTGATAGGAGACATGACTTGTCTACTGTCTTCCAGCGCCCAGTTATTAATTTGAGGTTGATACTTATTTCCCATAATTAAAGTAAAATATGTAAAATGTGTGACCCAAAATCCTGAGACCAAACATAGACCCACCATATTTCTGTAAATTATGTACAGTTCTATATTAATTTCTTTTAATTAGCCCTTACATGTCTGCTGATATTCTCTGATATCTTCTTGAGAAGAACCCAGGTTTGTTGCCTCTAATGGTAGTTGTAACACTCCAGGGGTCCTGTGTAGAGAAGAGTGAACTTTTCCTGAACATGTTCACCAATTTCAAATTCGGCACAAACATTGCAAATTTGGTTCGGAATCAGAAACATGAGCAATTTACAAAAAATACGTCAAACGTGACTTTGCTCATTAGCTGATCGGATAAAAAATGTATTATTGCATTTAAGTGATGCTTTTCTTCTGACATTGTATGATAGCGGACGGGACATGTTTGATGAGGGGAGTGGGTGGGGAGAGGTCAGAGTAGTGTCAGAGTCCATTTTTTCCTGGCATTTTCTTTGTGTATGTTCCAGTACAGCAGCCAATCAGGGCACATAAAAATCCACAAGTTGAAGACACAAAGACTTGTGCTGCTCCATCTGTACTACACAAAAGCATTGCTAGCTACTCAATAACTTTATAGATAGAATTGGAGGGCTAGAGGGTCCATCTGGACATAGGCATACAACAAGTGTGATTACCAAATTTGTGTGTGTTGCCAAAGCCACATTTTTTTTTGCATACAACAAATGATTGCCAAATCATTGTGTTTCCCCTAAAAAGGCATTTTTTAGCCTCAAAGCAGTGATTGCAAAATCCTTCACTTTCCCCTAACAAGGCATTTTTGCCTCAATCCAGTTATTGCCAAATCTTTCACTTTCCCCTAAAAAGGCTTTCTTTGTCTCAAAGCAATGATTGCAAAATCCTTCACTTTCCCCTAAAAAGGCTTCAAACCAATGGTTGCCAAATCGTTTACTTTTTCGTAAAAATGCATTTTTTCCCTCAAAGCAGTGATTACAAAAGCCTTCATTTTATACAAAAAATGCATTTTTTTGCCTCAAAGCAGTGATTGCAAAATCCATCCTTTCCCCTAGAAAGGCATTTTCCCTCTATCAAGTTATTGCCAAATCCTTCACTTGCCCTAAAAAGACTGTGTTTGGTCTCAAAGCAGTAATTGCAAAATCCTTCATTTTCTCCTAAAAAGGCTTTGCTTGGTCACAAACCAGTGATTGGCAAATCCTTTACTTTCTCCTAAAAAGGCTGTGTTTGGCCTCAATCCAGTGATTGCCAAATCCTTTACTTTCCCCGAAAAAATGCTGTTTGGCCTCAAACAAGTGCTTTTCAAATCTGTGTGCATTAAACATAAGTGGGGAATCCCGAGGTAATGGTGGCAAGAGGAAGGAGAATAGGTGTGGTGGAAGGGGAAGTAGGCTTGGTGTTTAAAGTATACGTTTGGTAGGTGCTACTTATAACATTAATGAAAGCTGTACTAACCAAACACTGGCTCGTCGTATCCAAAGTGAAATGACAATGTCTGTTACTGGACAGCCCACTCAGGTCTCTTTGTTTGCCAGCAGCAGAGTGATACGAGTTGTGGATGAGGCCCAGAAAGAGCTTTTGCTACAATTCATGGTAAGTGTTGTATCAAGTGGCCTCACCTACTGTTCCTCCTCCTCAACATCACACACAGTACAGTTCTCAGAGGTGGCGCCCCAATTACACATGTGTCATCCTGTGTCACAACTCTCCAACCATACATCTGATTGTGGGGAAACACAGATGGGCGATTTTGCAGACATGTTAACATATTCTATTCCTTGGGCATCAGAGGTCTGCTCCAGAGATTCACATACTCCAAAGGGGAAAGCATCTGTCCAAAATATTTTGGGGTTGGATCCAGGGACAGACAAAGTACGGTCACAGCAGAATCCAGACCCTCTTCACCAGATGTTAAACCCCAGGGTTGGTGGTGATGATGATGAGACTCAGATACCTGAGGAGCACCCGCAGTGTACTGTGCATTCAGGACAGGAAGAGGAGGAAGCTGACTCTCAGGGCGAGGAGTGAGACCACAGAGAGGATGATGATGAGAGTCAAAATTCCACCTGGAATCAATGCAGAGTCCCACAGCTGAGTAGCTCAGCAGAGGAGGAGGAAGAGGAGGAGAAAGACAAGGAGGTTAGGTTGTGTCTTCCTGCACAGAGACTAAGGGCTGCAAGCACAACAAGCCCTGCATCCTCAGCCACCACTCTGGCTCTGAACAGCAGTGGTCGTAGGTCTGTAGTTGTCAGGGGTGGCAAGGATTGCTTAGTCTGAGCCTTTTTTTGACACTGTAAAGGATGACCCAACTGACGTTATTAGCAAAGTTTTTAAAAAAACTTCAATAGAAGCAAAAAAAGCAAGAATTTGACAACTACATGCATAAACTGTCAAATGGCCCAGCACTATGCGTTACTCTGGCAAAGTTACTGTGCTAAAACTGTGTCTAGCTGGCCTCACTGAACACCATTCACCACATCAACGACATCTACTGCTTCTTCCTCCTCTGTCACCGTGGCAAGTGTTTTCCAACAGGTGTTCGGCTGCAGAACATCCACTTCTTTGCCCAATACAGTCGAGATGAGAGAGACCGTCAGCTATTATGGAATTGGACCATGCCTCCTGGTTTTGACCAATTTCAGATCCTGACTACACCACTTATTAGTTCAAGAATAACTTCGGCACACAGTCAGAGATTGCTGCTAAATAAATTCTTTATTTGAAAAACTTGTGATATTCTTATTTGTTTTGTGCTCTGATGTTTCGGTCTCACATAGACCTTGTTCACAGAAAGAATATCTACACAAAAATCAAAAAATCATGTCAATACATACAGTGTTTAACAAGTATACATACAATGTAATTTAGTATTGAAAAAACAATTGTAAATCATGGTAAGAGTTTCTTCATGACTCTGTACAGTGCAAGCCGTTAATGGTATATAACATGATACAATAATCCCATTCTTTTGATATTGAATGTACAAGCAGAAAATAGCAAAAAAAATAATTTACACATTTATATAATAAAGGACAATTTACCTTGTATCAAATTTCTCAAAGAAAAGGCTCAGTTATTGGCAACAGTGATTATAGTGTGTTTTGTGACTGAAAGTTGAGATCGGGAATTAATGTCCAGTAATATGAGGTATTTGTCATAGAATAAATATGAGAGAAAAAGATATATATCTAAATGTACCAAATTATGTATATCCGTATATATATATATAGGATATCAGTTGCACCCTAAAACATATACAACGTATTAATTATCAATCAGGAGCCCACTTATGGAAATATGCACACTATTTGGAAACATGTCAATGTCTGGGGAAAATGATATAATTATAGCCATTACCTTGTTAATCAGGTTGACTGACACACCATGTTACTCATGGGTTCATTATCCCATGAAGTTCATATGGACCTATTATGGCCCCTATCTGTAATAAATGACAAAATAAGAAATAAGAGTCCATTGATAAACAATAAGTCTTTGCTAATAACTCCCCAAGAATCATGGCATATCCAGGTCTCCTTATATTATTCCTGTCTCTGATCACAGTCACTTTAACCTCTTAAGGACCGAGTCACTTTGCAGCTTAATGACCAGACCATTTTTTGTAATTCTGACCACTCTCCCTTTATGAGGTAATATCTCTGGAACGCTTCATTGGATCCTAGCGATTCTGAGATTGTTTTTTTCGTGACATATTGGGCTTCATGTTAGTATTAAATTTAGGTCGATAATTTTTGCGTTTATTTGTGAAAAAATAAAAAATTTGGCAAAAAGTTTGAAAATTTAGCAATTTTCAAATTTTTAATTTTTATTCTGCTAAACAAGAGAGTTATGTGCCACAAAATAGTTAATAAATAACATTTCCCACATGTCTACTTCACATCAGCACAATTTTGGAAGAAAAAAAAAAATTTGGTAGGGCGTTATAAGGGTTCAAAGTTCATCAGCAATTATTCATTTTTCCAGCAAAATTTACAAAACCAATTTTTTAGTGACCACATCACATTTGAAGTCCCTTTGAGGGGTGTACATGACAGAAAACACCCAAAAGTAACACCATTCCAAAAACTGCACCCCTCAAGCTACTCAAAACTATATTCAAGAAGATTATTAACACTTCAGGTGCTTCACAGGAACTAAAATAAAGTTGAAGGAAAATATGGACATTTTAATTTTTGTAACAAAAATGTTCTTTTAGCCTCCATTTTTTCATTTTCACATGGGCAACAGGATAAAATGCATCCTAAAATTTGTTGGCCAATTTCTCCTGAGTACACCGATACCTCATATGTGGTCATAAACCACTGTTTGGACGCACGGCAGGGCTCAGAAGGGAGGGAGCGCAATTTGAATTTTAGAGCCAATTTTCCATTCAAAAAGTGAAATGGCGCTCCTTCACTTCTGAGCCCTGCCGTGCGCCCAAACAGTGGTTTATGACCACATATAAGGTATCGATGTACTCAGGAGAAATTGCCCAACAAATTTTGGGATGTATTTGATCCCTTTGCCCATGTGAAACTGAAAAAATGTAGGCAAAAAGAATTTTTTTGTGAAAAATGTTTTCTTAAATTTTTATGGATTAATTTGTGAAGCATCTGGGGGTTCAAAGTGCTCACTATGCATCTAGATACCTTCCTTAGGGGGTCTAGTTTCCAAAATGGGTCATTTGTGGGGGAGCTCCAATGTGGAGACACACGGGGACCCTTCATACGCGACATGGTGTCCGCTAACAATTTGAATGGAAAATGAGCTCAAATTGTTAGCGGACACCATGTCGCGTTTGGAGGGTCCCTGTGTATCCCCACATTGGAGCTCCCCACAAGTGACCCCATTTTGGAAACTAGACCCCCGAAGGAACGTATCTAGATGCATAGTGAGCACTTTGAACCCCCATATGCTTCAGAAATTCATTCGTAAAAATGAAAAAGCACTTTTTTCTCCACTAAAAAATTATTTTTTCATTATTACGGATCAATTTGTGAAGCATCTGGGGCTTCAAAGTGCTCACTATGTACCAAGATATGTTCCTTTGGGGGTCTAGTTTCCAAAATGGGGTCACTTGTGGGGGAGCTCCAATGTGGAGACACACAGGGACCCTCCAAACGCGACATGGTGTCCGCTAACAATTTGAGCTAATTTTCCATTCAAATTGTTAGCGGACACCATGTCGCGTTTGGAGGGTCCCCGTGTGTCTCCACATTGGAGCTCCCCACAAGTGACCCCATTTTGGAAACTACACCCTCAAAGGAACATATCTAGATGCATAGTGAGCACTTTCTACCCCCAGGTGCTTCACAAATTGATCTGTAAAGATGAAAAAAGAAAATTTGTGTGGAAAAAAAAAGTGCTTTTTCATTTTTATTGATGAATTTGTGAAGAATCTGGGGGTTCAAAGTGCTCACTATGCATCTAGATACCTTCCGTAGGGGGTCTAGTTTCCAAAATGGGGTCATTTGTGGGGGAGCTCCAATGTGGAGACACACGGGGACCCTTCATACGCGACATGGTGTCCGCTAACAATTTGAATGGAAAATGAGCTCAAATTGTTAGCGGACACCATGTCGCGTTTGGAGGGTCCCTGTGTATCCCCACATTGGAGCTCCCCACAAGTGACCCCATTTTGGAAACTAGACCCCCGAAGGAACGTATCTAGATGCATAGTGAGCACCTTGAACCCCCATATGCTTCAGAAATTCATCCGTAAAAATGAAAAAGCACTTTTTTTTCCACTAAAAAATTATTTTTTCATTATTACGGATCAATTTGTGAAGCATCTGGGGGTTCAAAGTGCTCACTATGTACCTAGATATGTTCCTTTGGGGGTCTAGTTTCCAAAATGGGGTCATTTGTGGGGGAGCTCCAATGTGGAGACACACAGGGACCCTCCAAACGCGACATGGTGTCCGCTAACAATTTGAGCTCATTTTCCATTCAAATTGTTAGCGGACACCATGTCGCGTTTGGAGGGTCCCCGTGTGTCTCCACATTGGAGCTCCCCCACAAGTGACCCCATTTTGGAAACTACACCCCCAAAGGAACATATCTAGATGCATAGTGAGCACTTTCTACCCCCAGGTGCTTCACAAATTGATCTGTAAAGATGAAAAAAGAAAATTTGTGTGGAAAAAAAAAGTGCTTTTTCATTTTTATTGATGAATTTGTGAAGCATCTGGGGGTTCAAAGTGCTCAATATGCATCTAGATATGTTCCTTAGGGGGTCTAGTTTCCGAAATGGGGTCACTTGTGGGGAGCTCCAATGTGGAGACACACCGGGGCCCTCCAAACGCGACATGGTGTCCGCTAACAATTTGAATGGAAAATGAGCTCAAATTGTTAGCGGACACCATGTCGCGTTTGGAGGGTCCCTGTGTGTCTCCACATTGGAGCTCCCCCACATGTGACCCCATTTTGGAAACTAGACCCCCAAAGGAACATATCTAGATGCATAGTGAGCACTTTGAACCCCCAGATGCTTCACAAATTGATCCATAATAATGAAAACAGAAATTTTTTGTGGAAAAAAAAGTGCTTTTTCATTTTTACGGATGAATTTCTGAAGCATATGGGGGTTCAAAGTGCTCACTATGCATCTAGATATGTTCCTTCGGGAACATATCTAGAACACCAGGAGGGCGGGCGGATGGCGGGGAGCGGTATGGGGGGGTGCCGGCCGGACACAGGGGGGAATGGCACAGGGGGGGCTGGACAGCACACAGGGGGGGCTAGACAGGACACAGAGGGGGGCTGGATGGAGAGGGGACAGGACACAGGGGGCCCGGAGTATTAGATAATGGCCGGCAGGTGCAGTGCAGCTCGCCGGCATATAAGTATGTTTGGGGGGACGAAGGGGGGGCTAGGGGTTAACAGGGGTGCCCACACCTCTGCCCCTGACCCTCAACTGTCACTGACAGCTTTTAGATTTGAGCTGTCACTGTTCGTTTAGAAGCAGTGACAGTTCAAAGCCATGACGAGTATACTCGTCATGATGCGGGAACTGACAGCTTTTCATGACGAGTATACTCGTCATTAGTCGTAAAGGGGTTAAATAACATGAACTATTAACCACACAAATCTGCTAGTATTGCTAAAGCCATCAAGAAGGGGATTACTGGCAGCAAACCGCTACCCTCTAGGTAACAATGTCTCTAATAGGCATAATGAGCAGTAAGAATTGGTGCTGCTCACAGAATACCTTGTGAATGGTGCAGGAATCGCGTGGTCTCGCCGCGCTGTGTGTGCGGCTCTCAGTGAGCCGCGCCATTAAAGTACTGTAATGTACCGCCATATACCATAACGCTGCCACACATGTACTGCCATATACTATAGCGCTGCTTTACATGTGCTGTAATGTACCTCCATATACTATAGTGCTGGTATACATGTACTGTAATGTACCGCCATATACCATAGTGCTGCTATACATGTACTGTAATGTACCGCCATATACCATAGCGCTGCTATACATGTAATGTACTGCCATAAATCATAGCGCTGCTATACATGTAATGTAATGTACCACCATATACTATAGTGTTGCTATACATGTGCTGTAATGTACCACCATATACCATAGCCCTGATATATATATATATATATATATATATATATATATATATATATATATATATATATATATTAGTTCACTCACGTTGACTGAACAAGTTCTGTCAGTCACAGCATGTCAACTACATACATATTCTAGAATACCCGATGCGTTAGAATCGGGCCACCATCTAGTCTGTAATAAATGACAAAATAAGATTCCATTGATAAACAATAAGTCTTTGCTAATAACTCCCCCAGAATTATGGCATGTCCAGGTCTCCTTATATTATTACTGTCTCTGATCTCAGTCACTTTAAATAACATGAACTATTAACCAGACAAATCTGCTAGTATTGCTAAAGTCATCAAGAAGGGGATTACTGGCAGCAAACCGCTACCCTCTAGGTAACAATGTCTCTAATAGGCATAATGAGCAGTAAGAATTGGTGCTGCTTATAGAATACCTTTTGAATGGTGCAGGAATCGCGTGGACTCGCCGCGCTGTGTGTGCGGCTCTCAGTGAGCCGCGCCATTAAAGCATGGTGTGTGACGTCACATCCGCCGACGTCACAGGGTTCAGTGCGCATGTGCGGGGAAGGGAGGGCGGAAGTGTATAGCGCGTTGTCTAGGTAACCCACAATAATGACACTGAAGGCACTCAGTTCACTAATGTGCCTTGAACTTGATAATGTAGGTATTAGTATCTCACCTATAATGGGAAACAAAATATGGAAGAAAGATAATAGAGAATTAATGTATATGGGGATACTTTTATAGTGATATAAACAAGAAGCTAGTCACAAGGAGGAAAAGAGCGTGTGTATATCTGGGATCAGCCATGCTCAGACATAAATTAGTAAATAATTTAATCTTTATTGGAAAAATAGAAAAAGGACATACAAAAAATAAAACCAATTAAAAAGTGTATACAAACACTGACACTTCAACAATAAGCCGCAGCACACCGTAATACAAGTAATGCCTCAAAATATTAAGCCACATAAGATAGGTGTACTCAATGATTCATCATGTCCACCCCTACACACAACAAAAGCAGAATTGTCAATGGTGCAAAAAAATGACCCTTGAAAGCAAAGAGTTAACAATGCTGTAACTCAGTGTGCAAGGATATGAAAGGTATACAATGAAAATATGCACCCATACAACTGTAAATGGTGATTTAGGGGTGATTTAGGGCCATAGAATCAACAGTTATTTCAAGTGCCTAGATTGAAAGGCAATTTGACAAAAGTGCAACTTGTATAAGATTCCAAAAAGCACCCTGGAATCTGTGAAAGAAAAAACACCTAGTAAGAGGCAGTAAATACTAGTAGGTATGAGGAAACAAGTCCTCTAAATAGTACCTGTGCTGGCTGCGGGCATGTAGGACCCAGGCACCCTACGCGTGTCGCCGCTACTCAGAACGGCTTCATCAGGGGGCTGAGAGCGAGGTCCATACCTGAGAACAGGGCTTTTATAGTCCTCTGTCTATTTGCCAATTACCTGCGTATGTGCGCTCAGGCTATCGTCGCCAGGAAATGACGTAATTACGTCAGAGCACGTGTGAGCGATTTGTGTATCTAACGTTGCTAAGCAGCGTGCGGTCTCGTAGCAGCGTCACATGCTGTAAGAGAGACCTGCCCCTAGAAGGAGGAAGTATTGTAAGAGGGCTCGCAGCAGCGACGCCCATACTGTGACCGGCCAGTCTGCATAACGGCGCATGCGCAAAGCATAGCGCAGCGGAGTTATGGAAAAGATGTTGATAGAAAGCAGAGGGGCGATTCAAAATAAATAAGAGATCATAGTAGAGAACATTTTGGAGTGAGAGAATGTTGAGGGAGGACAAATTGATTAATTATTTATAGGCTTGATATAGTTTGATCAGATTTGGTGGACCAAAAGTATTTAAAATCATTACAGATGTTGTTATCTCTTTTTTTAGGGGTGAGAGGTCGCAAAAAAGGGGTGGGGGAAGAGTTTTATTTATGAGTTGGGTTAGCATTATTGGACTTAGTTAAGGTTAATGGGCCAAAAATTTATTTGATATTATTTTTTCTTCATAAAAATGATTACAGGAGAGTTTTATATATATGGAAAGCATGATGAGTTGGTGGGGTTAGAGACATATATTATATGGCGTATTTGTGGTCCACAACCACGCCATATAGAAGGGGAGGAAACTGAAGAGCATGTAAAGGCCACCCAGTGAGAACCTAGGAGGAAAAACAGTTAGTCTTCAAGAGTAATCATTTTTATACAGAAAAAATAATATCAAGTGCCGCACGAGCACTTAATCAAGTACACAACATGTGTACTATCACACGTGAAAAAATTCTTAATATGATATCTTTTACCCGAACGTGGATGTGTGAAGGTACTGCCTTTTACAACATTGGTGCACTGGGCACAACCTAGGAACGGAAAAGTGCCAGTACAAGGTGTTCTAAGAGTACACTGTGACACTCTAGGTCGATTAGATCCAATATCAGCCTGTACTAAGGCGTCCCTAATGTTAGATGGACGTTTATTTAAAAAAATAGGGTAATTTTTAAATTCTTGTATGTTGGGATAAGATTCTTTAAGAACCTGCCAATGAGTTAAAATGCTCTTATTTAGGAGGGGGCTAAATGGAAGATAGGTGTGGACATATGCCACCCTTGGAATATCCACCTTATCTCTTCTCACTCTTTCTTTCAGTAAAACATGTGATGGATACCCATGTTCCCTAAATCTCTGAATCATTTCTTCCCGATGTGTAGTACGAGCTGCATCTGAAGTGACTATCCGGTCTATTCTGTCTAAATGTGAAAATGGTAATGCTGCCTTGATGTGTCTGGGATGACTACTTTGGTAGTGCAATAAACTATTGCAGTCAGTAGGTTTCTTGAATAAGTCCGTACTGACTATACCTTCTGGTGAAAGTAATACCAAAGTATCCAGAAAACTGATTTCATGTTTGTGTCAATTCAATGTAAATTGAAGATGATAGAGAAAACTATTCAGGTCAATCACAAAAGTATTTAGGGATTCTATGTCGCCTTTCCATATAAAAAATATATCGCCTATAAACGATGCCATGTAATTATGTGTGAGGTGAATGCTGAATGTTTATACACATAACTCTCTTCAAAGTGCGCCATAAAAATATTGGCGTATGGGGGTGCCACATTTGACCCCATCGCGGTACCTTGTTGTATATAAAATTGATCCTGAAATAGGAAAAAAGTGTTGTACAGAATCAGTTTTAAGGTATCTAGACAGAAAGCCTGCTCTAATTGTCCCAGTGCTGAGAACTTTTGTAAAAAAATGTTTACTGCTTCAATGCCCTGGGTATGCTCAATGCAAGTATATAACGAGTTGACATCCAGAGTCACTAAAGTGCAATCAGTCATATTAGGCAGTGTATCCAATTTCCTAAGGAAATCCGTAGTGTCTCGTAGGTAAGACCTAGTTTTAATGACTAGTGGTGGCAATATTTTTTCTAAAGTAATGGCCAGAGGTGACAGGACGGAATCGGTGGAGGCAACGATGGATTGACCCGGTGGATTGACAAGACTCTTGTGTACTTTCGTTAACACGTAGAATACCGGAATAATAGGATTTGGATTGACCATATATTCTGCTAATTGATCATCTATTATGTTCAACATTTTGTATTTATTGATATGGAGACGTATTTTGGCCATAACGTCTGACGTCGGGTTATATGATATGGGTTTATACGTCTCCGAATCACTAAGTTGACGTAGAATTTCTGTATATACGAAGTCTTGTTCATCACCACGATAGAGCCCCCCCTTGTCTGCAGCTTTTATAATTAGATTTAAATTTTTCCTCAGATCATTGAGGGCCCGAGATTCCTCTATGGTTAAATTGCTTTTCAAGTGATAATCTCCGTGTTTTATCTTTCCCAGGGTTATATCCATATCCCTTTGGACCAATGATGTGGCCAGTGGCGTAGCGGTGGGGGGGGGGCGGGGGTGGCGGCACGCCCCGGGCGGCACTCGTGGGGTGGGCGGCACCAGCGTGGCTGCAGCAGTCTGAGTCTCCTCCTCTAACTGTGAAAGAAGCGCCGCGGAGGCAACTGAGCCAGGCCAGCCAGCCAGAAGCTGTGTGTGTCTGTCTGCTCTGCACCGCGGGCGTGGCAGCGCACTTCCGGTGATGCTGCTGGGGCAGGGTCGGGTGCGGCGCGTGAGCCAGGTAACGATTTCTGCCGGCCAAGACCTCTTTGGGTAGGAGCTGGCAGCACCGCCCCGGCCGAGTGCACAGCTGAGGAGTCTGCTGAGAGCGAACACCGGAGGAGCGGGCGGGAGGCGGCATCATCACTGACTGTCAGCAGCCAGTGAATTGACGGCAGCCAGCAGGAGAAGAAGAGACTCACTGAGGACGACAGAGGAGAGGACACTGGACTGGAGGGGCGGCGGGCGCCGGGCGGGACTCGGGAGGCGGCATCACTGACTGACTCCTGCAGCCAGTGAACTGACGGCAGCCAGCAGGAGGAGAGGAAGAGACTCACTGAGCTGAGGACAGCAGAGGAGAGGACAGCAGAGAGGTCAGGAGAGCAGGTGGTGAGTGGCCCAAATCCCAATCCTCTATGTGGTGCTGATTGATATGTTCTGGTCTCTGCTGTGTGTGACTCTTATGTGTGGCCCTGGCCCAATCAGAGGTCCCCAATGTCAGTCCTCGAGGGCCGAACCAGTGCAGGTTTTCAGGATCTCCTTAGTATTGCACAGCAGGCAATGATTCCAATCCCTGTACAATAGTAAGGAAATCCTGAAAACCTGCACTGGTTCGGCCCTCGAGGACTGACATTGGGGACCTCTGCATGTGGTGCTGATCCTCTTATGTTCTGGGCTCTGCTGTGTGTGTGTACTAATCCTCTATGTCAGGGGTCTCAAACTCGCGGCCCCTCAGTGCGGCCCCCGACACAGTGGAGAGTGAATCATGTCGGCGGTCCTGTGCGGGGGCCGCCGCGATACTGCTTTATTAACACTTCCGGCCCCTTCATTGACACTTTACTGCCGCTCGCTCTGCAGCTTGCTCTGTGCCCTGCAAGTTCAATACAAGTCGCCAGCCAATGAGAGGCGTATGACGTCACTTGCGGGCCTCTCATTGGTTGGCGGCTTGTATTGAACTTGCAGGGCACAGAGCAAGCTGCAGAGCGAGCGGCAGTAAAGTGTCAATGAAGGGGCCGGAAGTGTTAATAAAGCAGTATCGCGGCGGCCCCCGCACAGGACCGCCGGCTAGGTTACTTGCATAGCCGGCGCAGAGCGAGCGGGCAGTGAAGTGTCAGTGAAGGGGCCGGAAGTAATAGAACAGCAGTATCGCGGCGGCCCCCTGCATAGGATCGCCGGCTAGGTTAGTTTTACAAAAGAGTCTGTGTCTGTGAGGTAATGTGAGTGTGTGTGAGAGTGAGTGTCTGAGAGTGTCTGAGCCTGAGTGTGTGAGCCTGAGTGTGTGAGCCTGAGTGTGTGAGCCTGAGTGTGTGAGCCTGAGTGTGTGAGCCTGTGAGCGCGTCTGCGTCTGAGCCTGTGAGCGCGTCTGCGTCTGAGCCTGTGAGCGCGTCTGCGTCTGAGCCTGTGAGCGCGTCTGCGTCTGAGCCTGTGAGCGCTTCTGCGTCTGAGCCTGTGAGCGCTTCTGCGTCTGAGCCTGAGCGTGAGTGCGTCTGCGTCTGAGCCTGTGAGTGCGTCTGAGCCTGTGAGTGCGTCTGAGCCTGTGAGTGCGTCTGCTTCTGAGCCTGTGAGTGCTTCTGCATCTGAGCCTGAGCGAGAGTGCATCTGAGCGTGAGTGCATCTGAGCGCGTCTGCGTCTGTGCCTGTGCGTGCGTCTGAGCCTCTGCGTGCATCTGAGCCTGTGCCTGTGAGTGTGTCTGTGCCTGAGCCTGTGAATGCGCCTGAGCCTGTGTGTGCGCCTGAGCCTGTGTGTGCGCCTGAGCCTGTGTGTGCGCCTGAGCCTGTGTGTGCACCTGAGCCTGTGTGTGCGCCTGAGCCTGTGAGTGCGTCTGAGCCTGTGTGTGCGTCTGAGCCTGTGAGTGCGTCTGAGCCTGTGAGTGAGTCTGAGCCTGTGCCTGTGAGTGAGTCTGAGCCTGTGCCTGTGAGTGAGTCTGAGCCTGTGCCTGTGAGCGCGTCTGAGCCTGTGCCTGTGAGCGCGTCTGAGCCTGTGCCTGTGAGCGCGTCTGAGCCTGTGCCTGTGAGCGCGTCTGAGCCTGTGCCTGTGAGTGCGTCTGAGCCTGTGCCTGTGAGTGCGTCTGAGCCTGTGCCTGTGAGTGCGTCTGAGCCTGAGTGTGTCTGAGACTGTGAGTGAGTGAATGTGTGTGTGTGTAAAAAGAATGTAGACTAGGTTGAGGACATCAGTACAAAAGGGGATCAGGATGGGGATATTAGTACAAGAAAGGGACCAAGATGCGGACATTACTGCAAGAAGGGGATAAGGATTTGGACAGTATTACATTGAGCAAAAAATTCTGGTATTACTAAAAATGTAACTTAGGGCCACGTCTCACACACACAGATATCTGTACAGATATTGTTCGCAGATCTCTGGTTGCAGTGAAATCATGGACACATTGCTCCATTTATATACGGCCACAAAATGGAACAATGTGTCCATGATTTCATTGCAACCAGAGATCTGCGAACAATATCTGCACAGATATCTGTGTGTGTGACGTGGCCCTTAGGGCCCCTTTACACGCGGCTACATTTCTAGGGTGGCTACAGGTAACTTACTGGCTGAAGTGAAATCATAGAGACAAGGTTCTATCTTGTTGCTGTGTACAAATGGAATAATCTCTCCATGATTTCACTGCAACCAGTAAGTTACCTGTAGCCACCCTAGAAATGTAGCCGCGTGTAAAGGGGCCCTTAGTCCTACAAGCAATGCGGCCCCTGATAAAAAATGTTTTCTATGTGCGGCCCACCAACCCAGCCGAGTTTAAGACCCCTGCTCTATGTGCTGATCCTCTGTGTGTTGACCCTCTTCTCCTGAGATATGTATAATAGCAGTAGTAGTATTTGTATGGGTAGTAGCAGTAGTATGGGCATTGTATGGCAGTAAATATGTAATAGCAGTGTAGTATGGGCACTCTATGGCAATAGTATTTATTATTATTTATTTATATACTAGCTGGGTGCCCGATGCACATGCATCGGGATTCTAGCAGAGCGAGTCTCTGACTCGCAATGGCCGCTTCGCGGCCAATGCTTCGCGCTGCTAAGGCGACTCGCCATGCCCGCTGCGCGGGCATAGCGAGTCGCCTTAGAACTGCTTGCAATGGCCGCTGCGCGGCCAATGCTTCGGGCGTATCCACATGACCACGCTGACTCGCAGCGTGAGCGGACTCAAAAGGGGCAAAAAACCCATTCGTGATTATATAATAGATAGCGCCATTAGGTTCATCATCCATTATCAACGGCCAAGGGGGGCGACAAATTTTTCGACCGCCCCGGGCGCCACAAACTGTTGCTACGCCACTGGATGTGGCTTAAAGGTACTTTTATTGCGTAATAATGAAGCCTTAGAATTAAATGTTGGAGTTTCCAACATGGTAGTGGAAGTTCTTGGAGCTGGTATCTGGGAAAAATGGGCTTTCAACCTCAATGATCTGAAGAAATATTGCAATTCTTATTCAATCACAAATGTATATAGAGAAGGGGTTGGACAAAAGGAAAGTCCTTTTTGTAATAATGAAATTTCTGGTGGGGATAAAGTGTGTGAGGAAATATTGTAGACAATGTTTTCACCCTACCTGAGACCTGGAGACCATACAACTCGGGTAACCATACCCTCTTCTGGCCCCTCGTCGTCTTCCTCTGGCTCTTCGGCCCAGCGTGGGTCTAGTGCCCAGTGCACCAATGTTGTAAAAGGCAGTACCTTCACACATCCACTTTCGGGTAAAAGATATCATATTAAGAATTTTTTCACGTGTGATAGTACACATGTTGTGTACTTGATTAAGTGCCCGTGCGGTCTCGGATATGTTGGGGAGACTACCCAGCATGTCTGAGACCACATCGGCCAACATAAGTCAACAATAAGATGTGGCAAGACACTATTACCCATTCCTGCACATTTTGTTTCCATGGGACATAGTATCTCTCAACTCAAATTTCAGGTAATAGACCATGTTCCATTGCCCAGAAGAGGGGGCAACAGGGTCAAACAGCTTTATAACCGGCTTATTTACATTGTTTCCTTTCTTTAAAAGGTACACTGTTCCTTTAAGAAGCAGTGCAGCTGTCATGACATCTTTCTTGTTTATATTCACTACAAAAGTATCCCTATATACATTAATTCTCTATTATCTTTCTTCCTTATGTTGTTTCCCTTTATAGGTGAGATACTAATCCCTTTACTATCCAGTTCAAGGCACATTAGTGAACTGAGTGCCTTCAGTGTCATTATTGTGGGTTACCTAGACAACGCGCTATACACTTCCACCCTCCCTTCCCCGCACATGCACACTAAACCCTGTAACGTCGGCGGATGTAACGTCACACACCATGCTTTAATGGCGCGGCTCACTGAGAGCCGCACACACAGCGCGGCGAGGCCACGCGATTCCTGCACCATTCACAAGGTATTCTATAAGCAGCACCAATTCTTACTGCTCATTATGCCTATTAGAGACATTGTTACCTAGAGGGTAGCGGTTTGCTGCCAGTAATCCCCTTCTTGATGACTTTAGCAATACTAGCAGATTTGTCTGGTTAATAGTTCATGTTATTTAAAGTGACTGAGATCAGAGACAGTAATAATATAAGGAGACCTGGACATGCCATAATTCTGGGGGAGTTATTAGCAAAGACTTATTGTTTCAATGGAATCTTATTTTGTCATTTATTACAGACTAGATGGTGGCCCGATTCTAACGCATCGGGTATTCTAGAATATGTATGTAGTTGACATGCTGTGACTGACAGAACTTGTTCAGTCAACGTGAGTGAACTAATATATATATATATATATATCAGGGCTATGGTATATGGTGGTACATTACAGCACATGTATAGCAGCACTATAGTATATGGTGGTACATTACATTACATGTATAGCAGCGCTATGATTTATGGCAGTACATTACATGTATAGCAGCGCTATGGTATATGGCGGTACATTACAGTACATGTATAGCAGCGCTATGGTATATGGCGGTACATTACAGTACATGTATACCAGCACTATAGTATATGGAGGTACATTACAGCACATGTATAGCAGCGCTATAGTATATGGCAGTACATGTGTGGCAGCGTTATGGTATATGGCGGTACATTACAGTACATGTATAGCAACACTATAGTATATGGCGATACATTATAGTACATGTATAACAGCACTATAGCATATGTTGATACTCTGCACCCCACGGCCCCCCTGCTCCTCCGCAGTAAAAGTAAAAAAATTTACTCACCTGTCCGCCGTCTCGCTCCACCTCCGTCTTCTAGGTCCTACAGGGCTTTAGGACCTGTCGTTGCCTGGGAAACCGATCAGCTGATCGGTCACATGACCGCTAACTGCCGGGGGCAGGATGGTGACGGGGTGGAGGAGGGGGGGCAGGATTGTGTTGGGGGGCAGGATGGAGCCGGGGGGGGGCTGGATGGAGCCGGTGGGCAGGATGGAGGCAGGTGGGAAGGATGGAGGCGGGGCAAGATGGAGGCAGAGGGGGAGCAGGATGGAGGGGGGCAGGATGGAGGCAGAGGGGGCAGGATGGAGGCAGAGGGGGGGCAGGATGGAGGTGGAGGGGGGCAGAATGGAGGCGGGGGAGCAAGAACAGCGGGGACAGAATGGAGGCGGGGCAGGATGGAAGGAGTGGGGCAGGATGGAGGGAGCGGGGCAGGATGGAGGGAGCGGGACAGGATGGATCCAGAGGAGCAGGAAGGTCGCGGGGGGGGCAGGATGGAGCCGGAGGAGCAGGATGGTGGCAAGGGGGCAGGATGGTAGCGAGCAGGGCAGGATGGAGCGATCGGGGCAGGATGGAGATGGCAGGGCAGGATGGAGCCGGAGGAGCAGGATGGTGACGGGGGGGTAGGATGGAGTGAGCGAGGCAGGATGGTGCGAGCGGGGCAGGATGGAGATGGTGGGGCAGGATGGAGCCAGTGGGGCAGGATGGAGCCGGCGGGGGGGCAGGATGGAGATGGCGTGGGGGCAGAATGGAGCCGATGGGGGAGGGGCCAGGATGGAGCTGGCGGTGGGGGGGGCAGGATGGAGCCGGCGGGGGGAGGGCAGGATGGATGGGGGCAGGATGGAGGCGGAGGGGGGGCAGAATGGAGGCGGGGGAGCAAGAACAGCGGGGGACAGAATAGAGGCGGGGGCAGGATGGAAGGAGCGGGGCAGGATAATGGGAGCGGGGCAGGATGGAGGGAGGAGCAGGATGGTCGCGGGGGGGGGGGGTTCAGGATAGTGGCGGTAGGGCAGGATGGTGGGAGCGGGGCAGGATGGAGCCGGAGGAGCAGGATGGTGGCAGGGGGGCAGGATGGTGGTGAGTGGGGCAGGATGGAGCGAGTGGGGCAGGATGCAGCCGGAGGAGCAGGATGGTGGCAAGTGGGGCAGGATGGAGCGAGCGGGGCAGGATGGTGGGAGCGGGGCAGGATGGAGCCGGAGGAGCATAATGGTGGCGGGGGGCAGGATGGTAGCGGGGGGACAGGATGGAGCAAGCAGGGCAGGATGGAGCTGGAGGAGCAGGATGGAGCTGGTGGAGCAGGATGGTGGCGAGCGGGGCAGGATGGAGATGGCGGGGCAGGATGGGTTGGGGGGGGGGGTAGGAGGAGCCGTGGGGGGGCAGGAGGAGTGGGGGAGCTGCGGGGGGCAGGAGGAGCCACAGGGGGGCAGGAGGAGCGGGGGATTTGCAGGGGGGGCAGGAGGAGCGGGGGAGCCACGGGGGGGCAGGAGGAGCCGCGGGGGGGGCAGGAGGCCGCAGGGATAGAAGCAGCGGGGGGCCACAGGGACAGAAGCAGCGGGGGGCCGCGGCGGCCAATGAGCGGCCTGTGTCTGGCACGCGATTTCGGCGACAGACACACGCGAAAAACCCTTAGACAATTATATAGTAGATAGGGGCCATAATAGGTCCATATGAAATTCATGGGATAATTAACCCATGAGTAACATGGTGTGTCAGTCAACCTGATTAACAAGGTAATGGCTATAATTATATCATTTTCCCCAGACATTGACATGTTTCCAAATAGTGGGCTCCTGATTGATAATTAATATGTTGAATATGTTTTAGGGTGCACCTGATATCCTATATATATATACAGTGGTGGTCAAAAGTCCTGCATAGGATTAATTGATTTTTCAAGTTTTAAACATTTTCTGTCGAATATCTTCGATGCTAATGTGACATATTATATATGGTTTTGTTCAGAATACAATTTTGCATTCTCTCCCTGTAATGTTTTTAGCTTTTGAAGCAGTTTTGCCTGATATTAGTGCAACAATATGGGAATTAAAAGCACAACTAAATATTGTACAGCTTCAGATGCAAAATTAGCCAATCACAGATGAGGTTCTTGTGACCAATCATAACCTGGATATGGCAGCCAATCACATTGCATCACATCTGCTGCTTTGTTTGTTTTATCTGTTGGTCTATCTAGTGAATCATACTGTAGAGCTTTATGATGGGAGCCTTCAGATTTTTGTCAGCGGAGGATCGTGTGTGAGTTTTGGTGCTACATGAAGAGGGTTATACTGGCCCCAGATCGCTAGGAAGGTCGGCTGTAATCAGAGTACAGTCGTAAGAATTTTGCAGAAACATAAGCAGCTTGGAATTACCCAGGAGAGGCCCAGATCTGGTCGGCCCAGAAAGTCAACTAAAAGGGAGGATAGAGTACTGATAAGAACATCCCTTACCAATGGAAAGCTCACCTCTCTTCAGCTTCTGCCAGAATGGCAAGAAAAGTGCAATATTGAGGTAGCAACATCAACTGTTAGGAAGACATGTTTGGAAGCAGGATTGGGAGGGTGAAGGCCCGAAAGAAGTCATTGATGACAGCCGTACAAAGGCGAAATCTGTGGGCATTGAAATATTCAAAATGGAGGAAGGAGGAGTGGGAAAAAGTGCTATTTAGTGAAGAAAGCACTTTTTGCATTTTAAGAAATGATGGAAAGTCTTATGTGAGAAGGTTTCCACATGAAGAGTACAAGCCAGAGTGTTTGAGCTTCTCTGTGAAACATCCGATTCCGATAAAAGTAATGGTCTGGGGCTGTATGGCAGTCAATGGTGTTTGAAGTCTTCATATTGTGGAGGGTATGGTTAATGCAAAAACATACATAGACATCCTTAATAAGAAAATGCTGCCTTCTGCTCAACACCTGTTTTCAGGGGATTTTATCTTCCAGGATGATAATGCTCCTTGTCACAGAGCTAAGACAGTAACAGAATGGGAAAAAAAGAACAAGGTGGCTACTATTGACTGGCCAGCCTAGTCCCCGGACCTCAATGCAATTGAAATTTTGTGGCACAAGTTATCAATAGATATATCTAAAAAAACAGCCAAGGACCAAGAGAGAGTTGATTGAGGCTCTGATACAGGCCTGGAACCACATCATCACTCGTGAACATCTGCAGAATCTTGTTCACTCAATGCCACAGAGATGCAAATTGGTGCTCAATAGCAAAGGCTGGCCAATAAAATATTAGAAGCTAAAGATGCACTCAAAAGGCCCAGACTCTGAATTAAATAAAAAATAATAAATCTTAAAAAGTAAAATTTAAGTATGTGTGAACTTGCATTGGAAGTTAATGAACTTAGAAACCTGTTCACCATTCTACACACTGTACTGGTGTAGGTATGGTTATGCTGTAAAAATATCAAAAAGGTGAATAACATAACAATTTATACACTTGGAATAAACAACAAGAAAGAAAAGTTGCGCCAAGCTGTATAATTAAGGCACGGGGTGGGTGGCTGCGTCCCCTGCTCACCTGGTCCTGTTGTGCCGACCGCACAACAGGTTGAAGAGCTGTGGGGAAGCCGCTGGAGCTCACACTGGCTTGGATCTCGATATGGTCCGAGTGGACCGCCGGTGTCCGGTGCACGTGACCAGGGAGGGGGAGCTTTGGTGTGACGTTTGTAGGATCCTGGGTGCTGAGCTGCTGCTAATCACGCTTCCCGCAGGGAAGAGAGTGTATAGCCGAAAACAAGAAAGTGATATGATCATCGCTCAAGCACAAGCCAGGACACTGCTGTAGCAAGTATTACCTTTAGGCTTTATTCAATCAATATGTAGAACCAATTTATACACTTGGGACATTCAAAAATGAGTATGGCAGACAATGAGGGATTACAAAAACATATATGTTCCACCAGTTTCACTGTAGAGATGCAGAAGTATGAAATATATAGTTTTCTTCACGCCTATGCAGGACTTTTGAACACCACTGTATAAGGATATACATCATTTGGTACATTTCTTAGTGATAACAGGTAGATATATATCTTTTTCTCTCATATTTATTCTATGACAAATACCTCATATTACTGGACATTAATTCTTGATCTCAACTTTCAGTCACAAGACACACTATAATCACTGTTGCCAATAACTGAGCCTCTTCTTTGAGAAATTTAATACAAGGTAAATTGTCCTTTGTTATATAAATGTGTAAATTATTTCTTTTGTTTTTTTCTGCTTGAACATTCAATATAAAAAGAATGGGATTATTGTATCATGTTATATACCATTAACGGCTTGCACTATACAGAGTCATGAAGAAACTCTTACCATGATTTACAATTGTTTTTTCAGTACTAAATTACATTGTATGTATACTTGTTAAACACTGTATGTATTGGCGTGATTTTTGTGTAGATATTCTTTCTGTGAACAAGGTCTATGTGAGACCGAAACATCAGAGCACAAAACATATAAGAATATCACAAGTTTTTCAAATAAAGGATTTATTTAGCAGTAATCTCTGACTGTGTGCCGAAGTTATTCTTGAACTATATTGACTTTTTCTTCTGAGCACCAGCGAAGCAGAGTAGCGGACCTTACATCACTTATTAGTCAACCCACCATAACTTCTCCACCTGCACCTCCCTCACAACGCAGCAATTTGTCGGGCACATACTACTACCTCCTCTCTCAGCACAACAGCCAGTCCTTGATTCCACAGTTGTGGTCATGTAAAAGATTATTTACTCCTACACACCCCAAAGCAAAGAACTTGAACTTCACCATCTCCAATTTGTTGGCCACAGAAATTCTGCCTTTTTTCCTGGTGGATACAAACTGTTTCCGAAAGCTGATGGCTGTCGCAGTCCCCCAGCATCAGTTGCCCAGTCATTATTACTTCTCATAGAAAGCTGTGCCTGCGCTACACCAGCATTTCACAGTCAACATCACTTATTCCTTGAGAATCTCAGTGTGTGACAGGGTGCATATAACCACTGAAACCTGCATGAGCAAACATGGCCAGGGGTCTTACATCTCACTCACTGGGCACTGGATGACTCTGGTGGCTGTGGGGCCAGGTGTGAAAGGAGCTATTCCCCAAGTCTTGAAATCCGCAAGTCTTTTGAGACACATCTCTGCATGTACCTCTTCATCCACTGTGTCTGCATCCTCTACCTCCTCTAGGACCACCAGCTGAGCCCTCGACCTCTCCCTTAATGTTCCAACAGTCCAGACAGAATCCACCTCACCTCTGTACTTTGAAGCCAGGGCTAACTGCCATCAGGCAGTTTTTAAGTTAGCATGCCTTGGAGATGTGAATCACACAGCTGAAGAGATGTGGACAGCTATGCGGGCTGAGTTTCAGCAATACCTGGAGCTAGGGAAAGTTGTATGCCATAATGATGTGAACCTGGTGGTGGCTCTATGCCAGAGCAAACTTACACACGTGACTTGCATGGCTCACATCCTCAGCCAGGTTGTACAGCAATACCTTTGTCACTATCCTAAAGGGTTGAGAATGCGCAAATAGGGTCTTATCTTTTTTAGACAGATGTATGATGTGAATATTGGTATTGCTCACCTGATGTGGTTGTGTAGCACACAACCAGCGTAATCGCTCAGAAAAAACAGCTGCTACAGGGACCGTACTTCCACAGGATGCGGTGCTCAAATCACAAGGTTATTCGGACGAAGTACCTTTATGTCCGCGCTGCTGTCAGACCGGTATACCAATGACATTGGACGTCCAGGTATTGGAGATATAGAATTATTGCCTTATTTCCAACGCGTTTCGGAGCCACGTGATGTTCCCTGAGGAAGGAGCTCGGCACGTGGCTCCGAAACGCGTTGGAAATAAGGCAATAAATCTATATCTCCAATACCTAGACGTCCAGTGTCATTGGTATACCGGTCTGACAGCAGCGCGGACATAAAGGTACTTCGTCCGAATAACCTTATGTCACTATCCTGGCCTGGATGACCTGCTGCATGAGGCACAGTTGCTGTGTTCTCACTTCCACCATTCTCACATCATGGAACAATGACTAGCATCGCTACAGAGGTTCTTCGGACAACCAGTTAAACATTAGATATTTGTTGTGCCAATACGGTCGAATTCCACTCTGCACATGTTGCAGTGACTGTGGCAGCAGCGACGAGCTGTAGTGCAGTATGTAATGACATGTAAAGTGACTCAAAGTGAGCTAAATGTGGTGCAAAAGATGCTTGCAGAGTGAGCACAGATCAAGAACCTCTGCACCCTCATGCACAGTTTCGAAATGGCTAATAAGATGGTTAATAAGATGGTTAGCACTGACTAATAAGATGGTTAGCACTGACAATGCCATCATCAGCATAACTATTCGGTCATCTACATGCTGGAGCAAACTTCGGTCATCTACATGCTGGAGCAAACTTTGAAAAGTCTGTGTGGTGAGGTGGTGATATGAGAGGAAGAGGAGGAGGAAGTGGAAAGGATACTAATATCTCCAATACCAATAGGTCGTCACACAGCCGGGTGGCATGGCAGGGTAGAGCAGAGTGAGATAGGGTGGCTCATAATACCAGACAAACTGTTAGTGAAGTTGCAGGAGCAGAGGAACAAATGGAGGACGATTAGGATGATGAAGTGATGGGCACAGATCAGTTGGGAAATGAGGAAGAAATTATTCCCCTTTCTATTGTCCGAGATTGGCGGAGGAGGACAGAGGAAGGATGATTGATTTTTATGCCACCAATAACACAACAAGGACTTGGGCCTCATGGATGCATTAGTCACATGAGCGCCTTCTTGCTGCCCTATCTGCAACATGATGCCCATATTGTTAGAATTCAACTTAGCGATGACTACTGGGTTGGTGATTACTCTTGGCGGTACAAGAGTACATTTAGCCAGATTCTTCCCTCCTTGGAAAGGGACACGCGCATGCTGAAGAATATAATAAAGCTTCTAGACAATCTTAGGTCTGGTTTTCCCCAACACAGCAGTGAGGGACACAGTGTGCAGCTACAGTCCCAACCCAGGGGACGTCCAGTCATCCACATAGAAACATAAGCAGCAGCAGTTTAACTGTCAGAAGCAATTTCTGGGACCAATTATTTAAACCAGCCCGTCCACTGGCAGAACTGAGTCTGAAACACAGTGAACGACTGGAGAGGATAGTGCAGGAGTATCTAGAGCTCAATATCCATACTATCAGGGACATTTGGACCCTTTTGCAATTTTTATTTAAAAAATGGATGAGTTGCGCAAGCTCGAAGTCACACCTTGGAGGTTTTGTCATACCTGGCACCCAGGGTTCTCTCGGAAGGTGTCTTCAGCGCTGCTGGAGGTGTCCTGATGGACAATTGCAACAGGCTGTCCCCTGAAAGTGTAGACTGCCTAACTTTCATCAAGATGAACAAGTCATAGATCTTCAAGGACATTTCCACACCAGCAACAGACTGGGCAGACTAGGTGATGTACTTTTCAGTGTGCTGCATTCACCTCGCAATTATACAAATTTTATTCTGGGTCAATTGATACCACTTTCATGGTGTCTGGCCTTAACTTTTTGAAATGTGGGAACTCTTCTTTAGGTCTCCTTCTTGTCTGTTTCCTGAATTTAGCAGGGCTTTCTGAGCATGATGCATACACGTGTCACTCATTCCTCTGTATCAATGTTAAAAGTCCAGCAACTTTAACCTGTTAACGACAGCCGTACGTCTCTAGACTCACTTCAAACCTCCGACATCTCAGCTGATCTCAGTATCTGAGATGTCGGTCTAACAGCACCGATCGGTCCCGCCATCCGATCGGTGCTGTTAACCCCTTAGATCCTGCCCTCAATCTCTGAGAGCGGGATCTAAGGGAGCCGGAGCCGGCAGCGCGTACTTACCGGGCTCCAGGGGAGATCTCGCGATAGTATCGCGGGATCTCCCGTGCTGATGTGACAGGCCAGGGTCCTGTCTTGACCCTGGAACCTGTCATGGAGCATTTCCTGCTTGTGGTTGGCAGGGGCTGCCAACCACAACAGGTCCGCAATTCTGACACATACAGAGGAGCTGCAGCTCCTCTGTATGTGTCAGAAGTGATCGGACTGTGCATCTGCATGCCTCTCTATGGGGCAGTGTAAAATTAAGAATCAATAAACAAATAAAGTTTTTACAAAGTTGAAAAAAAAACAAAAAACATAAAAGTTCAAATCACTCCCCTTTTCTCCCATCCACAATAAAAGTATTAAAAAATTAAATAAAATACACATATTTGGTATCGCCACGTTCAGAATCGCCCGATCTATCAATATAAATAATCAAATAATGAGAGACGTAAACTGCGTAGCGCAAAAAATGGTTCCAACGCCAAAATTACGTTTTTTTGGTCGCTGCAACAATGCTATAAAATGCAATAACGGGCGATCAAAACAGCGCATCCACCCAAATATGGTATCATTAAAAATGTCAGCTTGAAACGCAAAAAATAAGCCATCACCCAGCCCCAGATCCCGAAAAATGAGGACGCTACTGGTCGCAGAACATGGCGCAAAAAGTGCAATGTTTTTTTTTTCATGCTTTTCAATTTTTTTCCACCACCTAGATACCAATAAAGGTATACATGTTTGGTATCTACACACTCATACTGACCCGAGGCATCGCACCGTCACGTCGGTTTTACCATATAGTGAACACGGCGACTAAAAAATCCAAAAAACAAACGTGTAATTGCACTTTTTTTGCAATTTCACTGCACTTGGAATTTTTTTGCAATTTCCCTGTACATTATATGGTAAAACAAATTATTGCATCTGAAAGTACAACTCATACCGCAAAAAACAAGCCGACATATGTCTATATTGACGGAAAAATAAAAAAGTTATGGCTCTTGGAAGCCGAGGAGCGAGAAAACAAAAATGAAAAATGACAAATTTCTTCGTCACTAAGGGGTTAAGATTGCAGCCAGGCACCAGTGTGGTTCATATCGTTAAAGCACTAACCATGTCCTGCCTTAAGCCACTGCGGTTACACCTTCACTTTGGTGTTGCACGTTTGAAAATAAGGTAGCTTTATATCCATGCAGAAAATAGGAAAACGGCACTCACCAAGTGGTTGCAGTGTGGCACCCCAGAGTCCGGATGCCACAATGTCATTACCGCCCTCGGCGGGTAGTGTCATACCTGAGAGCAACAGAGGGTATCCACACCAGGTGAGCTAAGGACACAAATCTTTTTCTGCTTCCAGGCCTGGAGGGGGAGCTCTAAACCCAGGTTTAGGGCAGCTCTCCTATAAATTCTGGTCTGGAGCAGAGTTAGTTCAGTTCAGTTCCTAGGAGGAATGTGGAAGACATTCTTTGGACTTGAGCAGTGCTAAGCTCGTCCCAGGATAGCCGAAGCCTAGCTTGAGGGACCCATAGGCGAGAGTCTCGAGGAAGTTGAGGAGAGCCTGGGGAGAGGAGCGGTGTCAAGCTCACCCCAGTGCAGAGAGCCAACACCGGAGTCCGAGGCTGTCCAGGGCTTAAGATCCCGGCAGCCAACACTGGAGGGTGGGGGATTCCAAGTCCCCCATCCACCTACAGTGTCTGTAGGCAAAGCAGCATAGAGAGCCTGGGAGCAGCCACCACTGATGTGGGTCTGGAGAAGTACTCGAGCTGCCTGCCATACAGGCACACCACCGCAGTAAAAGAGAGAGTGCCACAGCTCAGCTTAAGCAGCAGCAGCAGAGACCTGCAGATAGAGCGCAGCAGGGAGGCCTCACAACTTGCCGGGTGAGGAGAACCCCGAGTGGCTCCAAGGTTGCACGGACTCCAAGTAACATCACCTGTCATTATCCCGGCCTGCATCAGTACCATCAGTAAAGGACCTGAGGAACAAACAACCGTGAGTCTGTCTGCTACTTTGTGCCCTCTGTCCTGCACCCCAATGGCCTTCCAACATCCACTGCCCTGGAGATCCACTCCACCTGTGGGGAGATACTCCATCATCCCCAGAGGTTCTGCAGCAGCAGCGGCTACCCCTAGCTACAATCCACGAGTGGCATCACAATCCATTATCCCTAAACATTTCATTTTTTTAAGTGACTCTGCAGGGCCATGGAGCCAGGTCTCAGCCCCTGTGTGCCCCCCGAGAGACCAAACCAGTTCCAAGTACCCGACGGCCCTGGAGGGGGTCAGCAGCTCTGTTTATTCAAAACGCAGGGGTTTTCATCGATGCGAGGAGGGGGAGTGTGGAGTCAACGGACGACGGCCCGCCAATTTGCAAGATCTCTGCTTCAACGGGTCCTGTGCACACTTCACTTCACTTCAGCGAATATGTCAACACACAATTATAGAAAAACAAAAGGGGTAAACAGCTTCCGTATAACTAGTGCATAGCCAGTAATATATGCAAACAAGAGTGAATTTTATTTGTTATCGACTCTGATGTAAGCAAGGTCCTTCACCCTTCCTGTGAACCACATGGCAAAAAAGCAGTCTGAGAGTGGAGCTGACTAGGGCTCCTCGAAGTCCAAGAAGTAACCAAGGCCTAGTGGATCTGGACTCACGACAGGTACCGTCACGAAGCAAGTCCAAGGACCTGATGAGTGATCTCTTTGTGCCACTACCTGGATGGCAAAACTGGCAGGAGCCAGTCTGAAACCCTCCTAAGCAGCAGGACCAGCTCCTGACGAAGCCACAGTGGCAATACGCGTGGGGCCTGTCCAGCACTCTACACGCTTGGGGGTCCACCCTCCCCGGCATACAGGGGTATACTCTTGGTACCTATATTTTAACCTCTGAACTGCTCTATACTCCTATGAAAAAAAATTTGTGTTAAACCAATGTCATATGGTGTATCTACATAATTACCCTATACAAACAGTGACATGCATTACTTGCTCAATTCCTAGGTGTCATCCAGTGTTATCTGTCACCATTCGTTGTAAATTTCTCTGTTCCCCTATTTCTAAATACTATTGTAAGCTTTATTCCTTACTTTGTTAGGGGCATGATTAACTGTCATATACGGTGCCAAATCTATACTACGTCTATTCTACGTCTATGACCCCTGTTTATACAGATTAACAAGTATATTCCTCTCCTGGATGATCTTTACACACAAGCTGTATGAGTGATCTAGACGCATTGCTTTTAACTGTTTTTAATCTTTGGGTTCCTGTTATTTTGCCTATATAACAATAAAATTCCTCTTGTTTGCATATATTACTGACTGTGCACTAGTTACACGGAAGCTCTTTCCCCCTTTTGTTTTTCCAGAATTCTCTACTTCCATGTTGTTGCACCCACCTGATATAGAGCCTGGGCAGTTGCACCCCATTCCATCTCTCTGTGCCCACAATTACAAACTGACCCCATTCAGCACACAATGTCCCACTCAGGGTTTACCTGGTGCTGCAGCTTAGAAGGGTTTCAGACTGGCTCCTGCCAGTCTTGCCATCCATGTGGTGGCACAAAGAGATCACTCACCAGGTCCTTGAACTTGCTTTGTGTCGCTACCTGTCATGAGTCCAGATCCACTGGGCCTCGGTTACTTCCTGAACTTCAAGGAGACCTAGTCGGCTCCACTCTCAGACTGCTTTTCTGCCATGTGGTCCACAGGAATGGTGAAGGACTTTGCTTAAATCAGAGTCGATGTGATCAGGAAGGAGTCACGTGATAAACCACCTGTTACACGCACAGGTGGAAAGGTGTATTCACTCACACACATACTTGCATGCATTAACTCTTTTGTATAATGCTGCTAGTAACATTGAAACCATTCACATTTACATTGCAACAGACCTTCGCCTGTGCGATGTATACTAGCCATGTACCGGTATCCAAGCTGGTATACCTCACACTTTGTTGTGTGTTTTATGAATTTGGCAGGGCTCCCTGTGCATGATGCCTACACGTGTCACCATTGTCCCTGTTACTAATGAATCTTTAACCTTCAAATGCTAGGTTAAGCCTTGTTCCAGGCCCTATGCCATGCATGCAGGCTGCACCACTATACAATTTTTATTCTGGTACTATTGATGTCATGAGTCTCAAAGGACATTTCCACTCCAATGGCAGACTGGGCAGACTAGGTGATATTGTATTTTTCAGTGTGCTGCATTTATCTCACTATTTACACTTTTTATTTTGGGTCAATTGATGTCACTTTGGTGGTATCTGGCCCTAATTTTTCATTTTTGAAATGTGCGGTGTCTTTGTTGCGTGTTTTGTGAATTTAGCAGGGTTCCCTGAGCACCATGCCTACACCTGTCACTCATTTTCCTGTTACTGATCATTGTTAAAGCTTGAAATTCTGGGCCAGGCCTTGTCCCATGCATCCATAATGCACATGAAAATGTTAAATGTGGGGAATGGATGGCAATTTTCCTAGTGTCTGTCCCTAATTTGAGCTGTTTTGGCAGCATTTGCGCCTTAAGGTGCTTTTTATGCCCTTGATTTTGCCTCTCATCGATTTGAAGGGGGTTTGGAAGTTTGGCAAACTGTTTGTCGAACAGTTTGACAAACATATGCCCATTTGGCAAAGCGAACCGAACCTCAAAAGGTTCGCTCATCTCTAGTTATGAGCCTCTATGAGAAGACTTCTCTCTGCTACAGTAGTTATGTCACTTCACCATTTGCTGTGAAATAGGCATCCTGTTTCAGGATCTACATAGAATGATTAATAGGTGCACATAAAAGATATAGAGATATCTTTGACTTACAATTGTAAAAATATCTTGGGAGTTTATGATTTCTCATGACAGTTTTTCGTAACATGCATGTTGTCCTTGTAGCGGGAATACAGCAGGGTAGTCACTCAGTAATCAGCACTGGCCCTCTGTGTCCTTTGTGTCCCCCCAGCCACACTCCAGTGATACCCATGAGCTGCTTTGGGTACCACCCTACTGTGAAAACAGTTTCTACACCTCCTCAATGTCATCCTCCAAAACTGCGCCCCTGGCTAGATAGATGTGTCCATGCTGTTGAGCCATAGATGGATGACTGGCCTGATAATTGTGTAAATGGTCCCTGTTCCTCCTCCTTATCCTCCTATGTTACCACCTCATCCATCATCACCTATAGCCTTTTTTGAAGGAGACAAAGAAGTGGGATAGTAACGCTGATGATGTAGTCATCAGCACTGGCCATGTTCGTGTAGCACTCGAAGCAGCACAATAAGGCACACTTGTTCCACATGAAGACTCACTCTTTGGTCATGAAGTCATGTTGTTCTGCAAAGCGATTTACCCCTGTATGCTGCAGCTAACACACCACTATTACCTTCTGGTGCTCGCACAGCTTTTCCAGCACAGCACGCTGCACAATAGACAGGTCACCAGTAGCTGGGTGAAAACTTTGAATGCAGAGAGAGTCTGCGCTTTCTGCAGCACCTCTTAAATCTCGCAGTAATTTTTCAGAAACCTTGACACCACCAAATTGATCACATGTGCCAGGCAAGGGATGTTGGTCATATTGGATGGACCCAGAGCTGCTACAAGATTTCATCTATTATCGCACATCACCAGGCCAGACTTGAGGTTCAGTAGCACCAATCACTTATTGGCCTGCTGTTCAATCCCCGTCCACAGATCCTGTGAGGTGTGGGATTTTCACTCCAGAGGAGTTTCACAATAGCATGCTGTCACTTCCCCCTTGCTGTGTGGAAATTGGTCATGCGGGTGTTATGCTGACGGAATGAGGAGGAAGTGGAGGAAGCCGAGTATGTGAAGGAGGCAACACAGAGGAACGTTCAGCAATCCTCAGTGGTGGTAGGATATATGCCAAAACACTTTTTGCCTCAGTTCCAGCCGCCACTACAGTTATCCACTGGGCACTTCCCATGCATACTAGTCCATATATCAGTGGTTTTGTGGACCTTGCCACTGGTAACAGTGCCCAACTGATTTCGTCTGCAGCTTCTTCATGCAGGGCAGGGATGTCTCCGCCTGGAAAAGTAACGACTATGAACTACATACTGTAGGACAGCCACCACCATAAGTTTTTAAAAGTGTCCATCTCCACCAACCGCAAAGTGAGCATTTCAAAGGCCAGGAATTTGGAAATGCTGCTATGACTGTCGCAAGGGCCAGAGTACTTAGCAGCTGAATATAAAGTAAAATCAAAGCATCCAGCTCCCCTATCCTTGTGTGCATGGAAGAGGTCTGAAGGTACCATCACACACGCCAATATTGCTAGGCAATTTCACTGGCAATTTGCTGGTTGCAGTGAAATCATGGACACATTGTTACATTTGTACTCAGCAACAAAATAGAACAATGTGTCCATGATTTCACTGCAACCAGCAAATTGCCAGTGAAATTGCCTAGCAATATTGCTGTGTGTGAAGGTACCTTCACAGGTACAAATTAAAAGAAGTAGAATTCAGCACATATTTGCCTGTAAAAACCTCTGTATTCCAGTTATATAAAAACAGCCATGTATCTTATGATAAAGATGTACTAAACATTGAAACACGTAAACCTGCATCATGGTCTACGTCTGTCTGCATACTCTGTATCAACAAATGGCTGTTTTTATGTCATTAGACTAAAGAAATACTTTTTTTTACCTGCAAATATATGCTGGATTCTAATTCTTCTACTTTGTACTTAGCCGCTGGGCCAGGGTCTAAGTTGTCAGCGTCAAGCGGCTGTAATCCTAACCGCACATGTAAAGGGGTATTTAAAAGGATAAAATTTGTTTGTGACGCTAGTTGGGATGATCAGCTAGATGTGGCTGGCACTGCAGCGCAGATTTTTAACCCTCCTCAACTAGGGCTGGCTCCCAGGGGGAGGATGAAGGTGATGGTAGTGAGTGTAGTGGAGGAGACAGGGAACAGTCTTTGCATTACCTTTTACTGAAGTATCTGTAACAAGTCCATGGTAGAACATCCACCACCAGGCACGTGGTCTGGCACTCTGATGAAAACTGTAGTCCGCTCTGCTGGGTGAGTAATGTGGCCTTCCTGTTGACAGTGTCCTATGCTGTTAGGATTCCTAATGCCTTGAGCTTCTCAGTTCTCCCTCTTGGTTGCTGTGGATTACCTCCTACCAGACTGGTAGTACGGATCCTGCAGGTATCCATGTCTATAGCAGTTCACTGATCCTATGTAATACTGATTCTCTGGAGTGCTCCACTTGAGTTGCTAGTGAGCATAAAACTCACAAGTATCCAGTTCTGCCACCAGACACTATAAGCATGGATGACCTAGAGCAGTGATGGCGAAACCTATGGCACATGTGCCAGGGAGGGCACGCAGAGCCGTCTCCGCTGGCACATGGCCTCGCCTCTGCTCTGATGTGTTAAACTGCCGGCACTATGGCACCGGCAGTTCAAAGCTGTTGTGTCGGAGTGGAGGAGACATTTCTCCTCCCACCGACACTCTTTTCTAGCCCCACCTGCCCGCCGGCATCATGTGACCGCGGTGACGCGATCGCGGTCATGTGACGCAATCAGCGTCATGTAACCGCGGGAGAGGAGAAAGCAGCGATGGAAGCGGGAGTTCTACAGTAGGTGAGTATGATCTTTTTTTTTTTTAGGTATGAATCACATCCAGTATGGGGCAATGCTACAGGAGGGGGCCATACTACAGAAGGGGGCATGATGGGGCAATACTACAGGAGGGGGCATGATGGGGACAATACTACAGGAGGGAGCATGATGGGGACAAGACTACAAGAAGGGGCAATACTACAGGAGGGGCATGATGGGGGCAATACTACAGGAGGGGACATGATGGGGGCAATACTACAGGAGGAGGCAATACTACAGGAGGGGCATGAAGGGGGCAATACTACAGAAGGGCGCAATACTACAGGAGGGGGCATGATGGGGACAATACTACAGGAGGGGGCAATACTACAGAAGGGGGCATGATAGGGGCAATACTACAGGAGGGGGCAATACTACAGGAGGGAGCATGATGGGGACAATACTACAGGAGGGGGCATGATGGGGGCAATACTACAGGAGGGGGCATGATGGGGGCAATACTACAGGAGGGGGCAATACTACAGGAGGGGGTATGATTATGGACATTACCACAGGAGAGGGCAATACTACAGGAGGGGGTATGATGGTGGCAATACTACAGGAGGGGGCATGATGGGGGCAATACTACAAGAGGGGACATGATTGGCAATACTACAGGAGGGGGCATGATGCGGGCAATACTACAGGAGGGGGCTTGATGGGGCAATACTACAAGAGGGGTATGATTAGCAGTACTACAGGAGGGGGCATGATGGCGGCAATACTACCAGGAAGGGGCATGATGGGGGCAATACTACCTGGAGGAGGCATTGATGGGGGCATATAGTACCAGGAGGGGGCATGATGGGGCAATAGTACCAGGTGGTGGCATGATGGGGCAATAGTACCAGGAGAGGGCATGATGGAACAACACTACCAGGAGGGGGCATGATTGGGCAATACTACCATGATGGGGCATTACTACATGGAGAGGGCATGATGGGGCATTACTGAAAGATGTGGACATGACGGGGCATTTCTGTAAGGAGGGGGCAGGATGGGGCATTACTACAAGGAGTGGGCCTAGATGGGGACATAACTACAAGCAGAGGGTCAGGACGGAGGACATAACCTCAAGGAGGTCAGGTGGGACTAACCTCAGAAAGACAGGATGGAGCCCATAACCTCAAGGAAAAGGACAGGATGAAGCGCATAACTACAAGGAGAGGGTCAGATAGAGCACATAACCTAAGGAAAGGACAGGATGTAGCACATAGCTACAAGGAGAGGCAGATAGAGCACAAACCTAAGGAGAGGTCAGGATGGAGCACATAGCTACATGACAGGGACCAGGATTTCAGTGTGGAATCTGCTTTCATTCCATGATAAAATCTATCTCCTATCTATCTAACATTCTGCATTTTTTTCCATTCAGATCAATCCACATGCTGTGTCTGGAAAGGGCAGTGGGAGCGGCTGACTGCACACATGAGCTGAATGACCACTGCTGAAGAGAAGAGAAGACTGCAAAGGTAAGTTTAAAAGCAATTAATTGTTAAAATAATAGAATTGATCATCAGGGTGTCAGGACAGCAAGCACTGTACTGGGGAGAGAGTTGAGTCTGAGGCTTCTCCCCTGTGCAGTGCTTGTGACGTCCACTCCTGTAATTTAGGTTAATTTGCCCTATTGGCACTTCGCAATAAAAAATTAAGTTTTGGGTTGCAGTTTGGGCACTCGGCCCCTGAAAGGTTCGCCATCACTGACCTAGAGCAAGGTTTCTTGACTGCAGCTGGTCCCTTCACAGTAGCTCCTGCTGCCTCCTCACTGGACCTCTCATTCACCTACTCTGTCCTACTACACCATAATGCCACATTCCCCCCTAGTTAAAGGCAGTACAAGCCTGGACTGCACAAGCAAAACATTATTTCACACTAAATAATAATAAAACATTTAACTCTAGTAGCAGTATTGTTGTGGATCACAGCTCAAAACCACATCCTGAGTGACAGAATATTCCCCAAGTGAAGCTGACGGGAACACAGATCATAAAGTTAGTTTCTTTGCTGCGCTGGTTGTTTTTACTTTGGTGGCTTTTGTGGCTTCGGCCACAGCAGATCTTTCACCTATAGGCATAAAACATAGCATATAAAATATCAAGTCCATAAAACTTCAAGTGATGCAAAGAGGACTCCAGTCCTTCTTGGTAAGGACCCTGTAACAGTGCAAGGAGCAGTCCATGTAAAAGGGGATAAAGTTTATTATTGTAAACAGGCAGAGTTCTTTTTTAAAGCGCTAATGTTCATCTTTACACCTTAGGCCTGCAAAACAGCAGAAAAGGGCACAAAGAAAAATAACAGTAAAATTAAGGGTTCCACTACACAGTGGGGCTTCAGCTCAACCCCTGTCAAACAGATTAATTTACAACACACTTGGGTATCCAGCCTAATAAGGTACATGCAAGGGGTTTTAGGACTTACCTCCCTTTTTCAACACTGCAAGCAGCACATGTCTAGTGTTCAGATTTTCTATGGGGCTGATTTAATTAGGGATGTCCAGTGGGGGGAGCAAGAAAATACTGTTATGATGCCTCAAAAATGTGCATGGCCTTTGCAGTAGCTGTAGGGGGTACAACAGTGGGCCCAGCAACTCCCCTTTAACTGGGGATGGCTTGGTGTGGCGGTTGCTCCAGATCTGCGGCCAGCAGCGGGATAGAGGTACTCACGGAGTCGGAGCACTGATGCAGGTGGTGGATCTACTTCAGTCCAGGCAAACCTGTGATCCCCTCCTGCAGCACGTTTGCAGCAGCAGCAGTGGCTGCTTCAGCATTTGGGGTGATCTCTGACATATTAGGATCACTACGTTCTCTGAGCAGCTGTGCAAGCTTTTTTCTTTAACCCTCCCACTTGGAGGTGGACACAGTCAGTTAGATAAGTTCTTAGTTGAGAGTAGCGGCACTTTCTTTCAGGGCGAGGCAGTACACTTTAGGACACAGTCTATACAAGGCGCTAGGCCACTTGTCCAGCGTTTGGTGGGTACATACCCATGATGGGGCAATCTTTTCTTCTTAACAATGTCACAGGATGCCAGAACCGTAAATCCAGACACCATTTTTAAGTTTAAGTCCACAACACAACATGCCATTTCAGACAGTCTCTGGGGCACACAGGACATTGTTTCCAGGGTTTCTTATCCTGTTTGTGATGCAAAAATTAGTTGGTCGCAAGGACCAAGGTACTCAGCAGCTGGGCCAGGGTTAAGGTTCATGATGGTGGTGCCCTGTGGTAGTGGTACTAACTGCACATGTAGAAGGCTAGTTAAAGACATAAAGTTTGTTTGTGATGCCAGCTGGGATAATCAGCCAGATGTGTCGAGCACTGCAGGGAATCCCTGGGATATCCATGCATAAAGCAGTTTCCTGATCCTATTTAATACTGACACACTGGAGTGCTCCACTTGAATTGCTAGTGAGCATAAAACACACTAGCATCCAGTTCTGCCACCAGACCCAATAAGCCTGGATGATTTAGGGACTGGTTCCCTGACTGCAGCTGGTCCCTTCAGAGCAGATCCTGCTGCCTTTTCACTGGAACTCTCATTTTCCTACTCTGTCGTACTTCACTACAAAGGTTATTAGAGGACTGAGGGGTCTGCAATACCAAGACAGGTTATTAAACTTGGGGTTATTTCGCTTGGAAAAACGAAGGCTTAGGGGTGATATTCTAATAATGTATAAATATATGAGGGGACAGTACAGAGACCTTTCTAATGATCTCTTTACTCTTAGGCCTGAGATGGGGACAAGGGGCATCCTCTACGTCTGGAGGAAGAAGGTTTAATCATAATCACAGACGTGGATTCTTTACTGTAAGAGCAGTGAGACTATGGAACTCTCTGCCACATGATGTTGTAATGAGTGAGTCACTACTAACATTTAGAAGGGCCTGGATGCCTTTCTTGAAAACTATAATATTACCAGTTATATATACTAGATTCTTTGATAGGGCGTTGATCCAGTGAACTAGTCTGCTTGCCGTACCTGGAGTCAGGAAGGAATTTTTCCCCCAATGTGGAGCTTAGTGTTGCCACATGTTTTTTTTTTGCCTTCCTCTGGATTAACATGTTAGGCTATGGGGTGAACTAGATGGACTTAAAGTCTTCCTTCAACCTTAAAAAACTATGTTACTATGTTACTATGTATGTTACTCTAACTAACCCCTCCCTCCAACCAGAGGCTGAGTCACAGCCCGACCCAGGCTTTTGGTGTTCAGCTTCCTGGTTAGAGATCAGACAATATGTATTTGCTTCGGACATCCAGCAGAGGGACCCCAATTCTCATCAGACATGGCATTACAAAGATGTTAAAGCAATACCATTTAGTGATGGCCAGACACAGGGCACCACACTGCCATTCAGGACCACTGCTCATGGGTGGGTAAGGGAGTACTTCCTTTTTTTCCTAGTGTTTAAGGGATGAACAACTGAACGTTTCCATGGGACGGTGTGGAGATGCTCGGTGACACTGCTAGTGGTGGTGCTGTCAAATTGCCTCTTTGCAGGTGGCTCTATTACTAAGAAGAGGGAGGAAGAGGCCATCAGAAGAGGGAGCAGGAGGAGTCTCACTCTAAATCTTTCTAGGTTTTTCTTGGTTTGTACTCCACTGCAGCTCATGCATTGCATTCAACTGCCTCATCATGAAGGTGGTGCTCAAACCACTGTGTCTTATTGTTAGCACATTGCATGAAGAAATGCCACACTAGGGAGATCCTTTAAAGGGAACCTGTCACCCGATTTTAAGCTCCTAAACTATCTCTAGCTGTCCCTACACCTTCCTAGCAGCTCCCTATCTCACCCTTTCTTATCTAAAGTGGCCCTATGAAAGAAGTGTAAAATAAGATAAAACTTACTGCAGTCCCCGTAGTTCGGGGACTGGGTAGGCGTGGCCTCTGTTCCTTCCTCACACCTCCATCTTGTAATGCACGCCCCGCTGGGCGGCATTATTCAGGTTCCACTCAGCCCCATTAATTGTAATTTCCCGCCCTCTACACCTCTTTGCACAGGCCGGGTGTCACAGCCGGCGCAGTGCATTATGGGCCGTCACGTGATCTGCCCTAGTGCATTCTGTGTCCGATCACGTGATCGGCCCCAGTGCATTATGGCCTTGATCACGTGAGCGGCCCCGGCTCTGCGCATGCGCAATGCGCTTATTGAAGTCGGGGCCGCTCACGTGATCAAGGCCATAATGCACTGGGGCTGATCACGTGATCGGACCCAGAATGCACTAGGGCAGATCACGTGACGGCCCATAATGCACTGCGCCGGCTGTGACACCCGGCCTGTGAAATGAGGTGTAGAGGGCGGGAAATTACAATTAATGGGGCTGAGTGGACCCTGAATAATGCCGCCCAGCGGGGCGTGCATTACAAGATGGAGGTGTGAGGAAGGAACAGAGGCCACGCCTACCCAGTCCCCGAACTACGGGGACTGCAGTAAGTTTTATCTTATTTTACACTTCTTTCATAGGGCCACTTTAGATAAGAAAGGGTGAGATAGGGAGCTGCTAGGAAGGTGTAGGGACAGCTAGAGATAGTTTAGGAGCTTAAAATCGGGTGACAGGTTCCCTTTAAGCTGCCTTTAGTGTGTTCAGTCCATTGGCATGATGGGCAGTAGCCGCCGACGTACTGTCTAGGGGCTGGCCGTTGTGCTTTTGCACCCTTCTCCCTCTTTTGCTGTGCAGCTGGGGTAGCGTGACCACCACCTCTTCCTCCGAACCGGGTAGGTCACTCAGATGGCCTTGACTCCATGAGGTGTCTAGGGTTTCAACATCCCCTGCATCATTTTCCATTCACTCCTCACCCCAGCCTTCTTTGCTCATCTTTACAATGCAGAAAGCCGCAGCAGTTGACCCCTGTGTTTTGTCATCATCACAGGGATGTGCTGCAGTGGTCCTCTGACTGTGTCCACTAACTTTCCCATTTCCTCATCCTCAAAATGAACAAGTGGTTGGGTATCAGTGCACTAAATTTCTACCACTTCTGGGGTAGGGCCAGGTGGATGACTGTATCACACAGCTCTAGGATTAGATACATGGATCAGCAGACCGTACCACACAGACTGTGATACAGTGTGCTGAGCTGCATGTTTAATCCCACTCAGCAGACTATATCACACAGTTCTAGGATTAGATAGGCACCTTTGCAGATTGTGTCGCGCAGCTCTAGGATTAGATCCATGGGTCAGCAGATTGTAGGACACAGGGTAGGATTATATACGTAGCTCAGCAGACTGTTCCACATAGAGTAGGATTAGATACCCAGCTCAGCATACTGTACTAAACAGGGAGGGATTAGATACACAGCTCGGCCCTGTATCACATAGCTCTAGGATTAGATACACAACTCAGCAGACTGTATCACACAGCTCTAGGATTAGATACATGGCTCAGCAGATTGTACCGCACAGGGCAGGATTAGGTATGCAGCTCAGCAAACTGTATCACACATCTCTAAAAGTAGATATGTTGCACTAGGAGTGGATACGTGGCTCAGCAGACATTAACACATAGGGTAGTATAAAATAAGCAGCTCATCACTGTATAACACAGCTCTAGGATTTTCTATGCAGCTCAGAAGACTGCACTACACAGAGTAAGATTCAATATGCAGCTCAATAAAATTGTGCTACGCAAAGTAGGATTGGGTACACAGCTCAGCAGACTTTATCACACAGGAGATTAGATATGCAGCTCAGAACTGTATCACACAGTTCTTGGATTGGATACACAATTCAGCAGGCTGTATCACACAGCTCTAGAATTAGATATGCAGCTCTGTAGACTATATTATTCAGCTCTAGGATTAGATAAATGGCTCAGCAGACTGTTCCACTCTGGGTAGTGATGCATCCCCAGGCTATGGGGTACTAGGGAGCCGGGACGGGTGCTGTGTTTCTGGGGTATCACGGTAGTCGTGACCCGGTCCCGTTGCCTGGAATCTATCCAAAAAGGGGTTATTTACAAGGGATGTGTCGTGACGCCACCCAGGGTATGTGGTTAGTAGAACCACCGCTGCCATATTCCTGCTGGGGATGGTGACTAGGGCTATGAGTCGCCCGGGGCAGTGGGGAACTCGGGTATCCGGGCCCTTTCCACTGTGGTTGTGGATGTCACTGGTGGCCTGCCTGGACCTGTGGCCCTGGAGACCGAACCTAAAAAGGGGAATATATGTACAGGGGAAATAAAGTTTAAATATAGTTCACGTGACGCCACCACAGCTTCTGGTGATTGAGCACCAGCGCCTGCTTCAGTCCACCGGAGGGGGTGGTAGGCTGAGTACAGCTCCCTGCAGGTGGAGCTAACCCCCTGGGGCACGGATGCATCGGTGATGATAGGGGTGCTGGTGATGGATGGATGAGCAGGGACCTGGCTGGATGGTTGGATAACTGGACAGTCTCTGAGGATGGCAGGGGCGCGGGGAAGGAACTGACATACACACTGCTGGTTGCTCTTTACCGTTTTACTGGTGTTGAAGCAGGTAAATCATCCAGAGTACGACCGGGTGTTCAGGATGCACTTCTGGGTCTCCACAGCGAGAGGGTATAAGGCCTCTTCATTGCTTTCCGGGTGTGTGTGTGTGTGTGTGTGAAGCCCCCGCCTGTGTAGAACTTGGCTGGCCTCCTCTGCTCTCTCACTCTCCTCCTGTGCTATCGTCGGGATACCCTCTGTTGACTACCACTGATTCTCTCCCCACGGTGCCTGGCTCCCTGGTATGTGACTTGCGCAGGAATCCGGAAGACTGAAGTCTCCACCATTTTCTGGTGTTCTCCACTGGGCCTGGTGCACTCCAGTGGACGCGGACACCGGTGTCTGGTGGTTGCTTGGGAACCTAACGCTGGCTCCACAGTTCCCGCACTGTTCTGCCTCTTCTCCTTGCCTCTCGACCCCACTCTTGGGCCTTGTAGGGCTGTGGAAACCCATCCATGTTGCAAGTGAGTCTGTGTGTACCTGTGGTTAGCAGGGCGCCGTATTCCCCCTAGGTAAGGTCAGTACTCCTGGACTGAGGAACAATTTTTGGTTAACAACATAAATAACATCTTCAACAGGTAACATATTTACAGAGTCTGAAAATTAAAAGTTACAAAAACCACAGAAAAATTGTTAAACAGGTCCAGTCCAGATGGTGCCAGTCCATTCACCGCAGGCAGGAAAGAGAAGTTATTTGTCACACCAGTCCTGTGACTATGGTTCTTTGTTTAAGTTGGAAAAGGGTTTTTAAAGAGTCTTTACAGTAGTCTCTGTAAGCTCAGGGTAAGAGGATTAAAGTTTTTCAAAAGTCCTTACAGGTAAAGTCTCTGTAGGCTTTAAAAGTTCAAATACGCAACAACAGTCACTACGGGTGCCTCGGCGTAGGAGTCCTAGGTACTGCAGGGGCTTCTACTGGTCATAAGCGCTGTAGGCCTCCTGGCCCTGGGGTCACCTATTGGTAAAGGTTTTGCTCTCCCTAGACAGCTCCTTAAGCCAACTCCACTCAACCCTTTATGGTGTTGTGTACCTTGTGCGACCTGTTTTTAGCCTACTCTTCACCCGTTTTGTGCACTACTATTTACATTTTACAAGTGTTACTATTTACAGGTTTATTTTACATTGGTTCTATATCACATTTATTGTACCCAATCTCTATACCTGGATGGGGCTTGCCCACGTGTGCTACGACTGGATCTACGAAATACGGATGTGGCTATCTCAAGTGAGGTGTCTGGAGAATGCAATGTGGGTGTGTCAGGTAAGTGTCTATGTGGCGCCCCTGCGTTCAGGAGGCCACAAAGGGAACTGCAGCCAGGCAGGTAGGACACTTGTTGCACACCAACACCCTCACAGCCCAACAACCCACGTGTAAGAGGAGGTAACATCCAGCCCTGAGATTATCCCTGAGGAAGACACCAGGAAAGGCGTTGAAACGCGTTGGATGTAATAAAAGGTTTTGATCATATCACATCTGATCGTGAGTTTCTTCCCTGGAATAAGTGGATCCTGGCAGCGCGGACTGGTGAACTCCGTTTCCTTTCCCATTTTTTACTGTGTGATTCCACGTGCAAGTGGTCGGTGGGAGTCCAGCAGCAGCCATCCGGATAAAACACTACATGTCTGTATACCAGTTGTGGGTCGCACAACTGAAATAGGTGAGTGGTTCTTTTATACCACCGTACTATAAAGTGTCTAAGTGATAAGGCACTATTGCGCCTCTTGTTCCCCTCCCCCCCTTTTTCTTTCATTAGCCCTGAGATTAGAGACTCTATGAGATTGAGGGGTGGTGGATTTGGAGGAGTGGGTTGGGCACACCAGAAGTCAGGTGACTTGACAGTACAGTATATAGGAATGGGGAGGAGTGAAGGTGTTCAGTAGGCCAAAGTGAGCTGAAAAGCAAAGACCAAGAGCAGTAAAGACCAGAAGCTGAGAAGCATGGCAAGGCCGAAAAGAACAGCAGCAGTTTGAGCTGAAGCTGAGCAGACAGAAAGCCACATGTCCTGGAAGAGTAGGGCAGAAGGAACGCAGAATCTGTACTGAGCCAGTGCGAGCCAGAGGAGAGAGAAAGCCTATCCAGAGCCAGATCCCCAGGAGTGTGAGAGGACAGAGAGGGACGGTGTAACCTGGGCCCTAGAAACGCAGCTAAAGCAACCTACTGCATGCGGAGTAGCCCTCCTATGATACTAAGAGACACAGAAGGAAAGGAGCCTGGTAGTGCCTCGTGCTGGAGGACTACTGGAGGCTGGGCTGAAGTAGAGTGTCGGCTCTAGGGGGGACCGTAGTTTACCCGGCATCCCCAAACAACACGACGGGGGGTCTGAGTTTCAGATTGAGAACCCTACCCTAAGGACAGACAGCTCAGTGACACACGTAGGACTCACAGGAGCCCGAGTCACCGCCATACTGTCCAGTGTCGCACAACACAATGTAAAGAGAGAACGTAACAGCCCGGGAAGACATAGCAGATTGGGTGAGGGGTCACAGAGAGAGACCTGGCTGCAGAGCAAAGGGATCCCGGAGAGGGAGAATGTGCCCGTGTACTTGAACTGTGTAAGAACTGTACTTGAACTGTAAAGTGACTTGAAGAACTGAGAGTAAAGCTTGGGAAAACCCTGGAACTGCTTCCCTTGTGTTTTTGCATGAAGTGATTCTCCCCATACAGGATACAGCCTGTCAGCACCAGCCAGGAGGAGAGATCCCTGCAGCGTCTGCAAAGTAAGTGTGCTACACACTCCACAATAGACTTAACCCTTACTGCCCCGGGGAACACAGTTCTACCCACTGGAACTATTCACTGGCTGCATCAAGTGGGTGGCGTCACGACTGACAATCCCCTGTAAATATCCCCCTTTATTTGCCAGGGCTCGGGACACGGTCCGGACCAGGACCACCCGTGACTTCCCCCAGTAAAGACCCGGTCCGGTACCGAGTACCCTCGTCCCAGTGGGCTCGACATCTGCGTGGCCTTAGTCTCACTGCAGGACTAGCAGATGTACCGATTGCAGGATCCTCTGGTTCTCTGGCGACGGGTATTTCTTCCTGATCTTCTGGTGGTTGATAGAAGTTAATGTAGGAGACAATGATTGCTCCTTCATGTTGGGGCCAATCTTCTGGAAAGTCTCCAAGTATAGTAGATATGACTTTTTCTTTGGGCTTTACACATGGAGGTTCAAATGGTCTATAGGACTCTGGTTCCTCTTCTGGAAAATCTGGGAAGTCTTGATTTTTCCATTCTTCGGGACATTTCTTTAAATGATCCCGGATACCGTTTGGGTGGTTTTTCCTCCATCTTTCCTTATGAGGCAGACTTTGGTATTGTCAAAGTTGGAACTCAAAACGGTGTAAGGTTCTCTTTCCCACTGGTCATCAAGTTTGTGTTTCCTTCTTTTTGTCTTTAAGATAGTACTTTCAGGTAGTATGGGTTCCGCTGGTGCACTTTTGTTGAAGTTCTTTTCTTGTCTTTCTCTTGACTTTTCTAGATTCTCTTCAACCCAGGCTTGCACTTGTCTATACTGGTCTAGAAGGTTGGTATTCCAGTCAGAATTAGAAGTATCTGCTCTGGTTCGACAACTCCGAATTCTAAATCAACAGGTACTTTTGCTGTACATGCTCTCATCAGATAGGCGGGTGTACAGTTGATAGAGCTCACTGGAATGTGATTATACATATCTACCAGATCAGGCAGTTTTTCTGGCCATTGGTTTCTTTCTTCAAGAGGTAGAATCTTGAGCATGTCAATCACGATGTTATTCATCTTTTCACATAACCCATTGGGTTTGTGCTGGGTACAAGTCACTTACTTTGCTGCTGCAGCTCTCCACAGTGCTGGTTGTCCTGGTGCTTGACGTGGTGCTTGAAGTAAACAGTCTCAGGCAGCGATGAGGTACTGAGTACTTTAATTAAGGTCTTCAGCATTAGTTCACAACAGTTTACGGTTCTTTCAGTACAGTTCACACAATTTACACTGCTCTGGGCAACTCAAACTGTGCAGCTCAGGTAGCATTTCTGTGTTGCTCCCTCAAAGTCCTTTCAGGCCCCTCTCTCAGTGTTAATGTAGTACCTCACCCAATGGTTCAGTCTGGTCATCGCAGACTCACAAGTGAATATATTTCCCTTGCAGTCAGGGTCACCAGTGTGACAACTGTGTTCTTAGACCGTGGTGGAAAGTTAGGTTGCAGCACATAAAGTTTCTGTCCCCCACCGGTGTGTCTCATGATTAGGGTCTGGAATCCCCGGTCACTTCTTCAGAGCCAGTTCTCTGATATTGGCCTAGCCCTCCAGTGTCCCAGGTTCAGATATTTAGGCACACCAGGCTCCTTCTGTCTGTCACTGTTTTAAGGGTGCCTCCGGCCAGCTAAGATGTGTGTGGCTGCTGGGCCCTTGTCCTCCCACCTTCCTTCTGCTGTGGGGTCTCTTTAAGTCTCTTTCTCCTTCCCGTCACCTCCAGGATATGGAACGGGCTTTCTCTCCTAGGGACTGTGCCTCTCAGGATTCTGCGCCTCCAGGGAACCCGAAACTATCTGGGAAGACTCTCTCTCTGTTCTGTTCTGTTCTTCCTATTCTGCTCTCACTCTTTCTAACTACCCCTGTGTGTTCCTGGGTTTTTATTGTGTTGGTCTCTCCACCCATTTTTTCAGTGTCCTCCTACATTCCACCCACTTTGCTACACCTGCCACCCCTTGCCCAACCTAGAGTCCTAGGCGTAGGGTCGGTGTTTGTGCGGTGTGGGTGTGTTTTCACCACCTTGCTTACCTGGCTGCACTTCCCTCTTGTGGCCACCTGGTTGCAGGGATGCCACAGTAGGATTAGATATAGAATTCAGCACTGTATCACACAGCGCTAAGATTAGATACATGGCTCATCAGACTGTATTGCACAGATTTAGGATTAGATAGACAGCTTTGCAGACTGTATCAAATATATCTCAATGAATTAGAATATCATCAAAAAATTATTTTTTTTCAGTAATTCAATTCAAAAAGTGAAACGCATTTATTATATAGTCATTACAGAGTGATCTATTTCAAGTGTTTATTTCTGTAAATGTTGATGACTATGGCTTAGAGCCAATGAAAGACAAAGGTCATAATCTTAGAAAATTAAAATAGTGAGGATGAAGGATTAAGAATTGCGCTGTCACATTCCACGAGACATTAAAGGGTGAATATTGATTTATCAGTCAACGTGTTTCAGGATTCCCTGAAACGCCCTGAAATATGGCAATATGATATTGATTTGTCCTGAGGAAGGGGCCAGGGAGCCCTGAAAACACACTGAGTAATAAATCAATAATATATTTTCCTTTTGATGTCTCGTGGAATATGGCAACGCGGTTTTTAATTCTTCATCCTCCCTATTCTATATATGCACCATGTTGGGGACTGCAGCAGGCATGATATGCTCTTGTGGCACCCCAGGGGTTAATGTGCCACAGAAACATCAACACGGGTTCACTCCCCACACAACACTGGACACTACACTAGCACCTCTAGGCCAGAAGGGGGAGCTAAAGCAGCTCCCATATATAGTCTGCTGTAATGAGGAATTAGTTCAGTATGTAGCAGAACTGTGAAAAGAGCAGTTCAGTTCCTGGGAGAATTGAGGAAGAGAGACTGAAGTGTAAAGGGGCTGCGTCAGGCTTCTCTACAGTCTGCTCCTCGATTCCAGGCCTAGGCAGGGTCTGAGGGAAGGAGCACAAGGAACAGAGGAACACATCTGGGAGACTGATGACTTCACAACTCGGCCCCGAGGAGCGCACAGACTGGATACCAGATCCGAAGCTGTGACTAACACACACAGCACAGTAAACACCGGGATAGTGGAGGTTGTAGATTTACACTGTATCTCAGCAAAGCAACACGGCGGGGTCAGAAGCACACGGAAAGACTAAAGGTTGCCTAGCAAAGGGGGTACCTGCCAGCAGCTCAGCTAAAGCAGCAGCAGGGCAACACACACAGCGCACAGTGGGACGTTGAGGACCCGGACAGGGTGGGAGCAACCCGCCCCGGTACAGACTCTGTGGATAATACTCTGCTACCAAAACCTGCAGTAAAGTCTTGGAAAACTTCAAAACCGTGAGTGTGTGTGATCCTTGTATTCAAGCCCTAATTTCCCTCACAAGCAGCCACCGTCTGCACTATCATCCCTATCCTGCAACATCTATAGCATCCATCATAGACTTTAATTACCACTCCCTGGGGAACCAGGCTCTACCTACGGAGAGCCGTTCCATCTCCAGCTGCCAAACGTCATCCCCGGAGGTTCTGCAGCAGCAGTGGTCACCCTGACCACAACCCGTGGGTGGCAGTCAAGACAAAATCCCCTGTAAATATCCCCCCATTTACTTGCAGAACCCGGGACCAGGACCTCCGTGACATCCCCAGCAGTACCCCGGTCTGGTACCGAGTACCCCGTCCCAGTGGGCTCCACACTCTTACAGTGGTTGTGACTCTCACATCACACAAGGTGAGTCTCTGCTACCTATTTAGGTAATATTTTATCTCTCAGACCCTTCATTCTCCCTTCTTTAATTTTCTGAGATAATGACTTTTGGGTTTTCATTGGCTGTAAGCCATAGTCATCAACATTAATAGAAATAAACAATGAAATAGATCACTCTGTTTGTAATAAGTCTGTATAATATATGCGTTTCACTTTATGTTTTGAATTACTGAAAAAAATTAACTTCTTGACAATATTCTTATTCATTGAGATGCACCTCTAGTTCTAGGATTAGAGATATGGTTTAGCAGCCTGAACTACTCAGGGTAGTATTAGATACAGTTGAAACCAGACGTTTACATACACTATATAAAAAGACACATATGCATGCTTTTCTCAATATCTGACTTGAAAATCTGAACGAACCTTTCCCATTTTAGGTCAATTAGGATTACCATATCATTTATATTTGCCAAATGTCAGAATAATGAGAGCGAGAATGTTTTAAGGAATTTTTTATTACTTTCTGCAAAGTCACAAGTTTACATACACATAAGGCCCAGTTATAGACACAGATAAGTATGCAGAGATTGTTTGCAGATCTCTGGTTGTAGTGAAATCATGGACACATTGTTCCATTTTGTGGCCATGTACAAATGGAACAATGTGTCCATGATTTCACTGCAACCAGAGATCTGCGAACAATCTCTGCACAATTATCTGTGTGTAACTGGGCCTTAAGATTACTATGCCTTTAAACAATTTGGGACAGCCCATTTGATGATATCATCTTGTGTTTGAAATCTTCTGATAGGTTTATTGTCAACATCTGAGTTATTTAGAGACACACATGTGGATGTATTTTAATGCACACCTGAAACACACTGCTTATTTGTGAAGCATCATGGGAAAGTCAATAGAAATCAGCCAGAATATCAGGACGAGAATTGTGGATTTGTGCAAGTCTGGTTTATCCTTGGGTACAATTTTCAGATACCTGAAGGTGCCTTGTTCATTTGTGCAAACAATGATATTCAAGTACAAACAAGATGGGAATGTCCAGCCCTCATACCACTCAGGAAGGAGATGGGTTCTGTGTCCCTGAGATGAACATGCTTTGGTCCGACATGTGCATGTCAACTCGAAAACAAAAGGAAAAGAGCTTGTGAAGATGATGGCAGAAGCTGGTAACATTGTATCTTTATCCACAGGTAAACGAGTATTGTGTCAATATTGGCTGAAAAGCCACTCTGCCAGGACAAAGCCATTACTCTAAGAGAAACTTAAAAAATCCAGATTTATTTTTCCAAGTGCACACAGGAACAAAGATCTACATTTTTAGAGACATGTCCTGTGGTCTGATGAAACAAAAATTGAACGGTATACCATAATGACCATCATTACGTTTGGAGGAAAAAGGGAAAGCTTGGAAGCCTAAAAACACCATCCTAATTGTGAAACGTGGGGGTGGCAGCATCATGTTGTGTGGTTGTTTTGATGGAGTAGAAACTGGTACACTTCCCAAAATAGATGGCATCATGAAGAAAGAAGATTATGTGGCAATACTGAAGCAACATTTCAAGACATTAGCCAAGAGGTTTATGCTTGGGCGTAAATGGGTCTTCCAAATGGACAATGACCTGAAGCATACTGCTAAAATGGTTACAAAGTGACTGAAGGATGACAAAGTCAATGTTTTGGAAGTGGCCATCACAAAGCCCTAATCTCAATCCTATTGAAAATTTATGGGCAAAGCTGGAAAGGCAGGTGCGACCAAGGCGACCTACAAACATGGCTCAGTTACACCAGTTCTGTCAGCAGGAATGGGCCCAAGTTCCTACCAACTATTGTTAGAAGATTGTGGAAGCATATACAAACTGTTTGACCCAAGTCATACAGTTTAAGGGCAATGGTACTAAATGCTAATGAAATGTATGTAAATTTGTGACTTTGCAGAAAGTAATAAAATGCCTTAAAACATTCTTTCTCACACATTATTCAGGCATTTCGCAATTATTAACAATTATGGTAATCCTATTTGACCTAAAATAGGAAAGATTTATTTTTATTTCATGTCAGATAGCGAGAAAAACATGCATAATTAAGTGTCTATTAATATAGTGTATGTAAACTTCTGATTTCAACTGTACTGGGTGGGCCATTTATATGGATGCACCTAAATAAAATGGGAATGGTTGGTGATATCAACTTTCTGTTTTTGGCACATTAGTATATGGGAGAGGGAAAACTTTTCCAGATGGGTGGTGACCATGGGGACATTTTGAAGTTGGCCATTTTGGATCCATCTTTATTTTTTTCAATGGGAAAAGGATCATGTGACACATCAAACTTATTGAGAATTTCATAAGATAAACAATGGTGTGTTTGGTTTTAGCATAACTTCATTCTTTCATGAGTTATTTACAAGTTTATGAGCACTTATAAAATGTGCTCAAAGTGCTGCCTATTGTGTTGGATTATGCAACCCTCTTCTCCCACTCTTGACACACTGATAACAACACTGCAGAAGAAATGCCAGCACAGACTTCCAGTATCTGCTGTTTCAGATGCTGCACATCTCGTATTTTCACAGCATAGACAATTGCCTTCAGATGATGATGAGGCACACTTTATTATGAATGGTGAAGTTAAGAAACAAAACCACGCTATTGGTCTGACACTAACCCACAGTGGACAGATCCCTCCAAGACTGTTGGAACACAAAAATTGATGGTATGGTGTGGTATAATGGGTACAAATACATTATTCAGATATCCATGTTTCCGAGCTCCAATTATTTACAGCATGAGATAAAGGAGGGCTGGAATTTTATTTTCCATAGTATTAGGCACTGTATCACACAGCTCTTGGATTAGATATGCAGCTCGGCAGACAGTACCACACAGGGTAGGATTAGATAAACAGCATACTCCACAGAGCATATTTGCACAGTAACACTGTCTCTCAATCCTGTCACTATGCTACTGTAGCGATGCCAGCACCATAGTCCAGTTGTAGTCAGGGGTGAGGCAGGGTTGAGGCTGCAGCGCAGCTCTGACACGGCTGATCTTGCCTCAGCCAACTCCTTGGTGCAATTGTTCAGTTCTTTGGGACAAACTATTCAGAAGAGTCAATAAAAGATTTTAAGGTTGCTTTATTATAATGGTTAAACATGTGAGTTGGGGGTGGGCTATTTACATTGGCTGAAGGCTGCAACCCCTGCCCTGTTACCTTCCAATTCATGTCTCTAATTCATGTCCCTAAGCATCATCGTCACTTGAATTCAAAGTTTGTTTTGGTCAATTCTATCCATACACACTTATGGGGATGTGTCAATAGGATCACTGGGGAAACGACAGATAGTATTCCTTCACTGCGCTCACAATAGAGACCCATCTATTCATCGCACCTCTGCTCAAGGCCCAACAAACTGCCATGGGAGAGGAAAACTCTTGTCTGGGTCTCCGCCAGGGTAAGAAATCAGGCACAAACACTGGGAGAACATGCTTCGCTGAGGTTCTGCTTCACAGTCCAAATACTGAGCCGACTCCAAGAGTAACCCTCAGGGTCTGAACAATTTAGAGGGGGCTTTAGTTTCTACTGTCTCCTACTGGGGGACTCTCCTGCTGTCTTCCATGCTACAAGCCCTTTTATTGATTATGCCCTGCCCACAACGAACAACCACTATCAATAACCCTATTTGGATATTGAGGTATAGGGAGCAGCCTTCACCTTTAACTAGTAGAGTGCCACATACACATTATGGAACATACAGTTTTTCAGTTCAAATGCAAAACAAACACAAAGGTATCCTTGGGTGACAGCACCTCTTAGCCTCAGCAGAGAAAAATGGCAGCACCACCCATGCTCTGGCAGTTATGCAGGCCAGGTCATATGGTGTGCCGGCCAATCACAGCCATTCCAGTGTTAGGCATGGTTATAATAGCCAAGGAATTGCCCACAGCCAAAAAGCTTGTTGATTTGATGCACTGCAGCTTTTCAACAAATTGAGATCCGTGATTGCGTTGTGTTGATTGTCTACTAGGCATTGCTCCCACCTAGCCAGAATCCTACTCCACACTGATGAGGGGCAACACCCCGAAACAACTGTATGTGGATGGATACCTGGCCTTGGTATTCCCTTGTCATATCTTTAAGCTCGTAAAAAGCTGGATATTGACTCAAAGGGCCACTTAATATGGTGGTTCTGGTGGTCTCCTCAAAGAGCCAGCACATGGCTAGGTTCTTCCCTGGAGGGATATCTGGCTAGTCCTGTGTTGAGACTCCCAAACGAGGCTCCACAGACTCTATTTGCATATTCGAAATTCCCAGGGGACAATGCACCTACGAATTCACTGTGTTGAGCACTTTAGCTGGCTGCCCATAGTGTTTTCTTGGACTGGTCTCCCTGAGATCAGTGATTGCTTTGTGTTGTTGCGTTCTTCTAGTGACTTTTCCCTGAAAGCTGTGCACTTAAGTAATGAGTGTGGCTTCTTCTGTAAGGGAGATTGTTTGCATGGATCCTTGGTCTTGTCTCTTCCTTGATGAAAACTGCACTCTTTATGGACTGCACCTTTACCATTGAACTTTGCAGAACTTTACAAGTCCCTTGGTAACCAGCTTATGTCGAGCAAGGATCTTGGCAAAGTTCATTGTGGCAAAATCGGCGCTGAAACCAGCCGATGGTTTATTGTCAGAGTACATGTGTGCTTTGTAGCCATACCTGTTAGATGTCTCTGGTTTAGTCCAATCCATGTAGGACCTTTATAAAGATAAAAGTGTCTATTCAAACTGGAGCAGAGTATTGATCCTCTCTTCCAGAGAAAGATGATAGCTGCCAGTTTTACTCTGATGGGTATTCTCTTGTTTACAGCAATGAGACTGGTAGTTGACTTTCTGTTGGTCTAATCAGGTAGACTTGGCTTGGTAACAAGATGTCTTGTATGCACAGGGGCGGACCCAGACTGTAGTGGGCCCTGGTGCAAGAAATTTTTCGGGGCCCCCCCCCTGGAACTCAGTGCCAGAATAGTGCCGCGGGTGTGCATCACAGCCAGCGGCGTAGCAACTGTTTGTGATGCCCGGGGCGGTCGAAAAATTTGCCGCCCCTTTGGTTATTGATAATCTGGAAGTCTACATAGTATATACTGTCTGCCCCTATATACAAGAATATAACTACTATACTAAAACACAAAGAGAAGGGGTGCAATTGCTACCTCTTCACAACCCCAGTGTATGGCAACAAGCAGGAGTCAAGGAGGGCCCGGGGCCGAAGTAATTTTCGCCGCCGTGCTGTGGAGTTCATAATGCAATATAAATGCAAAAAACCTTTATTCTTAATATTATGTCACAATACCGGGATCTGAGGATCTTCTATTTGGAGGTCAGGGACTCTCTGATGCCATGTTGCTGCCTGTCTCGCTGTCTTCCTCTTTTGACACTGCAGTGTGGTGGACAAGAGAGCATTAACTGGTTAATAACAAGAAGCATGGAGTGTACTGAGCCATAAACCCTCCCCATACCAGTAGGATTACTATATGGATTTTAGTATTAGGGTACAGACACACTGGCGTGAAACTCTGATGCGTGCAATGTGTGATTTTCTTGCATTGCAATCAATCTCTGAGAGCACAATGGTGAGTGTCGGACGCTTTTTTCTCATCCAGATTCAGGATGAGAAAAAAGTTGCAACATGCTGCGACTGTATGTGACTCACTAATGCAAGTCTATGGGTATGACAAAATCACGGACCGCACACGGACAGCACACGAACCATCAGAGTCTGAGGCTGCTTTCACACATTGCGTATTTTGCTGCGCTTTTTTACGCACGCTTTTTCAAAATACGCAATATGCATTTTGTCTGCCAGCAAAGTGAATGGGAAATTCACTTTGCAGTGCAGACATTGCGCAAAGATACGCAGTGCGTTTATGGGAGAAAACGCAGCTGCGTAAAGAATTGATATGTCAATTCTTTACGCAGCTGCTGCTCCTGCGTTTTCTCCCTGTGATGTCACAGTGGGGAGGAAGAATCCTGCTTCCTCCTCCCCTCTGTGACAGCTGTGACCGCCCATTAGATTTCACAGTGTATTAATATACACTGCGAAATCTAAATTAAACAAAGGCAAGTGTATGAAAAATAAAAAAGAATGAAATACTTACCTCTCCGACGCCTTTACCCGGTGTTCGGTCTCCGGTGCCAAGACCTGCGGTGACGTCAGAGGGGCGTTCCCGGCGCTGATTGGGCGCTCGCGGTCATGTGATACATCACATTCTGGGGTAAAGAAAGCGCAGTGTGTGAAAGCCCCTGCGTATTTTGTTGCGCTTTTTTTGCGTGGCCGAAAAACGCGGCAAAAAGCATGTGCGCAAAAAAGCGCAACAAAATACACAATGTGTGAACACAGCCTGACACGTTTTTTTCACGGATACATTCTCATTCTGCAGCTGAGAACACTGTAACATGTTCCTGTAAATGATTCTACAGTAATAGCTGCTGAGAAAAACAACAGATTGCACACAGACATCACACGGATGTGATCTGAGAGAAATGTCGGACACTCGCACAGCAGTTGGATGCCAAACGGACTAAAAAAACAGATGTCACTCGTCCGACTCTCTGGAAACAGACCGATTTTAAGGCGGCGGGAGACAGTGTACCACATGTCCCTAGCTCCGTGCTGTGCACAGTGTACCACCATGTCCCTAGCTCTGTGCTGTGCACAGTGTACCACCATCTCCCTAGCTCTATGCTGTGCACAGTGTACCACCATGTCCTCAGCTCCGTGCTGTGCACACCATGTCCGCTGCCCACACTCCACCATGTCCTCTGCACACCCTCCCTCCACGTCCTCTGCACACCCTCCCTCCACGTACTCTGCACACCCCCCTCGTCCTCTGCACACCCCCCACGTCCTCTGCACCACCCCCACGTCCTCTGCACCCCCCAGTCCTCTGCACACCCCCCCTGCACCCCCCACGTCCTCTGCAACCCCCCCCACGTCCTCCTGCACACCCCCCACGTCCTCTGCACACCCCCCACGTCCTCTGCACACCCCCACGTCCTCTGCACACCCCCCACCTCCTCTGCACACCCCCCCACCTCCTCTGCACACACCCCCCACGTCCTCTGCACACCCCCTCATCCTCTGCACCCCACCCCACGTCCTCTGCACACCCCCCACATCCTCTGCACCCCCCCCACGTCCTCTGCACCACCCCCACGTCCTCTGTAACCCCCCCACGTCCTCTGCACACCCCCCCCACGTCCTCTGCACACCCCCTCTGCACCCCCACGTCCTCTGCACACCCCCCCGTCCTCTGCACCACCCCCCACGTCCTCTGCACACCCCCCACGTCCTCTGCACACCCCCCCACGTCCTCTGCACACCCCCCCACATCCTCTGCACACCCCCTCTGCACACCCCCCCATGTCCTCTGCACACCCCCACGTCCTCTGCAACCCCCCCACGTCCTCTGCACACCCCCCACGTTCCTCTGCACACCCCCCCACGTCCTCTGCACACCCCCCCACGTCCCTCTGCACACCCCCTCTGCACCCCCCCACGTCCTCTGCACACACCCCACGTCCTCTGCACACCCCCCCACGTCCTCTTGCACACCCCCTCTGCACACCCCCCATGTCCTCTGCACACCCCCCATGTCCTCTGCACACCCCCTCTGCACACCCCCCCACGTCCTCTGCACACCCCCCCCACGTCCTCTGCACCCCCTCTGCACCACCCCCCACGTCCTCTGCACACCCCCCCACGTCCTCTGCACCCCCCCCCGTCCTCTGCACCCCCCCCCACGTCCTCTGCACCTCCCCCCCACGTCCTCTGCACCCCACCCCCCACGTCCTCTGCACCCCCCTTCGTCCTCTGCGCACCCCCCCACGTCCTCTGTACGCACCGTTATGTACCACTACCTTGTAAAGACAGTCCAAGTTCCTCCTATCTGGCAATTCTTCTTGCCGGGCAAAATGTAGCTCCGCCCACCTGAGTCACATGTGCGTGACGTCATCACAGGTCCTGTTCTACCCGGCATCTGTCCCGCCGGCAGTGCTGTGAGGTGAGGCGGGAGGGCGCGATGACCGGGGGGGGCGGTGAGATGTCCAGGGGGGAAAGAGTGAGGTGTCCAGGGAAGGGGTGAGGTGTGCAGGAGGCGGGGGTGAGGTGTCCAAGAGGCGGAGGTGAGGTGTCCAGGGGGCGGGGGTGAGGTGTCCAGGGGGCGGGGGTGAGGTGTCCAGGGGGCGGGGTCACCCGGCCGGGGCTCAGAGCAGGAAAAAAAAAAAAAAAGTCGCCGCTCTCCTGAAAAGTGCAAGAACAGTGCCGCGGGTGTGCAGCGCCGTTGACACCCGACAGCACCACCATTCTGTCTGTCTGACAGGGGACCTGCCGCTGGAGCCCCAGGGGCCCCTAGCTGCTCGGGGCCCTGGTGCAGCTGCACCAGCTGCACCACGGTAGTTCCGCCCCTGTGTATGCAGTTATGAATATGGGTCATTATCCAATCTGGAATATTGCTATGTGTGGCACCCCTGCTGGAATTGCCACAGGTGCAAGGAGAGATTTACACTTTGGTACACACAGCACACAACACCTTCCACCTCAGACCTGGAGGGGGGGGGAGCTCTACTGGCTGCCTTAAGCCAGTTCCCCTATAAAAGATCCAGGCTGAGGGGAGGAGTCATTTATTCAGTTAGTTCCAGTTAGTTAGCCCAGAGAGAGCAGGAGCGAAGGAGCTGGTCGCTGGGATCAAACAGGCCCAGGACCAGTGAACAAAGACCCAGCTGCGCTGCACCCTAGGGAGAGGGTCGGAGGCCAGTGGAGAAGTAGGAGAAAGTTAGAAGGGAACAGACCAAGCTTCCCTGTAGCTCACCAGACACCAGAGTCGACACTGCTAAGCATTCAGTGCAGCAGGAAAAGCCGGAAGGACCAAGAGGAATTATCCCCTAGGAACAAAGTAAGCGACATTCAAACCTGACCAAGCACAGGACCAGGGGCCCAAAAGGAGAATTTTGGGTTCCCAACGGAGGTCCTCATAGTTGGTTAACAGACTAAACCCTAAGAGGGAGAAAGAGAGGCGAGTTCAGTTATAGGCAGAGCTTACCCAAACCACCGTACGCAGTGACAGAGAGAGGCCTCACAACTCTCCAAGGTGAAAGTCCCAAATTGTACGAGGATCTGGTTACTTCCCTGGGACTGTACCTGTTACCGGACATCAGTAAAAGGTACTAAAACAAAGACTATTGTGTGTTTGAGCCTGCTTCCCACAGCTGCCCACAGCGTTCACCGCAGAGATGTCACTACGACTGCCTTATCCATCCCCGCTGCCTGAGGTAAATGCTCCACCATGTGGGGAGCTGTAGTAGACTGAGCTGCACCTCCATCACCTCAGTGGCCAGCCGCAGTGCTGATATACACGTTACCAGGTACTACAAGTGGCGTCACGTAACCATTCTCCCATCACCACCATCATCCCCCACCATCCCCGCCACTGAGGGTCCAGGCACGGACCAGGACGACCAGGTGATCCCCCAGCCAAGTGGTCATCAGCCGGTATGAGTACCCCTACCCCCTTGACGCTCATAGACATGTTTGAAGTGCAACAATGAATTGGGGAATTGCTTTGACCAAGCATTCCATGTGTCTGTTTTTACCCATGTTGATGATACAGTTGACTCTAAGGTTTTGTTCTGTATGGCAGCTTCTATTCCTTTTTGATAGTGGCTTTTCTAATGTTCTTTTTAGGTGGCCTTGCAACTGCTCTTTGCAGTGCTTGCAGACTGCAAAAAAACTGCTGCTAGCAGCAGGGGCAACTGTGAGGCAGGGGAAAGCACAGACTAGCACAGGTAGAGGGGAGAAGGGGCACAGCGCCAGGGACAGCACAGGCGCAGCACAGGGAGGAGGAGAAAGCACAGACAGTACAGGGAGTTGGGGAAAGCACAGGAAAGCAAAGGGAGGTGGGGGCTGAGACAGAGAGCTGATTGAGGTGGGGGGCCAATATCCAACACAGGGAGGGGGGGGGAAGCCAGACGGCACGGGTAGGTGGGGGAAGCACAGGACAGAACAGGGAGGCAGGGGAGCACATGACAACATCAATGAAGGTGGGGGGTATGACAACAGTGTGAGTCGGAGAATGCACAGCAAACAGGGAGGTAGGAGGGAAAAGCGAGGGAGGCAGGAAAGACAGACAGTAAAAGAGGTGGGGGAGGGAGAGCAGACAGCACAGGAGGCAGAGGGGAAAGAAAGCACAAATGCACAGGCGAGGTGGGGGAGGGGGGGGGGAACACAGACAGGACAAGAGGAAGTAGGGATGAATCACAGATAGACAGGGAGCGAGGGGAAGCCACAGACAGCACAGGAAGGTAGGGGAATGCACGGGACAGCTCAGGAAGGCAGGGCAAAGCACAGACGAGCACATGGAGGCGGGGAAAGAACAGAAAAGCAAAGGAGAGGTGGGGGCTGAGAACAGCGGCAGATTGAGGTGGGGGGCCAAATAAAACACAGGGAACACTGTAACATGTTCCTGTAAATGATTCTACAGTAATAGCTGCTGAGAAAAACAACAGATTGCACACAGACATCACACGGATGTGATCTGAGAGAAATGTCGGACACTCGCACAGCAGTTGGATGCCAAACGGACTAAAAAAACAGATGTCACTCGTCCGACTCTCCTGGAAACAGACCGATTTTAAGGCGGCGGGAGACAGTGTACCACCATGTCCCTAGCTCCGTGCTGTGCACAGTGTACCACCATGTCCCTAGCTCTGTGCTGTGCACAGTGTACCACCATCTCCCTAGCTCTATGCTGTGCACAGTGTACCACCATGTCCTCAGCTCCGTGCTGTGCACCACCATGTCCGCTGCCCACACTCCACCATGTCCTCTGCACACCCTCCCTCCACGTCCTCTGCACACCCTCCCTCCACGTACTCTGCACACCCCCCTCGTCCTCTGCACACCCCCCACGTCCTCTGCACACCCCCCACGTCCTCTGCACACCCCCCACGTCCTCTGCACACCCCCCCTGCACCCCCCACGTCCTCTGCACCCCCCCCACGTCCTCTGCACACCCCCCACGTCCTCTGCACACCCCCCACGTCCTCTGCACACCCCCCACGTCCTCTGCACACCCCCCACCTCCTCTGCACACCCCCCACCTCCTCTGCACACACCCCCCACGTCCTCTGCACACCCCCCTCATCCTCTGCACCCCCACCCCACGTCCTCTGCACACCCCCCACATCCTCTGCACCCCCCCACGTCCTCTGCACACCCCCCACGTCCTCTGTAACCCCCCCCACGTCCTCTGCACACCCCCCCCACGTCCTCTGCACACCCCCTCTGCACCCCCCACGTCCTCTGCACACCCCCCACGTCCTCTGCACCACCCCCCACGTCCTCTGCACACCCCCCCACGTCCTCTGCACACCCCCCCACGTCCTCTGCACACCCCCCCACATCCTCTGCACACCCCCTCTGCACACCCCCCATGTCCTCTGCACACCCCCCACGTCCTCTGCACCCCCCCACGTCCTCTGCACACCCCCCACGTCCTCTGCACACCCCCCCACGTCCTCTGCACACCCCCCCACGTCCTCTGCACACCCCCTCTGCACCCCCCCACGTCCTCTGCACACACCCCACGTCCTCTGCACACCCCCCCACGTCCTCTGCACACCCCCTCTGCACACCCCCCCATGTCCTCTGCACACCCCCCCATGTCCTCTGCACACCCCCTCTGCACACCCCCCCACGTCCTCTGCACACCCCCCCCACGTCCTCTGCACACCCCCTCTGCACACCCCCCACGTCCTCTGCACACCCCCCACGTCCTCTGCACCCCCCCCACGTCCTCTGCACCCCCCCCCCACGTCCTCTGCACCTCCCCCCCACGTCCTCTGCACCCCACCCCCCACGTCCTCTGCACCCCCCCTTCGTCCTCTGCGCACCCCCCCACGTCCTCTGTACGCACCGTTATGTACCACTACCTTGTAAAGACAGTCCAAGTTCCTCCTATCTGGCAATTCTTCTTGCCGGGCAAAATGTAGCTCCGCCCACCTGAGTCACATGTGCGTGACGTCATCACAGGTCCTGTTCTACCCGGCATCTGTCCCCGCCGGCAGTGCTGTGAGGTGAGGCGGGAGGGCGCGATGACCGGGGGGGGCGGTGAGATGTCCAGGGGGGAAAGAGTGAGGTGTCCAGGGAAGGGGTGAGGTGTGCAGGAGGCGGGGGTGAGGTGTCCAAGAGGCGGAGGTGAGGTGTCCAGGGGGCGGGGGGTGAGGTGTCCAGGGGGCGGGGGTGAGGTGTCCAGGGGGCGGGGTCACCCGGCCGGGGCTCAGAGCAGGAAAAAAAAAAAAGTCGCCGCTCTCCCTGAAAAGTGCAAGAACAGTGCCGCGGGTGTGCAGCGCCGTTGACACCCGACAGCACCACCATTCTGTCTGTCTGACAGGGGACCTGCCGCTGGAGCCCCAGGGGCCCCCTAGCTGCTCGGGGCCCTGGTGCAGCTGCACCAGCTGCACCACGGTAGTTCCGCCCCTGTGTATGCAGTTATGAATATGGGTCATTATCCAATCTGGAATATTGCTAGTGTGGCACCCCTGCTGGGAATTGCCACAGGTGCAAGGAGAGATTTACACTTTGGTACACACAGCACACAACACCTTCCACCTCAGACCTGGAGGGGGAGGGGAGCTCTACTGGCTGCCTTAAGCCAGTTCCCCTATAAAAGATCCAGGCCTGAGGGGAGGAGTCATTTAGTTCCAGTTAGTTCCAGTTAGTTAGCCCAGAGAGAGCAGGAGCGAAGGAGCTGGTCGCTGGGATCAAACCAGGCCCAGGACCAGTGAACAAAGACCCAGCTGCGCTGCACCCTAGGGAGAGGGTCGGAGGCCAGTGGAGAAAGTAGGAGAAAGTTAGAAGGGAACAGACCAAGCTTCCCTGTAGCTCACCCAGACACCAGAGTCCGACACTGCTAAGCATTCAGTGCAGCAGGAAAAGCCCGGAAGGACCAAGAGGAATTAATCCCCTGAGGAAACAAAGTAAGCGACATTCAAACCTGACCAAGCACAGGACCAGGGGCCCAAAAGGAGAATTTGGGTTCCCACAGGAGGTCCTCATAGTTGGTTACAGACTAACACCCTAAGAGGGAGAAAGAGAGGCGAGTTCAGTTATAGGCAGAGCTTACCCCAAACCACCGTACGCAGTGACAGAGGAGGCCTCACAACTCTCCAAGGTGAAAGTCCCAAATTGTACCGAGGATCTGGTTACTTCCCTGGACTGTACCTGTTACCGGACATCAGTAAAAGGTACTAAAACAAAGACTATTGTGTGTTTGAGTCTGCTTCCCCGCAGCTGCCCACAGCGTTCACCGCAGAGATGTCACTACGACTGCCCTTATCCATCCCCGCTGCCCTGAGGTAAAGCTCCACCTGTGGGGAGCTGTAGTAGACTGAGCTGCACCTCCATCACCTCAGTGGCCAGCCGCAGTGCTGATATACACGTTACCAGGTACTACAAGTGGCGTCACGTAACCATTCCCCATCACCACCATCATCCCCCCACCACCCCCGCCACTGATTGTCCAGGGCACGGAACCAGGAACCGACCAGCCGTGATCCCCCAGCCAAGTGGTCATCAGCCCCGGTATCCGAGTACCCCCTACCCTGTTGACCGCCTCACTAGACATGCTTTGAAGTGCACACCAATGAATTGTAGGGAATTTGCTCTAGACCAAGCATTCCACTGTGTCTGTTGTACCCACTGTTAGATGATACAGTTGACTCTAAGGCTTTTGCTTCTGCTATGGCAGCTTCTATTTCCTTTTTGATAGTGAGCTTTTCTAATGTCGCTTTTAGGTGCGCCTTTGCAACTGCTCTTTTGCAGTGCTTGCAGCACTGCAAAAAAACCTGCTGCTAGCAGCAGGGGGCAACTGTGAGGCAGGGGAAAGCACAGACAGCACAGGTAGAGGGGAGAAGCACAGACAGCATGGACACAGCACAGGCAGCACAGGGAGGCAGGAGGGAAAGCACAGACAGTACAGGGAGGTGGGGAAAGCACAGAAAGCAAAGGGAGGTGGGGGCTGAGAACAGAGAGCAGATTGAGGTGGGGGGCCAATATACAACACAGGGAGGCGGGGGGGAGCCAGACGGCACAGGTAGGTGGGGGAAGCACAGACAGAACAGGGAGGCAGGGGAGCACAGACAACACAATGAGGTGGGGGAGACAACAGTGAGTCGGAGAATGCACAGCACAGGGAGGTAGGAGGGAAAGCGCAGGGAGGCAGGAAAGCACAGACAGTACAAAGAGGTGGGGGAAGTGCAGACAGCACAGGGAGGCAGAGGGGAAAGCACAAACTGCACAGGGAGGTGGGGGAAGCACAGACAGGACAGGGAAGTAGGATGAATCACAGATAGCACAGGGAGGCGAGGGGAAGCACAGACAGCACAGGAAGGTAGGGGAAAGCACGGACAGCTCAGGAAGGCAGGGAAAGCACAGACAGCACATGGAGGCGGGGAAAGCACAGAAAGCAAAGGGAGGTGGGGGCTGAGAACAGAGAGCAGATTGAGGTGGGGGGCCAATATACAACACAGGGAGGCGGGGGGGGAGCCAGACAGCACAGGTAGGTGGGGGAAGCACAGACAGAACAGGGAAGTGGGGGAAGCACAGACATCACAGGAGGCAGGGGAGCACAGACAACACAATGAGGTGAGGGAGACAACAGTGAGTCGGGGAATGCACAGACAGCACAGGGAGGTAGGAGGGAAAGCACAGGGAGGCAGGAAAGCACAGACAGTACGAAGAGGTGGGGGAAGTGCAGATAGCACAGGGAGGCAGAGGAGAAAGCACAGACTGCACAAGGAGGTGGGGGAAGCACAGACAGCACAGGGAGGTGGGGGGAAACACAGACAGCACTGGGAAGTGGGGGATGCACAGACAGCACAGGGAAGTGGGGGAAGCACAGATAGAACAGGGAAGTGGGGGGAAGCACAGACAGCACAGAGTCAGCAGGGAAAACACAGAAAGCTCAGGGAGGCGGGAGGCTAAGCACAGAGAGCATATGGAGGTGCGGGAAAGCACAAACATCACAGGGAGGTGGGGGAGCACAGATAGCACAATGAGGCGGGGGGAGACAACAGTGAGTGGGGAAATGCACAGACAGCACAGGGAGGTGGGAGGGAAGTGCAGACATCACAGGGAGGTAGAAGGGAAAGCACAGACAGCACATGGAGGCTGGGAAAGCACAGAAAGCACAGGGAGGTGGGGGCTGAGAACAGAGAGCAGATTGAGGTGGGGGGCCAATATACAACACAGGGAGGCGGGGGGGGAGCCAGACAGCACAGGTAGGTGGGGGAAGCACAGACAGAACAGGGAAGTGGGGGGGAAGCACAGACATCACAGGGAGGCAGGGGAGCACAGACAACACAATGAGGTGAGGGAGACAACAGTGAGTCGGGGAATGCACAGACAGCACAGGGAGGTAGGAGGGAAAGCACAGGGAGGCAGGAAAGCACAGACAGTACGAAGAGGTGGGGGAAGTGCAGATAGCACAGGGAGGCAGAGGAGAAAGCACAGACTGCACAAGGAGGTGGGGGAAGCACAGACAGCACAGGGAGGTGGGGGGAAACACAGACAGCACTGGGAAGTGGGGGGATGCACAGACAGCACAGGGAAGTGGGGGGAAGCACAGATAGAACAGGGAAGTGGGGGGAAGCACAAACAGCACAGAGTCAGCAGGGAAAACACAGAAAGCTCAGGGAGGCGGGAGGCTAAGCACAGAGAGCATATGGAGGTGCAGGAAAGCACAGACATCACAGGGAGGTGGGGGAGCACAGATAGCACAATGAGGCGGGGGGAGACAACAGTGAGTGGGGAAATGCACAGACAGCACAGGGAGGTGGGAGGGAAGTGCAGACATCACAGGGAGGTAGAGGGGAAAGCACAGACAGCACAGGGAGGTGGAGGGGCCACAAACAGCAAGGAAGGTGGGGGGGCCACAAACAGCAAGGGAGGTGGGGGGGGCCACAAACAGCACAGGGAGGTGGGGGGGCCACAGATAGCACAGGAAGGCGAGGGGAAGCACAGACAGCACAGGGAGGTGGATGGAGCACAGACTGCTCAGGAAGGCAGGGAAAGCACAGACAGCACATGGAGGCTGGGAAAGCACAGAAAGCACAGGGAGGTGGGGGCTGAGAACAGAGAGCAGATTGAGGTGTGGGCCCAATATACAACACAGGGATGCGGGGGGGGGAGCACAGACAGCACAGGGAGGCAGGAGAAAGCACAGACAGCACATTGAGATGGGGAAAGCACAGGGAGGCGGAGGACTGAGAACAGAGAGCACAGGGAGGTGGGGGAAAGTACAGACATCACAGGGAGGCAGGGGAGCACAGACAACACAATGAGGTGGAGGGAGACAACAGTGAGTCGGGGAATGCAGAGAGAGCACAGGGAGGTAGGAGGGAAAGCACAGGGAACAGGAAAGCAGAGACAGTACAAAGAGGTGGGGGGAGTGCAGACAGCACAGAGAGGTAGAGGGGAAAGCACAGACTGCACAAGGAGGTGGGGGGTGGGGGAAGCACAGACAGCACAGGGAGGTGGGAGAAACACAGACAGCACAGAGAGGCAGGGAAAACACAGAAAGCTCAGGGAGGTGGGGGGCTAAGCACAGAGAGCACATGGAGGTGGGGGAAAGCACAGACATCACAGGGAGGCGGGGGAGCACAGACAGCACAATGAGGCGGGGGAAGTGCAGACAGCACAGGGAGGCAGAGGGGAAAGCACAGACTGCACAGGGAGGTGGGGGGTCACAGATAGCAGAGATAGGTGGGGGGCCACAGACAGCATAGGGAGGCGGGCGGCCAATAGACAACACAGGGAGGCAGGGGCCACAGAGAGCACAGGGAGCCAGGGTGGCTACAGTTATAACAGGGAGGCGGGGAGCCACAGAGAGGCACAGGGAGCTGAAAGGCACATGAAGGTAGGAGTGCCAGACAGTGAATGCACAGCAGGGAGGGAGAGGCAGAGAGAGAGTGCACAGCAGAGGGGGCAGAGACAATTCACAGGGGTCAGAGGCAGTGCATGCGTACTTACTCATGCGGTCACCATCTTTGGACACTTAAGGTATACATCACACATGACACATCATACGGCTCCACTTCAAGATTCCAGTAATTACAGGATTATGTTGGAGGGGAACTTGGAGGGAGCTAATAAAATGGATAACGAGGGATCTCTGCCTATTTTGTATGTAATAAAGGAATCTCTGTTTGTGTTTTTTCTCTTTATTTAAAGTACTGCTAATGGCTGGCTGTTATACTGATAGCTGACATTAGCAATAGGGCTTGACATCAGCTGCCAAAAAAATTGACATTAACCTCTTTATTATCCAGTTTGCCAACACTACATGGCAGCTGGAAGAGTGGGGTAACCACCAGTTTTTACATCTCTGATGAAGGCGACTATTCTGGGGTGGTGGCTGGTTGCAATTTTTAAATGCTTGGGCCTCACCACACTAAGAAATTCCAGCCCTCAGCTACCTGGGTGTTACCTTGACTGGTAATAGAAAATATGGTGAAAACCACACCAATTTTTTTTTAAAAAAACTAGATAAATAATTGAAAAAATAAGGGCTCTCCTATTTTTATTGTCAGTGAAAGTAACACCAGGCAGCTGGTGTTAACAGCCATTAGGTGCTTGGCTTACCTGCGCTGGCAATAGAAAATACAGAAAATTCAACACTTTACTGATAAAAAAAAACAGAAACAGATTTTTAAGAAAAATACATTTAATTACATATATTGGGAGAGTGTACAGAGAGAGACATCGGGCAGGGAGAGACGGCTGCCACTCCGGCCCACAGAGCTTGCCCCCATTGTGATGTCACTGTCCTCCTGATGCAGTAGCATTGGGTGCAGAACTAGTTATATTATAAGCACAAGAAACAAACTGTTGATGCCAATTACTTAAATACATCAAAGACTAATTCTAAGAGCCATTGCACTAGTCCAATACCTTTAAGTGTTATTTCATGAGCTTTTCATGACCAATCTATTAATACAATGTACGGTAATTACATCCTATAAATGTTCATTATATGTAATGTAAAAATATTGATAAGCTCAAGACTTCCAGCAATTATAGGCTTCCATGTTTAAAGAATTTTTAGCAATATTTTTTTTACTGGGCTCTGCATGATAGGGTTACGGTATATAGTTTACTACATTATTCCATGATGCTTTTTGTGACAGGTCAGCAAAGGGAGTGCTATAAGCAAACTATTTTGTTGTTCATTATCACTAAAGTCCTATGAATATATTTGAAATGTATCCTGAAAGTCAGTAGTCCCTAACCTTAACAACTTTGAGCACCACATTCAACTCTAAGAAATGGTCATAAGCGACTGTCTAGCTCCAGCCCCCCTCACAATAGCAAAAGCCCAGGGTCTCCATTAACTTCCCTGGCGGTATGATTATGTCAGGAATTTTGTGCTAAAAGCGGTACCATTTTTTGGCATGGAAATTTGGTGTTATGTACAGTAGGCCTGCAATTCTTAGTAATTACCTGATCAAAGAAGACTCTAGCCTTCCTAGCGGTATTCCCGAGCCTGACTCGGGGTTAACATTCACTGCCAGAAGCGGTAATCCCGAGTCAAGCTCGGGCTTACCCGCGGTCGCGGCAGATGCGGTGAAAAAACCGCATCTGCCGCACTTGCCGCATATCCCGCACTTGCGGCGCGGTTGCGGTAATCGCCATAGTAAGTATAGGGGGACTTGCGGCAGGTGCGGCAAGTGCGGTTTTGCACTTGCGGCGCGGTTGCGGTAATCGCCATAGTAAGTATAGGGGGACTTGCGGCAGGTGCGGCAAGTGCGTTTTGCACTTGCGGCAGATGCGGCAGGTGCGGCAAGTGCGGTTTTTTTTCGCGGCCGCACCTGCCGCAAGTGCAAAACCGCACTTGCCGCACCTGCCGCAAGTCCCCCTATACTTACTATGCTATGCGGCAAGTGCGGCAAGTGCGGCAGATGCGTTTTTTTCACCGCATCTGCCGCGACCGCGGGTAAGCCCGAGCTTGACTCGGGGGTTACCGCTTCTGGCAGTGAATGTTAACCCCGAGTCAGGCTCGGGAATACCGCTAGGAAGGTTAACGATATGACAGTCAATGCTTATCCACAGAAATAACATCAATGTAGTATACTAAATTCTAGGGGAGCCCAATATACCACCACTCAGTATTCCCAAATCAAGCACTCCACCACACTATCACATGGAGCATCAAGTGCCTCCTCTGACTATTAGAGTCATCCTGTCTCCATACTTAAATTATCTCTAAACCCCCAAGACTGGTATATGGGCATTCATATTTTCTCTTCTATGCAGAACTACTCAGATAATTCACCATCTGGAGACCCTGCTCTTCATACCTGTTTACTAGACCAGACTCTAATGCAACAAGCTGGCAGACAGCCACGAGCCACACATCATTAGTCAGTGTCGAGCCCCAAGCCCAGGGGGTACTCGGGTATCAGGCTCAGAGGGGTTCACGGGGATGTCACGGGTGGCGATGCCTGGGCCCGTGGCCTGGGTGACACTTCAAAGAGGGGTTATGTACAAGGGACAAAAGTTGTTGTCTTATGACGCCACCTGTAGTACCTGGCGATGGGTCACCAGCACCCCACAGTCCTCCGGAGGGTGATGGTATTGCGGCAGGGATGGCAAAGCTCCCTACAGGTGAAGCTGGTCCTCTGGGGCAGTATTGCTGTAAGCAAAAGGTTGATTTTTGGTAGCACAAAGACATAGAGGCAAAGTCACTCTCCCAGGTACTTTACTGTAAACAGTCAGCAGCAGTATACAATGTCCACAGCTCAGCAACAAAAGGTAGCTCTACGGGTGGCTGCAAGTGGATGCCAGGTGGTATGGAGGTACCCGTGGTATGCCTTAGTTGATGAACCTGTGTCCTTTCTTCCCCACCTAGGATTAGTCCAGACCCATTTAGCCCTTGAAGGTACTTTAGGGGCTCCCCTCCCTCGCAGTGAAGAAGCAGGTGGACCACTGCATGTGGCAGGGTGCTGCAGCCGGTGAACAGACAGCAGCAGCCTGTTGACGACCTTAGAGCTGGACTCTGGCCATGTTCTCGGTCACGGCGTTCCCGTGTTGGACTGGGGAAGCTACCTGGAGTATGGTCGCTGGGGTTCCCCCTTTCTCTCTCGGGCCCAAACTCACGCGTCAGGCACCCTCTCTCAGGATCCCCTCAGGATCCCCTTTCATCTTTCCTGAGGATCAGCCTGGAGCTGTCCTGTTAGACCTCCCAACTCGTTACACACTCCTCCTCGACTCCAACTCGACTACCACTCAACTACTCTTTGACTCCCTCTAGAGGTGACTATTTCCCTCCCACCACTACTCTAGTGTGGGAGTGCAGGAATGGATCCCACCCACCAGCCCAGCATCCACTTGCAGTTGGGGAAAATTACACTGCTTTTATGAGTGTAATACCACGGTGTGACTCTGACCATTGGGGGCGCCACATCAGCAAACCACAGCCTGTGGACCCCTGTTGTAAGCTTTTGCAATGTGTAGCATAAATATAAATACTGTAGAATACATAATGTGAACAGCCCTGATACACCTCATCACGGGTCAGAAAAGAAACTTTGGCCAGGGTCACACATGCCCATCCGCTTTTTTAAGCCCTTAGAAAAACGGATCTGTTTTTTTAAGGGTGCCAATAGTGTCGCCTGAGGTCCTGGACATTTTTTGGACTTTGTCATTTTTTCACCAAAAACGCATGCATGTTAAAAAAGCATGCGTTTTTTTTAATGCACCCAAAAACGCTGCTAGCGGCGTTTTTTGGGATGCTGTGCAAAAACGTGCAGACACGTGCGTTAACGCATATGCGTTTCTGGGCTTTGAAAAAAAAAAAAAAATGACAATAATGATCCCAAAAACAGATCTAAGGCAAAAACAGATGGTATGTGTGACCCTGGTCTTTCTTCCATTCTTGACACTAAGCATGTAAAGTCTTTTCCTGAAGTTCACCCAGAGTCATAGTCCTCTAGTGCCTAACTGAAACTATATCCCTGCTGGAGCATCTTTTTTTATTAATGCCAACCTTTTTTTATTGTAATTTTACATGCACCAGAATGTTGCAGGCATTTGTGCGACTTTCCCACTTATATGAAAAGGAACTCAATAAGATCGATGCTTGCACAGCAGATGCAAACATATTTCTGTTGTCTGATTTGCATATGTACAAGAATACTTTATTGTAAAAGCTGGCTAATTTATATTTAGTCATTTTTGTTCTATCGGAACACAGACTTTAGTTTGACCATCTCTCCAGAGAATTATTTTCCATGGTTAGCAGACAATTTGTCTGCAATGCATTTGCGATGTAGCTTTAAAGATCTACTTTATTGATAGGCTCATGGACCGACTCAGTCATGTATGTGAAGATAGATTTTCATGTTCCACTCAACTGGTCCATTTATAAATGTTCCACAATTCTCGACTCCAGATAACTTCTGGTGTATGACAAAACTCATTAAGTGCAGACATGCTTGAGATTTAATTATTCTTTTCTCATCCTTTTCATGTCATTTTTTCCCACTACGTGCAAGACATTACACTCATCTTTCTTTAACTAATCCTTAAGGTCTTAAAATATAAGAGGGAAATGATCACATTAATTTTGCATAACAGTTGTTCCGCCGGACTCTTCAAAGTGTCAGGTCAGACATTTATACACATTTTTCCATCTAGTTCACCAGTTTGGCTGTTGAACTGATAAAAAAAAAACCTGATACAACCTGATTCGGTTTAACTATCATCAAAACTGAAGCCAGCTATGTAGAAACAGAACTGCCGGTAGGAATTTTAGAGCCACTTACTGGCGAAATTTTGGGTGGGGCCTCCTTGAGACTCCACCCAGCCTGCACTTCCACCCTTGGCTCTACCCAGGCTCCACCTCCACACCAACACACACACACATACAGTTAGGGCCAGAAATATTTGGACAGTGACACAATTTTCGCGAGTTGGGCTCTGCATGCCACCACATTGGATTTGAAATGAAACCTCTACAACAGAATTCAAGTGCAGATTGTAACGTTTAATTTGAAGGGTTGAACAAAAATATCTGATAGAAAATGTAGGAATTGTACATATTTCTTTACAAACACTCCACATTTTAGGAGGTCAAAAGTAATTGGACAAATAAACATAACCCAAACAAAATATTTTTATTTTCAATATTTTGTTGCAAATCCTTTGGAGGCAATCACTGCCTTAAGTCTGGAACCCATGGACATCACCAAACGCTGGGTTTCCTCCTTCTTAATGCTTTGCCAGGCCTTTACAGCCGCAGCCTTCAGGTCTTGCTTGTTTGTGGGTCTTTCCGTCTTAAGTCTGGATTTCAGCAAGTGAAATGCATGCTCAATTGGGTTAAGATCTGGTGATTGACTTGGCCATTGCAGAATGTTCCACTTTTTTGCACTCATGAACTCCTGGGTAGCTTTGGCTGTATGCTTGGGGTCATTGTCCATCTGTACTATGAAGCGCCGTCCAATCAACTTTGCAGCATTTGGCTGAATCTGGGCTGAAAGTATATCCCGGTACACTTCAGAATTCATCCGGCTACTCTTGTCTGCTGTTATGTCATCAATAAACACAAGTGACCCAGTGCCATTGAAAGCCATGCATGCCCATGCCATCACGTTGCCTCCACCATGTTTTACAGAGGATGTGGTGTGCCTTGGATCATGTGCCGTTCCCTTTCTTCTCCAAACTTTTTTCTTCCCATCATTCTGGTACAGGTTGATCTTTGTCTCATCTGTCCATAGAATACTTTTCCAGAACTGAGCTGGCTCCTTGAGGTGTTTTTCAGCAAATTTAACTCTGGCCTGTCTATTTTTGGAATTGATGAATGGTTTGCATCTAGATGTGAACCCTTTGTATTTACTGTCATGGAGTCTTCTCTTTACTGTTGACTTAGAGACAGATACACCTACTTCACTGAGAGTGTTCTGGACTTCAGTTGATGTTGTGAACGGGTTCTTCTTCACCAAATAAAGTATGCGGCGATCATCCACCACTGTTGTCATCCGGTGACGCCCAGGCCTTTTAGAGTTCCCAAGCTCACCAGTCAATTCCTTTTTTCTCAGAATGTACCCAACTGTTGACTTTGCTACTCCAAGCATGTCTGCTATCTCTCTGATGGATTTTTTCTTTTTTTTCAGCCTCAGGATGTTCTGCTTCACCTCAATTGAGAGTTCCTTTGACCGCATGTTGTCTGGTCACAGCAACAGCTTCCAAATGCAAAACCACACACCTGGAATCCACCCCTGACCTTTTAACTACTTCATTGATTACAGGTTAACGAGGGAGACGCCTTCAGAGTTAATTGCAGCCCTTAGAGTCCATTGTCCAATTACTTTTGGTCCCTTGAAAAAGAGGAGGCTATGCATTACAGAGCTATGATTCCTAAACCCTTTCTCCGATTTGGATGTGGAAACTCTCATATTGCAGCTGGGAGTGTGCACTTTCAGCCCATATTATATATATAACTAGTAAAAAGGCCCGATGCAATTGCATCAGGAGCGCGATGAAATGAATTGTGTGTATACAGGCGAGTCAGTGGGTAGCAGAGTATACAGGGGGCTCTGTGGGTAGCAGAGTATACAGGCAGCTCTGTGGGTAGCAGAGTATACAGGCGGCTCTGTGGGTAGCAGAGTATACAGGCGGCTCTGTGGGTAGCAGAGTATAGAGGCGGCTCTGTGGGTAGCAGAGTATAGAGGCGGCTCTGTGGGTAGCAGAGTATACAGGCGGCTCTGTGGGCAGCAGAGTATAGAGGCGACTCTGTGGGTAGTAGAGTATAGAGGCGGCTCTGTGGGTAGCAGAGTATAGAGGCGACTCTGTGGGTAGCAGAGTATAGAGGCGGCTCTGTGGGTAGCAGAGTATAGAGGCGGCTCTGTGGGTAGCAGAGTATGCAGGCTGCTCTGTCGGTAGCAGAGTATGCAGGCTGCTCTGTCGGTAGCAGAGTATGCAGGCTGCTCTGTCGGTAGAAGAGTATGCAGGTTGCTCTGTCGGTAGCAGAGTATAGAGGGGGCTCTGTGGGTAGCAGAGTATACAGGCGGCTCTGTGGGTTGGAGAGTATAGAGGCGGCTCTGTGGGTAGGAGAGTATAGAGGCGGCTCTGTGGGTAGCAGAGTATACAGGAGGTTCTGTGGGTAGCAGAGTATAGAGGCAGTTGTGTGGGTAGCAGAGTATAGAGGCGGCTCTGTGGTGGAGGGGTGAGGAGAGAAGCGGCTCTGTGGTGGGTTGGTGAGGAGAGAAGCATCTCTGTGGTGGAGGGGTGAGGAGAGAAGCGGCTTTGTGGTGGAGGGGTGAGGAGAGAAGCGACTCAGTGATGGAGGGGTGAGGAGAGAAGCGGCTTAGTGGTGGAGGGGTGAGGAGACATGCGGCTCAGTGGTGGAGGGGTGAGGAGAGAAGCGGCTCAGTGGTGGAGGGGGGAGGAGAGAAGCGGCTCAGTGGTGGAGAGGTGAGGGGAGAAATGGCTCTGTGGTGGAGGGGTGAGGAGAGAAGCGGCTCTGGGGTGGAGGGGTGAGGAGAGAAGCGGCTCTGTGGTGTAGGGGTGAGGAGAGAAGCGGCTCTGTGGCAGAGGGGTGAGGAGAGAAGCGGGTCTGGCCTGGAGGGGTGAGGAGAGAAGCGGCTCTGGCCTGGAGGGGTGAGGAGAGAAGCGGCTCTGGCCTGGAGGGGTGAGGAGAGAAGCGACTCTGGCGTGGAGGGGTGAAGAGAGAAGCGGGTCTGGGCTGTAGGGGTGAGGAGAGAAGCGGCTCTGTGGTGGAGGGGTGAGGAGAGAAGCGGCTCTGTGGTGGAGGGGTGAGGAGAGAAGCGGCTCTGGGCTGGAGGGGTGAGGAGAGAAGCGGCTCTGGGGTGGAGGGGTGAGGAGAGAAACGGCTCTGGTTGGAGGGGTGAGGAGAGAAGCGGCTCTGGGCTGGAGGGGTGAAGAGAGAAGTGGGTGTGGGCTGGAGGAGTGAGGAGAGAAGCGGCTCTGTTGTGGAGGGGTGAGGAGAGAAGCGGCTCTGTGGCGGAGGGGTGAGGAGAGAAACGGCTCTGTGGCGGAGGGGTGAGGAGAGAAGCGGCTCTGGCCTGGAGGGGTGAGGAGAGAAGTGGCTCTGGGGTGGAGGGGTGAGGAGAGAAGCGGCTCTGGGCTGGAGGGGTGAGGAGAGAAGCGGCTCTGGGCTGGAGGGGTGAGGAGAGAAGCGGCTCTGGGCTGGAGGGGTGAGGAGAGAAGCGGCTCTGGGCTGGAAGGGTGAGGAGAGAAGCGGCTCTGGGGTGGAGGGGTGAGGAGAGAAGCGGCTGCAAAGAGGCAGCAAAGCAACCCCAAAACATCAGGGAAGCTCCGCCATGTTTGACTGTAGGGACCGTGTTCTTTTCTTTGAATGCCTCTTTTTTTCTCCTGTAAACTCTATGTTGATGCCTTTGCCCAAAAAGCTCTACTTTTGTCTCATCTGACCAGAGAACATTCTTCCAAAACGTTTTAGGCTTTCTCAGGTAAGTTTTGGCAAACTCCAGCCTGGCTTTTTTAGGTCTCAGGGTAAGAAGTGAGGTCTTCCTGGGTATCCTACCATACAGTCCCTTTTCATTCAGACACCGACGGATAGTGCGGGTTGACACTGTTGTACCCTCGGACTGCAGGGCAGCTTGAACTTGTTTGGATGTTAGTCGATGTTCTTTATCCACCATCTGCACAATCTTGCGTTGAAATCTCTCATCAATTTTTCTTTTCCATCCACATCTAGGGAGGGAGGGAGTGCAATGGGCTTTAAACTTCTTGATGACACTGCGCACGGTAGACACAGGAACATTCATGTCTTTGTAGATGGACTTGTAGCCTTGAGATTGCTTATGCTTCCTCACAATTTGGTTTCTCAAGTCCTCAGACAGTTCTTTGGTCTTCTTTCTTTTCTCCATGCTCAATGTGGTACACACAAGGACACAGGACAGAGGTTGAGTCAACTTTAATCTATGTCAACTGGCTGCAAGTGTGATTTAGTTATTGCCAACACCTGTTAGGTGCCACAGGTAAGTTACAGGGGCTGTTAATTACACAAATTGGAGAAGCATCACATGATTTTTCTAACAGTGCCACTACTTTTGTCCACCCCCTTTTTTATGTTTGGTGTGGAATTATATCCAATTTGGCTTTAGGACAATTCTTTTGTGTTTTTTCATTGAAGACAAATTAAATGAAGATAATAATAACAAAGAATTCGTGATTGCAATCATTTTCAGGAAGAAACTGAGTAGTATCTGACAGAATTGCAGGGGTGTCAATACTTTTGGCCACAACTGTATGAATACCTATGCCATATCTGTTATCTAGCTATGTATTAATTATGTATTTTAGATCTATTTATTTGTGCATCTGTCCATCTATGTATCTATGTTTTTATGCATTATCTATCTATATATCTATCTATCTATCTCTATCTATTAATTGTAAAACACTGGGCAAAACTATCACTAAAAAAGACCTAGGTATATGGGTAGATGACAAACTCACATTTAGTGGCCAGTGTCAGGCAGCTGCTGCAAAGGCAAATAAAATAATGGAATGCATTAAAAGAGGCATAGATGCTCATGAGGAGAACATAATTTTACCTCTATACAAGTCACTAGTGCGAGCACACTTAGAATACTGTGTACAATGCTGGTCTCCGGTGTATAAGAAAGACATAGCTGAACTAGAGCGGGCCCAGAGAGGAGCGACCAAGGTTATTAGAGGACTGAGGGGTCTGCAATACCAAGACAGGTTATTAAAATTGGGGTTATTTAGCTTGGAAAAACGAAGGCTTAGGGGTGATCTTATAATAATGTATAAATATATGAGGGGACAGTACAGAGACCTTTTTAATGATCTCTTTACTCTTAGGCCTGAGAAGGGGACAAGGGGGCATCCTCTACGTCTGGAGGAAAGAAGGTTTAATCATAATCACAGACGTGGATTCTTTACCGTAAGAGCAGTGAGACTATGGAACTCTCTGCCACATGATGTTGGAATAAGGGACTCACTACTAACATTTAAGAAGGGCCTGGATGCCTTTCTTGAAAACTATAATATTACCAGTTATATATACTAAATTCTTTGATAGGGCGTTGATCCAGGGAACTAGTCTGATTGCCATATCTGGAGTCAGGAAGGAATTATTTCCCCAATGTGGAGCTAGTGTTGCCACATGGGTTTTTTTTGCCTTCCTCTGGCTCAACATGTTAGGCTATGGGTTGAACTAGATGGACTTAAAGTCTTCCTTCAACCTTAAAGACTATGTTACTATCTATCTATCTATCTATCTATCTATCTATCTATCTATCTATCTATCTATCTATCTATCTATCGTTCGTTAAAGACGATATCATAGGTACTATATGGCTTCCGCCATACTGTATCTAAAGAAGCCATATTATTAATTTATCATGTCTATTCTGACTAGAGACCTCTGTTACAGTTTGTTTAGTGTGATCAGCACAACTCAGCACATTCTTGTATTTGTCCTTGTTTGTTAGATAAGATCCCCAAGTCATATGTAAGACCAAGTGTACCGTTCATATCTTCTGTAACTCTCTTAAAGGTCACTAATTAATCATCCCAAAACTGTCTATACTGCATATTCATCATATTTGTTATTGTATGATGTAACCTACTTTTTCTAAGCTTTCTGTAACGTATATAAGCTTTTACAACAATAAACGTTTTAGCTATTCTCTTGAAGACCAAGTCTGTGTCATCAATTGAGTTATAGCCATTACCAGGTATACCTGTGTAGAGCTCTTTTATCAAATCAGTCTACTCTGGTTAGTTGTAATTAGGCAACTTTAACATATGGTGGCCCCAGTTAGATGTTTATCTGTTATGTATATTTTTCCCCTTTTTACATTCACCTTGGATTGAACACAAAGGTTACCCGTCTCCTGCTGAACATCATACAGAACCGCGGTAAGTTTGAGCCATTGTCTCAAGGTACTGTCTTCTGCAGGAGGGGGGTAGCAATAGTCAATCTTTAGGGAATTAGAAATGGGAAACTCAGATAGACTGATTTGATTATTTGTTATTTGTTATTTGTCATTTGTTCTTAATCTTGTCCTGTGTTGTCTTGTCCGGTCTATTTGTTATTTGTTCTTAATCTTGTCCTGTGTTGTCTTGTCTTGTCCGGTCTCTTCTTTGCTTATCTGTATTGTCTTGTCATACTTCACAGTATTGTTGTATTTGTCTGTATGCGTTAATTGTTGATTGTGCAAAATTACTCTTTTCTAAACCGCTCATATATTCTTGGTGCTTTTATACAAACTTTACTAATCTTTTAATTCTATCACTTTCTCTTTTTATAGTACTACTTTTGTTTTTAAGATCTTGCCAGAACTAATAGGGAAACTGGAGAAGAAGTTGAGAAACGGTTAAAGAACTACAACCCCCATTCTCTTTCTTCTGATGAGGTCTGAACAAGCTTCTCACCACTCCTCCCTCCCTTCTTTCCTCCCTCCCTTCATTTTCTTCATACGTCACACCTCCTCCCTCCCTTTCTCCGTACAGTAAACGTCCTGAAGGTTGAATATTATCTATTATGTGTTGCTCTAATTGTGTTTGTAGCTTGGTATTTCATTGGGAACCCGGCTTCAGCTATTTCAGCTCTGACCCATTGATTTCATTATTAACCGTACTGTCATCTTTGTTAGATCCCCTAGGATGGGATGCAGGATACACTCGAGTAGCAGGTACAAGGTACTTTGAAGTAAGGATCAATGCCCATTCTGTCCCAGCAATAGAGAGCATTGGATTACCCATTTAACAGATAGTTAAAGATGGCAACCTGATTTGTCCACGGGCAATTCAGGGGCTTGCTTTTCTTGTGACTGCATTTTCATATCACTAACTTTTTAAAGGTGTACTCATGTGGAAAAAGTGTGTGAAAGAAAGTGACTGGAACTCTTTGACTGAGCTGGAACCAGGTGTTCTGTTAAAATTGTGAAACTATGCAGAAAGATCAGAAAACTTGCAGACTGGCTTGTTCTGACCTTGTTTTTCTTGTAGCCTATGGTTTTGCGATAAACTGTAATATTTTGGTGAAGGCTGTATGCTGAGCAATTGTGTTGAATGATCTGCTGAAAGACAAACGCATGTTTTCACAAAGATCAGATGAGAATTGTGCCTTGTATGACAGCGGAAGGAAAGTTAACCAAAGTAAATTATTTCCAGAAAAGGTATTAAATATTTCCTGTATTACTTACTGTATTTAAGTTAAAGTCCAGATCCACAGGTTTACAATCAGAACTCCTAATTAAAATATATGTGAATATATAGAAAACAGACAAAATATATTAATTTACCGTATATACTCGCGTATAAGCCGAGTTTTTCAGCCCAAAAATTGGGCTGAAAAGTCCCCCCCTCGGCTTATACGCGAGTCAATACGGCCCCCTAAAAAGTTTGGCGCCCCCACCTCCCTTTCTGGGCCCCCCGCATGCAGCGCTGCGCATATACATTACCTGTCTAGCAGCTGTCACCCTCCGATGGCGGATCGCGGCTCCCGGCTCCGGGCTCCATCTTCCTCTCTGTCTTCCTGATTGTCAGGTGACCGGCTCGCGTCGCGATGACGTCATCGCGCTGCGCCCCGGTCACACAGCAGGAAGACAGCGAGGAAGATGGAGCCCGGAGCCGGGAGCCGCGATCTGCCACCGGAGGGTAACAGCTGCTAGACAGGTAATGTATATGCGCAGCGCTGCATGCGGGGGGGCCCAGAAAGGGAGGTGGGGGCGCCAAATTATGAGGGGGGCCCTGCTGGGGCCCTGTATACTACCACTGGGGCTATATACTACCACTGGGGCTGTATACTACCACTGGGGCTGTATACTACCACTGGGGCTGTGTGTATACTACCACTGGGGCTATATACTACCACTGGGGCTGTATACTACCACTGGGGCTGTATACTACCACTGGGGCTGTGTGTATACTACCACTGGGGCTATATACTACCACTGGGGCTGTATACTACCACTGGGGCAGAATATACCACTGGGGCTGCTGTATACTACCACTGGGGCTGTGTGTATACTACCACTGGGGCTATATACTACCACTGGGGCTGTATACTACCACTGGGGCAGAATATACCACTGGGGCTGCTGTATACTACCACTGGGGCTGTATACTACCACTGGGGCTGTATACTACCACTGGGGCTGTATGTATACTACCACTGGGGCTATATACTACCACTGGGGCTGTATACTATCACTGGGGCTGAATATACCACTGGGGCTGCTGTATATTACCACTGGGGCTGTATACTACTACTGGGGCTGTATACTACTACTGGGGCTGTATGTATACTACCACTGTGGCTGTATACTACCACTGGGGCTGTATACTACTACTGGGGCTGCTGTATACTACCACTGGGGCTGTATACTACTACTGGGGCTGTATGTATACTACCACTGGGGCTGTATACTACCACTGGGGCTGTATACTACTACTGGGGCTGTATGTATACTACCACTGGGGCTATATACTACCACTGGGGCTGTATACTACCACTGGGGCAGAATATACCACTGGGGCTGCTGTATACTACCACTGGGGCTGTATACTACCACTGGGGCTGTATACTACCACTGGGGCTGTATGTATACTACCACTGGGGCTATATACTACCACTGGGGCTGTATACTACCACTGGGGCTGAATATACCACTGGGGCTGCTGTATATTACCACTGGGGCTGTATACTACTACTGGGGCTGTATACTACTACTGGGGCTGTATGTATACTACCACTGTGGCTGTATACTACCACTGGGGCTGTATACTACTACTGGGGCTGCTGTATACTACCACTGGGGCTGTATACTACTACTGGGGCTGTATGTATACTACCACTGGGGCTGTATACTACCACTGGGGCTGTATACTACTACTGGGGCTGTATGTATACTACCACTGGGGCTATATACTACCACTGGGGCTGTATATACCACTGGGGCTGCTGTATACTACCACTGCGGCTGAATATACCACTGGGGCTGCTGTATACTACCACTGGGGCTGCTGTATACTACCACTGGGGCTGCTGTATACTACCACTGGGGCTGAATATACCACTGGGGCTGCTGTATACTACCACTGGGACTGTATACTACCACTGGGGCTGTATACTACCACTGGGGCTGTATATACTACTGGGGCTGCGTGTATACTACCACTGGGGCTGTATATACTACTGGGGCTGCGTGTATACTACCACTGGGGCTGCTGCTGTATATACCACTGGGGCTGCTGCTGTAACACTGCTGGGGCCTGTATATACCACTGGGGAGGCTGCTGTATACCACACTGCTGGGGGCTGTATACCTGTGCTGGGGTCCACCCTCGGCTTATACACGAGTCAATAAATTTTCCCAGGTTTTGGGGGCAAAAGTAGGGGGGTCGGCTTATACACGGGTCGGCTTATACACGAGTATATACGGTACATTGTACTAGAATTACTGCCTTTGTTTTTCCTTTGAAAAAATTGTTTATAGTAGAGCGGAGTCAATGGAATTTAAGAATGTTTGTGTGAAAGTTTTAATTACGGCAGCAGGGAAGGGAGAGGTCTTGAGCAGACAGGGGGATTGAGCTGGAGGGACAACGTCCCAGTTGGTACTAACAACGTCATATACTCTACGGTATGTTGGAATAGATTTTACTACTAATCTACTAATTATTATAGTTATTTATTGAGACTTCTTAAACTGGATAGAGTTTAAGAATATAGTGTTGATTGTAATGTTTGCATTGTGATTGGGCGACCACCGGAAAATGTCTAATAATATCATGCCCTGATGTCTTTGTTTGAGGAGAGATGCAAAGTGGGGAAGAATCACAAAACTAAAGTCATTTGACTTGGTCATTGCGTCTCTGCTCAATCAGAGCACATTGTAGATTTGGATTAATGTTAGCTATATCTTGTGAAGGGTTGAGACTTGCTAAAATTGTTGACAACTGTTATAGTCAAGTGTACACTGGGTTTGGACCTCTGGAGCATTATTGACGCACATAGAGTAATAGAGGAATATGATGTCTGGTATCCTAGAAACATACCATTCAGGTGTTTCCTGAATAACAGAAGACCAGAGACCCAATCCCAGTCTGCAAGATTTTTTGTTCTCCTCATGGAATTCCAGCTATAACATGGGTAATGTGTCAGGTAGAAGAATATAATGCGAAGGGGCGTGGCCTGGAGCTCAAGAAGAATGGTCGCTGTTTGCTGAGCTCCTCTCCTCATGACTGGAATCTACCAGACAGCAGCCCTCCTAGGAGTCATCCATCCATGATTCCTATAGGGAATCATCCACTTAATCTTTAAGAATGATTTGAGCTTGTTTTTATCTACTTTACCCGAAATCTTGGCTTTGAGGCCCCTGTGACTATTTACCTCACGGAGCGGTCTGTCTGGTCTCGGGCGGACCCTGTTACCATCGATTACCTCAGAGCGGCGCCTGACTGTCAGTACCGGCGCGTTATGACTGGCCTGGAACGGGCCCTGCTGCCATCAAACAACTCCAAATAGTGTCTCTCTGCCTGATTTGGCGCGGTCTGACGGGCCTCGGTCAGTACCCACTGCCATTAGTCGTCTTCAGGCATTGCCTGGCTGCCAGATCTAGCATGGTCTGTCTGGACTTGGATAGTCCCTACTGCCAGTATTCATCTCTAAGTGACACATGGCTACCTGAGCTGACAGGGTCTGAATAGCCTCTGTTAAAACCTGTTGTCATCAATAATTTATAAGCAGCACCTGACTTTCCAATCTACCAAGGTCTGACTGGCCTCAGGCATATTATTTACATTATTTTCTCTGAGAGGCACTGATTACTAGTGACACCTTGATCTGACTGTTCACCAGAGGTGGGGAGAAGCAGCCTGATAAACCAGGAGGAGAAGGAGCGAGTTTTTTTCTCCTCTCCAAGCTAGAAACATTCATATAGTTGGGAAAAAAACAGAAGCGACTCTACTACATTTGCTGCCAATTTGAAAGGAATAATCTGTCAGCCAGAGGTGTAAACTCGCGCCTTTTTCTCTCACTGCAGCTCACAGACTTGTTCTTCAATCCGGAAAAGCGCATCTTTGAAACCGCAGTCCCCTCAGTAAGCAGATATCTCCACAAAACAACATCTATATGAAGAGTTCCTGGTCTTCAAAACCTATTACAAGTCTAACCTGGAGTTGTCTGGTATTTATGTGAATTACACCTGCTTATCTACTTTGCTGAAATCTTTCCTTGTTTTACCTTATTTCCTCTCTCACTTCTTTTCTATACAACCCTCTCCCTAACTAAATCTCCTAACCAAAAGTGATTCTCGAGGTCATCAGAGCTGAGCACTCAGAGACCCATCGGATTTATACTTTCTAACATCTCCTAAAAATATCTTTCTTCTCTTATTCACACTAGATACCTCCTCTATTTCCCCCTCTTTGTCTCTGTTCTCTGGGCCGTTTTCTAACCCTCATCACTATTTTATAAAAGTAATCCTCATCTGATCTACCTCAGGTCTCTTCCCTGTCCTTAATATCCTCATTTCCTTCTTTCCTGTCCTCTAACAAGTGTATAATATGATTTTTACCAAATGTGTTTTTGTTTAAATTGAAGATTGTATTACCGAGATAACCTACAGATTGTAATATCTCTATTATTTGTAATACTTTTACTGGGCCTTTGTCAACTGTTCCGGCTTTATCTGGGCCCTCATTATAAACTTTTCCGATCTCCATGTACTCCCCCTTTGTTCATATAGTCCTGTCGAATCTAAGTGTATCTTTCTTGTACTCAAATCACCTCATATATCCTTCTACTAGGAGACCAGGTTTTTTTTTTTATGATAATGCCAAACACAAAGAACAAAAACTCTAAAGGAGGGTTGGATTCTGAAGGTCAAGCCATGGAGACTAATTCAGGAACATGACAAGAAGAGATAGATCGAGATCTCTTAACACATCTGTACACTCTGACCAATGGTCGGATTCTACTGATAACACAGGTCAACAAAAAAAATTTTTTTTCTGGTGCCAAAATATTTAATGAATTTGGGTATTTTGGGTGCTGATTCTGATATGCTATCAGTTTTGCCAGATTGGCTCAAGTTTTTGAGATTTTTGGTATCTTATTTATAGCACTTGTGGTAAATGCGACGCATCATCTCATTAATTTCTTTGGATAGTACTTGAACTGAGCAGTTCTCATATAGTTTTGTGTTAATTAGTGTTCTAAAAGTTGTTCATAGCTTGATTTTTGCACTAACTTTATTTGTTTTCTGTTGTCAGTGAAAAGCATGAACTCTCAAGAAGAAGTTGTCTTAACGATCCAGACTCATTCTGTTACATTGTGTGAATATACATGACAAAACATAGAAGAAACATAACAGACTTCGTTAAAAAGTAGCAAAAACGTCTTTTTTGTTACACATTATTACGAAAATCTCAAAACTTGAGCCATCTGGCAAAACTGATGACATATTCAGAATCAGCACCCAAAGTTACCTAAATTCAATGAATATCTTGGCACCAAAATGCTGTTGACCAGTGTAATAATTAGATGAAACTTCTCCTCTGGATACCTCACAGAGAACAGGTAAAAGAAAAGAACCCGACTTGACCACATCATCTAGGTCCAAATCTCATAACTCTAAAATCCAATTAAACTCTGACGGAGATAAAACCCCAACATCTAGTCCATTAAGACGACGCCACAAAGCTGAGTCAAATCCAGAATTAAATCAAATTTCAGACGGAGATAAACCTCCAGGTAAAGATTTCTTCCTGGAAATTTTCAGTAAATTCAAATCAGACCCTAGAAAACGCTACGGCATCTATTTCCATACGTACTGAAAAAAATGAGGATGATATCAAAATTATCACAACCTCGGTTCAAAAAATAACTGAAGTACAAAAAACACTCAAAGGAGACCTCTCTGTGGTGGGGCTAAGATGATTGCTATGGAGGACAGGGACAGGAGGCTGAATTTAAAATTCCGAGGCGTACCGGAAACGATTAAATCTCATCAAATCGAACAACACATTAAAAAGATTCTTAAATTAACTCTTCCAGAATTATCTGAACTTGACATGACCCTTGTCCGAGCCCACAGACTAAGCAAACCTACTCACTTGAAACCAGAAATTCCTAGAGACATTATAGTTAGATTTCATTTTTCCACACGAAAGAGCGCTTCTTGAAATATATAAAAATGCATAAACATCTTCCCAACCCATACGATTCCCTAAAAATACTTATTGACCTCTCAAGGGAGACATTGATTCAGAGGAAAAATCTTTCTGGAATCACCGAAGTTCTCCGTAGAAAATCCATCCTTTACACTTGGGGCTTCAACCCTGCCAAGGTCCTGTTCACCTACAAAGACAAGCTTATAACAATTGATGACTCCACAGAGGGACAAAAAACTCTATGCCGACTCAATCTAATCATTTCTTAAAGTTCAAGTTCTAGACCAGTTGTTAGGTTTTAAAGGCTGTAACAATAGCCCCCCAGGAGGTTTATTCACTTACGAAACCCTCCGTGTTGGGATTCCTCTATTTTATTGTTTAATAATTTGTTCAATTCTAGTTCACTAGTTGACACTTTGCTCTTTGTGATAACTAATCCACGACTGGAAATTGCCATTCTCTAACTTTCAACTTCTAACCCTTCCTATCTTCTGCCTGAGAGACTCAAAACTACCTGACTTCCCCATGACCTTTTATAAGTATGTTCCCTACACTCCGAGACATATAATTAATCAAAACCAAATATTTAATGTCCCTTAAGTTCCTCTCCATCAATGTCAACGGCCTAAATTCCCCCCAACGCAGGTACCACACTTGGAAACTTGGAAAGAATCTCATCAATTAATCCCCCAAAATTTGAAAACAAAGTCTTCCAGAAATACTACTTCTCCTCAAATGAAAAGAAAAAAGCAGGTGTAGCTATCCTTATTAAAAACTCTATATCCTTCGAGGGAATTTCCCTGACCAGTGATCCTGAGGGTAGGTATTTAATTCTAGTGTGCAAAATCAACAATTACACTTATACTATAGTGAATGTTTATCTCCCGAACAAGAGTCATATTACATTCCTAAATAGACTCATGAATATTGTAAGTGATAAAAAGAAAGGTGAATTAATCATATTAGGTGATTTTAATGTTGTCCCAGACCCTATCCTTGACTCATCCACAAAATCAAGACATTATACTAAACCCCTCAATCCTTGGCTTGCCCGCACTGAGCTATATGACGTTTTCAGATGTATTCATGCAAACTCAATTGAATTCTCTCACTACTCGGGCAGATTTAATTCTTATGCAAGAATAGACCTGGTTCTGACAAATGTCTTTTCACTCCACAAATTTCGAAAAATTAACATAGGACCACGAACTTGTCTGACCACTCCCCCATACTCTTTGAATTCTTCCCATCTCCAGTTTCTTGCCCTGAAAAATTATGGAGGAACAACAGCTTTCTATACTCACACCCACAATTCAAGACTGACATAGAAAATACTATTAAATATTACTTTGCAGAAAATGACACTCCTGACATCAACATCTCGACTTTATGGCTAGCATTCAAATCTGTCTTACGAGGGAAACTAATTCAACTAAATTCTAGATTAAATAAGCAAAAACGTGAAAAACCCCAGAATTTAATAGACAAAATACAAAATCTAGAAAACATTCAAATCAATAATCCATCCATTAACACCTCAGAAGACATTTTCAAACTGAGAACAGAGCTAAGATCTGTATTAACCTCAAATTATGCCAAGATGATCCAACAATCCAAATCTAGATTCTATTTCTCAGATAACAAACCGACCAAATTTTTTGCAACAAGAATCAAAATTCTCAGACAAAAGAATAGAATTTCTGAGATAAAAGACTCAACAGGGAAAAGTAAATTTCACCCCAAGGATATTGTTAACACTTTAGCCGACTATTATGACTCCCTTTATAATCTTAAAAATGACTCTAATACTCAGATTCCTTCCATCGAAAGTATTAAGAATTTTTTAGATCCTCTCAAATTGCCCTCTCTCTCAGATCTTGAGATAGAAAATCTTAACGCCCCATATTCTCTTTTGGAAATCAACTCTTTAATTGCAACCTTAAAAAAAGAGAAAGCTCCAGGTCCTGATGGTCTGCAAAACGAGCTCTATAAAACTTTCACTAAACATCTCTCCCCTTTTATTCTAAGACTGGCGAATTCGATAGCAAAATCGGGCTCCCTTCCTCCAGAGATGTCAGAAGCAGTGGTGATAGTTATTCCGAAAGACAAAGGAAATCCCACTGAACCTAAAAATTACAGACCTATATCCCTCCTAAACAGTGACACCAAAATCCTCGCCAAGCTGATAGCAAATAGGCTCCAAAAGCATATTAGTAAACTAATTAAAAAAGATCAGGTGGGTTTCATCCCAGGCAGACAGACCTCAGATGCCACCAGAAGAGCCATAAATCTGCTAATCCACTCTGAAACTTCTAGGATCCCGACTGCCTTCTTGGCCCTTGACGCCGAGAAGGCATTCGATAGAGTCAATTGGAACTATTTATTTCTAACCTTACATAAATTCGGATTTCGAGGTAATATATTTAATTCAATTTCGGCAATGTACTCCAATCCCACAGCCAAAATTTTCTCAAATCAAGCAATCTCCCGTAAAATATCCCTTTCCAATGGTACTAGACAGGGCTGCCCCATGTCACCTATCCTTTTTGCCATTTGTATTGAACCATTAGCAGAATCAATTAGACAAAATGAAAATATCAGAGGTATCCACATAAATTCACAACGGCACAAAATTACACTTTTTGCAAATGATATACCGTATATACTCGTGTATAAGCCGAGTTTTTCAGCCCAAAATTTGGGCTGAAAAGTCCCCCCCTCGGCTTATACACGGGTCTATACGGTAGACCCGTGTGGTGGGGGCTGTGTCCCGGGGGCTGTGGAGGCTGGAGGAGGCGGGGGGAGGCTGCTGTATGAGCGGCCCCATCACGTGGGGCCGCTCATTAAATATGCACTGCATCCCCTGTCAATCAGCGGCAGGGGGATGCAGTTCATATAGCCCCCCAAAAGCTGGCACTGTCCCCCCTTGTAAGGGCCCCCCCCCGGTGCTTATACATTACCAGCCCGGTGTTCTGATCGGCGCCGCTCCTCGGTGCTTCTTCATCCTCCCGCCCTCGCTGGCTCCATCCGTGATTTCCGGCTGTCGCAGCGATGTGACGTCATCGCGCGACCGCTGGAGAACCCGGATGCAGCCAGCGCGGGAGGATGAAGACGCAGCACGGAGGAGCCGCGCTGATCAGAAAACCGGAATGGTAATGTATAAGTAGCGGGGGAAGGGGGGGCACTTACAAGGGGGGACAGTGCCAGCTTGTGGGGGCTGTTGGTACCCCCTGGGGGCTGTTGGTACCCCCAGGGGGCTGCTGGGTACCCTCTGGGGGCTGTTGGTACCCCCAGGGGGCTGTTGGTACCCCCAGGGGGCTGCTGGGTACCCCCTGGGGGCTGTTGGTACCCCCAGGGGGCTGTTGGTACCCCCAGGGGGCTGCTGGGTACCCCCTGGAGGCTGTTGGTACCCCCAGGGGGCTGTTGGTACCCCCAGGGGGCTGCTGGGTACCCCCTGGGGGCTGTTGGTACCCCCAGGGGGATGTTGGTACCCCCTGGGGGCTGTTGGTACCCCCAGGGGGCTGTTGGTACCCCCAGGGGGCTGCTGGGTACCCCCTGGGGGCTGCTGGGGACCCCCAGGGGGCCGCTGTATAACCCCTGGGGGGTGCTGTATAACCCCTGGGGGGTGCTGTATAACCCCTGGGGGCTGCTGTATATACTGCTGAGGCCTGTATACCACTGGGGCTGCTGTATATACCACTGGGGCTGCTGTATATACCACTGGGGCTGCTGGGGCTCCTGTATACTACCACTGGGGCTGCTGGGGCTCCTGTATACTACCACTGGGGCTGCTGTATACTACCACTGGGCCTGCTATATACTACCACTGGGGCTGCTATATACTACCACTGGGGCTGCTGGGGCTGCTATATACTACCACTGGGGCTGCTATATACTACCACTGGGGCTGCTGTATACTACCACTGGGGCTGCTGGGGCTGCTATATACTACCACTGGGGCTGCTGTATACTACCACTGGAGCTGCTGGGGCTGCTATATACTACCACTGGGGCTGCTGTATACTACTGCTGGGGCTGCTATATACTACCACTGGGGCTGCTATATACTACCACTGCGGCTGCTGTATACTACCACTGGGGCTGCTGGGGATGCTATATACTACCATTGGGGCTGCTGTATACTACCACTAGGGCTGCTGTATACTACCACTGGGGAGGCCTGTATACCACTGGGGGGGGCCTGTATACCACACTGCTGGGGGCTGTATACCTGTGCTGGGGTCCACCCTCGGCTTATACACGAGTCAATAGGTTTTTCCAGATTTTTGGGGCAAAAGTAGGGGGGTCGGCTTATACACGGGTCAGCTTATACACGAGTATACACGGTACTTATATCCGTTACAAATCCGCTTAAATCCCTACATCACCTTTCCTATGCTATCAAGACCTTCTCAAGTATCTCCCATTATAAGATAAATACTAATAAGTCACAAATTCTAGAATTCAACATCGAGAAAACGTTCCTATCCTATCTAAAGAAGCAATTCCAATTCCCCTTTTCTTGGAAATCTAACTCAATTTCATACTTAGGTATCCAATTAACGAATCCCACTTCAGATATCACTAAAAAAAACATCTTGAATCTACAAAATTCCTTCAAAACAGACATTGCAAACCTATCTAAACTCCAACTCTCCCGGACGGGTAGAGTGATTGCTCTAAAAATGAAGATACTTCCAAAGTTTATTTACATGGTCCGAGCGATTACTCTCCCCGTCTATGAAAATAGCCTAAATGGTCTTCAACATCAATTGAGACTATTTATCTGGCAAAAGTCTAAACCTAGATTATCTGGTACAATTTTAGAAAAACATAAAAGGAGAGGAGGAATGGGAATTCCTAACCTTCACGCTTACTATCTTGCTTCCATGTTGAAACTATCCCAGAACTGGCTCAATATTTCATTAAACTCCCCAGTATGGGTTGAACTTGAACTAGAGTTAATTAAATCTAATAATCCATCAGCATTAATAATTGCGCACCTATATAACCCAACAAAAATCCTACCTGCAATCCCAACAATTAAAGCTACGTTACAAGCATGGATAGCGCTTCTTAAAAAAACAAACCATCTTGCTTCTGACCCACCCTCTAAGAAAATCCCGTTAGAAACCCTTGAATATATCATCCCAGGCTTAGATCTTTCTTCTTGGTTGGCCCGGGGTATTCGTTTCATAGATGACCTGTTGTCCAGAGGGAAATTAGTACAATTTCTAGTCCTGGAACAGATATATGGTCTCACCTGGTTAGACAGGTCGGCTTGGAGATTGATTAAATCATCTCAAGTGGATTTTGACTCTGTCTTCACAGTCCCTAGGCCTATCACAGAACTTTTAGAAAACCCACAAAGAAAGTCGACTTGGATGACTGGTCATATTTATCGTACCCTGATTGACGACCTCAATATCCATAAACTTCCCTATATAATAGCATGGGAGAAAGAGTTGGGATTTAATATAGAACCGGAAGAATTAGCTACTCTTATTCAAATACGAACTGCGCTTCCATCCAAGAAACCTTCTTTAAAATACTAACGAGATGGTATTGGACTCCTTCCAGAATGCATCACATAGACCCTCTTAACTCTCCGAATTGCTGGAGAGAATGTTCTCAAATTGGAACATTAACACATGTATTCTGGAGGTGCCCAAAAATTCTCAACTTCTGGTTGAGTGTTCAAGATTTAATATATAGGACTACCAATTTTAGACTCATTCTCTCCCCTCAACTGGTTCTCCTCTCAATTGGCATATCAGACATTCCCCACACTCTTAGATTCATAGTGTCCCAAGTTATTCTCACAGCTAAGCTACTTATAGCCGCTAAATGGAAGTCCTCAGAAATTCCCACCATTGCAGAATTAACGGACAGAATTTCTAATCATTGTTCTTTTGAATTTACTTACGCAGTTAGAGACAACACATATAATAAATTCTTCTATAATTGGGAACTATGGATCTCTACACAATCCTTGAATCATCTGACCAAGGCTGTTGACAAACAACCCCCCTAACCTCTAAACCTCAATGACTAATAATTAACATTTAAATGCCTCGGATACATACCTATTACTACAGATTATAATAGGATATCCATCTGTTGGTCACCTCAGGTGTTCTTTCTTTCCTCTTTGTTATTCCATTTATGTACATTTCCTTTGCAATATAGACTGATGAGCTCATCTCATCCTATGTTTTTGATGTATTTAATATATGCAGTTTGTATCTTCATCGAATCGACCACTGCTGGTCAAATTTTTTGTCAAAGACATTTATTTCTACCAAAGTTATTGGAATTTTTTTTTTTTTCTTTTTTGAAATGTTTATCTGTTTGAGATAGGCAATTGCCTAATTTTATGTTATCTTACTTCTATGTAACCATCGTACTATCCCAATGTTTTTGTCTTCAACCTTGTTTTGTATTACTGTCTGTAAAGTCTTCACACTGTAAATACCCCCATATAATCAATAAAAATATTTGAAAAAAAAAAAAAAAAAAGAATATAATGTGAATTGTTTGATGTGCCACAGTGATGTTATATTCTTGTATAAAGTTGATTCAGAAAAAGTGTAAAGTATAGGTGCAAAAAGGTAATAATAACAGAAGACCAGAGGAAGGGGTGGATTCAGGAATAGAGGTGTCGGCTACAGATAATTCTGATATACATGACAATAGTTGTTTTTTGGGATTGCATTGTATGTTTTTTTCCCATAAATCATTATTATTATATTCATCATTGTATGTTTTATTTTTTTTCAACTTGCTTAGACAAGTGTTCCCTACAATTAAAATAATCAGGAAATTGAGTTTGCATTGACTGCCCAGGGAAGAGAGGTCAAGCTTGGTCATGCCAGTATACTGAATATAGGTCTGTGACCTTAGGTCTGTGATCTTTTGGTCCGGTGACCTTAGGACTGTGACCTTTTAACAGTCACTTGGGGAAACCAGGTTGATGGGTTTTTTTGTTGTTGTTTTTTTTTGTTTGAAGTAGGGTGAACTGATGTTTGGATAAAGGGATACTGAAGACAGAGGTCGCGACTCTTGACAGACGTTATGGGAACCAGCTTCACCAAGGCTCTTACTGGATCAGTAAGACACAGGACAGAGGTTGAGTCAACTTTAATCCATGTCAACTGGCTGCAAGTGTGATTTAGTTATTGCCAACACATGTTAGGTGCCACAGGTAAGTTATAGGGGCTGTTAATCACACAAATTAGAGAAGCATCACATGATTTTTCTATAACAGTGCCAATACTTTTGTCCACCCCCTTTTTATGTTTGGTGTGGAATTATATCAAATTTGGCTTTAGGACAATTCTTTTTGTGTTTTTTCATTGAAGACAAATTAAATGAAGATAATAATAACAAAGAATTCGTGATTGCAATCATTTTCAGGAAGAAACTGAGTAGTATCTGACAGAATTGCAGGGGTGTCAATACTTTTGGCCACAACTGTATGTATACCTATGTCATATCTGTTATCTAGCTATGTATTATTTATAGTATTTTAGATCTATTTATTTGTGCATCTGTCCATATATGTATCTATCTCTTTATGCATTTTCTATCTATCTATCTATCTATCTATCTAATGTATATGGTTGAGCATACCTATCTTCCTCAGATCTGGGGTTTGTTTTAATTTTCTGTTATAAACTCAATCTCCCTCCTTCAAAAGCCATAACTAATATTTAAATTAATATTGAGAAAGTTCCAATAACATGTGTCTTTCTTCCTTATATCCTATAGGTCAATAAGAAACACAGACTGAAAAAATTGCACTGAGCTGAGTAAAATCTATAGCTCGTCATTTTAGAGCGCTTGCCTGTTGTGAAGCTGCTGCTTTATACAATCCATCAATGGCGGATGCGCTTGTAAAACACTGGGCAAAACTATCACTAAAAAAGACCTGGATGTATGGGTAGATGATAAACTCACATTTAGTGGTCAGTGTCAGGCAGCTGCTGCAAAGGCAAATAAAATAATGGGATGCATTAAAAGAGGCATAGATGCTCATGAGGAGAACATAATTTTACCTCTATACAAGTCACTAGTGCGAGCACACTTATAATACTGTGTACAATTCTGGTCTCCGGTGTATAAGAAAGACATAGCTGAACTAGAGCGGGTCCAGAGAAGAGCGACCAAGGTTATTAGAGGACTAAGGGGTCTGCAATACCAAGACAGGTTATTAAACTTGGGGTTATTTAGCTTGGAAAAACAAAGGCTTAGGGGTCATCTTATAATAATGTATAAATATATGAGGGGACAGTACAGAGACCTTTCTAATGATCTCTTTACTCTTAGGCCTGAGACGGGGACAAGGGGGCATCCTCTACGTCTGGAGGAAAGAAGGTTTAATCATAATCACAGACGTGGATTATTTACTGTAAGAGCAGTGAGACTATGGAATTCTCTGCCACATGATGTTGTAATGAGTGACTCACTACTAACATTTAAGAAGGGCCTGGATGCCTTTCTTGAAAACTATAATATTACCAGTTATATATACTAGACTCTTTGATAGGGCGTTGATCCAGGGAATTAGTCTGATTGCCGTATCTGGAGTCAGGAAGGAATGTTTTCCCCCAATGTGGAGCTAGTGTTGCCACATGGTTTTTTTTTGCCTTCCTCTGGCTCAACATGTTAGGCTATGGGGTGAACTAGATGGACTTAAAGTCTTCCTTCAACCTTAAAAACTATCTATCTATCTATCTATCTATCTATCTATCTATCTATCTATCTATCTATCTATCTATCTATTGTTAAAGATGATATCATAGGTACTATATGGCTTCCGCCATATTGTATCTAAAGAAGCCATATTATTAATTTATCATGTCTATTCTGACTAGAGACCTCTGTAACAGTTTGTTTAGTGTGATCAGCACAACTCAGCACATTCTTGTATTTGTCCTTGTTTGTTAGATAAGACCACCAAGTCATATGTAAGACCAAGTGTACCGTTCATATCTTCTGTAACTCTCTTAAAGGTCACTAATTAATCATCCCAAAACTGTCTATACTGCATATTCATCATATTTGTTATTGTATGATGTAACCTATTTTTTCTAAGCTTTCTGTAACGTATATGAGCTTTTACAACAATAAACGTTTTAGCTATTCTCTTGAAGACCAAGTCTGTATCATCAATTGAGTTATAGCCATTACCAGGTATACCTGTGTAGAGCTCTTTTATCAAATCAGTCTACTCTGGTTAGTTGTAATTAGGCAACTTTAACATTATCTATCTATCAAAAAATCAGGCAGCACTCAAAGCACAAAGATGTTTTCTGGACCCTTTATTAGGCCACGTGATGCGACATTTCAGTCAAAAAAGACTTTTCTCAAGCATCACGTGCTTGAGAAAAGTCTTTTTTGACTGAAACGTCGCATCACGTGGCCTAATAAAGGGTCCAGAAAACATCTTTGTGCTTTGAGTGCTGCCTGATTTTTTGATAAGTATTACCACACAGTGGAGCACTATTGCACCTATTATGGTTTCTACTGTGCTGATTCTATCTTGAATCCTTTGTATCTATCTATCTATTTATGTGTATATTAAATATCTATCTAACAGACTATGCAATGAATACACAGGATTTTCCTGGTACAATATATACATTATCGTTAAATGTAATTGCTTATAGAACTTAATACAACTGAACAAAATTATTGAACAGATCATCAAAATATAGAAAGCATTACATGAATATCTAACTGTACGTATATAAATTACACAGGTCAACAAAAAAAATTTTTTTTTCTGGTGCCCAAAATATTTTAATGAATTTGGGGTATTTTTGGGGTGCTGATTCTGAATATGCTATCAGTTTTGCCAGATTGGCTCAAGTTTTTGAGATTTTTGGTATCTTATTTATAGCACTTGTTGGTAAATGCGACGCCTCATCTCATTAATTTCTTTGGATTAGTACTTGAACTGAGCAGTTCTCAATATAGTTTTGTGTTAATTAGTGTTCTAAAAGTTTGTTCATAGCTTGATTTTTTGCACTAACTTTATGTTGTTTTCTGTTGTCCAGTGAAAAGCATGAACTCATCAAGAAGAAGTTGTCTTAACGATCCAGACTCATTCTGTTACATTTGTGGTGAATATACACTGACAAAACATAGAAGAAACATAACAGACTTCGTTAAAAAAGTAGCAAAAAACGTCTTTTTTGTTACACATTTTACGAAAAATCTCAAAAACTTGAGCCAATCTGGCAAAACTGATGACATATTCAGAATCAGCACCCCAAAGTTACCCTAAATTCAATGAAATATCTTTGGCACCAAAAATGCTGTTGACCAGTGTTATCGAACAAAAGAAGTACATTGACACTATAATATATTTGTTAACAATATCAACCCAAAATATTTTTGTACACCACATTTTGACTATCTATTAGCAACTTTCCTTGTAAAGAGGTATCAAGAACTTGCACCTTGATGTTGGATCTCATTTTAACTCTTGAAAATGCAATGTAGAGTTGTTCAAGACGAAAAACGGGCTCCGGTAGATATATGCCAACACGGTGTAGAGTTTGACCTTGTGACTTCTTTATTGTCATAGCAAAAGCTGGTTTTACTGGAAACTGTCGACGCCGAAGCCTACGTCGTGCTCTGAGTGGGAGTTAAATTCTGTGCCAATATCGCCGATTGGCCGCGGCCAATCAGGAAAGCGTGGTTTGGTTCCCGCAGCAATTCGCGGCCGCGACCAATCAGCGATGCAGCTTCATTCAATATATCTGCACTGTGATCACGTGATCGGTGGTGAGATGTCAAACAGTGAGATCTCACCAGCGACGCAGCAACGATATGGCGGTCATTGGGATCCTGTCACTCTCAGGCGTAGTGTTGAGATAGTTGGTTGTTATCCCTATAAAACACAGTGATGCACGCTGCCAAGCGGGAGCGCAACGACCAAAAAATGGTCCATAACTGTTTGTAACGATCAGTGATCAGACAGCAAGGGCATGATCGCTGCTACGTGTCAAACATAGCGAGATCGCTGTTGAGGCCGCTGTTGTGTCACAAAACGTGCAGCGATCTCGCTTAGTGTGACGGGAGCTTTACTGATCGCCATGGTCAGCGATCTCACAGCAGGGGCCTGGTCACTGATGCGTGTCACACTGAGTGACATTGCTAGCACTGGTCAGGGTACTTCTGTTGCTAGGGGCCGGTCATCTCCCGGCTGCGTCGCCATTAATCTCCAGATGGTGGTGGTGGCATGCGTGGTTCAAATCCCGTGCCAATTCGCGACCGGCCTGCGCCGGTCACTGATTGGTCGCGCCCAGTCAGCGATGCAGTATTTCCGTTACAGAGAGAGAGACAGACATAATAATTAGATGATTATATAGTATATATATATATATATATATATATATATATATATATATACAGTTAGGGCCAGAAATATTTGGACAGTGACACAATTTTCGCGAGTTGGGCTCTCCATGCCACCACATTGGATTTGAAATGAAACCTCTACAACAGAATTCAAGTGCAGATTGTAACGTTTAATTTGAAGGGTTGAACAAAAATATCTGATAGAAAATGTAGGAATTGTACACATTTCTTTACAAACACTCCACATTTTAGGAGGTCAAAAGTAATTGGACAAATAAACATAACCCAAACAAAATATTTTTATTTTCATTATTTTGTTGCGAATCCTTTGGAGGCAATCACTGCCTTAAGTCTGGAACCCATGGACATCACCAAACGCTGGGTGTCCTCCTTCTTAATGCTTTGCCAGGCCTTTACAGCCGCAGCCTTCAGGTCTTGCTTGTTTGTGGGTCTTTCCGTCTTAAGTCTGGATTTGAGCAAGTGAAATGCATGCTCAATTGGGTTAAGATCTGGTGATTGACTTGGCCATTGCAGAATGTTCCACTTTTTTGCACTCATGAACTCCTGGGTAGCTTTGGCTGTATGCTTGGGGTCATTGTCCATCTGTACTATGAAGCGCCGTCCAATCAACTTTGCAGCATTTGGCTGAATCTGGGCTGAAAGTATATCCCGGTACACTTCAGAATTCATCCGGCTACTCTTGTCTGCTGTTATGTCATCAATAAACACAAGTGACCCAGTGCCATTGAAAGCCATGCATGCCCATGTCATCACGTTGCCTCCACCATGTTTTACAGAGGATGTGGTGTGCCTTGGATCATGTGCCGTTCCCTTTCTTCTCCAAACTTTTTTCTTCCCATCATTCTGGTACAGGTTGATCTTTGTCTCATCTGTCCATAGAATACTTTTCCAGAACTGAGCTGGCTTCTTGAGGTGTTTTTCAGCAAATTTAACTCTGGCCTGTCTATTTTTGGAATTGATGAATGGTTTGCATCTTGATGTGAACCCTTTGTATTTACTGTCATGGAGTCTTCTCTTTACTGTTGACTTAGAGACAGATACACCTACTTCACTGAGAGTGTTCTGGACTTCAGTTGATGTTGTGAACGGGTTCTTCTTCACCAAATAAAGTATGCGGCGATCATCCACCACTGTTGTCATCCGGTGACGCCCAGGCCTTTTAGAGTTCCCAAGCTCACCAGTCAATTCCTTTTTTCTCAGAATGTACCCAACTGTTGATTTTGCTACTCCAAGCATGTCTGCTATCTCTCTGATGGATTTTTTCTTTTTTTTCAGCCTCAGGATGTTCTGCTTCACCTCAATTGAGAGTTCCTTTGACCGCATGTTGTCTGGTCACAGCAACAGCTTCCAAATGCAAAACCACACACCTGGAATCCACCCCTGACCTTTTAACTACTTCATTGATTACAGGTTAACGAGGGAGACGCCTTCAGAGTTAATTGCAGCCCTTAGAGTCCATTGTCCAATTACTTTTGGTCCCTTGAAAAAGAGGAGGCTATGCATTACAGAGCTATAATTCCTAAACCCTTTCTCCGATTTGGATGTGGAAACTCTCATATTGCAGCTGGGAGTGTGCACTTTCAGCCCATATTATATATATAATTGTATTTCTGAACATGTTTTTGTAAACAGCTAAAATAACAAAACTTGTGTCACTGTCCAAATATTTCTGGCCCTAACTGTATATATATATAAATATATATATATATATAAAGCTGTGTATATGTATGTATCAATCTCCACCCACTTCACATAGCTACTCCCACTCCAGTTGCCACACCCACTTCATAGCCCACCTCCTCACAGAACCAGACAACATACTATGAAGGGGAGGAGTTATACACAAAATCAGATAACATTCTATGAAGGGAGAGGAGCTAGAGGCAGAACCAGACAATATTCTATGGAGGGGAAGAGCTAGAGGCAGAACCAGACTACATTCTATGGAGGGGGAGGAACTAGAGGTAGAACCAGACAACATTCTATGGAGGGGGAGGAACTAGAGGCAGAACCAGACAACATTCTATGAAGGGAGAAGAGGTAGAAGTTGAACCAGACAACATTCTATGGAGAGGGAGGAGATATAGGCAGAAACAGACAACATTCTATGGAGGGGGAGGAGGTACAGGCAGAACCAGACAACATTCTATGAATGGAGAGGAGGTAGAAGTAGAACCAGACAACATTCTATGGAGGGGAGGATCTAGAGGCAGAATCATACAACAGTCTATGGAAGAGCAGGATCTAAAGGCAGATGTTTATGTAAAAAACAATCATTCTATTCATTCTATAACTAAGCGTTGCATGCCCGGGAAATGCCAGGCTCTACAAGTAACTATATATATATATACACACAAACACACACTTCAGGCTGAATACACAATAGAGACTGCTGTTGGCTGTACACAATAGAGATTACACAGTTGAAACTAATGTTGGCTGTATACACAAAAGACACTGCTGCTGGCTGTATATACAATACAATACAATATACAATACACAATACACTATATTGTATATACAATATACAATCTATTGTATATATACAGCCAGCAGCAGTGTCTTTTGTGTATACAGCCAACACAATAGATACTTCAGGCTGTATACATAATGGTGACTGCTTTGGGCCATATACACAATGGAGATGGCTGCAGGCACACACAGACAAATTAACACACACATCATACTGACCAGCAGCAGATCCATCCGTCACATCCTGCCAGTGCCCACGATGTGTACTGCGCATGTCAGCCTATTAAGTGCATGCACAGTACAAAACTGGCTGAGCCTAATGTCACTGGAGATGTCAGTTTCGGCAAGGCTGGCCCCCGTGCTTTGGCGGTTATGGGCCGCGGCAGTGAATGATAGCAGAGGGGGCCGGCAGAAGAGGAGAGGGGGCGAGGCCTGAAGGTGATTGACATGAGATGGGCCACCTCTCCTCTGGGCCCCCTCTTTTGTTAATCTTCTCAGGACCCACACAGCAATCAGAGCAATCATGCCCTGACGGCGGACCTGTAGAGAATACACAATAAAAACTGCTGGTGGCTGTATACATACTAGAGAAAACACAATAAAGACTGTTGGCAGTATACACAATATAGACTGCTGCAGGTCATATACAGAATAAAGAATGCTGCTGGCTGTATATACAATGAAGATTGCTACAGGCTGTATACACAATGAAGATGGCTGTGGGTCATATACACAATGGAGATGGCTGCGGGCCATATACACAATGGAGACAGTTGTGGGCCATATACAAAATGGAGATGGCTTCGGGCAGTACACTCAATAGACAGCTGCAGACTATATACACAATGGAGATGGCTGCAGGCCATATACACAAAAGATGGCTTATAGCTGTATGCATATTAGAGACTGCCAGATGTATACACATTAGAGACTGCTGGCTGTATGCATATTAGAGGCTGCTGGGTCTTTGTCTTGTATGCACTCTATTATTGTATATACAGGTCCACATTATATACATACAGTATATACAGACACACTGTAATATAGGATATAGTGTGGACCTGTATATACACTATAGTGCTATGTAGAAACACATAGACAGGCACACAGACAGGCACAGACACACACGAAAATCAGACAGAGACACACAGACACAGAGACACACAGAAAGACAGACAGAGACACACAGACAGACACACGCACACACATCATACTCATCAGCAGCAACTCCGTCCTGCACATCCTACTGGCTTCCATGCTGTGGAGTGACTTCCGGTTTGTACTGTGCATGTCAGCCTATTAGGTACATGTGTAGTGCAAACCTATCCAAGACTGACGTCACTGAAGATGTCAGTCTTAGATAGGTCGGCCCACTCTGCTATAATTCACTGTCGTGGCCTGCAGCCGCCAAAGTAGATGGGGTCGGCCTGGTCAAGACTGATATCTGAGCCCGCAGAAAAGGTGAGGGGTGGGGCCCAAAGGTGATTGACAGGAGAGGGGCTCATAGAAGAGATGAGGAGGCATGGCCTCGTGGAGATTGGGACCTGTCCCCTCACCTCTCCTCCAGCCCCCCTTTCCTGCCAATTGCCTCAGGCCCCTCACATCAGTCAGAGCTATCATGCCCTGATGATGGTCCTGTGTATAATTGCCAAAAGCAGCCTATTGAAGAACTAGATGAGTGATTCCATTCCAAATCGGAAAGCTGTAATTGGTTAAATGAAAGCTTTGTTTCACTTGGAATAATGAAGCATAATAAGGAAAGGAGAATAAAATCTCTCATGACAAAGTGGAAAAGCTTTTTACTGAAACACTATACAAATGAAGAGCTTCAGGGAATGCTGAAACCCTTTGAACATACCAGTTGGCATATATTGAAAGACATGGGAGGAATGCTGGGAAAATTGAAAATAACTGATCTGAATGTTGAAAAGGAGGGGAGGGACACAGGTTAAGTTGTAATATAAGCTTTAGATGCAAACTAAATAACAACCAAGGGGTTAATAATAAAAGTAAAAGATTGGTGCACATACAAGAAATATACAAGTGTTTCCTAATAATAATAATAATAATAATAATAATAATGCATCTTTATTTATATAGCGCACCACTTTACAATACAGTGGTTTGAATACGGGAAATATACAATACAATACAGTAAGTAATTAGAGTAGAGAAAAAATACAGTACAATAGTTGGTCACAATACAATCAACATAGAATCAATGTAAAAAATACAATAAATAAAGCAAAAAATAAAAGATGACCCTGCTCAAAAGAGCTTACAATCTACAACGGGATAGGGGTTACACAAAGTACAGGGGCTTATTACACTGATGGTCCAGGCATCTTGAGGAAATGGGGGATAGAAATAAGGTTACATAAATGGTCATCAGACAGTCTGTGTAGACTAGAGATGAGCGAGTACTAAAATGCTCGGGTGCTTGAAGCTCTGGCCGAGCATCCCAAGATACTTGTGTACTCGGCCCGAGCACCGAGCCCAATATTATCCTATGGGAGACCCGAGTATTTTTCTGGCATGACAACCGGCAGCATGGATAAACCCTAAAAATGTCACAAAAGTATCAGAACAGTGCTCAAATGACATGGGAACAGCATTGGGAAGACCCCTGTAAGCATTTCAGACCCCAAGGTCACTGCTGTGAACAATGTTGTCAGAGTAATATGCCACTTTTACGGACTGTCAAGAAAACGTTACAAAATGAAACCAAAATGGATTTTCTTGGAGAAAATATTAAGGGCTCATACCCACTTGTGAGACAGAGTTGGTGTATGTTAGTTTTTTGGATTACATGAAGATTTTATTTTTAAAAATTGTGTGGCACTCCCATGCCCCAGGGAAGAGACGTACATGAAGACCTTTAAATAATGTGCCCATTTTAAGGAGTGTAGGTCTTTTGTAGTATTGCCCTTTGGCAGGGCAGTCAAAAATTGGGAGGCACCCCAATGCCCCTGGAAAGAGACGTGCATGAGGGCCTCTTTAAATAATGTGCCCATTTTAAGGAAGTGGGTCTTTTGTAGTATTGCCCTAGGCAGGGCAGCCAAAAATTGGGAGGCACTCTGATGCCCCTGGATAGAGGCGTGCATAGGGGCCTCTTTAAATAATGTGCCCATTATAAGGAAGTGGGTCTTTTGTAGTATTACCCTAGGCAGGGCAGCTAAAAATTGGGAGGAACTTCAATGCCCCTGGATAGAGACGTGCATGAGGGCCTCTTTAAATATTGTGCCCATTTTAAGGAACTTTGTCTTTTGTAGTATTGCCCTATGCAGGGCTGCTAAACATTGGGTGGCACCCCAATGCCCCTGGATAGAGACGTGCATGAGGGCCTCTTTAAATAATGTGCCTATTATAAGGAAGTGGGTCTTTTGTAGTATTGCCCTAGGCAGGGCAGCCAAAAATTGTGTGGCACTCTGATGCCCCTGGATAGAGGTGTGCATGAGGGCCTCTTTAAATAATGTGCCCATTATAAGGAAGTGGGTCTTTTGCAGTATTGCCCTAGGAAGGGCAGCCAAAAATTGTGTGGCACTCTGATGGCCCTGGATAGAGGCGTGCATAGGAGCCTCTTTAAAAAATGTGCCCATTATAAGGAAGTGAGTCTTTTGTAGTATTGCCCTAGGCAGGGCAGCCAAAAATTGTGTGGAACTCTGATGGCCCTGGATAGAGGCGTGCATGAGGGCCTCTTTAAATAATGTGCCCATTATAAGGAAGTGGGTCTTTTGTAGTATTGCCCTAGGCAGGGCTTCCAAAAATTGTGAGGCACTTCAATGCCCCTGGAAAGAAACATGGAGAGAGCCTCTAAATATTGTTCCCATTACAAAGGAGCGGGTCTCCTGTACCTGTAATGCCCATTCTGTAAGCATGGACTAAAACATTTACCCCTGGGGGGTATACATGAAACTACTGCCTAACTTTTGAACGGTTATGGTCATCATCATCATAAATATGATGTAAAAAAATTATGTTTTCATGGCATCATGAACCACGGTCGCACTGATCATATGATGATGGAGGATGAGGAGAAGGAGGAGCAGTACAGCAAGTAACCAAAGTCATGAACTGTGTACCCATGTGTGGGTGTGCAGAGGTGCATGGCAATTTACCGGCAAAAAATTTAAATTCCGCAATCATTTGGTGGTGCTGTGGTGAAGTCAGGCCCAATCCAACCCTTGTTCATCTTGATTAGAGTCAGCCTGTCATCATTTTCAGTTGACAGGCGGGTGCATTTATCAGTAATGATTCCACCTGTGGCACTAAAAACACTCTCTGACAAAACGCTAGCGGCAGGGCAGGCCAGGACTTCCAAGGCGTAGAGAGCCAATTCCTGCCACATGTCCAGCTTGAATACTCAATAATTATAAGGCACAGAGGAGTCTAGGAGCACTTTTGTACGATCGGCAAGGTATTCCCTCAGTATCTTGGCAAACTTTGCAGTCCTTGTGACACTACTCCGCACCTCAGGGCCTGTGGTACAGGAGGTGCTGAGAAAAGTTTCCCAGATCTTTGAAAGTGTTTCCCTACCTCTGCTGGATAGGGCTTGTGCCTCTCTCGGCCGGACACCTTGGTTGTCCACCGAATCGTGACCTCTGCCGCTAGCGTTGTCAGAAGGGAATTTTTTGACTAATTCCGCGACTATGGCCTTATGGTACTGCAGCATTTTGTAGACCTCTCCGCCTCGGGAATAAGAGAAATAAAGTTCTCCATGTAGCGTGGGTCTAAAAGTGTCACCAACCAGTAATGAGTGTCCACCAAGATGTTGATAACGCGAGGGTCACGAGACAGGCAGCGTAACATAAAGTCAGCCATGTGCACCAGACTGTTAACAGGCAAGACTTCAGGGTCCTCACCAACAGCATGACTGTCCATGCTGGCCTCATCATCCTCCTCCTCCTCTCCCCTGTCCTCTGGCCATCCACGCTGAACCGACGGTCTGACGGTTGTGCATGTATTACCGTCAATTCCGCATGAAAGTAGCTCTATTTCTTCATCCTCCTTGTCATAGTCGTCCAATGCACGTTGGGATGAGATGAGGCTGGGCTGTGTGTAATCATCCAGTACGGTTTCTTGCTCCAACTCATCGTGCTCCACCTGCAATGCATCGTCTTTGATTTTGAGCAGAGAGCGTTTTAGAAGACAGAGAAGCGGGATGGTGACGCTAATGATGGCGTCATCGCCGCTCACCATCTTGGAGGAGTCCTCAAAGTTTTGGAGGACGGTACATATGTCGGACATCCATGTCCACTCCTGAGGTCTTATGTGTGGACTGTGAACCGTATACCGACGGCCTAGTTGTGCTGGTACTCAACAACTGCCATCTTCTGCTCACAAATCCTGACCAACATGTGCAGTGTGGAATTCGAACGCGTGGGGACATCACACACCAGTCTGTGAGCCAGAAGCTGCAAACACCGCTGAAAGCCGGCAAGGGCGGCAGAAGCAGTAGGTGACGTTCTAAAATGGGCACACAGGCGGCGTACTTTGACGAGCAGATCCGACACGTCTGGGTAAGATTTAAGAAACTGCTGAACCACGAGGTTGAGCACATGGGCCACGCATGGAACATGTGTCAGCTCGCCTCAGAGCCGCCACAAGGTTCCGGCCATTGTCACACATGACCATGCCTGGCTGTAAAATTCAGTGGTGTGAGCCAGTGATCTGCCTGCTGTTTCAGAGCTGTCCACAACTCTTCAGCATTGTGGGGTTTGTCACCTACACATATTAGCTTCAGCACAGCCTGTTGCCGCTTAGCCAAGGCAGTGCTGCAATGCTTCCAGCTTGGGATGGGTGTGGAGGGCGAAGTGGAAGAGGAGGAGGCTGAGGAGCATGACGTTCCGGAGCTGTACACTGTGGGTGAAACCCTGACTGAGTTAGGGCCTACAATCTTTGGTGTCGGATGGACGTGTTCCATCCCAAGCTCAGACTGTGTCCCGGCTTCATGAATATTAACCCAGTGTGCCGTCAGCGAGATGTACCGGCCATGCCCACAAGCACTTGTCCACGTGTCCGTGGTTAGGTGGACTTTGCCTGAAACTGCGTTGCTTAGGGTACGTATGATGTTTTGTGACACGTGCTTATGTAATGAGGGGACGGCACACCGGAAAAAATAGTGGCGGCTGGGGACCGAGTAACGTGGGACAGCCGCCGCCATCAGGTTGCGGAATGCTTCCGTCTCCACTAGCCTAAAAGGCAACATTTCTAGCGTAAGCAGTCGCAAAATGTGTGCATTTAGAACTGTGGCATGTGGGGCATTGGCAGCGTATTTGCACCTGCTTTCCAAAGATTGGTGAATGGATAACTGAACGCTGCGCTGGGACAAGGACGTGGTTGATGATGGTGCTATTTCATTTCTGCTTGTGCAACTACAGGTGAAGGACAGGAGGCATCTTTGCATGCAGTATGGACAGGGGATTGTCTTGCATGCATAACAGTGGAAGACGCAGCGGTGTCACCCGCAGACACTGCTCCTGGACTCTGGTGTACATCCCACAAAGTCGGGTGCTTTGCTGACATGTGCCTGATCATGCTGGTGGTGGTCAGGCTGCTAGTTTTGCTACCCCTGCAGATGCTGTATGGCAGGTGTTGCAAATGGCCTTTTTGGAATTATCTGCAGACACCTTAAAAAACAGCCAGGCTCAGGAAGACCTAATAGTTGTACTGGCAACTTCTGTCATGTTGTTGTTTCGGGGAACGGTTGCCTGCCTTCTGCCTGCGGCCACCACCGTGCTTTTTGTGGCCTGTTATGATGCTACGCCTAACTTCCCCTGTGCACTGCTGTCCTAGCTTTACATGTCCTCCTGCCAGGTTGGGTCAGTTACTGGATCATCCACCACGTCGTTTTCCACTTCCGCACCCTGGTCCTCCTCCTGACTTTCTGGCAATTGTTTCTCATCATCATCCTCCTCTTGTTGAGACACATTCCCACCGTTGCCTTAGTGAGACCGTGGCTGCTCAAATATTTGTGCATCGGTACATACGATCTCCTCATGACTCACTTCAACTGGAGCTGGCGATAGGCCAGAATATAAGAATGGATAAGTGAACAGCTCTTCAGAGTGTCCAAGTGTGGGATCAGTTATGTCCGGGGCTGGGCCCTCGACATGGTGGGAGGAAGGAGGATCAGGGTGTGGAATGTGCGGTCCAGTCTCACGGCTACTGACACTTGACCGTGTGGAAGACAAGGTATTTGTGGTGGTGCCAAACTGACTGAAAGCATTATCTGCTATCCAACCAACAACCTGTTGACACTGATCTTGGTTTAATAGTGGAGTACTGCTGCGGTCCCCTAGAAATTGGGACAGGAAGGTCAAGCAAGATGATGTGGGCGTTTGTCGTGGCGCAATTCGAGCTTGCACACCCGGCCTCTGCCTGCACCACCATCACGTCCAGTTCCTTGTCCATTGCCACTGGCCTTGTGCATTTTCAATGCTGTGCTGCCTGTATACAGCTAAATGAAGGCGTCCAAAAGATGGTTTTTAGCTGCACACTGAGATTACAAATTAGAGCGGTTTAATCCCGGCAGCTGGAACGGTCAGACACAAACGCTGACGCATATACTGTGTTTTGGTGTATACTACTTGGAGCTACAAGCCACTCCTGCCACACTAAGATGCTAAATGAATGCAGACAAGAGTTGGTTTTTAGCTGGACACAGAGATTAGAGGTTAAATCCCAGCAGGTGTACCGGTCAGACACAAACGCTGACGAGAATACCGAGTGTTTTGGCGTATCCTAATTTCTGCTACAACCCACTCCTGGCGCACACAAATGGTAAATGAATGCAGACAAGAGTTGGTTTCTAGCTGGACACAGAGAGTAGAGATTAAATCCCAGCAGGTGGACTGGCCAGACACAAACACTGTCGAGAATACTGCGTGTTTTGGCGTATCCTAATTTCCACTACAACCCACTCCTGGTGCACAAAAATGGTAAATTAATGCAGACAAGAGTTGGTTTTTAGCTGGACACAGAGATTAGAGGTTAAATCCCAGCAGGTGGACCAGTCAGACACAAATGCTGACGAGAATACCGAGTGTTTTGTGGTATCCTAATTTTCGCTACAACCCACTCCTGGCGCACAAAAATGCTAAATGAATGCAGACAAGAGTTGTTTTTTAGCTGGACACAGAGATTAGAGATTAAATCCCATCAGGTGGACTGGTCAGACACAAACGCTGACGAGAATACAGAGTGTTTTGGTGTATCCTAATTTCTGCTACAACCTGCCTATAGAGAGCTACAGTTGTGGCCAAAAGTATTGACACCCCTGCAATTATAATACTCAGTTTTTTCCTGAAAATGATTGCAATCACAAATTCTTTGGTATTATTATCTTCATTTAATTTGTCTTCAATGAAACAGCACAAAAGAGAATGAAGCAAAAAGCAAAACATTGATCATTTCACACAAAACTCCAAAAATGGGCCAGACAAAAAGTATTGGCACCCTCAGCCTAATACTTGGTTGCACAACCTTTAGCCAAAATAACTGTGATCAACCGCTTTCAGTAACCATCAATGAGTTTTTTACAATGCTCTGCTGGAATTTTAGACCATTCGTCTTTGGCAAACTGCTCCAGGTCCCTGATATTTGAAGTGAGTGGAGAGGTAACGGGTGAGACGGGTGTAGACCAGGCACTCCAAGAGTTTAGAGATGAAGGGGAGATTGGAGACTGGTCTGTAGTTATTAGTGCAGGATGGGTCAAGAGAGGTTTTCTTTAATAATGGAGTAATGATAGAATGTTTGAAGGAGGAGGGGAGTATGTCAGAAGAGAGGGAGAGGTTGAAGATTTTGGTTAGGTGAATGGTGAGAACCGGAGAGAGGGATCGGAGTAGGTGTGAGGGAATGGGGTCAGTGGTGCATGTAGTAGGATGAGTGGAAGATAGGAACCTGGCGACTTCTTCCTCTGTGACTGGGTCAAATCTGGAGAGTGAGCCGGAGGAAATGTGGGGAAGAATGGGATTGGGAGTGCTTGGAGGCAGGGAGCTCATTTCCTGGCAGATATTGTCTATTTTCTCCATAAAGTATGAGACTAGATCATCAGCACAGAGGTCAGTGATAGGGGCCTGTACTTTAGGACTGAGGGGAGAGTGAAAGGTGTCAAAGAGTTTTTTTGGATTGTTAGCTAATGAGGAGATCAGGGTGGTGAAGTAGGTCTGTTTGGCAAGGTGAAGGGCAGAGTTGTAGGTTTTTTGCATGAATTATAATGGATAAAGTCTTCTGGTAAGCGGGTTTTCCTTCATAGGCGTTCAGCACTTCTAGAGCATCGTTGGAGGAATCGAGTTTGTGATGTGAGCCAAGGCTGTTTTGTTCTATGCTTGGAGGTTCTGAGGGTGAGGGGCACTACTTGGTCCAGGGTGCTTCTGAGAGTATCATTGTAGTGATTTACTGTCAGATCTGGGCAGGAGAATGAAGAGATTGGGGACAGTGATGAGAGAATCTCTGAGTGCATGAGGGTTAATGGCCTGTAAATTTCTGGATGTGTGATAGGTAGGGGTGGGCTGTAGTGGTCAAGGGTTAGTAAGCGTGAAGGAGAGAATGTTGTGGTCACAGGGGGGAAGAGGTGGGTTATCTAAGGAAGTGGTTGAATTTAAAGACCAGGTAAAAGGTATTACCGTCTTTGTGTGTCTCAGAGCTTGAGAGATATGAGACGCCAAGAGAGGTGGTTAGAGATAGGAGCTGGGATGCAGATGGGGAGATGGGGCTGTTTATTGGAATGTTAAAGTATCCCAGAATGAGGGTTGGTAATTCTGAGGACATGAAATACGGCAGCCATGTGAAGAAATGATCGTGAAAGTGGGTGGGTGACACTGGGGGCGGTATACCACTGCTAGGTGGTATACCGATAGAGGAGGGGATGGTATAGCCTAATGGTGTGAACCTCAAAAAAGGGGAATGAGAGTGATGGGGCTGGAGGGATGACCAGAAAAGTACATTGTGGGGACAGGAGTAAGCCAACTCCCCTTCCATGTCTGTTCCCAGGTCTCAAAGAAAGGGATGAAATGTAGGCCGCCATGAGAAAAAGCAGTGTCTGTGAGGGCCAGCAGGTTAAGAGAGTTAGTGAGAAAGTAGTTATGAATGAAGGGAAGTTTGTTGTATACAGACCGTGTATTCCAGACAGCGCAATTAAAAGAGGGAGATGAAGGTGTGCACGTAATGGTAATAAGGTTAGTGGGGTTTCTATGTGAGGTGGGAGAAGGGTTGAAGTTAGCAGAGGGTGGACCAGGGTTGGGAGAGATATCACCTGACAGGAGCAGCAGCAAAAACAGAAAGAGAAAATAGTTTTTGGATTTAGGACATAATTTATTATGACAACCTTTGGAATATGATGGGCTGAGAGTCTTCAGTAAACTTAAGATAGCATGGAAGCTGTACATAGGGTAGGGAAGGAGAGAGGGGCTGATGTGAATGAGTGGTGATTGAGTGGGGATAAGGTGATGAACGCTGGTGGTGAAGGCACATAGGAAAACAAACAATTAAATAAAAGACAAGGTACAGATTAGTAGTGGATAGAGTTATACACATTGTTTTAGTGGCCCTATATGTCATAACTTTCCAGTCTAACCCACTCAATTCCGGGCAATTTCAGGTCTATTTCAAAGCTGGAGACTTTAATCAGATACTTTGAAGCAGACACGTCTGGAACAGACTAGTAGCAGCTCATGCATGAATAGGTAGAGGGAGGGTAGTTGAAAGATAATTTGTTGCTTACTGTATATTTGCTCACAAAGTCTGTACTGTGAGAAGCAAGAAATCAAAAGGGTCATTCCATGTCAAGTGAACCAATGATTATTACCTCTATATTTTTAATTCTTTTGAGATTTTGTTATTTGATAATAGCATGTCAGACAATGCAAAATGTGAAGAGAAAAATTTTTTAAAAAATTTATTTTTTTTTAAATGATTTTCAAAGTTCGGAAAAAGTGTGAATTTCGCTGTTGCCTGCCTTTACGTTTCTCCTCATAACTAAGGCTAGGAATAAGATAGAGAGACAAAATAAACACCATTCTACTCAGAACTATACAGGCTTTCACCAGATATGTCACAAGAGGATCTTTGTTAATATTTTACCCATGTGATCGCAAGCGCAAAACTTTAAAACGTATTTCCGAAAAATCGGCGCGCTTTAAATATTTCAAAAACTGCCCATGTGTCTGCTTTGCTCTTAGCCACATCTGTACCAAATTTCAAGTTGGGATCGCAATGGGATCATATTTTAACATATTTTACTATTAATAGCGTCAATGGGTCATTCCATATCAAGTGATCTAAATATGAATATTTTTTTTTACCTGACGTCTTTAGATTTTTTTTTTTTTTTTCCTTTATGAAGTACTACTTTAGTTAATTACAAATTAAAAGTTTGGAATTCTTTTCTTCATCAGTTAATTTTTTACAGATTTTTAAAGTTTAAAAAAAGGGTGAATTTTGGCCTGGTACGACTTTAAATTTTTTTATCTCGGGCTAGAAATAAGATAGAGAAACAAAATAAACACCATTCTACTCAGAACTGTCCAGGCTTTCACCAGATATGTCACAAGAGTATATTTGTTAATTTTAATTTTTTACCTATGCGAATGCAAACGCAACATTTTGAAACGCATTTCCGAAAAAAACATTTTAATAAAAATTTTCCAAAACTGCCCATGTGTCTTTTATGCTCTTAGCCACATCTGTACCAAATTTCAAGTTGGGATCGTGATGGGATCATATTTTAAAATATTTAACTATGGTTAATCTCATTTTTATTAAATTTTGAAAAAACATATGAAAGACATACATTCAATCTTTTAACAAAATCTTGAGACATATAAAATATACAAAAAGAGAATTCACAAAGTTATTAGTAACTTTAAGATAAGCTGCAAATTTACTTTTGCGCTTATCTCTGGTGCAATATATACTACAATCTAAATATAATTCCAAACACTCAAGTATACAACCTTTCTCAGGGTTTTGAGATGTTCTGATGTCAAGGGGACAAGCAGCCCCAGCAGAATGATTTTTATTACTTGGCCCCTTCTAACAGGTTGACCACGTAAGTGGGTCATTACCCGTTGAGGCCTAGTTGGAATAGTCTATCGACTGGTGTATCGGAAAGGAAGGCCGAAATATTAATGATCTACTCACAGCTCAGAGTTTTCGATACCTGTCTAATGTTCACTAGAATTCTGAAGGTATAGGTGTAGAAAGGAAATACCTAGACTGAATGTATCAGATGGGAAGAAAAGAGAGATAGAAAAGAAGAGAGAGAGAGAAGAGAAACAAAAACCATTAGAAAAAGTTATACTGGGAAAGAAAAGCCACGTAAGAAAAAAAGAAAAAAAGGAGGGGGGGGGGGACGGGTGAGGTATGGGAAGGAGAAAGGGTACTCATCCCACTGGCTCCCCATCAGCCAGAGGTCGAGCCATATTATCTGTGCTGGAAAAGATACTCCTAAATTCTGCAGAGTCGTGAAAAAGAATCCATTCAACCCAAATCCCTAAGAATTTGTTCCGAGATCCCGACGCATCAGCTGCGAGCTCCTCCATTCGATATGTGTCCATCAATTCTTTGAACCAATCAAGTAGAGATGGAGCCCGGCTTGATTTCCAGAACCTCGGGATCACAGCACGAGCAGCCGAGATGCAAAAGCGGAGAATATCCCTCTTCTGTAGCCCAATAGGACCTGGAAAAATGGATAACATTGCCGATTCTGGGCAGCATTCGACTTCTTTACCTGTTATCCGGGCGTATGCATTGAAAACCTCAGACCAGAACCGCCGGATTTCCCCACAACTCCACCAAATGTGTATCATTGTACCCTTCTCTTCCCCACAGCGCCAGCAGGTATCAGGGGTTCCAGGGAACATGTTCCGGAGTGTCGTCGGGCACAAGTACCATCTAGTGAGCAGCTTATAGCTTCTTTCTTGTGCAGAACAAGCGCTAGCTAGTGAGTGAGTAAATATAAAGCATTTCTGCCAATTAGCTTCTGAAATGCTACACCCCAATTCCCTCTCCCAAGCACGTTGGAAGTAAAGGGTGCCCTGCTCTCTCATGGACCCTAAGGCCTGGTATAGAAATGATATTTTGCGCCTCGGTGGAGCCTCCAGTTGGAATAACCTCTCCAATACGTTGGGCGTCAATCTTACCCTGCAAGAGTGGTCAGCTGAATATAATTATGCTCTGTATTGGAGAAATTCGAATCACTTAAGAGGTCTCGTAGGTTCTTTGAGTTGTAGCTCTGCCATCGGGGGCAAACCACCACTGGACAGAGTCTGTCCTACTCGGGTGTCATCCACAATCCGCCAACATAAAAATCTCTGCCTGTCAAATCTGGGTGGGAAAGATGGGTTGGAAAAAAGGGGAGTCAAAGGGCTAAGTCTGTCGTTTAAGCGGAGGGTTTTCGTCACTAGGTGCCATACCTTCAAGGTGTTTCTAGTCATGTCTGTCAAAGGTACTAGGTCTGTGGAGTCTTTAGGGGAAATCCAAAGCAGGTGTTTCAGCGGAATCCCCAAACCCTCTTGCTCCACCCCTACCCATTTCTTGGAGGACGCATGATAATGCCAATCTAGAGCTCTAACAAGAGAGGAAGCCTCAAAGTACGCTCGTATGTTGGGTAGTCCAACCCCTCCTCTGGTCTCGGGCAAGGATAGGATATTCATTCGCAATCTGGACCTCTTGCCCCCCCCAGACAAATCTAAGGATCATAGATTGCATTTTGGAGAGGAAACCTCTATCCAATAGAACAGGAACTGTCTGAAAAGTATATAAGAGTCGGGGCAAGACATCCATCTTGACTACGTTTATTCTCCCGAACCAGGATAGCTTTAATTGTCTATAGGAGGTAAATGCCGATTCCGCGTTAGTCAAAAGGGGTTGATAATTTAAATTGAATATTTGTTTAAGATCTTTTGGTATAAGGACTCCCAAGTACTTAATGGCTTCTACTTTCCATTTAAATGGGAACTGTTTAGATAGATGAGAAACCAATTCTCCAGGCAAAGAAATATTGAGTGCCTCGGTTTTGGAGCAATTCACTTTAAAGTTGCTCAATTGTCCGAACCGTTCAAACTCCATTAAGACCGAAGGGATGGAGACCAGGGGCTGGGAGATGTAAAGTAGCAGGTCATCTGCAAATAAGGCTAATTTGTGATGACTCTGTCCCAGCTTGACCCCATGGACGCATTCATTGGACCTAAGTGCAAAATATTTAACTATTATAGTGTCAATTCAAAAGTCACCAAGAACACAATCAGTCATTTTTTCACAATTGCCCGTCAATAGTTTGAATTTGATATAAAGAAACATAGTCTTGTAACATCTCAAATGAAAGCTGTTACCGTTCTGAGTAAAATGATGCCTCTCCCACTTCATTATCTTATTTCTAGCCTGAGATAAAAAAATTTAAAGTCGTACCAGGCCAAAATTCACCCTTTTTTTAAACTTTAAAAATCTGTAAAAAATTAACTGATGAAGAAAAAAATTCCAAACTTTTAATTTGTAATTAACTAAAGTAGTACTTCATAAAGGAAAAAAAAAAAAAAAATCTAAAGACGTCAGGTAAAAAAAAATATTCATATTTAGATCACTTGATATGGAATGACCCATTGACGCTCTTACTAGTAAAATATGTTAAAATATGATCCCATTGCGATCCCAACTTGAAATTTGGTACAGATGTGGCTAAGAGCACAGCAGACACATGGGCAGTTTTTGAAATATTTAAAGCGCGCCGATTTTTCGGAAATGCGTTTTAAAGTTTTGCGCTTGCGATCACATGGGTAAAATATTAACAAATATCCTCTTGTGACATATCTGATGAAAGCCTGGACAGTTCTGAGTAGATTGGTGTTTATTTTGTTTCTCTATCTTATTTCTAGCCCGAGATATGATAGAAAATGTAAAGCCATACCAGGCCAAAATTCGCACTTTTTTAAAACTTTAAAAATCTGTAAAAAATTAACAGATAAAGAAAAAAATTCAAAACTTTTTTTTTGTAATTAGATAAAGTTGTTCTTCAGATAGAAAAATTTTTTTAAAAATCTGAGGACGTCAGGGAAAAAAAATATTCATTTTTGGATCACTTGACATGGAATGACCCAAAATGAAGAATTTGAGAACTAAGAATATATGTTTAACTGTACATTTATATATGTATTAAAAATCAATAAAAATGATTGAATATATAAAAAAGACATTAAAACCCTTCAGACACATGAAAGACACATGAGGATTCAAACTACTCACCTACCTTTTCCCATCTGATTTGTTCTATCCAAAATACAACCCCCCGAGACATGACAACAACCTCATCAGCCTAAATAACTCCAATCCTATTCCTACTAGGAGGAACTACTTAACCACCCTCTATGCACCATAAAATGCAAGTGAAAAGGCTAGCCAAAGCAGACACAACTTGAAGGGAGAGCTACCAAATGACAATACTCACTGCTTAGACATTACAACAAGCCAAAAGATATGGTTCACCTACTATCATTGTGCTTGCTGTCCCTATGAAAACCCTTCAATGCTAAAAATTTCTTAGTCAAATCCCTCTGACTGTGCAGTTTGAAACCAAATACCAAACCCGCGATCAAACAGCTAACCTTTGCTGATAGCCAAAGTAACAACACTCTTACCTAATCATCCTCATTACCTCTGGCTTTAAAGAGTCCAGCAGACACTCCTAAAGCTGCCAAACCCAAGTTCTGCTGGCAAGAGACGACTTAATCAGGGATTTGGCCTCTCGAAGACCATGCTTCAAAGTTCTGCAGGGCAATCCACACCTTTAACCTCTGTGTCCAAAGCTAAAACCTGAAAACACTCCCACTGAAAACAAAAGAATAAATCAGAATTCTAAACACCCAGCATGTGGGATGCCATAAAACAACAATTAATGGAGAGACATTTTAACACCAACTGACAAAGAACTTGGATCCCCAGAGGTGAAGATGCCATGATACTGTTGATTGCTAACACTAGACACATGTTATCAAAATTGAAACAAACTCTACAATTTTGAAGCACCTTTTTCCACAAAGTCACTGCCACCAGTATGGGGAATATCTCAAGCAAGGCAAAACTTTTACCTCATAAAAAATCTTCCATTATAATATTCTAAAAAAATGCCCCAAACTGCAAAATCTACTTTATGCTACTCTGAAAAATGAACATAATGGTAAGGGACTCGAACTAGCCATCTTTAAAAAAAAAACATACCCATAGGCATGATGCAACATACAAAACTAAACTTACCAAGAATGGATAGAACCTCTCTCAACATTATTTTTTTTAACCTGCTGTACCATGGCTATCTTGGTCCTTAATACAAATACTTGTCCTTCAGGAAGCCAAAATTCCAATTTGACTGAGTCGATAACAATCCCCAAAAAACAAATATAAGTGGTTGGGCCCTGTGTTTTTCCTGGAGTCAGGGGAAACTAAAAAACCTCCCAAGCCCCTCAATAGACTGAGGAATACTGTAGTGTCGCAATAAGGATGATTAGTAGTAATAGTAATAGATAATAGTCATCTAAATAATGAATAATAGAGTGCAAACCAAAAATGTTGCATACTACCCACTACAGAAAACAGCTAAATGTCTCAATTAATGCACAAGACAGAGCAAGCAAGAGGTAAATAAAACACCCTCCCAAAAACAACCCAACAACCAAATGCGGTAAATCTGCCGCATCTGCCGCAAAATGTAAAAAACGCTGATGTGAAAGCAGCCTAAGGGTATGGACACAAATCCGAGTGAAAAAACTGTCCGATTCACAGATCCGAGAGTCGGACGACTTTTGTCAGAGTTTTGGTCACTTTTGCATCCAACAGTGATGCTACTGTCCAACATTATCTGAGATCACATCCGAGAGCTATCCAACAGTAATCAGAGTGGTGTCCGAGTGCATTCCGAGAGTTGCATGCGATTTTTGAATTAAGGGCTTGGACACACATCGGTGAAACTCGTCCGAGTTTACTGTGTGGAAAAATCGCATTGCTCTCGGACCAATGTTAACTTATGTCCGAGAGCACATTTCCGAGTCTCTTATGCTTTTTCAGCATCCGATTCTCAGATTGCGAGTCAACATGTTGTGATTCTATGTGAGTCACGGACAAGACTCGCCAATGCAAGTCTATGGGTCCGACAAAAATCACGGACCACAGTTGGATTACTGTCGGACCACACTCGGACCTTCCAACTCTGATCAGAGCTTTCACAGCTGAAACAATTGCCAAGCTGATTTCATTAAAAAAATCACATGCAACTCTCGGATTACACTCGGACCACACTCTGATTACTGTTGGATAGCTCTCGGATGTGATCTCAGATAATGTTGGACAGTAGCATCACTGTTGGATGCAAAACTGACCAAAACTCTGACAAAAGTCGTCCGACTCTCGGATCCGTGAATCGGACAGTTTTTTCACTCGGATGTGTGTCCATACCCTAAATCAGCTTGGCAATTGTTTCAGCTGTGAAAACTCTGATCAGAGTTGGAAGGTCCGAGTGTGGTCCGACAGTAATCCAACTTTGGTCTGTGATTTTTGTCGGACCCATAGATTTGCATTGGGGAGTCTCGGCCGTGACTTGCATAGAATCGCAGCATGTTGCGATTGACTTGCAATCCGAGAATCGGATGTGAAAAATGCGTACGTGACTCAGAAATGTGCTCTCGGACATTAGTTAACATTGGTCCGAGAGCACTGCGATTTTTCAGCACAGTAAACTCGGACGAGTTTCACTGATGTGTGTCCGAGCCCTTAGGCAACTTTCACATCAGTGGTTTCCTGATGTTTCTGGTCTATCCAGCAGATGGCATGATATTTGCCGGATCTGCCGCTTAATGGCTGACTTGCAGCACCAATCCGGCAAGCCCCATGCATTCTGTATGGGGCTTGTGGTCGGGTGTGGCAAGTGTGGTTTGCCGGATTCCGCTGATCCGGCACTTGCGGCACAGGAAAAAAACACTGCTAGCTGCGTATTTTTGACCCGCTGCAACTGCCATATTTGTCAGATCGCAAGTATTGATGTCCAAGGTCGATTTATTACCTGGGTGACCCGCAAGAACTAAGTTATGAACTTAGTTATGATGCTCTCCAAAAATTTTGAGCCGTTAGTGTAAAAGCACAAAAAAATTCACTGAAGGACAAGCAGCAGGGGTGTGCCTTGAGCTTCAATACCTCACCCTCAAGATCAGAGCATACCGATGAGATGACTACCCCGTCCTGTAAAATAGGAAAAGAGTCATCAGATCAAGGGAAACTCCAGGACAAAGCATCAGCTTTAATGTTCTTAACCCCAGGATGATAACAACAAAATTAAACCTGGTAAAAAATAAAGACCTTCTAGCTTGTCTAGACATTTAGCGGATTCGAAGTATAGCAGATTTTTATGATCGGTAATTACAATGACAGAGTGAACTGCCCCCTCCAAAAAGTGATCACACTCCTCAAAAGCCAGCTTAGGCGGCCGTCACACGGTTCAATGTTGAGAGCGATATTGTTAGCGATCACATGCACGCGCGATCGCTAATAATATCGTTCACATCGCTGGTGAGCTGTCACACAGACAGACTCACCAGCGATGTGGAGCAGCGAGATCGCTGGTAACTATGGTACACATCGGGTTACTAGGTGCCGCACGGCGCTTAGTAACCCGACGTTTACCATAGATACCATCTCCCAGCATAGGCTCTGCCACTGGGAGATCGTTCATCGTGGTGTCACACACCACGATGAGGCGGATTGATCAAGCGATTATCGCTTGATATGAGCTCCGGCTCACAAATCTCCGATCTAACAATCAAGCGATTTTACAGTGTAAATCGCTTGATTACACGCAGAGATGCACAAATGATATCGCTTAAGCGATCAAAAAGCAGATCGCTTAAGCGATATCGTGCAGGAAATTGATGCGTGTGACGGCCGCCTTAATGAATACAAATACTCTATTGCCAATTTCATAGTTCTTTTTGCCAAGCAATAACTTTTTAGAGCAAAAGACACATGAATGCCACTTTGGCTGGCTTCAAATCACGATTTGTGGCTGTCCGTGGGGATAGGTGTTTAGGTAGGATCCCCCGGACAGCCACGGATCCACACAGATGGCAAATAGCCATCCGTATCCGATTTGATGCAGGATCCGTGTGGATCCTGTTGTCCCTGTCTATGCCTGTTCTCCCTGCGTCTTCTCTATCTGTCCCTGTCTGTTTCTCCTCTATCTCTGCTCCCCCTGTTCTCTATCCTGTCCTTTCCCCTGTCTTATCCCCTGTCCTCTCCCCTTCAGTATATAAAAAATAAAAAAAATCCAGAGGATACATTACCTGTCCACCGGCTGCAGGGATGATGCAACAGTCTCCATCTGGTGGCTGAAGGACCTGTGGTGATGTCACAGAGCCGGTCAGCTGACACATCAGGTGACTGGCTCTGTGCTCTGTGACATCACAAGAGGTCTTTCAGCCAGAAGCGGACTGTCACCTCCCCGCAGCCATCGGACAGGTAAAATACCCTCTGGGAGGATTTTTTTTATTTTTTAAATACCAGAGGGGAGAGGACAGGGGATAAGAAAGGGGGGAGGACAGGATAGAGAAAAGGGGGAGGGACAGACAGGGACAGGCAGGGTTATGTACTGAGTACTGCCTCTGGGCATGCTCAGTACATAAACACGGAGCAGACATCGGATCCGATTTAGACTCGGATCCGATGTCCACAGGCTCCCATTGTGTAGCCCTAAGGACCATCACGGATCCATCACGGATCCGTGGTGTCCGATTTTAGTCACAAACACCAGAATCGCAGTAGGCTACGATTTCGGTTCCGTGACTAAATCGGAAGGCCCATAGGGATACACGGGTGGAAAAATCGCATCCGAGTGTATCCGATTTGACACGGATATAATGGGATGCCTCAAAATCGTGATTTGAAGGGAACGTTAGTAAGGGATGGCCCCTGAGATAACACGTACTTCAGAAGTATCACCCTTAACAATAAACGGTTGGGAAACATCAGGTTGATTTGAGAACAGGTCAATTTCATGAAGAAAATGCCTGACAGGCGAAATCTCGAAAAGTCTGTACCTTTTTTGTCATATTAGTGATAGGTTTGAAAATTGACAAACAGCTCCGGATAAACTTCCGATAGTAGTTGACAAATCCCAGAAAGCGTTGCAATGCTTTCAGATTTTCCGCAGGAACCCTTTCGAAAACTACATACACTTTATCTGAATCCATCCAGAAGCCCACAGATGACTCCGGGAAAACCCAAAATGGAAACTCCTGTATGGCGAATATCCATTTTTTCAACATTGCATACAGTTTATTATTCCCTAACTATCTGAAACATCTGCCTGAAGTGTACTTAATGTGTCTTGAAATCAGGCAAATGTCATGTGTGGCAGTCGATGACATTGGTTGGGTTGGTGCTGTTGGGTTTTTCCTTAGTTAATATTGGGTGCTGCAGCTCTGCAGATGGAGGGGTGAGTCATAGCATTTGGGTGGATGTCTTAGTATTCAAATCTTCACTTCCCCAGCCTTGAAATAGCTCCACTTCCCTCCACTAGGAGTTGCAGTTAGAGCTCATTTCTACTTGGACCACGTGCTGTTGTGAGCTATTCTATTGCTTTAATTGACGTCCATTGAAGCTGCTGGATTTTTCCGGTCTGTGGGTGGAAGTAGGGGCTTTTAGCCTAGGGCTGATCGGGAGCAAAGGGCTAGGGTGGTGACCCGAACCTCCGCACCTTCAGAGATACCTTTGGAAACAGAGCTAGTCGAAGACCCTAATTTCAGGACCAGAAATTCTTCCCTGAACGCCCTTGCCCATCATACCATCTTGCCTCCTGATTCTCTAGCCATTTACCACCCTGTGAAAGTGAGTAGATCAAAATATTATCAAGGTATACCACCACAAACCTACCCATTAGACAAAGAAAAATGTAATTGATAAAATTCTGATACATGGAAGTGGCATTAGTCAGACCAAAAGGTATTGTAAGATTTTCAAAATGCCCTTTAGGACTGTTAAAAGTAATTTTCCATTTATCCACCTCTCTGATTCTAGAAAGGGGGTAGTGCATTCCCAAAAATGTAAGTAATCCAAAAATATGATTTTTGTATTTTTGCCATTTATGTGTCTTATGAAATTTGATGTTAATTGTATGTAACTGCAAACAAATGATTATCATGTGGATGCTGGAGGGAAAAAAAACAGAATCAACTAGCTGGCTTTTACAACCCGGCCGGTCATAAAAATTCCTGACTGGGGGTAGAAGAGAGGAGATAGACAAAGTTTCCCTACAAACCATAAAGGGATGGGGAAGGGTGTCAGCTCTGCTGTGTCTTCTTTGACAATAAAAAGAATTAATATTTTCCTGACACTTTCCCATAGAAAAGCTCCTTCAGCATGATCAGAATGGAGAATCTATATCTGACACAGAGTAAAGCCAGGAGTAGGTAAATATAGTGGAAGGGAGTGATAATAAGACACTAAAGCTGTGATTAAGGCTATAACAAATCTCAGCCAGAAGGGAAAGGGTACTCTGAACTACAGGGTGGGCCATTGATATGGATACACCTAAATAAAATGGGAATGTTTGGTGATATCAACTTCTGTTTGTAGCACATTAGTATATGGGAGGGGGGGAAAACTTTTCCAGATGGGTGGTGACCATGGCGGCCATTTTGAAGTTGGCCATTTTGGATCCAACTTTATTTTTTTCAATGGGAAGAGGGTCATGTGACACATCAAACTCATTGAAAATTTCAAAAACAATGTTGTGCTTGCTTTTAACGTAACTTATTTCTTTCATAAGATATTTACAAGTTTATGAGCACTCATAAAATGTGTTCAACAGCCAATATGGCCGCTGACCAGGGAGGTTGCATCTGACACAGCTCCCTGCCACACTCCACCATCCGAGCCATCCAGCCTCAGAGAACACATAATCTGCCATCAAAGATACACCAGCTGCAGTCCATAACACCAGAGACTCGGAGGATCTGGATCTTAAAGCCTGCAGAGCCTCTAAACTCTCTCCTCAGGTTGGTGAATGCTGCACTCCCCCTCCCTGCTTCAGTCTGTCTGAATTCCTCCCTGCTCCTGGACACCTAACACTGCCAGCCCGCAAATCCCTGATACATACTGTGATATCATCGGGGCTGTGTGAGGGTGAGGAGACTCCATCAAATCAGCAGGGAGAAGAGATAAGATAAGAGAGGTGCGGGAACCAGAGAGAGGAGCTCATTTCTGCCCATGCAGCCATTAATAAGGGACACAGACAGTGCTCACATCAGTCAAGGTACATAGAGGTGCTGCAGGGCTTCAACACTGCTGGCCCCAGCACTTAAAACTGCTCAGAGGCTCCCAGACAGCTCAAGATAACAGCTGGTGTTGCCAGGACTGTTTTGCTCTCTAATTTCTGGTGGCTGAAGGCACTGCTACCATCAAACATACAGACTTCACCTCTGCAGCTGCTTGGAAAAGAGCCCCTATTGTTATCTAAGGAGCCTTGCTGAAACTATTGGTGACAGAGGGGGCTGTTTTGGAGTTGCACGGTGCTGCTGCACTGAGGGAGAGAAGCTCTGCTTCATATAATCTCCTGGCAATTATAACACCTCGGCCCTTACAGAACCTTATAACTCTGATCTCAGAGTATATATAAGTGGCTGGCGTCACACTTGTTATCGCAGGGACATCCTGACTCACTGTGAACTACTACAGAGCAGATTTCATCCATGTGCTGTGGGACTCTGATCCCTATACAGAAGGACATTTTCTACACCAACCTTTCCCCTCTCATATAGGATTACAGCACCACTGCTCTACAGCCTCTGCAGCATTCAGATTTATTAACTCTTTGTCAAACCCTGAGGTGCTAGACGCCATACGGTCCTATAGTGTAACATCTTCTGGATCTCCACACACTTACTACTTCTCTGTGACTACAGATATATAATATCATGTAAAGTCTCTTGAATATCCAGTAGAGGCTAACGGGCTATAAGAAACACATAAGATTTAACTTTCGTAAATGGTGAAAACCATGAGCAAACTTCCGGTTCCGGCCCCGATATGAGCGCCACGGGAGGGAGCTGCTCCGTGCACCAACGGCCGAAAAAACGCTACTAAATCACCTGCACCGCACGGCGGGACCGCAGATTGGCCCGAGAGAGTGCGGGGGCATCCGGGAATTGGATGTACTGCTGGCTGAGAAGTAAAGAGCGGGCAGACGGAGGAACGGAGGCAGGGCAGGGAAGAGGTGAAAAATCAAAGATGGTGGGCGTCACTAAGAAGAGGGAGAAGGAGAGACAACAACCGCTGCAGCAGCGCCGCTCCTCATTGCACCAGAGTCAGGGCACAGTGCGAGGTGAGCGGGGGAGCGAAGAGAGGCTGGGAGACGGACCCTCCAGTAAAAGGCAGAGCTCACTACCCTGGGGGATGGGTGGCCAGTCACAAAACATCCCTGCACAGTCTATCCAGGGAGGATCACTAGGGGTGCAAAATGGCCCAGCCACATTTGAGGGGATGCTCCAGGAGTTGAAGGAGCACCTGTCCAAGGGACTCCAAGCCACAGTAAAAGATGCTATTGCAGCAAGTGTGGCTGAACTACAGGCAGAAGTTACACAGCAGGGATCCAGGCTGCAGGCGACTGAACCAGTGCCTCTCAGACGCCGAAGATAGAATAGTCCAGTTGGAGCAGGGCCTGGCTGAAGCTTTAAAACAGTCTAGGTGGATGGGCGACAAAATCGACGACTTGGAGAACCGATCCCGCAGAAACAACCTAAGGATCGTGGGATTGCCAGAATCTGTTACGAGCTCACAACTAGAGGCTATTTATGAGCTAGAGCTGCCGGAAGCACTAGGATTGAAATCCCGATGTAAGACCGAGCGGGCCCATCGTGTGGGGATCCCGACCATGTCAAACGGAGATAAGCGGCTGCCCAAACCAAGGCAGACCATAGCCCGCTACTTGGACTACAAAGATAAAGAGCGTATCCTGCAGGCATTCAAGCGTCGCAAACAGACATTATTGCTGAGGGAGTCCAAGGTGATCCTATTTAATGACTACTCCATCATTGTTTCCAAACAGAGACAGGAATTTAATGAAATTTGTGGCTTGCTGTTTAAGAGGAATATACCATTCCAGCTGCTCTATCCGGCTACCCTGAAGGTGTCATCTACACAGGGACCACCAATGTTCTTTAGAGACGCCGGTGTAGCATTGAGGCACTTCACAACGAGCCCTTGGAAATCACCTACTAGAATGGATGGAGGAAATGTCCCTGACCGCGGATCCCAAGCTGCAGAGGAGAACTCGGGAGGAGGAGCCAACGAGCGCCCCACGGGGCCATCACTGAGAACAGCTGAACAGACAAGGCACAGAGACCCAGATTGAAAGGAATCAGATAGGATGGACAGCTATCATAGACTGGAGGCGTTACCTGTTGGGGGCACTCCTTCTTGGTGACACGTGGAGGACACGAGGTGACTCTTAATCAGAACTCCTGAAGTAACAAAAAGTTTTTTGTTTTTTTTTGTTTTGTCTCTGCTTCTCCTGTGACTGTCTCGATAGTGAAGTCGTATAGACAAGGCTCCTCAGTGCTGACTCAATTGGGAGAAAATGCTCCCCGCTGCCGTGCGGGGCTCTCCTGGCTGATATCGCAGCCATCTATATTCTTGCTGTTAGGCCGGAGGATGGGAGCACACCTAAATTCTCCTGATGGGCTACATTGGTAAAATGGAAGTGCCATGTTGGTGGAAGGAAAGGTTGATAAAGTTGAAGAGTGGGGGGGAGGGGAGGGAGTTATGTATGTTTTTGGGGTTGGGAAGGGTTTCTACAACCAAAATTTTGACAACATCTCTAGAAAATGTTTTACAGTCTTTTCATGTGTACGAGATATTCGGGGGATGGGTCTCCGCATAAATCCTGCCTTAAAACTTATACAGCTGGAAAATGGTTAACATAGTTGTGCCGCCCCGCAACGAGTGCGTCACAAGGGAGTATTGCAGCCGCAATATTCTCTAGACAAAGCAGTGCAATGGTTAACTCAGAGATCCAACCCAACATACAACACCTAGAACAGGGGACCAATCATAGGTCCTGGTGGGTGGAGTGTTAGGGTAGTGAAGTAGAACACACAATAGTCTAGGACAGAAACAGTCGAGTCTGGAATCTAGAGCCTAGAACACAGAACTTGGAGAGGAGCGGGGGCTCCGCACTCCGTGCGGGCCCCTGGGCCGTCACCGGTCGGGTGTCAGCACCTGAGGCCTTAACCACCGGGAATGGGCATATCTACACGGGTTCCCAAAAGACTCCCGTGCCCACAACTCACAGCCGGTTCACTGGTACCGAAGCTGGCAGCAGTTCACCTCTGCCACGCGAACCAGCCCTGTGGAGGAGCAGCTTTATAGGAGCACCCCACCACCAGGCAGTTTCCAGTCGTCTAACCAGCGGTGTACCCACTGAGGGACCCAAGGCTCCCCAAAGAATCCAGAACGTACATCATGGATAGGGCATTGAAGCAGCCTCCCCGTACCCGACCTGGTATTCCTGGGCGACGCTGGCAAGAGAAGCTAAGGAGGTAGAAAGGAGGTACACTGCGGATCTCTGAGGAGCACCATCACTGCTGAGTCCACCCGGTCTTCTACTCAACCACTGTAAGCCATGTACTGCCTGCTGGTTACAGTAAAGAACCGTTGCAGAGACTAACTGTGTCCGTGTCTCCTTATGAACTGTCCGTCATGAACTAAAGGTAACCGCAGCTGCCGCACAACATCTTGAGCAGCTCCAGCCCCCGGGGATCACCGCTCAGCCTGTGGGGAGCGTAACATCTTGCTGCTGTCCATCACCCCGGGAGGTTCCGCAGCGTCGGTAGCCCTTACCGAATCTACTCATAGGTGGCGTCACGAAGAAAACAAATTAAACCCCCCTTTAATCTGTTCCCGTAAGACGTCCTCATTTTGATCTGCACTACACCGGGCCCCACTACCGGCAGGCGCGGTCCACCCGTGACAAGGAAGGAGAAGAATCGCCTGTATAAACCGGGAGTAACCCTGGCCCCTGGTGTGCGTCAGAAAATGGCGTCACGAACAGGATACGAGCAGGCCCGTTATCCAACGGGTATATTGTGCTTAAACTGGACTTTATTGTCTACAATTGGACTTTGTTCGTCCTAAAAAGAACTTTCCCGCCTTTACACCATTGGGTCAAGATGGCGCCCAAGATGGCGTTCCCGCCACAAGAAGCCGCCACGTGAAGCCCAGGAGTGAGTCAACCCCCCCCCTCACTGTGGGAGGGCTAAAGACAAAAGGCGCCAAACTCTTTGTCCGCCCTGATTGCTCGAATCAACCATGGGGGCGGACCCCAAAGACTTTTCCCACGATTGGACTACAAAAGCCCAGAGGAGATGGGAGTGTCATACATAGACACACAGACGGAATTCCTGACCAGCTCAACCAGAACGTCTTACCGGTTTATCGGGTGTGGTTTCCCTCCAAGAAGAATGGCCAGTATGAGACTCCAAGACCTGATGCAGGAGGTCGAGGCGGAGGCCAGAGCAGCCATAGGCCAACCGGGTCCGGATCCTGCCCTTACCATAGATGGCAGCCCCGACTTCTGGCTAGAGGCTCTACAAGACCTCCGGGTGCGGTTACTAGAGACAGTGGAATGGACGATCCGCAGCTGGAGCGCGACCCTAGGCAGACGACTACACCATGCGATGCAGCAGAGCCGACCGGGTGCAGCTTCTCCAAGCCCAGACGACGTCACCAGCTTCTCGACCGCCTCACCCTCGCCTACCACCTGTCCTGCTCCGTCACCTGAGCCAATAGACTGTGTCATTCCGGTGGAGGCCGCAACTCGACCCGTTCCAGCGACCAACATCGCAACCGATTCCGTTCTTGAGCCGGAGCTCATAACACGCTCCATGGAAGAATTAGATCTCTACCAGGTTCCCACTGAGGAACCCGCGACATGTTTCACCACTACAGAGACAGTCGCCTGTTTTGTCCCCGTACCGGAGGCTTCCCTTGCCATTGCCGAGGCCTACCGGGTAACCGGGATTGAAACACCTTTACCTGCGGAAACAGATGAAGAGGCAGGCAGCCTGGAAGCCCTGCAGGACGTCCCTACGGAAGGATCCGCAGCACCACCGCCCTGTTGTACAACGGAACAAGCTTTAACGTCTTTCATCAACGAGCAGCCTGATGTGATCATCGAGGAAGAGGTCGGAGAGGATGACGACGAGACCCACAGCACCGCTGAGGATTTCGACACCGGGTTCGCTTGGGGAGACAGCAAGGAACTTCCTTCCGGGCACACAGCTCGGGTACACTGGTCGGGTGCACTGCCGACACCTTCCCCTGTGCCGTTCCACCGGGTTCCGATACAGACAGCCCGCCAAGTTCAAGCTTCCCGCCAAACCACCAGCTCCAATACTCATCTTTACACCCCGAGCCGTAACGACGGAGATATACGCCAGAGACGACGAGAGGAGTGGCAAGCCCGAGAACGCGCCAACATGGAGGCCCGTGCCGAGGCTCGCCGCCAGCCGCCGCTGCCTGATGAACTCCGCCGTGAAGGTAGAATTTCCACCTTTAACTTACATACCGGGTGGGGGTTCGCTTGGGAGGTGGGTTTGAATGAGGAGGTGTTTGTGGGGCGCCGGGACGTTGAGTCAAACTTGCCAAGAGGACATCCCGATCGCGACCTATACCGGGGCGATATAATCACCTACGAGCGCTATGCTTGTGCAGATGGGTGGTTCGCTATCCGGGTGCGCCATCACCCTCAGAGCCAGTGACTTTAAAAACTTGAACTTTCATCAATGACTCTGTTACCGTTAATCACTGACCGTGTGATCTTGCGGCTACAGCCTGGACTCTAGTTAAAGTACAGCCGACCGCCCGCCGGGTCCGCACAAAGTGATTACCTGTTTCTTTGCTTATACCACCAAAGCATATCTTTACCTGTTTTTCTATTTTAATAAAAGTGTGTCATATATGTATAAAAATGTAAAAACCTCTGTAATGTGAGTAGTTTGACGCTTGGGGACAAGCTGATTTAACCAAGGGGGAGTGTGGCGCCCCGCAACGAGTGCGTCACAAGGGAGTATTGCAGCCGCAATATTCTCTAGACAAAGCAGTGCAATGGTTAACTCAGAGATCCAACCCAACATACAACACCTAGAACAGGGGACCAATCATAGGTCCTGGTGGGTGGAGTGTTAGGGTAGTGAAGTAGAACACACAATAGTCTAGGACAGAAACAGTCGAGTCTGGAATCTAGAGCCTAGAACACAGAACTTGGAGAGGAGCGGGGGCTCCGCACTCCGTGCGGGCCCCTGGGCCGTCACCGGTCGGGTGTCAGCACCTGAGGCCTTAACCACCGGGAATGGGCATATCTACACGGGTTCCCAAAAGACTCCCGTGCCCACAACTCACAGCCGGTTCACTGGTACCGAAGCTGGCAGCAGTTCACCTCTGCCACGCGAACCAGCCCTGTGGAGGAGCAGCTTTATAGGAGCACCCCACCACCAGCCAGTTTCCAGTCGTCTAACCAGCGGTGTACCCACTGAGGGACCCAAGGCTCCCCAAAGAATCCAGAACGTACATCATGGATAGGGCATTGAAGCAGCCTCCCCGTACCCGACCTGGTATTCCTGGGCGACGCTGGCAAGAGAAGCTAAGGAGGTAGAAAGGAGGTACACTGCGGATCTCTGAGGAGCACCATCACTGCTGAGTCCACCCGGTCTTCTACTCAACCACTGTAAGCCATGTACTGCCTGCTGGTTACAGTAAAGAACCGTTGCAGAGACTAACTGTGTCCGTGTCTCCTTATGAACTGTCCGTCATGAACTAAAGGTAACCGCAGCTGCCGCACAACATCTTGAGCAGCTCCAGCCCCCGGGGATCACCGCTCAGCCTGTGGGGAGCGTAACATCTTGCTGCTGTCCATCACCCCGGGAGGTTCCGCAGCGTCGGTAGCCCTTACCGAATCTACTCATAGGTGGCGTCACGAAGAAAACAAATTAAACCCCCCTTTAATCTGTTCCCGTAAGACGTCCTCATTTTGATCTGCACCACACCGGGCCCCACTACCGGCAGGCGCGGTCCACCCGTGACAAGGAAGGAGAAGAATCGCCTGTATAAACCGGGAGTAACCCTGGCCCCTGGTGTGCGTCATAGTGACGTGGAACGTCAAGGGGTTGCGGTCCCCAGGGAAGCGATCAATGATTTTGAGACATGTGAGAAAATTAAAGGGGGACATAGTTTTACTTCAAGAGACACACTTGAGACAAGACGAACTGTTTCGTATGAACAAATCATGGGTGGGAGAGGTCTACGGGTCAGGGGCATTAGGGAAAAAGGCAGGAGTGCTAATCCTTATCAGTAAACATATATCTTGCAAGGTATGGGAATGGGAACACGATGAAGAAGGTAGATGGGTGGGGTTGACTCTGGACTGTCAGGGGGATATTTTTCAGATTTACAGCATATATGCCCCCAATGAGGATCAGGCTACATTTTTTTCTGGTCTCCAGACTCATTTGCTCCAGCTGGACAAACGAAAGATGATAGTCGGGGGAGACTTCAATGCAACCGTGTCACCTGGGGAAGATAGGCTGCGAGAAAGGTCACATAGACCGCTGGCATCTTCTTCAGATACTGCATTACAACACTTGAAGGAGGAACTGACTTTACATGCTATATGGAGATTGAGGAACCCCGAGGGAAGGGAGTTAACGCACTTCTCTCACCCTCATGGGACATGGTCAAGAATAGATCTGTTCTTGTTGGGGGAGGACGATATGTCAAGAGTGAGGGGGGTGGATATTCTACCAATGGTGATATCCGACCACAGCCCAGTGACGTTGGTTTTGACGGACACCTATCCCAGGGGGGCGGATTACATATGGAGGTTCCCTTCCTACCTAAATAGTGATCCAAATTTTGCTCTGTTATTGGGAGAATGGTGGACGGAGTTTGCGCATAACAACGCATTACATGTAGACAACCCCATGCTGTACTGGGAAAACTGGGCAATGTCCATAGGGCTTTGTTAGTTATAGATGCCATTAAACTGAGTGGGGGGGAGACCTTGGAGAGCCCAGCTATAGTAACGCTCGACGCCGAAAAGGCTTTCGATAACGTCAGATAGTCTTGGCTGGACATGGTACTGGATAAGATAGGCCTCACGGGTTCGTTCAGGATGTTCCTGAGTAGTCTATCCAACAGTCCCAGGGCACGCGTGAGCATGCCAGGATTCTTGTCCCGTAGTTTTAAATTGGGGAGAGGAACCCGTCAAGGCTGCCCTCTGTCGCCATTACTCTTTGATCTGGCCATAGAGCCGCTAGCAAGAGCATTGGACAAAGAGGAAATATTAGAGGGAATTAGGTTGGGAGAGAGGGAGCATAAAATAAATCTAGTTGCGGATGACGTAGTTTTATACCTTGCTCGCTCGCAAAGAGACTTGCCAGGAGTGTTAGGCTTTATAGAGGAATTTGGCACCTTTTCAGGGTTTAAATTGAACAAAGGCAAATGCAATATTTTATTCTTACAAGAAGACACTAAGTCAGACCAGCGGAAACGCTGCGGTACTGCCTTACATGAGATCCCGGTGAAGGAAACATCCATTTTATACCTCGGCATACACTTAGCCAGAACAAAAAATCAAGTCTACAAACTTAACTATGACCCTCTAATAGCTAAAATAAAAACAGAACTAGATAGATGGATGGGTCTCCCATTGTCCCTGTTGGGAAGATGTCATTTGGTTAAAATGATGAGTTTCCCCAGGCTGCTTTACCCTTTGCAGACCTTGCCACTCTTGATAAAGAGAACGGATGTGACTAGGTTGAATAAGATGTTCTCTGCATTCATTTGGCGCGGCAGATCACCTAGCATTAGGCTTCGGACCCTCATGTCTCCCAGGGACTGGGGTGGTTTGGATTTCCCCAATGTCAGGGGGTACAATCTCGCTTGCATCTCAAGGCATATTTTAGATTGGGTGAGAGGCTCCGGGAAGTTCTCGGATTGCTCGCTGGAGTCGGAGATGTGCAGACCATGGGGCCTGGTGTCTCTGTTACATACACCGGGGGGAAGCCAGCTCACTTGGTGAAAAAATCAATGGTATTTGGAGACACAGTCAGTGCATGGAAAGTGGTGAGGAAATCTTTGAAACTGCCCTGGAAAGTCTCAAAGTACTTGGAGTTGTGGGAATGCTCAGACTTCCCGCAAGGGACAGACAATAAGCTGTTTGAAATTTGGAGGCATAGCGGGATACGGACAGCCCGAGACTTGCTACATGGAGAGGAAACTAGATGGCTGACGGGACAGGATATTCTGAACAAATTTATCTTACCGCCTGCCCACATTTTTCAGTATTACCAGGTGAAGCACCGAGTAATCAGGTCGCTAGTGAATGTTAGGGCAGAATACGCGACTAACACCTGGGACGAATTGACAACATTAGATGCATCGGTGGTGGGTGTCTCTTCAATACACTCTGCCTTGAGGATACACACGCTCCCACCGGGTCCACAAGTCATGTACAAGGGGTTGAGGGTTCAGTTTGGAAATGAGGAAATAGAAATGACGATACGGAGAGGTTGGAAAGAGATGAGACTCTTCATACTTAATGAGAGGTGGAGAGATACATATTTTAGGGTTATCCACAGGGCGGTGCTGGGGTTCCAATTCTCATCTCGGACTGCCGGGGCGGAAAGGTTTCAACACTGTCCTAAGTGTAAACAGGAGAGGACAAATATGTTCCATGGGGTATGGGAGTGCGACACTGTACGGAAACTCTGGGAGGGAGTACGGAGGGCAGAGGACAGGGGAGGCTGGAGGGCAAAGGACAGGGGAGGCTGGAGGGCAGAGGACAGGGGAGGCTGGAGGACAGGGGAGGCTGGAGGGCAGAGGACAGGGGAGGCTGGAGGGCAGAGGACAGGGGAGGCTGGAGGGCAGAGGACAGGGAAGGCTGGAGGGCAGAGCGGAGGCTGGAGGGGAGAGCAGAGGCTGGAGGGGCAGAGGCTGGAGGGAGAGCGGAGGCTGGAGGGCAGAGCGGAGGCTGGAGGGCAGAGGACAGGGGAGGCTGGAGGGCAGAGGGCAGAGCGGAGGCTGGAGGGCAGAGCGGAGGCTGGAGGGCAGAGGACAGGGGAGGCTGGAGGGCAGAGCGTAGGCTGGAGGGCAGAGCGTAGGCTGGAGGGGAGAGCGGAGGCTGGAGGGGAGAGCAGAGGCTGGAGGGGAGAGCGGAGGCTGGAGGGGAGAGCGGAGGCTGGAGGGCAGAGGACAGGGGAGGCTGGAGGGGAGAGCGGAGGCTGGAGGGCAGAGGACAGGGGAGGCTGGAGGGCAGAGGACAGAGCGGAGGCTGGAGGGCAGAGCGGAGGCTGGAGGGCAGAGCGGAGGCAGGAGGGCAGAGCGGAGGCTGGAGGGCAGAGGACAGGGGAGGCTGGAGGGCAGAGCGGAGGCTGGAGGGCAGAGCGGAGGCTGGAGGGCAGAGCGGAGGCTGGAGGGCAGAGGACAGGGAGGCTGGAGGGCAGAGCGGAGGCTGGAGGGCAGAGCGTAGGCTGGAGGGAGAGCGAGGCTGGAGGCAGAGCGGAGGGGAGAGCGAGGCTGGAGGGAGAGCGAGCTGGAGGGGAGAGCGGGAGGCGGGAGGCTGGAGGAAGGGCAGGGAGGCTGGGCAGGAGGCTGGAGGGCAAGAGGCTGGAGGGCAGAGCGAGGCTGGAGGGCAGAGCGGAGGCTGGAGGGCAGAAGCGGAGGCTGGAGGCAGAGCGAGGCTGGAGGGCAGAGACGGGGAGCTGGAGGGCAGAGGTGAGGCTGGAGGGAGAGCGGAGCTGGAGGGGAGAGCGGAGGCTGGAGGGAGAGCGGAGGCTGGAGGGGAGGCGAGGCTGGGGGGCAGAGGCGGGAGGGTGACGGAGAGCTGGAGGGCAGGCGAGGCTGGAGGGCAGAGCGGAGGCTGGAGGGAGAGCGAGGCTGGAGGAGAGCGGAGGCTGGAGGGAGAGCGAGGGGAGGGCAGAGGCATGAGGCGGAGGAGAGCAGCTGGAGGGCAGAGCGGGAGGCTGGAGGGCAAGAGCGGGAGGCTGGAGGGCAGAGCGAGGCTGGAGGGCAGAGCGGAGGCTGAGGGGAGAGCGAGGCTGGAGGGCAGAGGCAGGAGGCTGGAGGCAGAGCGGAGCTGGAGGGCAGAGCGGAGGCTGGGCAGAGGCAGGGGAGCTGGAGGGCAGAGCGGAGGCTGGAGGGCAGAGAAGGGGAGGCGGAGGGGGAGAGCGGAGGCTGGAGGGGAAAGGGAGGCTGGAGGGCAGAGGCGAGGCTGGAGGGCAGAGCGGAGGCGGAGGGCAGAGGAGGCTGGAGGGAGAGCGGAGGCTGGAGGGCAGAGCAGGAGGCTGGGGAGAGCTGAGGGAGGAGAGCGGAGGCTGGAGGGCAGAGGAGTGGAGGAGAGCGAGGCTGGAGGGCAGAGCGGAGGCTGGAGGAGAGCGAGGCTGGAGGGAGAGCAGGGGAGGCTGGGAGAGGCGAGGAGAGGCTGGAGGGCAGAGGGAGGCTGGAGGGCAGAGGAGGCTGGAGGGCAGACGGAGGACTGGAGGGCAGAGGGAGGCGGAGGCAGAGGGAGGCTGGAGGGCAGAGGCAGGAGGCTGGAGGGCAGAGCGAGGCTGGAGGGAGAGCGGAGGCTGGAGGGCAGAGCGAGGCTGGAGGGCAGAGCAGGCTGGAGGGGAAGCGGAGGCTGGAGGGGAGAGCGGAGGCTGGAGGCAGAGCGGAGGCTGGAGGGCAGAGCGAGGCAGGAGGGCAGAGGACAGGGGAGGCTGGAGGGCAAGCGTAGGCTGGAGGGCAGAGCGAGGCTGGAGGGCAGAGGCTGGAGGGAGGCGGAGGCTGGGGAGAGGCGGAGGCTGGAGGGAGAGGCAGAGGCTGGAGGAGAGCTGAGGCTGGAGGGCAGAGCGGGAGAGGCAGGAAGGGGAGGCGGAGGGCAGAGCGGCTGAGGCAGAGCTAGGCTGGAGGGCAGAGCGTAGGCTGGAGGGAGAGCGGAGCTGAGGGGAGAGCGTAGCTGGAGGAGAGCGGAGGCTGGAGGAGGCAGGGAGGCTGGAGGGGAGGGACAGGGGAGGCTGGAGGGCAGAGGACAGGGAGGCTGGAGGGGAGAGCGAAGGCGGAGGGGAGAGCGAGGCTGAGGGAGAGCGGAGGCTGGAGGGGAGGCTGGAGGGGAGAGCGAGGAGGCTGGAGGGAGAGAGCGGGGGGAGGGCAGAGGAGGCAGAGGGAGCGAGTGGAGGACAGAGCAGGCTGGAGCAATGAGGCTGGAGGAGCAGAGCGGAAGGTGGGGGAGAGCGGAGTGGAGGGAGAGCGTAGGCTGGAGGGATAGCGAGGCAAAGCGAAGGCTGGGAGGGAGAGCGGAAGGCTGGAGGGAGACGGAGGCTGGAGGGAGAGCGGAGGCTAGGGCAGGGACAGGGGAGGCTGGAGGGAGGCAAGGGGAGCGAGGGAGGCAGGGGAGGCGGAGGGAGGGGAGGCTGGAGGGAGAGGGAGGCTGGAGGGGAGAGGCTGGAGGGCAGAGGCTGGAGGGGAGAGCGGAGCTGAGGAGAGGGAGCTGGAGGGGAGCGAGGCTGGAGGGCAAAGCAGAGGCTGGAGGGCAGAGCGGAGCTGGAGGGCAGAGCGGAGGCTGGAGGGCAGAGGGAGGAGGAGGCAGGACAGGGAGGCGGATGCAGAGCGTAGGCTGGAGGGCAGAGCGAGCGGAGGCAGAGCGAGGCTGGAGGGGAGAGCGGAGGCTGGAGGGGAGAGCGAGGCTGGAGGGGCAGAGCTGGAGGGAGAGCGAGGCTGGAGGGCAGAGGCGAGGCAGAGGCAGAGGACGGAGGCGGAGGGCAGAGCGTAGGCTGGAGGGCAGAGCATAGGCTGGAGGGAGAGCGAGCTGGAGGAGAGCGAGGCTGGAGGGAGAGCGAGGCTGGAGGGGAGAGGGAGGCTGGAGGGCCAGAGACAGGGGAGCTAGAGGGGAAGGGACAGGGAGCTGGAGGGCAGAGGACAGGGGAGGCTGGAGGGAGAGCAGAGGCTGGAGGGAGAGCGGAGGCTGGAGGGGAGCGAGGCGGAGGGGAGGAGGAGGCTGGAGGCGAGCGGAGGCTGGAGGCAATGGAGCAGAGCGGAGGCTGGAGGGCAGAGGACAGGGGAGGCTGGAGGGCAGAGCGAGGCGGAGGCAGAGGGAGGCTGAGGGAGAGCGGAGGCTGGAGGGCAGAGGACAGGGAGGCTGGAGGGCAGAGCGGACGCTGGAGTGCAGAGGACAGGGGAGGCTGGAGGGCAGAGGCAGAGCGAGGCTGGAGGGCAGAGCGGAGGCTGGAGGCAGAGCAGAGGCAGGAGGCAGAGCGGAGGCTGGAGGGCAGAGGACAGGGGAGGCTGGAGGGCAGAGCGTAGGCTGGAGGGCAGAGCGTAGGCTGGAGGGAGAGCGTAGGCTGGAGGGGAGAGCGGAGGCTGGAGGGGAGAGCGGAGGCTGGAGGGAGAGCGGAGGCTGGAGGGGCAGAGGCTGGAGGGGAGAGCGGAGGCTGGAGGGAGAGCGGAGGCTGGAGGGGAGAGCGGAGGCTGGAGGGGCAAAGGCTGGAGGGGCAAAGGCTGGAGGGGCAGAGGGGAAGACGCTGGAGGGGCAGAGGGGAAGAGGCTGGAGGGGCAGAGGGGAAGAGGCTGGAGGGGAAGAGGCTGGAGAGGCAGAGGGGCAGAGGCTGGAGGGGCAGAGGGGAAGAGGCTGGAGGGGAAGAGGCTGGAGGGGCAGATGGGAAGCAGATGAAATGTGCTGTGCGGCTGAAACGGTATTTGCCCCAACCAAGATGGCGGGCGCGACCTGAGGGGGCGTAATTGTGGGTGGGAACTGGGCGGGGACTGTGGGCGGGAACTAAAGAATGATTGCGGCCGCCATCTTGGTTGAGGCATTTTGCGGGGAAGATGCCGGCTAAGAGGAAGCAGGACGTGGAGCTCCCGGCCGGAGTAAGAAGAAGTCGGGATCGGAGGGAAGACGTCTGGATGACCCAGAGGACGGGACGATCGAGGAAGACGGGGTGGTATGTATGAACTACGGGTGGACGCTGACAGTGTGTGTGTGTGTGTGTGTTTGTGTGGTGTGTGTGAGTGTGTGAGTGTGTATGTGTGATGTGGTTGGGATGGTGTGTGTGTGTTTGGGAGGACTGTAGTGAGAGGCTGTGTGTGTGTGTGTGTTTGATGAGACAGTAGTGAGGGGGGCGAGCGGAACGTTGAAACGCCGGTGCCTGTAGCTGCACGGAAAGTTCCGCGCGGCTACACCGCACTGTGACGTCAGCAGCATGGTCGAAGGCCATCACGGAAGTAACCCTTCGGGTTCTCCGGAAGTGGCCTTCGGCTTTTATATAATAGATCATTGGGAGGTTTCTTCAATAAAATTCAATGTATACTCTAACGGGTGATGACTTTTATTACACTGACTGTCATTTGCACTGACCATTTAGGAAAATCAGAGGAAAAGAACATTTGCATAATAATTTGAAACACAGTGTAAATGTGACTTCCTGATTAAGCCCTTTCTTTTATTTACACATTTTTTAGAGTTATAGTTCTTCAATTGTGCCCCACTACCCGTGGGTCACAGAGGAAAACCCTATCTATATATATGGGGAAACCCAGCTATACCTCAAACTTTATACTAGACCCTTTTTTCTATTGACCTTGCAGATCTGGAACATAGCTAACAGGTATACCAGTGACCAATAATGGTCCTGCTTTATAGCAGCTTCCTAACCAGCATACTAGAGTAATATATTTACCAGTTGGTATATATTTACTACCTGTGCAGGAATATTTAAGAAGTTTTCTTCCTCTATTTCCATTCATACTTGTCACTCTCACCCTGTCACTCATGGTGACACATGCTTCTATATACTAATCTGGGATTTTTTCTGACTTAAAACCTCCTTTTTTTATTCAGAATATGATAAATATGATCTTTGTTCCTTCAAGATACAGCTCTCCTTTCCAGGACTGATTACTCTGGATATACTTCACCAGTTCATGACACACTATACTATATCCTCATATGCATCCATCCTTCTTTCTACTATGACTATACTTTCTATCTTCTGTTAGCCTAGTCTTACTCGCCTTTGACCTTTCTCCTAGAGGGATACTGTTGCAATTTGCAGAACTTTGCAAATCTACTGTCCAGTACTGACTCTGGTAATTACAGTTAAGATTATATTTATATCACCGCCCTTTTTTCTCTTTAAACTATCTCCGCTAGGTATGAGGATATGGCACTTAAGGATCCACTCTTCCTAGTTTTGTAAAAAATCGGTCACCCTACACTTCCTAATGCACACAGGCCCATGTGCATCTCAGTTAGACACTTAGTGGTTCAGTTTTGCCACCTTCATAAAAAACGTTTTACACATGTGCCACAGTGCACCATCCAACACGGGCACCAGATGTTAACCAATGTTTCTTATATTTATTTACTAATTCTTGGATGTAAACCTGTTTTTGTATTAGTACCTTGATAAAGGCCGGAACAGTCCGAAACATCGGTTGAAGGTGTACGTACGTACTGTGTGGCAAAATAAAAAGAAACGCAATTTTTTTCACTTGCAAACGTGTGGTCCAGATTTATCATTACCGGTGTGCCCATGATATTCTCTATACTATTGCCATCCAGTACATGAGCCTTCCATCTTCAGATACTATCAAAATACATATGGACAACATAGTTTAAAGCAGGAAACAGAAAAACAGTTAAAATTTGTTGACCAGTGTAATTTTTTTCATTTAACAATGCAGACTCAAATTTTAAAGCAATAATAAAGTTAACAAATATTTTTCTACGCATTGGAAAAAAAAAACATTTTATCTGCAACTTCAAGTAACAGGAAACACAATGTTACCAAATTTGGTTTCTGTTCTTTGTAATACCCAGTTTTCCATTGAAAAACAACCCACAAAGGGGCACAAAGCTTTATAAATGACAGATGGTTGCAATCTAACACAATTCCAGCAAGCGATTCTTCCAAGCTGCTGAACTGTCGTGCAGTGGTTAGTATAGTAATTGGCTACCACAAAATCAATAAATATAATATAATTTTCTTAATGTAGCCAGTATGCTAATTACAAGCCATTCCCCCATAAAGTAATCAGTCTATTATTCTAAAGGTAGTTTTGACGAAAATTTAAGGTCTTCCAAAATCAAGGTTGTGCCTACCAACCAAAAAAGGATATTTATAATTCTGATCAATATTAATGACTCATAAAAGGGAAACATAACTCATGGAGAGGTCATGCTCATTCAAGGGAGAGGCATCTTTCATCATAAAATAATTAATGGATGAACAGTCTTATATCTGTATAATATAGGAAGAAATTATACTGACCCAAGTACATGAAAGACTGAAAAACACATGTAAGTATGAGTATATGACTAGGTCACCCCTGGATTTCTAATGCAGTTATACTGTGAACTAACTAACTTGGTTCAGGAACATCACAGCCCATGAGATCAAGTAGGATATAACCTGAAAAATTAGATGGGAAGTGGGCTAGTATTGTTACTAATATTATTTTACACATGTTCCAGATACAAAGTTCATATTAGTATGAAATTTATGATATACATGTACTACCTATTTGGACGTTGGCACCACATACCTCATTCCATGAAGAATGCAAGGGAAACTCTTAACATCACCCCAATAACATCAGATAGACAGAAGTATATGGGCACATTCAATAGATTATGACACTCACATGTCTTCTGACTCGCCCAGGGTATAGGGACTCGGGTATCTGGGCCCTCTGCTGCAGTAGGGATGTCATTGGTGGCCAGCCAAGACCCGTGGCCCTGGGGTCTCACTTAAAAATGGGGTAGTTGGTGTTGAATTGAAGATAAAAGTTTATAGAGATTTTTGTGATGCCACCTGTGGTATCTCGTGACTGCACCAGCGCTGCGTAGGGCCTCCAGGGATGATGGACGAGCAGCTAGGTGGTGGAGCTCCCCACAAGTGGAGCTGGATCCCTGGGTGTTTGAAAATGAAAATTAGGGATGGAGCAGGGATTTGGCCGGGCTGCTGGATAACGGGACAGTCTATGTAGAAGGCAGGAGCGCGGGTAAGGAACTGACACACACCACTGGTTGTCCTTTACCTTTTACTGCTGTTGCAGGTAAACATCCAGAGCACTGCTGGGTGTTCAGGATGCACTTCTGGATCTCCACAGCGAGTGGGTATAAGGCCTCCTTGTCTCTTTCCCCGTGTGTGTAAAGCCCCTGCCCTGTGTAAACCTTGGCTGGCCTCCTCTACTCTCTTCCTCTCCACCTGTGCTGTGTTCGGGTAACCCTCGATAGACTACCGTTACTCCTTCCTTTGCTGTGCCTGGCTCCCTGTGTGTGACTGCGCAGATGCCAGGAGAATGAAGTCTCTATACCGGTATTCTCTACTGGGCCGGGTGCTCTCCAGTAGACTTGGACTCCGGTGTCCGGTGTGTGATTTGGGCGAACCTAACACTGACTCCTCGGTTCCCACTTTGTTCTTTCTGTTCTCCTCGCCTTCCAACCCCACTCCTGGGCCTTGCAGGACTGCTCGGAGTCTGTTCCGTGTAGCTGGCTCGGGCGTAACACAGCACCAAACACCAGTACGTCTTCACAGCTCTTGTAGCGTCTGCACAATCCAACTAACTCCGCCCCCAGCACCAGTATTCATAGGGGATCCTGCCTAAGAGCAGCAGGTTGGGCTCCCCCTACTGTGCCTGGGTGGAAGGTGTTGTCTGTGTTTGTGTACCCGCTGTGGAAACCCATCCATGCTGTAGGTGAGTCTGTGGTTACCTGTGTTAGCAGGGCACCACACTTCCTATTGGCCAGATTGCCATTATTTATAAAATGAGAATGCGCATAGGGTCTTATCCTAAATAGGAATCAAATCCCATACAGTGTGAAAACTGCTCACCTGATTCTGTTGTGAAACCCACAACTAGCTTGATCGCTCAAACACAGCAGCCGCAGCCAGGACCGCACTTCTATAATCGTGGGGGTGAAACTCTATCAGGGACCAAGTGTCTTTCGGTCCGCGCCGCTGCTCCAATAAGTATCAGAAACACTGGAGTGCTTTGAAACAAGATATCTTCAGTTTTATTTTCCGACACGTTTCGGAGCTAACACCCAGCTCCTTCCTCAGGGAATGACATGAGCATACTGTGAACAAACACTTATAAACCCGAAGAGGTGCCAAAAAGACTAAAAAAGCGCCAAATACTAGATAATGTCCATTGGAAACTATGTCACATTATGGGGAGGATACACACTGTGACATCACATTGTTTACAAATAACACATAGTAAAAACTGTCAAAAACTGAGGAAACACAGGAAACAGTGATCAGAGTACACTATCCAAATATGAAATAGGAATATATATAATTACTAGTTGTAGTACCCGGCTACGCCCGGGTTAATAAATAACTGCTGTTAGCTATAACAAAATAGAATTTGAATATGTCATATTAATGACCTGTAGGAAAATAGAAGCTGAGCTGTGATTGATTGCTATAGGCAGCCTAATAAATCTCCAGCCAACAGTAAACCCACCCCCTGGCCGGGCAGTATACGTTACCTCACACATACCCAATAGACAGCTCATGTGACTGACATCTGCCTTAATTCCCTATATGGCACATGTGTTGCACATTGGCTGTTTTTAATCAGATGTTTATGTTTGGAAAATAAAGATAGCACACGTATGAGGCGAGTTGTGTGAGGTGATTTGTGCACATCTGTGTCTGTCTGTGTGGTGTGTGTGTCCCTGGGGTGTGTATGTGTGTGTCCCTGTGGGGGGTATGTGTGGTGTGTGTCTCTGTTGTGTGTGTCTCTTTGTGGTGTGTGTGTCCCTGTGGGGTGAGTGCATGTGTCCCTATAGGGTGTGTATGTGTGTGTGTCCCTGTGCGGGGATCTGTGTGGTGTGTGTGTGTGTATCTGTGTTGTGTGTGTCTCTTTGTGGTGTGTGTCCCTGTGGGGTAAGTGAATGTGTCCCTATAGGGTGTGCATGTGTGTGTGTCCCGTGGGGGGGGGGGGGTGTCTGTGTGGGGTGTGTGTTCCTCTGTGTCTCTGTGTGGTGTGTGTCTCTTTGTGGTGTGTGTCCCTGAGGGGTGAGTGCATGTGTTCCTATAGGGTGTGTATGTGTGTGTGTCCCTGTGGGGGGGTCTGTGTGGTGTGTGTGTGTCTCTTTGTGGTGTGTGTGTCCCTGTGGGGTGAGTGCATGTGTCCCTTTAGGGTGGCTATGTGTGTGTGCCCTGTGGGGGGGTCTGTGTGGTGTGTGTGTCTGTGTCATGTGTGTCTCATTGTGGTGTGTGTGTGTGTCCCTGTGGGGTGAGTGCATGTGTCGCTATAGAGTGTGTGTGTGTGTCCCCTTGGGGGTGTGTGTGTGTCTCTATGTTGTGTGTGTCTCTTTGTGGTGTGTGTGTGTGTTTGTTCGGGTGCGTGGTGAGTATCCAATGTTGGGGCTGCACCTTAGCGAGTATACACTTGCTGTTACTCTTTGTGTGCGTGTGTTGTGTATACATGTCCCCGTGCGTGGTGAATATCTCATGTTGGGGCCCGACCTTAGTGACTATATGCTGGTATGTGCTGTTAGTCTTTGGCCCTATCATTAAGCTCCTCTCATTCACAACTGTCAACTGGTAACTGTCACTTTTTCCCCATTATGTAGATAGGGGCAAAATTGTTTGGTGAATTGGAATGCGCAGGGTTAAAATGTCGCCTCACAACATAGCCTATGACGCTCCCGAGGTCCAGACGTAGGACTGTGCAAAATTTTGTCTCTATAGCTGACAGCTGTCGATTTTCCTCCAACTCTTTTCCATTCACTTTGTCCCCATTATGTAGATAGGGGCAAAATTTTTTGGTGAACTGGAACGCGCAGGGTTAAAATTTCACCTCACAACATAGACTATGACGCTCCCGGGGTCAAGACGTGCGATTGAGCAAAATTTTTTAGCTGTAGCTGGCAGCTGTCGATTTTCCTCCCACACGTTTCCTTTCCCTTTTTCCCCATTATGTAGATAGGGCCAAAATTGTTTGGTGAACTGGAACGCGCGGGGTTAAAATTTCGCCTCACAACATAGCCTATGACGCTCTCAGGGTCCAGACGTGTGACTGTGCAAAATTTTGTCTCTATAGCTGACAGCTGTCGATTTTCCTCCAATATTTCTCCATTCACTTTTTCCCCATTATGTAGATAGGGCCAAAATGGTTTGGTGAACTGGAACGCGCAGGGTTAAAATTTCACCTCACAACATAGCCTATGACGCTCCCGGGGTCGAGACGTGTGACTGTGCAAAATTTTGTGGCTATAGTTGCGACGGTGTAGATGCCAATCCCGGATATATACACATACACACATACACACATACACACATTCAGCTTTATATATTAGATATGAATAGTAAAATCTACTATAAATCTACTTCATCACTACCCATTTTTTTACTATTCATATAATTATATATATTCCTATTTTATATTTGGATAGTGTACTCTGATCACTGTTTCCTGTGTTTCCTCAGTTTTTGACAGTTTTTACTATGTGTTATTTGTAAACAATGTGATGTCACAGAGTGTATCCTCCCTATAATGTGACGTAGTTTCCAATGGACATTATCTAGTATTTGGCGCTTTTTTAGTCTTTCTGGTGCCTCTTTGGGTTTATAAGTGTATATTTATTTTACACTAGATGGTGGCCCGATTCTAACGCATCGGGTATTCTAGAATATGTATGTAGTTGACATACTGTGACTGACAGAACTTGTTCATTCAACATGAGTGAAGTACATATATATATATATTAGTGATGGGCGAATCCTAAATTACTTGAATCGCTTGACTCTAGCGAGTCCGAGCCCGGGACTCGCTACTCGTTGCGAGTCTAGCGAGTCCAATGTTAATGAATGGGGAAGCGAGTAATAGCGAGTAGTGTGAGATTTACAAATCGCAGATGTGTCTCGGAAGCTTCAGCCTGAAGCAATCCTAGTTTTGTCATTTATTTGCATTGGACTCGTTTACTTTGCAACTGTAATCTCTGGGAAACTCGCACAGATAAGAGTCCTGTCTGCTCTGTGTGCAGGCTGCCGCAGTTCCAGGGTCCTAGAGCCCGCCTGCTGCCTGATGTAGCAGTGCTGAGATTGTTCTCAGTCTGCTCATTCCCTGTGCATAGACATCTATATCTATGCACAGGGATGAGCAGAGAGGACATCGCGTCGGACGGAAGAGGATTTTTTTAATTAAAGATGGAGTCCCTAATGGCTTTTTTTTTTATTTCTAATAAAAAATTTTCTCTGTGTTGTGTTTTTTTTTAAAACAATTTAATAGAAATTCATGGCGGTCATGTCTAATATTGGCGTGACCGCCATAAATTTCGGGCTTAGGGCCAGCTGATAATACAAAGCTGGCCCTAACCTCTTTATTACCCAGCGTGCCACCGCCACCAGGGCCGCTGGAAGAGCGGGGTTCAGCGCCAGAGGATGGCGCTTCAATGAACGCGCCATCTTCTGGGGCGGCTGCGGGCTGCAATTTGCAGCGGGGGGTGCCCAGAAAGCTTGGGCATCCCTGCGCTGCGGATTCCAGCCCCAGCTGCTTAGCTGTACCTGGCTAGAAATAGAAATTGCGCGGAGCCCCACGCATTTTTTTTTAATTATTTCATGAAATTCTGAGATTCTGACTCTGAGATTCTGAGATTCTGACTCTGACTCTCTGAGATTCTGACTCTGACTCTGACTCTCTGAGATTCTGACTCTGACTCTCTGAGATTCTGACTCTGATTCTGACTCTCTGAGACTCTGAGATTCTGAGACTCTCAGATTCTGAGATTCTGACTCTGACTCTCTGAGATTCTGACTCTGACTCTCTGAGATTCTGACTCTGACTCTCTGAGATTCTGACTCTGACTCTCTGAGATTCTGACTCTGACTCTCTGAGACTGAGATTCTGACTCTGACTCTCTGAGACTCTGAGACTCTGAGATTCTGAGACTCTGAGATTCTGAGATTCTGACTCTGACTCTCTGAGATTCTGACTCTTGACCCTCTGAGATTCTGACTCTGACTCTCTGAGATTCTGACTCTGACTCTCTGAGATTCTGACTCTGACTCTCTGAGATTCTGACTCTGACTCTCTGAGATTCTGAGACTCTGAGATTCTGAGATTCTGACTCTGACTCTCTGAGATTCTGACTCTGACTCTCTGAGATTCTGACTCTGACTCTCTGAGATTCTGACTCTGACTCTGAGACTCTGAGATTCTGAGACTCTGAGATTCTGACTCTGACTCTGACTCTCTGAGATTCTGACTCTGACTCTGAGACTCTGAGATTCTGACTCTGACTCTGAGACTCTGAGATTCTGACTCTGCCTCTGAGACTCTGAGATTCTGACTCTGACTCTCTGAGATTCTGACTCTGACTCTCTGAGATTCTGACTCTGACTCTGACTCTCTGAGATTCTGACTCTGACTCTGACTCTCCGAGACTCTGAGATGCTGAGATTCTGACTCTGACTCTCTGAGATTCTGACTCTGACTCTCTGAGATTCTGACTTTGACTCTCTGAGATTCTGACTCTGACTCTGACTCTCTGAGATTCTGACTCTGACTCTGACTCTCTGAGATTCTGACTCTGACTCTCTGAGATTCTGACTCTGACTCTCTGAGATTCTGACTCTGACTCTCTGAGACTCTGACTCTGAGACTCTGAGACTCTGACTCTGAGACTCTGACTCTGAGACTCTGACTCTGAGACTCTGAAATTCATGAAATAATTAAAAAAAAAATGCGTGGGGCTCCGCGCAATTTCTATGTCTAGCCAGGTACAGCTAAGCAGCTGGGGGCTGGAATCCGCAGCGCAGGGATGCCCAAGCTTTCTGGGCACCCCCCGCTGCAAATTGCAGCCCGCAGCCGCCCCAGAAGATGGCGCGTTCATTGAAGCGCCATCCTTTGGCGCTGAACCCCACTCTTCCAGCTGCCCTGGTGGCGGTGGCACGCTGGGTAATAAAGGGGTTAATACCAGCTTTGTTATACAAGCTGGTATTAAGCCCGAGATTCTTAATGTCAGGCCACGTTTGACCCAGCCACTAAGAATCTCCAATAAAGGGTTAAAAAAAACAGAGAAAATTTTTTATTTGAAATAAAAAAAAAGCCATTAGGGACTCCATCTTTAATTAAAAAAATCCTCTTCCATCCGACGTAGTCCAAAACGCGATGTCCTCTCTGCTACATCCCCTGTGCATAGATATAGATGTCTATGCACAGGGAATGAGCAGACTGAGAACAATCTCAGCACTGCTACATCATCTCTGTGAGCAGGCAGGCTCTAGGACCCTGGAGCTGCACAGAGAAGACAGCTGGACTCGGCTCGCAAAGAAACAGCAGTTATTTACTAGGTTTCCCTGCTATCACTGGCACAGTAGCCGAGTCTAATGCAAACAATGGCAATCCGAGTTTTGTCAGCGTTTGCCAATGATTTGCATTTGACTCGTGCGAGTAAACGCTGGGAAACTCGCAGAGTACCGAGTCCTGCGAGTCCCTTACTACTCGCCGAGTAACGAGTCCTAGCGAGTAGATTCGCCCATCCCTATTATATATATACTAGATGGGTGCCCGATGCACAATGCATCGGGATTCTAGCAGAGCGAGTCTCTGACTCGCAATGGCCGCTTCGCGGCCAATGCTTCGCGCTGCTAAGGCGACTCGCCATGCCCGCTGCGCGGGCATAGCGAGTCGCCTTAGAGCTGCTCGCAATGGCCGCTGCGCGGCCAATGCTTCGTTCGTATCCACATGACCACGCTGACTCGCAGCGAGTGCGGACTCAAAAGGGGCAAAAAACCCATTCGTGATTATATAATAGATATATATATATATACATATATAGCAGCGCTATGGTATATGGTGGTACATTACAGTACATGTATGGCAGCACTATAGTATATGGCGGTACATTACATTACATGTATAGCAGACTATAGTATATGGCAGCACATTACAGTACATTTATAGTAGCACTATGGTATATGGCGGTACATTACAGTACATGTATAGCAGCACTATGGTATATAGCGGTACATTACAGTACATTTTTAGCAGTGCTATGGTATATGGCAGTACATTACAGTACATGTATAGCAACGCTATGGTATATGGCAGTACATTACAGTACATGCATAGCAGCGCTATGGTATATGGTGGTACATTACAGCACATTTAGAGCAGCACTATAGTATATGGCAGTACATGTATAGCAGCACTATAGTATATGGCAGTACATTACAGTACATGTATAGCAGCGCTATCGTATATGGCGGTACATTTCCGTACATGTATAGCAATGATATAGTATATGGCGGTACATTATAGTACATGTATAGCAGCGCTGTGGTATATGGCGGTACATTACAGTACATGCATAGCAGCACTATAGTATATGGCGATACTCCGCTCCTGTGGCCCAACCGTACCCGTCATAGCTGGCGCAGGTTCTGGTGGCAAAGCTTTCTGAAAAGACCCGGCCACACCCTCTTCCTTTAGGTTTATAGTCCATGGGTGGGCTAAGGTCTCTGGCTCGCCCCCTTGGTTGTTCTTTGGCAATCGGGGCGAGCAAGTGTTTTGGCGCCTCTGTCATGGCCCTCCCACGATGAGGGGCCGAGGCACGCCCCTGGGCCAGCACATTGTCTCTTACATGGCGGGACCCGCCATCTTGGCCCAGTAGAAATTGCGGGAAGAATTCTTTAGGGTGACCGATAAAGTTCTGTAAGGCGTACAGTACCCATTCGATACGGGTCGGTTCGAATCCTGTCCGTAGATGCCAAGTTGACTCACCCAGGCCAGGGGACTCAGGTCTCAGGCACAGTCTGTAGGTCACGGGTGGTGGTGCCTGAGGCTGTGAGCCTGGTGGTCAATGAAAAAGGGGAAAAATAAAAGAAAAAGAAAAACAAAGTTTTTGTTTGTGACGCCACCTGTAGGTTCCGATGATGGCATCGGCGCTGCGGGGACCTCCGGGGTGATGGGCGGCAGCTGGATGGTGTGGCTCCCTACAGGAGGAGCAGTGCCCCGGGCTATTGGAAGTAGTAATGGAGGAATACAGCAGCGCAGTTACTGTGGAGCAAGGCAGGTAAAGAACAGTTCAAGGAAATAAGCACTGACACATTGTTCGCTCTGAACGGGTATTTACTCCAGTATTCTACAGCATACAAAGTAATGCAGTTCTTGTTGCAAAGTAGTGGACCGGGTGGTTCTTGCAAAGAGTAGTGTCCCTCTGAAGCTCCTCTGATGTTCCCTCTCTATCATGTTCTGTCCCTTGCTCTGCTGCCCTGCACGGATCCCGCTTACTACCAACCAGTCGGATGATGAGTCATCCCGTCCACTCCAAAGAAGGACGCTCCACACAACTTGGTATTCCTGGTGGAGACCGTGTGTCAGTCAAGTGGTTGGATCGTGCTTCTATAAAGCTTGCGACCACTCTGGGTTTGTGGTTCAGGGTTGTAGCCGACTGGACCACCTCGGAGCCAGTACTCCGGGTTTGGACTGGGCAAGGATATTTAGTTACCCTTTCTACTCTTGGCCTCTTTCTCTTCTGGGTCACCAAGTTGAGGTGCCCTCCCAGTTAGCTGTCTCTTTGCTTTGCTGTTACTTCTCCGACTCTGCTACATCTGCTGCGCAGCTCTGTGCAGCTTCCTTCTGGCTTCTCAGCTTCTGTTCTCTCCTGATCTGATCTAACTCCTTGCTGCTTCCCCACTGCTTTATAACCTAGCTTCTCCTCCCACCAGGACCGGTTACCCTAGTAACGGGTGTCTAATTGGTCCTCTAACACTAAGTGTTGCATGCGGTGCTGGAGCATCAGGATTATCCTACTCATTACTAAAACAAAGAATACGACACCTTCGATCAGGGGTGTAGTGCCCTTTTGTGACGCACTCTTAGTGGGGCGCCACATGTGCAGTCGTAGACAGTAATGGTCAGGTCGAGTAGGGGGGAAGAGCGACTTGGGGGGGGGGAAGACGATGAACTCGGTTTTATCCATGTTGAGTTTGAGGAAACGAGCGGGAAGAAGGATGAGATGGCAGACAGTCAGTGTGGGATTTTGGATAAGAGGGAGGTGATGTCAGGGCCGGAGAGGTGGAGCTGGGTGTCGTCGGCGTAGAGGTGGTATTGGAGGCCATGGGACTCGATGAGTTGGCCTAGGCCAAGGATGTAGATGGAGAAGAGTAAAGGTCTCTGGACTGAGTCTTGGCGAACTCCAACAGATAGGGGGTAGGGCAAGGAGGAGGTGTGGGAGTGGGTGACACTGAAGGTCCGGTTTGTTAGGTACGAGGAGATCTAGGAGAGGGCTAGGTTAGTGCTGCCAAGGGATTCTAGAATTTGAAGCAGGAGGGAGTGGTCGACTGTGTCGAAGGCAGCATAGAGGTCGAGAAGGAGAAGGATGGCTTTGCTCTTGGCGGTCAGTAGGTCGTTGGTGACTTTGGTTACGGCTATTTCGGTGGAGAGGTGGGCTCAGAAACCAGATTGCAGGCGGTCAAAGAGGGAGCACGAGGAGAGATGGGAGGATAGTTTAGAGTAGACATGTTGCTCAAGCAATTTTGAAGCGAAGGGGGAGGAGAGATATGGAACTATAGTTGGAGATTAGGGGAGATGTCGCCAGCAAGTAGGAGGAGGAGGGAGAGGGTCAGGAGGTGGGGGCACGAGAGCTTGCGTGGCTGGCGAGCATGTTTGGAGATAAAGGCTTGGGTGTGGAGGAAGAGTTCAGAGGAGTGGGTGAGATGGCTAGGTAGGATGGAGGGGGAGAGTGTTATTGTGTTGTCTGGAGGAGGGACAGAGGAGGGTTGTAGGAAGTGGAGTAGGATAGGAGTGAGTGTGAACAGAAGGGGTAACATTGCATGGGGGTATAGGATTCAGTGGGAGTGAGAGGTGGAGCAGGGGGGTGAGGTGCAGATGGGGAGTGGTAGTAGCGGGGCAATAGCAGCTGAGAGGAGGAGGTGCAGCCGGGGTTGAGATGGAGGTGGGGGACAGGAGGACCAGGAGGACAGGTGTAGCAGGAGGGGTGAGATGGAGGCAGGGGTCTGGAGCGACAGGAGACAGGTGCAGCAGGAAAGGTGTGCAAAGTGGGTGAGTGCTAATCAAGTTCAGGCAATCGCAAAGCAAATGGAGGCATACAGAGTCCAGGAGAATGCAAGTGATGCAGGGTGATGCGGTGCAGTCTGAGAACAGATGTAAGTACAATAGTGGGGATAAGATGCAGCCAGGGATAGGATGCAGGCAGGGATGAGATGCAGCCAGGGATGGGATGCAGCCAGGGATGAGATGCAGCCATGGATGAGATGCACCCGTGGATGAGATGCAGCCAGGGGTGAGATGCAGCCAGGGGTGAGATGCAGCCAGGGATGAGATGCAGCCAGGGATGAGATGCAGAGAGGGATGAAATGCAGCCAGAGACGTGATGAAACCACGGGTGAGATGAAGTCCGGAATAAGGTGCAGACGTGGATGAGATGCGGTCCGGGATGAGGTGCAGGCAGGGTTGTAACGTAGCCAGGGATGTAATGCAGCGTGGAGGGAGGAGTTAAAGGAGCGATGTTGGGGAGACTTGAGCTGGGGGCTGCTGGTGGGATGGGGCCAGGGTCAGGCTCGTACAGTCGTGGCATGTGGCGGCGACAGCGGGGCCGCTGAAGGGGGCTCAGTGGAGTGGTGCTGGGGCCGCTCGGCTGGTGGACCAGCTGTGAGATCCAGGAGCGTCTCTGAGTGTCAGTCACGGGACCGCCGCTGTAGGGCGAGATGATGTTGTGGGAGCCGAGGCCCTGGCGGCAGGAGTGGTACTGGGGGCCGCTAAGCTGCCGGACCTGCCGGGTGTCCCAGGAGTGGGCTTGGAGTGATCACCAGGGGACCAATATTGATCGTGGGCCGCGGTGGCAGGAAATGGGCCACGGAGGCAGGCTCAGGGAGTGGTGCTGTGGGCTGCTTGGCAGTTGGAGTCGTAGGAGCGGCTTGTAGGAGGGGAGGCTGTGTGAAGGTGGGGAGCCGTGGTCGCAGGCCCCAAATGTGGTGCACAGGGGCAACCAAAGGGCCTGAGAAGACCTTCACCGTGAGCTGGGCTGGGGCCTCTTACCTGCCGGACCTACCATGGGTCGCAGGAGTGGCGGTGGCTGACAGTCGCAGGGGAGCCAGGGCCTGGGGAGCTGTCGGCAGGGAGGCGCCGGTGTTGGGAGTGTGCGGTCTCTGCTTCCGACCGTGACACTCGTGCCGGGTGCTGCAGGAGGAAGTCTTGGTGGAGTGGCGGTGAGGGTCCTCCAGGTGAAGTGCGGGGCTCAGGGGCACCGGCGAGGTCAGGGCCACAGACCCAGGTGGAGGGGCCGCGGGGGGCCGTTGCAGGCCGCACAGTGGGAGTCAGGACCTGGGGAGCCATCGGCAGGGAAGCGCCAGCGCTGGGAGTGTGCGGTCTCTGCTTCCGACCGTGACACTCGTGCCGGCACTGCAGTAGGAGATCCAGGTGGCAGTGGGGGTCTTCCAGGTGAGTTGCTGGCCCGGTTGCCGCTGGTGGTGTCAGGGCACCGGCGAGGTCAGGGCCTCAGGTCCAGGTGGTGGGGCTGCGGGATGCAGCTACTGGCCTCACAGTGCGAGAAGATGACCCGGGTGGATGGTGGGGTGCTTGGGGGTGACAGTGGTGGGTATGAGTGTATAGTGGGAGGTCAGGCTGGCTTGGATGTGGTGGATTGTGTCCAAGTTACTGGAGCCTCTCTACACTCATCCATCACCCTCGGCGGCCATCTTCTTAAAGGGAGATGAGGGAGACCTTGATCAGATTTCTGTTGTGTGAGGTTGGGGAGAGAGGGCAGAGGAAGGAAGCATAATTCTCACCTCGCCGCATCCAACACAACAAGGACTTGGTCCTCCTGGATGCGCAAGACACATGAGCACTTCTTGCTGCACTACCTGCAACATGACCCTCGGATTGCCAGAATTCGAAGTAATGCCGACTACTGCGTTGCCACACTCTTAGATCCCTGGTACAAGACAAAATTTGGCGAAATAATTCCTGCCATAGAAAGGGATGAATGCATGCAGGAGTATCAGGAGAAGCTGTTACAGAATCTTAAGGTATCTTCACCCGCCGCAATATCGCCTGGCGATCATAAAGGCGATATGTCGCCTCGGAGCAATCACCGTGAAATTGCCCACAGACAGTTGCGGTGTGTGATTGGGAAATTTAGGTGCAATAAATCGCCTCTCGCCCGTCGCCTGATTCCTGAGCAGTGCTCAGTAATCAGCCGCAATCATGAAGGCAATATTTCTGTGTTGTGGCATGTGACAGGGCGATAGTGATGGAAACAGCTTTGCCTATGATTTCCCGTAGGCGTGCCTCAGCATGCTGGAATCCGCGCCCCGTCTGAACTAATTGGTGTGGGCTACTGTGTTCCCATTGGCTGTCAGTTGACAGCGCACCATATTTGAAGAGCTGTCCGTTCAGCACCACACACATCTTCTGCTACACAACCGTCCGCAAACTCAGTGCAATTCCGCACGCCATTGAATAGCACAAGCTATGTTGGTCGCGTGTATTTTAAGTTGTGCTGTGTCGAGTATAGTGCCACACATGACAGCTCAGATGTTGGGCTACACATCACAGATGGGTGCCATGGGCCACGCACTGCAGTCGTCTTATGTGTGTGAATTTGGTGACGCTGATGGGTACATTATACTGCTCCCACTCCGCGGACGGCTACCTTGTTAGCGCCCTCAACTTTATTTGGCGGCGCCAGTGTGCGTGGTGACGTCATCACATTTCAGTTCGTTCCTCCCTGGTGCCAGGTGCCTGCTCCTTCCCTGCACATAGGATAAGAGTCATGGCCGCCGCACAGCGCACTGCCACATGGGGTCTGGCAGAGCTAATGATACTGCTAGACCTGTGTGACCGCCATGACTACTGGTGTCACCAGCGTCACTGGCACCATACTGAGGAGGATCCAGCGGGACCTGCTCCAGAAAGTGGGGGTGGAGAGGACCCGCAAGTAGATTCAAAAAAAGCTTGCGGACCTCAAACACAAGTACCCAGGGAGGATTGAGGATATTCGGGCCCGGATTGCCAGGATGTGTGGTGAGTATGTGGCAATGCCAAACACACACATGGCAAGCATCCCAACTCCAAACACTACACAAACATCATGTGTTATTGTGCCATGGCACATAGTGTGACATAAAGCAGCATGTGGAGCAGTCACCAATGTGCATCTGCATGTTGGTCACATTGCAACATGAAGGTGCAGAATACATTCATATGTGTTTGTAATGCTGACGCCTATAGTGGTCATTGGCCTGTGTGTGGCTGAACATAGGTGTGTAATGGCAGCAAAGTTGTCGTCAACATATTCATGGTAATTTGAAGGGCCACATCACACCTGCCAGCACATATGTGCGCACTTTGACACATAGCATTGCACAACACATTCATCACAATCGGGAAAAGTGACTACAAGCTGACTGCTATGTTTTTGTCCCCATGGTGGCACCACCAGATGCTTACTGTCTGCTGTTGCCTTTTGTGTAAAAATCCATCCTCTGCTGATCCTGGGGTGTTTGACATCCAAAATATGTGCTCACTGGTGTTGTGGTCTTGTTCAAAAACAGAGTGGCCCCTAACCATAGTGTTGTCAAGACCAAAACCTTTCCACCTAGCCTTCACACCCCAATTACATTGATACACACACAGTACGTGTTTGCCGTATGTTGTGTTCCGTTTTTAAAATCCATGTCTTGTCAATTTGTACATTACAGATCAGGATGACTCCCCGTCAGAGGAGGTGTGATGGTCCCCGACACCACCCGGGACCACCATCACCTGCAATGGAGGGAGTAGGAATTCCCGGGTTCCCCCCCGGGGACCCCCCTCACCTCGCATTGAGGGCCCAGGAAGTCCTGTCCCCCAGGACCCCCATCACCGTCCATCGAGGGCCCAAGAAGTCCCGCCCCCACCGAGACCCCCCATCACCTTTCCTGGCGGCTCCAGGATGTCCCGCAATCCCCGGGACCCCCCATCACCGTCGATCGAGGGCCCAGGAAGTCCCGCCACCACTGGGACCCCCATATCACCTTTCCTGGAGGGCCCAGGAACTCCCAACACCCCCGGGACCATACCATCCCGGTACGGGGACGGAGCACTAACCCCAGTTGAGTGGTTACCGAACCCAACCCCCGGCTTCTCCCCCCCAGCATCTCCAGCTCCCGTGGGCCACGCCGTCACCAGCCTGATGTGGTTGGTATTGCTGGTAAGTGTTGACAAGGGCCTCCAGGCTTTCTAATATACATCTTGGTGTGTGTCTCTGACATCAGTATGTGAGTAATGATGTTTTTGTATTTCCCTTCCTTCTTAAGGTGCAAGAGCTCACGCTGCTGGCTGGGATGTAAGTGCATCCCCATCTCCCGAAGATGGAACCAGGCATGAGGCTCTGCTACGTAAGTGAACACCAGACCAATTACGTCACCCACCCACACCTACACATGTCACTAGCTAATGGCGTTTTTTTCCTATACAGGTGTTCCAACAGTAGCCGACATGCTGCAGGCACACAACGACGCCCAGCGCACCTGGCCCATTTGCGGGCAATGATTATGGCCTCCCAGGCAGCCCAGTCGACCATTGCCCCTACTACACAATATCCCCCCCAATAATGTTGGCATTTGCCCTTTTATAGTTCGTTGTCCATGTTGGACCATTTTGTTCACAACTTTGCCATGTTGGCACCCTTTTTTGTTAGGCCACGTTGGCCTCTTTTCTTATAGTATCCCACATTGGGAAAGTGGGTAATATGTTTTGCCTACTCCTAATCTGAAAAAGCATCTTTGCCAAAAAAAAAAACAAAAAAAAAAATAAATGTGTTTTTAAACAAAAATACTGTGTGATCCCTTGTGGCAACACACACAGGGACACGTTTGGGAGTATAAATTTGACAAAAAACACATGGCTAAGGAATGTCCATAGTTATGCAGAGTGACATGCTAACCATGTGACCATACTGTACCATTTCAACCGGGATGCACCCCTATATTACATCAATGTCTACTATCTCACACCCACAGTAACAAATACACACACACAAACATACTGCTGAACGTGACACATATGTAGATGTAGGTATGGCAAATCACAGTCTGGTTTATTTCCCAAAAAAAAACATAACAACACAAGCAACCAACAAGGTGTGTACATAGGTAGCAAAACACAAACTACGCACCTCTTGTGACGGGGCAGGTGTGGCGCCCCGCAACCTGTGCGTCACAGGAAGGTATTGCATTCCTAAAAGCAGATGCAATATCGTCCGTCCTAGCGGTGAACAAGTTAAATCCAAAGCTCCATATACCACATGCACCACTTAGAGGCAGAGGGCCAATCAGGTCCTGGTGGGAGGAGCGTAAGTTGTAGTGTGGGGAAAGGAAGAGAAGAAGTAGGAGAACTGGGAGAGACAGGCTCAAGGACGGACGTCCAGACAAGTCTAACTGGGAGGGCACCAACAAATGGTGACCCAGACAGGAAAGTGGGCAAGCAACAAGCTATGGGTTTAAAAAGACTCCCGAGCCCAAGTCCTATCGGACACCGGTTCCAAAGCCGGCAGTCGTCTACCTCTGCCCTGCAAAACCGGAGTGACGGAGTAGCTTTATTGGAGCGCCTCACTAAGCCACAGCCTTCAGCAGTCTTCCCAGGGGGATACCCGCCACGGAGTTTAGGACCCCTTTACAACTGGTTAAATAACACAGAACGGGCAACCAAATAGAGAAACCCCCCGTATCCCGGCCTGGTACTACAAGACAGCAGCGGCAACAATACAGGACAGCTAGTGACAGAGGAACACTGTGGAGCTATGGACAGAGACCCCTGGGACCACCCGGTCCGTTACCTAAAGAACTGTGTTACCGTGTACCGTGTACCACTCCAGTAAAGACCCGTTACAGAGAATTCTGGTGTCAGTGCCTTTCTTCCAGGACTGTTATCAACCTACCGTATGCAGGTACTGAACTACCCGAGCTGCCGTATTCCATCTAGTGCAGCTCCTGGCCCCGGGGACTTCTGCTCATCCTGTGGGGAGCATTCCATCTAGCTGCCACACATCCCCCGGAGGCCTCAGCAGCGTCGGTGCCATCACCGGACACCCACAGGTGGCATCACGAGACAAACAAGACTTTATTATCCCAAATCACCCACCCCTTTACATTTGACCACCGGGCCCCACAGCCTCAGGCACGGAACCATGACAAGTGAAGCATCGCCTGAGACCTGAGAACCCGGCAACGGTGAGTCACAGGTTCTTGGCTTGTGGCCGAAGATGGTTGGGCAAAGCGCCTGCTGCACCGTGTTGGCCGAGGAGCCTCCTGGACCAGGGTGAAGATGAGGAGGTCATAATACCACAGACGTGGCTTAGGGACCTCCTCAGCTCCTCCAGTGTCCATCCACTTTTTATGTTCCTTGGTGAACACGGTGCACAGGCGCTTGATTTTATTCACAACCATCTGCACCGTCCAGGTCTTACTTTGGTCAAGCCGGTTTACCACCTCGACAAGGTGCCCGTAAGCCACAGCCCTCGCCGCCTTGTTCTTGTACTCAGACAATGACACCCACCACAGGCATTCCTGGTCCTGGTACAAGGCTAGGAGGTCACGCACAAATTCAGGACCCTCAGCCATCTGCCAAAAATATAAATAGTGTGTTACCAAAACACATACATGTACATAACACATCACACCCTACTCTGTGTGGCCAATCCATGTCCAGCACTAGCAATAACAGGTGGTCTGGTAGTTAGCTTGTGTATGCATAAGCATTAATGGCCTTTAGATGTGGACACAGATCGGACATGGTGCACATGACACGGGCCACATGTGGTTTGGTCCTGGCCAGGGCAAGTTACAAAGCTGTCTAATGTACAAATGGCACACATGGTGTCCCACACAAAATGTACACACAGCAATGACCGCAACACATATTTATGTAACAATGTACTGCTGTAGGACACATTGTCCTGACATTTGTGTTAAGGATCATTATGTGTGAAACAGGACACAGAGGGGGTTAACGATGCATAGCCGTCGCAAAACACACATCTACATGACACTACATGAAGCTGTACATAACCAGCCCATACATCTGGCAAAATATGGCTCGGAAGCTGCAAATTACATGCCATACATGATAAGCACAATAGCATATCCTCCGACTTACCGTCTGTCCAAAGAGTTCTGGTAATGAGACGCTACTAGAACAAATACACATTGAAGTAGGAGCATGGGTGGCAGGCCAGTTGGGCCCTTTTTAAACAGAACATGACCATCAGAAAGCAGCACTGGCGCCTAATCAGTAGTCGCACCTGGCAACGCCCAGGCGCCTACGTGAATTAGATGACGCAGATGCGCTGTGATTGGATGGTGACCACATAAAAACCGCTAACGAGCGAGCTACGGCACGCTTGGCGCCGTGTGGTTGAAAATGTGTTCGGGATCATGGCCAATAGATTCCGCGTGTGGTAGTGCTGGCCTGCTGTGTGCTGCATAACTTCCTGCATCATAGGGATCAGTCATCATACACGCCTGCAAGTTATGTGGATTCTGTGGACCCCACAACAGGGGAGCTCCGTTCAGGGGATTGGCGTACTGCGGACCGTGGTGTGGCACCACTCCAGCAGCTGAGCCATGGTCTGAGTCAGCAGGATGCCAGGAGTAACAGAGACACATACTGCTCCTACTTTAATGGCCCTGGGGCAGTGGCCTGGCAGCACCAACACAGGTAGGGTGGCTGGCGTTGTGAGGCAGACACATGAGGTGGATAATGTAGTCACCAGGGTGGCTGCACCAGGAGGCTTTGGGTTGTGTTTTTTTAATTTGGGGCTTTGACAAATTAGTTAGTTAGTTAGTTATTCTTTGATTCTGTACTGTCACATGTTTGTGTATGGCCATTATCTATCATGATTTTGACTTTATTTGTGTGATGTTGCCACTTTTGTTTTTTTATGTTTTGTGTGTGTTTTGCAAAAACCTTTTTTTTTGTGCACAAGAAGTCAAACTAAAAAAAAAAAAAAAAAACAACCCGTGTCTGTCGTTACTTTTGGAAACAGGGCAGTTGCACATAGCTTTATGCTGTGCACAGAGGTATATATAACCTTATGGTGGGTTTACACGCTGCAATATCGTTTCGATATCGCAACTCAATGGCGCGGGAGCGCGCAATTAGTGCACGTTCCTCCCGCATCACATTGAATGTTTACACGCTGCGATATCGGATTACAACGTCCGTGCGATGTCTCCGCCTCCCAACCCAGGATCGCATAGTTAACATGGGAGTGAATGGGTGACGTATGAAATCGCATCGTAATTGGGCGTTTACACAGCACGATCCGGCTTCAATCGCTATGCAATATCGGGGCATTGAATAGCACGCTCATTCAATCCCCGATATCGCATTGACATCGTTCCTGCATCGTATTGGACGTTCACACCATACAACGCAGGAACGATTTCGCCTCCGACGATTGAACCACGTGACTTTTCATTGAAATCGTACTACGATATCGCGACGTGTAAACCCGCCATTAGGGCTATCGGTCTAGAGGGGATAATAAAGGAAAGGGTGCAGACCTAAGTGTAGAGATATTAGACTTGTATGTAATAATATAGGCAAGTGCACTCACCTATGGTATATCTTTGTAAAAAATCACATCGATCACTGAGGATCTGGTAAGGGTCCTTTGATATGCTGCTCCAGTCCAGGGAAACAGATCTCTCAGCCAAGAGTCTGTGAGTAAGCTTCAGAGGTAATTATCTGGGCAGGTGAGCGCTCCCGCATTAGGAACCATAGACTAAGCTTCAGTTTCGTTTCCTTCTCAGGTTTATTCATAAAAATCAAATCAATAGTTCACATAATATTCATAAAACAACGCGCTTCGGCCACAATTGTTAAAATAAAAAGGCCTTCATCAGGTATAGAAATATACAATAGCTTCTGGTTTTTATATGCATATAAAAACCAGAAGCTATTGTATATTTCTATACCTGATGCTTTTTATTTTGACAATTGTGGCCGAAGCGCATTGTTTTATGAATATTGGTGAACTATTGATTTGATTTTTATGAATAAACCTCAGAAGGAAAAGAAACTGAAGCCTATTCTATGGTTCCTAATGCGGGAGCGCTCACCTGCCTGGATAATTACCTCTGAAGTGCACAGAGGTATGAGATACGTGAAATGGTATTGATGGGTCTGTGCAGCATTGTCTGCTAATGTCCAGTACACAGGTTCACCCTTTGGGCCACACTGTATGCTGTAACTGTTTGTACATGTCCATTATGTTGTGTTTGGCAACATTGGAACGGGTACATGTTGAGCCTACTGGGACGAGGGTACTCGGTACTGGACCGGGTCTGCTACTGGGGAAGTCACGGGTGGTCCTGGTCCGGACCGTGTCCCGGGCCCTGGCAATAATAAGGGTGTATTTACAGGGGAAATGTCAGTCGTGACGCCACCCACAGTGTGCGGCCAGTAATGGGGCCGCCGCTGCTGCAGAACCTCTGGGGATGATGGAATGGCAGAGAGGATGGAATAGTTCTCCGTGGGCAGAACTGTGTTCCCCGGGGCAGTGATGGTTAAAGTCTATTGTGTAGTGTGCAGGCCTGGTGCTGAGTGTAGTACACTTACTGTCCAGATGCTGCAGGAATCCTCCTTCAGCGATGGAGCCTGTAAGCTGTGGCTCTCCAGGTGGAGATCTGCTGCGAACCTGTATGGAAGGAGTCGTGTTCAGGCAGAGACATACAAGGGAGTCGTGTTCAGGGTTCACCGTGTTTACTTCTCCAAGTTCTTAAGCACAGTTCACAGTTCAGTTACAGTTCTTAGTTTGGTTTTCAGTTACACGGGCAAACTCTCCCCTCCGGGTTCCCTTTACTCCCTGCAGCCAGGTCTTTCCTACTGTGACCCCTCACTCTGTCTCTGCGTCCTTCCCAGGCTGTTGACTCTCTCTCTCTCTGTGTTCACTTTGGTTGCGTGACTCCGGACAGTATGGCGGTAGCTCGGACTCCTGTAAGCCCTCCAGGTTGCCACTGAGCTGCCTGTCCTTGGGGGTAGGGACCCTAACGTGTAATTGTGGTCCCCCATCGGTTGTATGGGGATGCCGGGTAAATCTGCGGTCCCCTCTAGAGCCGACACTCTACTTCAGCCTAGCCTCCAGCAGTCCTCCCGTGTGAGGCTCTACCAGGCTCTCTCTACTGTGTCTTCGGGTATCATAGGAGGGCTACTCCGCCTGCAGCCTGATCGTCTCAGCTGTAGTTCTAGGGCCCGGTATCACCATCCCTCTCTTCCCTCACACTCCTGGGGTGCTGGCTTCGGACGTGCTTTCTCTCTGCGGCTCGCACTGGCTCTGTTCAGATTCTGCATTGCTACACCCCACTCTGCCAGGACGTGTGACTCCGTCTTTGCTGCTCAGCCTACCTCGGCCTACTGACTCCTTTCTCCTCCCCCTTCACTATTTCTACTTTCTGTCACCTGACTACATGTTTGCCCACCCACTGTCTCTAAACCCACCACCCCTCGCCTGCCTAGAGTTCCCAGGCTCCGGGTTGGGTGCTGCCCTCTACTGTACGTGGGTGTGTGGGCTGTGATGGTGTTGGTACTCAACTGTCGTCCTACCTGCCTGGCTGCAGTTCCCTTTGTGGCCTCCTGGACGCAGGGGAGCCACATACACACACATGGCGAATGCAATGGTGTTTGTTCGGGATGTAGGTAGACTTCAGCACACACACACAAAACATGTGTGCACACACATACTTCATTTCAGCCATGGCAACTCTGCCATGGTGTGGACCAATACAGGCACATATGTGCATAGTGTGGTTTGTATGTTACCGCTATCACCTACAGATGCACACATAGCCATTCTGTAGTGTAATCCACTGTACTGCACAAGACCGCTCCTCTGTGTCGCTTTGGCAGCTCAAAAGTGTGTTGCATGAGCCATAATTGACGCACGAGCATGTATTTGTGACAAACCCCGATGGGCAATGGCGTCATGTATTAGCCAGCCTTCCAGAGCAGGCTGACCAATGGTAACGCTGTTGCGTTGTCCCACGAGCGTGTATGGGGCGCGGTGTCAACCACTGTGGCACGCCTATGTGTTCGCCACGCTGAACATGTACACCCACATTGCCTTTGAGATTGCGGCGTGTAAAGCGGTGATGGAATTAGGCAAGATTTGTTCCGCTGTAGGTGAGGCAATTTCTGGAGCGACACATCGCCTTAGCTTCAGGGCGACATTGCAGCGTGTGATACCGCCATTGACGATCTGAGGCGACCATGAAAATCATGGGTGTGCACGTTAGATTGCCGCATATCGCCAGGCAATATTGCGGCGTGTTAAGGTACCTTCAGATCTGCTTTTCCACAAAACACCAGTGGTGCACAGAGTGAATCTCACAGGAGTATCTCCAAGTTAACATCGATGCCATGACTGGGGAACTGGAGCCTTGCTCATTTTGAGCTTCCAATCTGTAAAAATGGCCTGAGCTCACCACTCACGCTTTTGAGATCTTGTCGTGCCACGCAGCCAGCGTTCTCTCTGAATGTGTCTTCAGGGCTGATGGTGGTGTGCTGACAGATAAGCGCACACGTCTGTCCAGTGTTAATATGGAACAGACTAATGTTCATCAAGATGAACAAATCATGGATCCACAAGGACTTTTCTACCCCTGTGTCATCCTGGGGAGACTGAAGGTACCGTTACACAGGGAAACATCACCGGCAACTCACAGGAGCGTGCACGTTTTGGGAACTTTGCCAAGATTGCTGTAGAGATGTTACACGCAGAGACATCTCTGGCAACTCAGCTGCGATGTTGAAAGCAACTTTCGCTGGCAGGGTTAAACTCAACCCAGCAGCGATCCTTAAAGGCCCCGTTACACGGGGCAATATCACCCTCCAGCCACATCACTGGCAACTCAGGGGCGTGGCCAAGTTGCGGCGACATCGCCGGAGAGTTGCCCTGTATAAGAATGACAATGTCCTGAAACCTGGCAATGTTGCTGAGGCGATCTGCCTGCATCACCTGGTCTGACACGGCAACAGCGATGTTGCCGGCAACTTCCTCCATAGAAGCCAATGTTAAGGATCGCTGCCAGAGTTGAGTTTAACCCTGGCAGCGATAGTTGCTAGCAACATCGCTGATGAGTTGCCAGCGATGTCTCCTCATCTGACAGCTCATCAGCGATGTTGGAGAGCGGCCAAAAAAGTGTGTGCTCCCGGTAGTGGCCGGCGATGTTGCCGGTGATGAGAAACTGTGTGGCGGTACCTTAACATTGCAGTGAATAGGGGAAGATGCTTTCAACATTGCTGTTGCCGTGTCACACAGAGCAATGGTAGCAGATTGCCTGAGCAACATCGCCAGGTTTTTGAACATGTTGGGAAACCAGGCAACTCAGCTCAAGCAACTTATTGCCGTTGAATTTACCCTGTTACACGGAGCAACTCACTAGCGATGTTGCTTCAACTTGGCCACGCCCCTGAGTTGCCAGCGAACTTGCCGGAGATGTTTCCCTGTGTAACGGTACCTTAAAGGCTTGTAGATTTTTGAATGTGCTTCATGAAAGTAACCATTTTAAGTTTGCCACTGTGGGGCAATTGATGTCACTTAAGAGGTGCCTGTACTCAAATTTTTGGAAAAAATGGAAACTGTTGTTGGAGTCCCCTTGCTGTGTTTTACTGTGCATGATTTTAGAAGGGCATGACATGCCTATATGTGTGTCTCCTCCTCCTTTTACTCGTCCAGCTCTTTTCTTTTCGCATTTTTATATGTACTTGTCACTGTTCCATGTGATTGTTGTGCCTTCTGAGTAGTTTGTCTCCTTTTGGACACATTAGAAGTGTTTTTTATGTGTTGACTATGTGTTTGTATGTGTTTGTGCTTGCCTGCCATTGTTTTCAATGGTGTTCGACGTTGTTCGACGGTGTTTGAGGAACATTCGACGAACAACCCCCAATTCGATGAATCTAATCGAATTCGAACACTAAGGTGGTGGCTCATCTCTAAACATGACACTAGCTATATAGTATAAACTGTGATGTCCTGTTCAGATGTGATCAGTCAGTGCAGGATTCTGTATAGTGATGACTTTGATCTCTGCTGGGGCTCAGAGTAAGTTATTGCAGGAGTATGAGCTTTTCTGTAGGTCAGGTGACGCTGGAGCCGATGACCCAGCACTTACAGCTCGAACTGATCTTCAGCAGACACCTGGAATAACTCACTGTGAGCACCAGCAGAGCAGCCCCTGACCTGACAATATGGACTCCTGTGGCGAGATATCAGGAAGTGAACAGCATCCTACTACCTCCTCACTGCAGTCTGCAGATCTCCTTCTAAAACACCATGATTGATGCCATCACTCCTACCGCCATCCACTGATCTCCATTTGTCCCACAAGCTGCTCTCTGGCCAGCTATAGCAGCACGTGCACAGAGTGACGTCACATGCCGACACCATTCACACAGCTTGCAGTGTGCATGTGTGAATCACAGAAATTAAGCCAGGCAGGAATTTAACTAGTTCCATTCAAAAGTAAAGTGTGTTCCCCTGGCAGCCCTGAGCAAGCTAATTGGGGAGCTGCCCAGGGGCATTGGCCTCCATGCCCCCTGGCCCAGCCTGCCGCATTTGGGATGCTCTGGATTGGCGTATTCAACAGCATGTTCAAGTTTCTGCCAATATCCAGCAACTTTGCAATTGCATAGCCTTTAAAAAAAAAGTGAACTAACATTCCACAAGCCACAATTAACAGTCTGATCAACTCTATGGGAAGGAGATTGTCACATGTTAAATGTTCGCAGTCCATGAGTGGTGCTACTGCTGTGATTAAAGCAAGTTTTTTTTCGTAAGTCTGCATATGCAGCTTTGCAGGTGGAGGGGTGAGTCATAGCTTTCGGGTGGAGGTGGAGGGATATGTCTTAGTATTCAGATGTCCACTTCCACCGCCTTGAAATAGCTCCACTTCCCTCCACTAGGGGTCACATATAGTGCTCATTTCTACTTCGACCCCATGCTGTGAAGTCATGCTGTGCTGAGCTGTGTTTTTTTCTGCCATTCACTTACATTGAAGCTATTGGGTTTTCCCAGTCTGTGGGTAGAGGTAGGGGATCTTAATCTAGGGATAATCAGGAGCAAAAAGGTTAGGTAGGTGGCCTGAATTTCCTCCCCTCCATAGGCACCTCCGGGAACCCAAGTTCAGGGCCAGACTAGCTCCCCTGTACACCCTTGCCCACCTTATCATCTTACCTTCTTTTTCCCTATCCATTATACCATCTTGTGACATTATCTGCGATCCACAATTTTGTCTGAAGCCATTATGGCTTTAACACGAGCTTTTTCATGCCTGGTGCAGGACTTCTTTGATGAGATTGCTATCCTGCATATCCAGGTGGTGCAGCAGCTATAAGAAGTTCTGGCCGCGGCTCACACTCTGGCTGTACCAGAATCCAATATATCTCTCCCTGACTGATTTCCGGAAGGGAGAGATAAGTATATTGTTTTCAGGGAGGCCTGTAAATTATACTTCAGGCTCTGCCCTCATTTTTCAGGGAGCAAGTGACTCGCCACAGGCCATTGGGTACTCGGAAGCAGGCTGGTTCAGTCTCTCAGGGCACGCACGGAGGCTGAGACCCGGATCAGTGGCCCTGCGGAGTCGCTAAAAATGCGGGGGAAATTATTTAGGTATAAAGGACTGTGACGCCACTCGCAGTATTCGGCTATTTGGACTGACGCTGCCAGACAGGACCACTGGGGATGATGGATGGGCAGGTGGTATCGCTCCCTACGGGTGGAGCGAATCCCCAGGGCAACAGGAAAGGTCTATGGTGTTGGATGGCCGTTGGGGTGCAGGACAGGGGGTGCAAAGTAACAGACAGACTCAAGGTTGTTGTCTCCTCAAGTCCTTTACTGATGGTACTGGTGCAAGCCGGGACACTGACAAGTGATGTTACTTGGAGTCCGTGCAACCTGGAAGCAACTCGGGGTTCTCCTCACCCTGCAAGTTCTGAGGCCTCCCTGCTGCTCTCATTCAGTCCTCATGCTGCCTAAAGCTGAGCTGCGGCTCTCTCTCTCTTCCTGCGTTGTGTTGGTATGGCAGGCAGCTTGAGCCCTTTTCCAGCTCCACTTCTCTGGTGGCTGCTCCTGGACTCTCTATGCTGCTTTGCCTGCAGACACTGTGGTGTGGCTGGGAGACTTGGAATCTCCCACCCTCCGGTATTGGCTGCTGGGACGTTAGGCCCTGTACAGCCTCGGACTCCAGTGTCCGGTTCTGGCACTCTGCGCTCCACTCCCCAGGTTCTCGTCGACTTCCTCAGAACCTCGCTTATGGGTCCCTCAAGCTAGGTGTCAGCTACCCTGGGACAAGTTTAGCACTGCTCAAGTCCACAGGATGTCTTCCTCAGCACTGCTCCATATTGAACTAACTCCACCCCAGACCAGAATTTATAGGGAAGCTGCCTGAACCCAGGTTTAGAGCTCCCTCTTCAGGCCTGGAGGCAGAAATGGTGTTGTGTGCTTGGCTCACCTGGTGTCGATACACGTTGTTGCTTCCAGGTATGACACTACCGCCCGAGGGCGACAATGACAATGTGGCGTCCGGACTCTGGGGTGCCACACAAGAAACAACGCGTGGGGATTATACTCTCCCTTCTCAAGGGTGATCCCCAGGCCTTCTCTTTACTAACCAACTCTCCATCTCTGCGGTTGGTGGATGAGTTTCCTGCGGCTCTGGCCTTAGTCTTTGGTGACCCTGATGGTGTCTTCTTGGCTGAGTAACAGCTATGTAAGCTCAAGCAGGGAGCACGACTGGCCGAGGAGTATTGCTTTGAGTTCAGATGATGGGCCACTGACACTCAACGGAATGACCCTGCTCTCAGGAGTAAGTTCTGTCTGGGGTTGGGAATAACGGACAAAAATATGTATAAATGCATCCCATAATTAGAATGTTAACTGCATACAAACTTGTGTTTTGATATTTCTTATGGGATGCAGTTAAACATATTTTTGTCCGTTATTCCTAGCAAGTTTAAATGTAGCATCCAATTACAGCTGAGATCCCCTTGGTTCCCAACCAAGAAATTATCTGTCTGGGGTTGTCAGATCAGCTACAAGATTCCATGACTCAGTACACTGCTCCAGAGTCGCTAGAGGTTGCTATGACACTTGCTATTAGGTTGGACAGACCCCTAAGAAAGAGACCTGAACCAAGTCTGCCCCTGGTGGCCATCCTGCTATGAATGTTACACATGTGGGCCTGATGTACTTAAGAAGTTGGGGAGTATGATTTCTCATATTAGCCCATCTGCAGTAAATCAGGTTGAGAGGGCTTGTTTCTTTTGTGGTCAAGCTGATCACTTTATTAGGGTCTGTCCATACTGCGCTAAACCCATTTCGCAGCCGCTGATGTCCCTTGAGGATAAATGCCTGAGTACTACTGTCTCTGCCGTGTTGGTCATGCCTGCTTCTATGTCTCCAGTGGAGGTAGTTAATCACCTACTGGAGAATGGGGGTAAAAACCAGCCTACACCTCAGATTGATGCTGGGGTCAGGTGTTTTCCTGAGAAGAGTGTTAGGAGGAGGGTGGTGACTCCCACTTTGTGAGGAAGTTTCCTGAGATGAGACAGGGGAATGGCTCTACTGTTTGCCCCACAGTGAAAGGATCTTCTTTTTGTGACCGCATGAATGATAATAAACGTCCAGGTCCAGACCTGAGAGTGTATGATTATGTGTGGGTGTTGTCAAAACACATAAGGTGAAAGTGTGTGGCTGGAGCTCCTACTACTGGTGTGTTTAGGATATCGATTATTTGCAACCCTGTGTTGTTACAGCTTAAACTTCCTCCAGTGCTAAGTACCTGTAATATCTTCCACAGGTCATCTCTCAGGAAAGTTAGATCATTACCGGAAATGCCCTGTGTAGAGTCCAGAGACCTCTCATGAAGGGGGTGTTCTATATCGGGTTGACTGCTTGAAAGTCCATGAGTGGTGCTGCTGCTATAAATAAACTGAGGTTTTTTTTTAAGTCTGCTGTTTGCAGCTCTGCAGGTGGAGAAGTGAGTTATAGCTTTTGGATGGAGGTGGAGGGTTGTGTCTTAGTATTCAGATCTCCACTTCCCCAGCCTTGAAATAGCTCCAGTTCCCTCCACGAGGAGTCACAGAGCTAATTTCTACTTGAAACCAGTGCTGTGAAGTCGTGCTGTGGTTTTGCTGTCATTGAATTCCATTGAAGCGGTTGGGTTTTCTGGGTCCATGGGTGGAGGTAGTAGCTTTTAGCCTAGGGTTGATCAGGAATGAAGGGCCAGGGTGGTGACCTGAACCTCCTCACCTTTACAGGTACCGTCAGGAACAGGGCTAGTTAGAGCCCCAAGTCTGGGGCCAGCTCTGCTGTATGCCCTTGCCCATCTTGCCTCCTGATTCCCTATCTGTTATACCACCCTGTGACAGAGATGTGTTGCACTATATGAGGCAAATAGTGGTCACACCAGATACTGACTGTTTTTTTTGACACCCCTTGACTCTTCTCTGGCCCCTCCTAATACTGTAAAAATGTACATTTTAGAGCGGTCTTTTATTTTGGCAGTCCTAAGGTACACCTACTTTGTAATCAGCATCTTGAGATGCCACACCTGTCGTGAGGTGGATGGATTATTTCAAAGGAGAAGTGCTCACTAACAGATTTAGACAACTTTCTGAACAATATTTGATAGAAAAAGGATTGTGTGTACATAGAAAAAGTTCAAATTCTTAGAGTTCAGCTTTCATGATGGAGTGAGGGAATGCCACTACAAAGTACAATAGGAGAAGTATACCAGGGAAGATGTAAAGGAGAACGTTCACCACCTAACTCACCTGTGGCCAATCCCTTAACTCCCTAAATTCCCTAGACAGGTCCTATGCCCCATGCACGATCACGTGCTTAGGCCCTGGCTGACCCTAGACCAGTAGGCATGCCAGCAAGACACTAGTCTTACTCCTTATATATGGAAAACAAGAGGAAGTGAAGACAAACAAGTGCAACAGATTGAACAACAGATCTACAATTATGCTCCAGAGAGGGAGACAACTGCATCCGCTGGATACATAAGCACAGCTTTCCCCAGAGAAAACCACTTCACAGGTGTGCAAAGTAAAAACTATAGCGAGCATAGGAGAGGAACCAGCGTGTTTATATAGCAGAAGAGAGTGGCTGCAGCTGAGATTACAACTACATGTCTATCACAGCAGGATAGAACAGGAACTTTAACCCATTCAGCACCGAATGGAATTGAGTAAGCTCCTGAAAATCATAATCAGTGTGTATGTATATATATATATATATATATATTTATATATATATATGTAATGAGGTGTACAATTCAGATTGTATTATTGAAATGGACACTGAAATGAACTGTGCACAGTCCGCACTTGTCCACCAGGGGGCATCAGTGGACTCTACAATCACAGAGGGTGGAAATCCCCCACCATCTCTGTTGTTTACCCAGGAAGTGAAAGCAGAGAATCAGTGCAGCATAAATCCAGAGTTGAACCAGAGAAGATCTGCCTGTGGATGTCTGTTGAAAGTGGACTACTTTGCAACACCTTGCCGGAAAAATCACCCCGCAGAAGCCCCTGTGACTGATCCTGGGCCACTGGACTTTGGTGCTGTGACTCTGGCCGCTCTGCAAAACCTTGCCCGCCGAGCACCCAGGGTGCATGTGCAGGGGCCGTGACCGACAGAAGGGAGCCAGTTGTACTGCCGTGATCTCCCTCCTGCTGCTGCTCGGTGTGCCCCCGAGACTGAGAGAGACTTCTGTGCTGCTGTGGGCTCCCTTCTGCTACTCTGTGTGCCCTGAGACTGGGAGAGACATTAAAAGAAAAGTTCTGTTACCTGCGGAAGGAGACCAACGACGAAGACTGAGGAGATCCCCAGGCCTGCTACGTGGGAGCGACATCTTCTTCTGTGATAAGACTGGTACATGATTTTAGGGAAAGTTAGGGAAAGATACCTTCATGGTTGTGTTTTTTTTTCTTGCTGCGTACCCGGCAGAAGTGAAGATTCAGAGACTCTAATATATACAAGTGCGCATATGTTTGGTTGACTGTGATATAAACATGTTTGCCAGTAAAGAAAAGTTATTATCGGTTAAACCTGAGTATGGGGATTCTGTTGAGAAAGATCATACACACACACCCGCGGCCTTACCACCGGTCGCTACATATATATATTTGAAAAAATGGAGGCAGCACTTCCTTTAGTTCCAGTTATGTGGGTTTTATTCTCAGGGACCGCGACGTTTCGACCCTAAGGTCTTTTTCAAACAGTGTCACAATACAACTGGGATACACATACTTATGGCACCCATGCAAGGGGCTTATTAATTATACAATCACATTTATAATGGTTAATATACATATACCATCATCATATAAATACATACAAAAATTACTCAGTGTTAATAAAGTGCATATGCTCCTATATAAATAGGTTTAAAACAGTGCCAACTCATTGTATTATACATAAGAGGACAAAATGTCCTTAATTATCAATTTGTGCACATGCGTCCTTAATCGTAAAATAGTAAAGTATCACAGACTTACTGCACCAGACTCCCACACTGCCACAGGAAACCACCGTACTCCTGGCGTTTAGTTTCCCTCATTGCGCATGTCCCATCTGCGCCTCCCCTGTTGTGTTAACCAGTGACATATTCGGAACATCCGTGCATGCACTGACGCAAACCGGGACTCTACTTGTGTAGTTCCGTCCCTACACTTCCTGTTAACTTCGGACATGCGAGGGAGGCCTATAGAGATCTTAATCCCATTGGAATCCTTCTGACCCTATAATATTGGCCTAACATCATAAGATGCAATTCTATGGAGACCATGCGTTTGCACCCATTTTCATACTTCCTCTTCAAGTTGTTAAATGAAAGGACGCTCAAAAAATCGACTTCCCCTTCCAATCCTTTTAGGATGCGCTCCTCATCCTCAACCGTATACACTAAAGTGCCTGGTTCCATATTAAATGGTGATACACAGCTGAGCTCCAATGAAGGAAGATATAAATAAAAAAAGCAGAAGCAGAGTATATAGCTGGTTATTTTCAGAGTGAAAAGCATCCCAGAGGCTCCTTCTAGCCCCTATAATGCATACAGTTCAAAAGAGGGTCACAGCATTTCTTTCTCAAAGCAAGGGTTGTTTATTCCAGCTCAGGCATACATGGCGACGTTTCGAGCCGTGTCAGCTCTTTATCCAGCAACCACATAACAATTAAACCAATCTTTTATACACCTTTAGCCTCTTGCATCATTGCCTTACACATAATCTGCATAAATATATATCACTAATGATGCCCACTACCTAATTAACTCATGTGCAAATATACATAGAACAAGTGTTTCATAATCCTCATTTCTCAGGGGTCTAACTGTTATTACTGGTACACATCATTCCATTTACAGATCTGATCACATTTCTGATTGTATTATACAGTATAGAGCAGTATGGGAGCAGCTTACCGGGTTCCTGTACTCCAGCATGTGTTTACAGTGTCCCGGAAGTCTCTACAGCGTGGGGAATGCCCCCACCCTCGTCGGCCTGGAAACCGCGCCGACGTGCGTGATGACGTCACCGTGTCCGCGCATGCGCACTGATCAAAACTTGTCATTCTCCATCTTTGTTGGGGCGATCCATAGCAATTGAATGGCTAAGTTCCACCCTATGTGTTTTTACACTGTATAAAGTGCCTAGTGCTTCAAAAGTGCTCTATTTATGTGATATACCTTATCTTAAAGTGCTTATATCTTACTTATTAGGCATTTGATCTCTTATATGGACAATAGTCCCAAAGTTTGTGCAAAACCACTAGATTTATATGACCTTCTTCTATGGAGTGCAAGCTCAGGTGCCTTTTAACCCTTCCCTATCACCTCTAAACCTAAATCTCAATTATTTTTTCAGCTAGATCAAACTTCTCCGTCTCCTAGCATAAACTTTTTGTTAGTTTGGGGTAACTCTGGGGTTATCCTGATGTCATGTACTTCCTTCTGTGGTCATTGTGTGACTAAGGGTACCTTTACACGCGGCTACATTTCTAGGGTGGCTACAGGTAACTTACTGGTTGCAGTGAAATCATGGAGACAAGGTTCTATCTTGTTGCTGTGTACAAATGGAATAATCTCTCCATGATTTCACTGCAACCAGTAAGTTACCTGTAGCCACCCTAGAAATGTAGCCGCGTGTAAAGGTACCCTAAGTGCTTACCTATATTGTGTGATATATCTCATGTTCCCATTAAAACCGTATCTTATTACAAAAAATCTCTTATAAAAAACTTTTTCTTTGAATAAAAAACTGACTAGTTAGTGCGCTATGTTGTGCGTGGTTACCATACAGTGCTCCCTATATCGCCGCTCCCATTCCTTCAATACTGTGTGGAATCTATCATCATTAATTAGACCTCCTTCTGATTTCTGTATCTTCCCATGATTCTATAAAACAATTCAAAAGAATGGTGTTAATAGCTCTGTGTTTCTCAGTACCTATATTAAAATACAAACGTGGTTAAAATGTATACAATCTACTATGAGAGAGATTCCAATCCTACTGATTAGAGGGCGACTACAAGCTTATCATATTATAATATATAAAGCTGAATGTGTGTGTGTATGTGTGTATGTATGTATGTGTGTATGTTTATATGTCCGGGATTGGCATCTACACCGTCGCAACTACAGCCACAAAAGTTTGCACAGTCGCACGTCTGGACCCCAAGAGCATCATAGGCTATGTTGTGAGGCGAAATTTTAACCCCGCGCGTTCCAGTTCACCAAACAATTTTGCCCCTATCTACATAATGGGGAAAAAGTGAATGGAAAAGTGTTGGAGGAAAGTCGACAGCTGTCACCTATAGCCACAAAATTTTGCACAATCACACGTCTGGACCCCGGGAGCGTCATAGGCTATGTTGTGAGGCAAAATTTTAACCCCGCGCATTCCAGTTCACCAAACAATTTTGCCCCTATCTACATAATGGGGAAAAAGGGAAAGGAAAAGTGTTGGAGGAAAATCGACAGCTGTCAGCTAAAGCCACAAAATTTTGCACAGTCACACATCTGGACCCCGAGAGCATCAAACAGTATATACCATACAGTTGCTACGGTGGGGCCCCGACATAGGATACTCACCACACACGTGGATATGAACACACACACAAAATGCGCCTCACACTACCACGTGCTTAAACACATATACCACCCTCAGCACACATTTCACCACACATACACCAACCTCACCACATAATCGCCCTAAAACACACACAAGTCTGGTATTATCCTTCAACAATAAAAATCTGATTAATAAGCAGCAAAACTACAAGAGAAACAAATGTACCATATAGGAAATACGGCAGCTGTCAGTCACATGAGCTGTCTATTATGTGTATGTGTGAGCTAATATATACTGTCAGGGGGGAGGGTTTCGTGTTGCCTGGGGATTTATCAGGCTGCCAATAGCAACCAATCACAGCTCAGCTTCTATTTTGCTACTGTTAATCTGAGCTCTGATTGGTTAATATAGACAACAAAGGACATTCTCAGTAAAGCTTCTGTGAGGTAATAGGATGTCTGTGAGGTAATAGGATGTCAGTTAGGGTGTGTTGGTGGAAAGGCTGATGTCAGTCACATTACCTCTATGTGAGAGGATATAGAAACTGTGGAATATCTGTGGTGTTGAAATATATGTTGTGAAATGCTTCTATTAGTTTAGTTTTTGCCTTTTAATAATTACATTTCTATCGATTTGTTTTGTGGTTTTTGTGTGCTGAATAAATTTTTGTTAACACATTCTATTTTGTTAACAGCAGTTATTAACCCGAGCGAAGCCGGGTAGTACAGCTAGTAGTCTATATTTAAGCCGCCAGGCTTCAAAGTGCCCAATTTTTTTATCCACTTCAGTTCCTGTATTTTCAAATGTTTCTCACGGTCCCCTCCTCTCCTCATCATTGGTGTTCTATCTATCGCTCTGACCCTTAAATCCCATTCATCATGCCCTGCCTCCGTAAAGTGCTTTGACACAGGCAGATTCATAATCTTTTTTCTGATGCTGTACCTGTGTTGACTCATCCTAATCCTCAACTCTAATGTAGTTTCCCCTACGTAATATTCCTTACACGGGCACTCCAATAAATAAACTACATGGTCAGAAGCACACGTGAAAAACTGTTGGATTTTATAGGTCTTTCACTTGACTTCATACGTATTTCCCTTCTTCATTAGTGGGCAATTTACACAGCCTATACATGGATAATTTCCTGTCCTTATACTACCTGTCAATGTGGTTTGTCGTTTAAAAGTACCAATATCTGATTGGACCAAGCAATCCTTCAGGCTCCTACCCCTTCTAAAAGAAAAAAGTGGTTCCATAAATTCCCTCACTTCCGGTAACCCGTTACTTAGGATCTGCCAATTTCTCTTTATCACCTGAACTATTTCCCTGGACTCTTCCCCAAATGTTGTCACTACTGGTATCCTCCATCCTTTTTTTTGAGTGGTTCTCTCGCTCTCTCGTTTCTCTTTACTCATTTTCAAGACTCTATCAGGGTAACCTCTATCTCTAAATTTTCCCAATAGTTTATCAACCGCTTCCTCTCTCTTCTCCTCATCACTAACAATCCGTCTGACTCGTTCAACCTGTCCATACGAAATGGCCTTCTTCATCTCCATGAGATGGCTACTGTTAAAATGTAGCAATTTGTTCCTGTCCGTAGGTTTTACATGCAATGTGGTACTCAACCACCCTCCTTCTAGCTCAACATTCACATCAAGGAATTGTACGTTAGTCTTTGAATACACCATAGTGAATTTGATAATAGTATCCACCGTGTTCAGGTACCTATGGAATTCCTCGAGCTCGTTAACATCACCTTTCCACAAACGAAAAACATCATCGATGTATCTCCACCACTCCTGGACATTCCGGAAGTGGTGGGACACATAGACATGCTCCTCTTTGAGCACCGCCATGGTGACCCCCGCATAAGCACATTCCATGTGACCCTCCATGGCGGTGCCTTTCAGAGAAAAACCGAGACCAGGACTCAGGAGCAACAAGAAGCGAGATCAGAACTGGTGGCAAATATTTCCAGAAAGACTTTGAGTACAGCACAGAATGAGATTCTAAACAAGGGACTGAGCTATAACATCACTACACATGTAGACTGGTTCCAGTTAGACGTAGATATGGCTAGATTGTTCCGTTTGGTTAAATTAAAACATTGGTTCAACAGGAAAGAGATGAGACCTAAACAAAGGGAGAGTGAGCTAGCGTTGAGAGATTTTTCACTGTTCAAGAGGAGTGATTTTACCCCAGTTGAAGTGGTACCAGCAATAGAGACTTTTGTGACAGAAGTCAAAAGGGATATAGATAAAATACAACAGAATAGTCAGAGAGCTTTAAAATATCCTAACGTGAAAAAGAGGGAATATGAGGCATTGCAGGAACTTGTCCATGACGGCGACCTAGTGGTGAAACCAGCAGATAAAGGGGGCGCAGTCGTCGTCATGGACAAGGGAAAATATGTAGCAGAAATAATGAGACAACTGAGGGATGAGGAAGTGTACCAGAAATTGACTAGAGATCCGAAGTTTGAAGTTCAAAAAAGTATTAAGACAGTTCTGGAAGAAGCGAGATTAGGAGGGTTAATAGACCAGGAGTTGCTGGATTATTTAATGGTGGATAGCCCGAGGACACCTGTACTTTATATTGTCCCGAAAATCCACAAATCGATTGAGAAGAGAACCCGCCAGGGAGGCCTATAGTGACAGGCATAGATTCTGTCTTTAGCAATGTGGGGATTCTCTTAGATAAGTTGTTGAACCCACTAGCAACATCAGCGAGGTCCTACATCCGTGACACGGGGCACTTTTTGGAAAAGTTGAGAACTTTGGATGTGGGTATGGAAGACATTTTGGTTTCCTTTGATGTTGTCTCCCTGTATACGTCCATTGAGCACGATAGGGGCATCAGAGCAGTAAAAATGATGTTAGAGGGCACACAATATGGCAAAGAGAGTAAAAAGCTAATAGTTGATCTGTTGGAGATTTGTTTGCGGTCCAATTACTTCTTATTTGGGGACACGTACTATAAACAGTTGAAAGGCACCGCCATGGGGGCTCACATGGCATGTGCTTATGTGGGGGTCACCATGGCGGTGCTCGAAGAGGAGCATGTCTGTGTGTCCCACCACTTCCAGAATGTCCGGGAGTGGTGGAGATACATCGATGATGTTTTTCTCTTGAGGAAAGGTGATGTTAACGAGCTCGAGGAATTCCATAGATATCTGAACACGGTGGATACTAGTATCAAATTCACTATGGTGTATTCAAAGACTAACGTACAATACCTTGATGTGAATGTTGAGCTAGAAGGAGGGCGGTTGAGTACCACATTGCATGTAAAACCTACGGACAGGAACAAATTGCTACATTTTAACAGTAGCCATCCCATGGAGATGAAGAAGGCCATTCCGTATGGACAGGTTGAACGAGTCAGACGGATTGTTAGTGATGAGGAGAAGAGAGAGGAAGCGGTTGATAAACTACTGGGAAAATTTAGAGATAGAGGTTACCCTGATAGAGTCTTGAAAATGAGTAAAGAGAAACAAGAGAGCGAGAGAACCACTCAAAAAAAGGATGGAGGATACCAGTAGTGACAACATTTGGGGAAGAGTCCAGGGAAATAGTTCAGGTGATAAAGAGAAATTGGCAGATCCTAAGTAATGGGTTACCGGAAGTGAGGGAATTTAAGGAACCACCACTTTTTTTTTTTAGAAGGGGTCGGAGCCTGAAGGATCGCTTGGTCCAATCAGATATTGGTACTTTTAAACGACAAACCACATTGACAGGTAGTATAAGGACAGGAAATTATCCATGTATAGGCTGTGTAAATTGCCCACTAAGGAAGAAGGGAAATACGTATGAAGTCAATGGAAAGACCTATAAAATCCAACAGTTTTTCACGTGTGCTTCTGACCATGTAGTTTATTTATTGGAGTGCCCGTGTAAGGAATATTACGTAGGGGAAACTACATTGGGGTTGAGGATTAGGATGAGTCAACACAGGTACAGCATCAGAAAAAAGATTATGAATCTGCCTGTGTCAAAGCACTTTACGTAGGCAGGGCATGATGAATGGGATTTAAGGGTCAGAGCGATAGATGGAACACCAATGATGAGGAGAGGAGGGGACCGTGAGAAACATTTGAAAATACAGGAACTGAAGTGGATAAAAAAATTGGGCACTTTGAAGCCTGGCGGCTTAAATATAGACTATAAGCTTGGAGTTGCCCTCTAATCAGTAGTATTGGAATCTCTCTCATAGTAGATTGTATACATTTTAACCACGTTTGTATTTTAATATAGGTACTGAGAAACACAGAGCTATTAACACTATTCTTTTGAATTGTTTTATAGAATCATGGGAAGATACAGAAATCAAAAGGAGGTCTAATTAATGATGATAGATTCCACACAGTATTGAAGTAATGGGAGCGGCGATAAAGGGAGCACTGTATGGTAACCACGCACAACATAGCGCACTAACTAGTCATGTTTTTTATTCAAAGAAAAAGTTTTTTATAAGAGATTTTTTGTAATAAGATACGGTTTTAATGGGAACATGAGATATATCACACAATATAGGTAAGCACTTGACACACAATGACCAGAGAAGGAAGTACATGACATCAGGATAACCCCAGAGTTACCCCAAACTAACAAAAAGTTTATGCTAGGAGACAGAGAAGTTTGATCTAGCTGAAAAAATAATTGAGATTTAGGTTTAGAGGTGATAGGGAAGGGTTAAAAGGCACCTGAGCTTGTACTCCATAGAAGAAGGTCATATAAATCTAGCGGTTTTGCACAAACTTTGGGACTATTGTCCATATAAGAGATCAAATGCCTAATAAGTAAGATATAAGGACTTTAAGATAAGGTATATCACATAAATAGAGCATTTTTGAAGCACTAGGCACTTTATACAGTGTAAAAACACATAGGGTGGAACTTAGCCATTCAATTGCTATGGATCGCCCCAACAAAGATGGAGAATGACAAGTTTTGATCAGTGCGCATGCGCGGACGCGGTGACGTCATCACGCACGTCGGCGCGGTTTCCAGGCTGACGAGGGTGGGGGGCATTCCCCACGCTGTAGAAACTTCCGGGACGCTGTAAACACATGCTGGAGTACAGGAACCCGGTAAGCTGCTCCCATACTGCTCTATACTGTATAATACAATCAGAAATGTGATCAGATCTGTAAATGGAATGATGTGTACCAGTAATAACAGTTGTTAGACCCCTGAGAAATGAGGATTATGAAACACTTGTTCTATGTATATTTACACATGGGTTAATTAGGTAGTGGGATCATCAGTGATATATATTTATGCAGATTATGCGTAAGGAAATGATGCAAGAGGCTAAAGGTTTATAAAAGATTGGTTTAAAGGGATCCTGTCACCCCCACAACACCTCAAAACTATTAAAAGCTGTCCCTAGAGCATAGTAACACTTACCCTACACTCCTTTTAGCTCCTAAATGCAGCAAGTGAAAATAAGATAAATGTTATTTTTTTTATTTTTTTTATCATGAATATTTTTATTAAAGGTTTTGGATTTGACAATTATTCAAAATATAAACGGTGACAATCAATTTACAATATAATACTACACAGGAAAGTTACTAGCCCACTAAATATTTTGGCCTACAAGGCTACGTTACTAGAGCATTTTGGAAAACTCTTAAGGCCATGTCATGTTGGAGAACTTCACCTAATCCGATTCAAATCTCATCCCGTTGAATAGTCTCTGTTGGCTTATAGTTCGAATAGTATGTTCGTGTAGATCGCTAATGATTCTTGAACGTTTTATCTTAATCTGGTGACATTTGGTGACATTTGTAACGGCCAAGTATACTTTCCTTCGTATATGTTATTATATAACCAATAGTAAAACATAGAACGATAGGAGAAGGGGAAAAAATAGTAGTAAAGGGATAGATTATGCTTTTAGAGCAGTAGATTAAAGCAGAGAGCGGTACTCCATAGCAAGACCCAAGGAATTTTTTGGGAGATAGGGGAAGAAGTTAAGGGTAGGAGCGGAGAGAGATCAACAAGGCTAAATTTAGGCCTCGGCCTTTCTGGTGTTCATCCGGAGGTTGAGCCGAGGGGAAGGGGGACCCCGGGAGAGGAGGACCTCACGTCCATCGTCTTCTGGTGACTTGATTCCCCCAGTCGCCTCTCCATTTTCAGATCTTAGCTCCCACTAAAGGGGGATCTGTAATGCCACTGGGTGCTTTGCCCACAATTCCCACGCCTCTGCAACGTATCTTTTAGAGCCCTTGTCCATGGCCAGGTAATATTCACTGCAGAAGATGGAGTTAATCTTATCTGTTAAATCGTTCATGGTGGGAGGAGCTTCGCATTTCCATCTTGCTGCTATACAACTCCTCGCCGCCGTGTATATATATGTCGCAATGTGGCGGATGACTGGCGGGTTCGCCATTAGTCCTATGTTCAGTATGGCTAGCTGTGGGCTGAGGGGGATTTCAGTGTCCGTAACAGACACCATTATACGCTCCACCAGATGCCAAAAGGGTGTTATTTTGGGGCACGTCCACCACATATGTGCCAGGTCCCCCTCTTGTCCACAGTGTCTCCAACGCTGAGCAGAAGCTCCTTTTCCGAATTTGGCAAGTTTGGCTGGAGAGATGTGCCATCGTAAATGGATCTTCTTTAAAAGTTCCATGTGGTTGATGCATTTGGATGCAGCTAAGACACATTGGATTGCATCCTCCCACTTGTCAATGTCTGCCCGGAATCCCAGATCCTTCTCCCATTTGTCCATGTGGCCTAATTTGAGAGGGAGTCATGGTCCCCTATTTCTGTGTATAGTAGGGAGAGGCTCTTTGATTGAACTTCATCTGATAATAATAGTCGTCTCAGGGCTGAGGGCTCGGCCGGTCGGTCGAGAGCCGGACATCCTAATCTGGAGTTAAGAAAGTGTGCGACTTGGAGGAACTGCAGGTAAGAGCCAGGCACCGCCGGGTATTTGGAGAGGAATTCCTCCAAAGAAAGGATTCTCCCCTGCATAACTAAGTCTCCCAGAACGGTTGGGCCTGTCTCTCTCCAAACAGAGAGGTTTAACGATGGGATATGCCATCGTAACGCTTCTAGTCGCATTTCTCCCATCGGAAGAATGGGTTTTTTCGCTACCATCGAGCTCCACACCGTTAGTAGTGCCTTAGCCGTTCCCAGCAGTTCTCTCCTGCGCACCACTCCTAGGGTTTCGGCTGTCAGGAGGGATCGGAGAGGACCCTCTCGTGCCTCCTCTCTCTCGATTTGTTGCCAACCAGTCAAACCCTCATCCCTCCACCATTGTCTTGCTGCCTCCAAGATTACCGCCTTGTGGTATGCCATTATGTCAGGAACACCCATGCCACTTCTGTTAAATTGTCGATACATAATTTTGCCTTTTACTCTTGAGGGCTTCCCCGCCCACACACATTTGTTTATCGCGGACTGCAGGCGCCTCAATTGGCCGTGCGTGTACAGGAGTGGCAAGCATCGAAATAGATATAATATTTTCGGCTGCCACATCATGCGTACTGTCTGCACTCTTGCAATCCACGATAATGAGGTCAATGGAAACCCTCCCATAGCAGCATTTAGAGCAGATAGGAGATGTTCAATGTTCCGAGCTGCTATCTCTTTCGTCCCACACAGCAAAATCCCCAAGTAAGGGATCCCAGCTGGGCACCATTTGAAAGGGAGGAGGCTCCTCAGGTGAGCCGTACTCTCCCCCGACACACCCACCGGGAGGATCATGGACTTGGACGCATTAAGTTTGTAATATGAGACTTGCGAGAAGAGGTCAAGCACCTCCACTACCCTGGGGAGAGAAGATAGTGGATCGGTCGTGGCTATTATTACGTCATCGGCATAGAGACCCACTACGTGCTCTCTCTCCCCCACTAGTATACCCCGAATCCCAGGATCTGCTCTTAGGCATGTCGCCAACGGTTCCATTACCAGAGCAAATACCAGAGGGGAGAGAGGGCATCCCTGTCGAGTACCGTTTGTTATCTGAAAGGATCTTGATATGTAACCTGCCGAGAATACTCTAGCACACGAATTGGAATACAAACTGAGGATGGCTGAAACAATTGGGCCTGAAAATCCAAAGGCGGAAAGGACTCCCCTGAGGTATCCCCAGTGTACTCTGTCAAACGCTTTTTCAGCGTCTAATGACAAGAATACACTGGGGCATCCCCTCCTCTCCGCCACCTCAATCAGATTCAGCATCCTCCTAGTTCCATCTTTTGCTTGCCTCCCCTGCACAAATCCCACCTGATCGGGATCCACAATTAAAGGGACCACCTCTCCCAACCGTTCCCCCAGGAGTTTGGAGTAAATCTTAAGGTCGACATTAAGCAGAGATATCGGCCTATAGTTCTCGGGACGGTCCCGCTCCTTCCCGGGCTTAGGAAGAAGATAAATGTTATTACACAACCTCATTAGGGATGATAATTAGTGACTATGGAATTCATAGTCACCCTGGCAGGCTCTCCCTCGTCATGATATCATGCCTCAATAGGCGTGATCTTCAAATCAGATTCAAATGCACCGCCTCCCCGCTGTGTCCTATGTCGGCCGGCCTGTAGTGGGGCTGGGTGACGTGAATCGCGTCATTTCCGGCGCCAGGTGACGGTATGTACACCCGCGCCACTCTGTTAGCTTCAAAACGCACACTGCGCATGCGCATGCGCAGTGCGGGTCTTGAAGCTAACAGCGGCACGGGTGTACATACGTCACCCGGAGCCGGAAATGACGCGGTTCGCGTCATACAGCCGCACAATGCTGCGGTCCGGCTGCCATAGGAGAGAGGGGAGGCGCGCATTTTAATGTGATTTGAAGATCACGCCTATTGAGGCGTGATATCATGAAGAGGGACAGCCTGCCAGGGTGACTATGAATACCATAGTCACTAATTATCATCCCTAATGAGGTAGTGTAATAACATTTATCTTCATTTTCACTTGCTGCATTTAGGAGCCAAAAGGAGTGTAGGGTAAGTGTTACTATGCTCTAGGGACAGCTTTTAATAGCTTTTGAGGTATTTTGGGGGTGACAGGATCCCTTTAATTGTTATGTGGTTGCTGGATAAAGAGCTGACACGGCTCAAAACGTCGCCATGTATGCCTGAGCTGGAATAAACAACCCTTGCTTTGAGAAAGAAGTGCTGTGACCCTCTTTTGAACTGTATATATCTATACAGTCATATGAAAAAGTTTGGGCACCCCTCTTAATCTTACTCATTTTTTTTTTGTTTAAAATTGGGTTTTTGCAACAGCTATCTCAGTGTGATATATGTAATAACTGATGGACACAGTAATATTTCAGGATTGAAATGAGGTTTATTGTACTAACCGAAAATGTGAAATATGCATTATTTCAAAATTTGACAGGTGCAAAAGTATGGGCACCTCAACAGAAAGGTGACATTAATATTTAGAAGATCCACCTTTTGCAAAAATAACAGCCTCTAGTCGCTTCCTGTAGCTGTTAATGAGTTCCTGGATCCTGGATGAAGGTATTTTTGACCATTCCTCTTTACAAAACAATTCCAGTTCAGTTAAGTTTGATGGTCGCCGAGCATGGACAGCCCGCTTGAAAACATCCCACAGATGTTCAATGATATTCAGGTCTGGGGACTGGGATGGCCATTCCAGAACATTGTAATTGTTCCTCTGCATGAATGCCTGAGTAGATTTGGAGCGGTGTTTTGGATCATTGTCTTGCTGAAAGATCCATCCCCGGCGTAACTTCAACTTTGACACTGATTCTTGAACAATATTCTCAAGAATCTGCTGATACTGAGTGGAATCCATGCGACCCTCAACTTTAACAAGATTCCCGGTGCCGTCATTGGCCACACAGCCCCAAAGCATGATGGACCCTCTACCCAAATTTGACAGTGGGTAGCAAGTGTTTTTCTTGGAATGCTGTGTTTTTGTGGCGCCATGCATAACGCCTTGTTGTATGACCAAACAACTCAATCTTTGTTTTATCAGTCCACGGCACCTTCTTCCAAAATGAAACTGGCTTGTCCAAATATGCTTTTGCATACCTCAGGCGACTCTGTTTGTGGCGTGCATGCAGAAATGGCTTCTTTCGCATCACTCTCCCATACAGCTTCTCCTTGTGCAGTGTGCGCTGTATTGTTGACCGATGCACAGTGACACCATCTGCAGCAAGATGATGCTGCAGGTCTTTAGAGGTGGTCTGTGGATTGTTCTTGACTGTTCTCACCATTCTTCTCTGCCTTTCTGATATTTTTGTTGGCCTGCCACTTCTGGCCTTTACAAGAACTGTCCCTGTGGTCTTCCATTTCCTTACTATGTTCCTCACAGTGGAAACTGACAGGTTAAATCTCTGAGACAACTTTTTGTATCTTTCCCCTGAACAACTATGTTGAACAATCTTTTTTTTCAGATCATTTGAGAGCTGTTTTGAGGAGCCCATCATGCCACTCCTCAGAGAAGATGCAAATAGGAGAACAACTTGCAAGTGGACACCTGAAATAGCTTTTCTCATGATTGGATACACCGGGCTATGAAGTACAAAGCTCAATGAGGTTACCAAACCAATTTAGTGCTTCAGTAAGTCAGTAAAAAGTAGTTAGGAGTATTCAAATAATGAAAATCAGAAGGGTGCCCATACTTTTGCACCTGTCAAATTTTGAAATAATGCATATTTCACATTTTCGGTTAGTGCAATAAACCTCATTTCAAACCTGAAATATTACTGTGACCATCGGTTATTACATATATCACACTGAAATAGCTGTTGCAAAAACCCAATTTTAAACAAAATAAAATTAGTAAGATTAAGAGGGGTGCCCAAACTTTTTCATATGACTGTATATATATATATATATATATATATATATATATATATATATATATATATATATAACAAGAAAAAAAAAACAAGAAAAAAAAAAAAGAAAAAAAAACTGCACAGCACTCAAAGACAAATGTGAACTGGTGCTAGCAAAGACGCAGGGTCGTATAATGTGAAAAAATTCTTGCAGCACACAGCTACTACCAATGATGTACAAATAGCATTTGTACATCATTGGTAGTAGCTGTGTGCTGCAAGAATTTTTTCACATTATATATATATATATATATATATATATATATATATTATAATATATATATATATATATATATAATGTGTATATTACATACTGTACACATACACCCATATATATATATATATATATATATATATACACAGTGCCTACAAGTAGTATTCAACCCCCTGCAGATTTAGCTGGTTGACACATGCGGAATTAACTTGGCATTGTGACATTTGGACTGTAGATCAGCCTGGAAGTGGGAAATGCACTGCAGCCAAAAAGATTTAAAAACATTTTTTTTTTTTTTTTTAAAGCGTTAAAAGTTAATTCAGAGGGTCATTTATTATTCAACCCCTCAAACCACCAGAATTCTGTTTGGTCCCCCTAAAGTATTAAGAAGTAGTTCAGGCACAAAGAACAATGAGCTTCACATGTGTGGATTAATTATCTCTTTTGCCAGCCTTTTCTGACTATTTAAGACCCTCCCCAAACTTGTGAACAGCACTCATAACATGGTCAACATGGGAAAGACAAAGGAGCATTCCAAGGCCATCAGAGACAAGATCGTGGAAAGTCACAAGGCTGGCAAGGGGTACAAAACCCTTTCCAAGGAGTTGGGCCTACCTGTCTCCACTGTTGGCCGCATCATCCAGAAGTGGAAGGCTTATGGAACTACTGTTAGCCTTCCACGGCCTGGACAGCCTTTGAAAGTTTCCTCCCGTGCCGAGGCCAGGCTTGTCCGAAGAGTCAAGGCTAACCCAAGGACAACAAGGAAGGAGCTCCGGGAAGATCTCATGGCAGTGGGGACATTGGTTTCAGTCAATACCTTAAGTAACGTACTCCACCGCAATGGTCTCCGTTCCAGACGAGCCCGTAAGGTACCTTTACTTTCAAAGCGTCATGTCAAGGCTCGTCTACAGTTTGCTCATGATCACTTGGAGGACTCTGAGACAGACTGGTTCAAGGTTCTATGGTCTGATGAGACCAAGATCGAGATCTTTGGTGCCAACCACACACGTGACGTTTGGAGACTGGATGGCACTGCATACGACCCCAAGAATACCATCCCTACAGTCAAGCATGGTGGTGGCAGCATCATGCTGTGGGGCTGTTTCTCAGCCAAGGGGCCTGGCCATCTGGTCCGCATCCATGGGAAGATGGATAGCACGGCCTACCTGGAGATTTTGGCCAAGAACATCCGCTCCTCCATCAAGGATCTTAAGATGGGTCGTAATTTCATCTTCCAACAAGACAACGACCCAAAGCACACAGCCAAGAAAACCAAGGCCTGGTTCAAGAGGGAAAAAATCAAGGTGATGGAGTGGCCTAGTCAGTCTCCTGACCTTAACCCAATTGAAAACTTGTGGAAGGAGCTCAAGATTAAAGTCCACATGAGACACCCAAAGAACCTAGATAACTTGGAGAAGATCTGCATGGAGGAGTGGGCCAAGATAACTCCAGAGACCTGTGCCGGCCTGATCAGGTCTTATAAAAGACGATTATTAGCTGTAATTGCAAACAAGGGTTATTCCACAAAATATTAAACCTAGGGGTTGAATAATAATTGACCCACACTTTTATGTTTAAAATTTATTAAAATTCAACTGAGCAACATAACTTTTTGGTTTGTAAGATTTATGCTTCTGTTAATAAATTTCTACTCTCGTTTGCAGTTTGAAGGCTCTAACTTATTGGCATCTTATCAAACCACCTAAATCTGCAGGGGGTTGAATACTACTTGTAGACTCTGTATATATATATATACACACACACACACACACATATATATGTGATGGGACTGGTGGGTAAGTATGTATGGGACATAGCGCTTGGGTTGTAATTGGAGCCATGGGTTTGGAGCAGGGGTAGGGAACACCAGGCCTCAAGAGCCGCACACAATGCAGGTTTTCAGAATTTCCTTAGCATTGCACAAATGATAATTTTCATCTACACTGGTGATGATTCCAACCCCCTGTGCAATACTAAGGAAATCCTGAAAACCTGCACTGTTGTGCGGCTCTTGAGGCCTGGAGTTTCCTACCTCTGGTTTGGAGAATGTGGGAAATAGGAGTACCTGCCCAGGCAGACAAAATAAACTTGCTATGACAGTTGTTTTTTACCATTTCTCAACCTGACATCCCTTGAAGATAAGAGCCTGAGTACTATTGTCTCTGCTGTGTTGGTCAGGCCACCTCCACCGGAGGTGGCTAAACACCTACCGAAGAATAGGGGTAAAAGCCAGCCTACACCTCAGAAAGATGCAAGGCTCAGGTGTTATCCTGAAAAGTGTGATAGGGGGAGGGTGGTGACTCCCACTAAACCATCTGTGAGAAACTCTCCTGTGAAGAGACAAGGAGATATCTCTGCTGTTTGCCCCCCTGCGAATGAATCCTCTGTCTGTGACTGTATGAATGGAAATACACATTCAGGTCCAGACCTGAGTGTGAATGATTATGTGTGGGCAGCTAAAGTTCCTACTACTGGAGTTATTGGTCCATTTAGAATTTCGGCCATTTGCAATCCCGTTTTGTTCAAGTTAGAACTTCCTCCAGTGCTATGTACCTATGATATCTTTCACAGGTCATCACTCAGGAAGTTTAGACTGTTGCTGGACCTGTCCAGTTTAAAGTCCAGAGGCCTCTTTCAAAGGTGAGGGGGGTACTGTCATGTATTGACTGCCTTTAGATTCCTGGAGTTCTGCTGAAGTTTAAACCTGAGTTTTTTTTTCCTTGGGCCATCAGGGTTGATATTGAAGCTGCAGTTGCTGAATGTGTGGTGGGCGGCTCTGCAGTTGAGGAGTGAGCTCAGGTGGAGGTGGGGAGCTTTCTGCTCTCCACCCTGTCAGCCTTAAGTAGTTCTGCTTCCCTCCACTAGATGTCGCAGATTGAGTTCATTTCTCATCTAGGAGCTGCTATCCCCTTCACTTGGAGAGCTGTCCTTCTCCTGGTCCGCAGGTGAAGGTAGGGGATCTTAGCTGAGGGCAGGTTGAGTATTTAAGGAATAGGGTGGTGGCCCGAACCTCCTCACCTTCAGAGGTACCTTCGGAAACAGGGCTAATTAGGGAATGCAAGCCCAGGGCCAAACTAGTCTCCCTGTCGCCCTTGCCCATTATCCCTTCCTGCACCATTCCCCTCATCCACTGCACGCATGACAATGGCGATATAATATTGATTTATTCCTGAGGAAAGAGCCAGGGAGGCCTGAAACGCGTTGATTAATATATCAATTTTATTTTCACCCTATGATGTTTAGTTGAATATGGCAGCATGGTTTTTACCCTTTTTTCTCCTCCCTACTCTATATGCACCATGCTGGGGACTGTAGCAGCTGTGATATGCTTTTATAGTAGTTGTAGATCTGTAGGACAAAGTGCCGTTGTGTCTGCACTGCCATCAAAAGGATCACCAGAGACAAGAGAGAATCTGGGCTGAATTGTGTCTTTATTCTACCGACGCGTTTCGGAGCCTTCGCCTGGCTCCTTCCTCAGGGAGAGATTTGGCCCTGAGGAAGGAGCCACGTGAAGGCTCCGAAACGCGTCGGTAAGAATAAAGACACAATTCAGTCTAAATTTTCTCTTGTCTCTGGTGATCCTTTTGACGGCAGCGCGGACACAACGGCACTTTGTCCTACAGATCTTCAGGTTCTTCACCATGGTTATCCATGGAGGTGTGGTCCTTGCAGCAGCTGTCTGTTTCAGGCGACTACATCAATTTCTGGCTATCATACTGGTTGTGGATGACACAATCAGACCAGGTGAGCAGTTTTTACTCATACATTCATTCACCTCTTAATCTGGAGATAAGACCCTATTGCGCATTTTCTCATTTTCACAGATTTTATAGTGTTTGTGACTCTCACAACTACACAAAGTGAAGCCTCTGATACCTACTTAGGTAATATATTATCTCTCGTCCTTCCTACTTTAATTTTCTGAGACAATGACCTTTGGCTTTCATTGACTGTAAGCCATAGTCATCAACATTAACAGAAATAAACACTTGAAATAGATCACTCTGTTTGTAATGACTCTATATAATATATGCGTTTCCCTTTATGTATTAAATTACTGAAATAACTTAACATTTTGATGAAACTCTAATTCATTGAGACGCACCAGTAAGTGTAATATATATATATATATATAACAGGATATATATATACATAATATATAAAGTCGAGTGTATGTATGTGTATATGTGGCAAGCCCTGCCCACTCCACATGGTCATGTCCACTCTACATGGCCACACCCACTCTACATGACCATGCCAACTCCACATGGACATACCCCCTCCAGATATATAAAAGTGAGTGTATGTGTGTATCAAGCCCCACCTACTCCACATAACCACGCCTACTCCACATCAATACACCCACTCCACATAGCCTCACTCCACATAGCCCCACCCACTCCACATAGCCACGCCAACTCCAGTTAGTCCAACCCTTTATTGTGATGTCACAATAGAATGTAGAATGTTAGCTTATAAAATTCCATGCCACTGCCTGATCATTAATTCATAGGGATCATAGTGTTCTACAGACACTAATGTACTGTGAATGTGACTGGATGATGTCTGGATGATAGTCATCACACGCTAAGAGAAAAGCTGAGCAAGACTTATAGAAATGGAACAAAGGGAGGCAAAATTTGCAGACATGAGAACAATAGCTGCTTCCCCTACCCCTTCACAATGTATGTCCACTAAAGGACTTCACACCCTTGCACCCACAATCACAAGATTTTGCACACACTCCCCATTTGACTCAGGGTTTGTGGGGGTGCAGATATCTGGGGCAGGCTTGGGGGGTGGGGGTGCAGGGAGGGTGCAGGTTTAGGGGGTGGAGTGGTGTGCAAGTTTGGGGGACGTTGCTTTTGGGAGGGGTGAGTTTGGTGGGGCGTTATTTTTGAGCAGGGTGTGGATTAATCATTTTTGTGTAGGGAGTGTGGGTTTGGGGAGCAGGCTTTTTTTGGGGTAGTGGGTTTGGAGGGGTACGAGTTAATGGGGTGGAGGGAAGTATTTTTTGGGGGGACGGGTGTGCGGATTTGGGGTGAGTGCGGGGGCAGGTTTGGGGGTCGGCGAAGTTTTGGGGTGGGAGTTGGGGGTGATGCCTAGGATTGTGGCCGAGCGGGGGTAGGTGAGCTGGGTTGGGGGAGGTGAGGTGGCAGTTTTGATGAATATAGTGGACATACATACACACAGACATACACTCAGCTTATAACCGAGAACAGTTGGTTACTATGCCCGGGCAACGCCGGGCTCTACTGCTAGTATACAGTATATATGCATGTATATATCTCATTTCTTTTCTTCTTGATGTTTTGCTTTGTCCTGTGGTGCTCTTTCTTTTTTTCTTAAACTATATATATAATATATATATATATATATATATATACATATACTAGCTGTACTGCCCGGCTACACCCGGGTTAATAAATAACTGATGTTAGCTATAACAAAATACAATTTGAATATATCATATTAATGACCTGTAGGAAAATAGAAGCTGAGCTGTGATTGGTTGCTATAGGCAGCCTAGTAAATCTCCAGGCAACAGTAAACCCTCCCCCCGGCAGGGCAGCATATGTTACCTCACACATACACATAGTAGACAGCTCATGTGACTGACATCTGCCTTAATTCCCTATATGGCACATGTGTTGCACATTGACTGTTTTTAATCAGATGTTTATTTTTGGAAATTAAAGATAGCACACGTATGAGGCGAGTTGTGTGAGGCGATTTGTGCACATCTGTGTTTTTCTGTGTGGTGTGTGTGTCCTTGGGGTGTGTGTGTGTCCCTGTGGGGTGAGTGCATGTGTCTCTATAGAGTGTGTATGTCCATGGGGTGTGTGTGTCTCTGTGTTGTTGTGTCTATTTGTGGTGTGTGTGTGTTCGGGTGCGTGGCGAGTATCCAATGTTGGGGCTGCATCTTAGCGACTATACACTTCCTGTTACTCTTTGTGTGCGTTTGGTGTGTATACATGTCCCCATGCATGGTGAATATCCCATGTTGGGGCCCCACCTTAGTGACTATATGCTGGTATATGCTGTTAGTCTTTGGCGCTATCATTAAGCCCCTCTCATTCACAACTGTCAACTGGTAACTGTCACTTTTTCCCCATTATGTAGATGGGGGCAAAATTGTTTGGTGAATTGGAACGCGCAGGGTTAAAATTTCCCTCACAACATAGCCTATGACGCTCCCGGGGTACCCGACGTGTGACTGTGCAAAATTTTGTGGCTGTAGTTGCGACGGTGTAGATGCCAATATACATACATACACACATACATTAACACATTCAACTTTATATATTATATATATATATACTAGCTGTACTACCCGGCTTCGCCCGGGTTAATAACTGCTGTTAACAAAATAGAATGTGTTAACAAAAATGTATTAAGCACACAAAAACCTCAATACAAATCGATAGAAATGTAATTATTAAAAGGCAAAAACTAAGCTAATAGAAGCATTTCCAACATATTTCACACCACAGATATTCCACAGTTTCTATATCCTCTCACATAGAGGTAATGTGACTGACATCAGCCTTTCCACCAACACACCCTAACTGACATCCTATTACCTCACAGACATCCTATTACCTCACAGAAGCTTTACTGAGAATGTCCTTTGTTGTCTATATTAACCAATCAGAGCTCAGATTAACAGTAGCAAAATAGAAGCTGAGCTGTGATTGGTTGCTGTTGGCAGCCTGATAAATCCCCAGGCAACAGGAAACCTCCCCCTGACAGTATATATTAGCTCACACATACACATAATAGACAGCTCATGTGACTGACAGCTGCTGTATTTCCTATATGGTACATTTGTTTCTCTTGTAGTTTTGCTGCTTATTAATCAGATTTTTATTGTTGAAGGATAATACCAGACTTGAGTGTGTTTTAGGGCAATTATGTGGCGAAGCTGGTGTATGTGTGGTGAAATGTGTGCTGAAGGTAGCATATGTATTCAAGCACGTGGTAATGTGTGACGCATTTTGTGTGTGTGTTCATATCCCCGTGTGTGGTGAGTATCCTATGTCGGGGCTCCACCTTAGTATCTGTAGGTATATACACTTTGGCGCCATCGCTCTCATTCTTTAAGTCCCCCTTGTTCACATCTGGTAGCTGTCAATTTGCCTACAACACATTTCCTTTCACTTTTTCCCCATTATGTAGATAGGGCCAAAATTGTTTGGTGAACTGGAATGCTCAGGGTTAAAATTTCGCCTCACAACATAGCCTATGACGCTCCCGGGGTCGAGACATGTGACTGTGCAAAATTTTGTGGCTATAGTTGCGCGGTGTAGATGCCAATCCCGGATATACACACATACACACATACACACATACACACATTCAGCTTTATATATTAGATATATATCAAGGTACATAATTTGGTATCTGTTTTGCTTGCTTTATGCAAAATGTAATGCAGATGTTCTGTACGATTGTGACATGTGTCATGTGTGTGTATCACACGTGCAGACTGTGCTTTGTTTAGCCCTTGACTTTGGGGGATGGTTATGAGGAAACACAGAGAGAAGCAGAGAAGAGAATCGATAATTCCTAGGCCTGTCAATTTTATTGATACCCCCTGGAGAAGCGTTAACTACATGTTTGATATTACTGGCACACTGTTCTGATAATTACGTGTCTTGGGGTTGTTAAGACTTGGCCAGAGATAATGAGATATAGTCTGTAATTCTTCATTCTGTAAAAGTCATTCAAGATCTCAGAACCAGTGAGATTCATTTCTTTGTTATTATTTAGAACAGAGAAGCTGCTAGACTCTATTAATAGGAAAAACAATAGTTGTTTCTATGTTACTGGCAGAGCAGGGGAGATACTTTCCTCCAGAGCATTTATACCTGCATTAATATAGTTATTTCCTGTAATAATGAGGGTTTTTTTTGCCTGCAGTACATATAACTGTCTGGTTATCAAAATTCTAAACATTGAATTGCTCAGTGGATTTCTTTTTGTTAATGATCAGGGGTGGACAATGACAGCCAAGATGCCTTGTGCAGAGCCTCATTCATCATACCTCTCCAACATATACACATATACAGTATAGCTAAAATATATACATGCACATACATATTACACACATTTAAAAATATCATAAATATATTTTTTTGCTTTTGCGCCACTTGCTGATCATCATGATTACAGAGGTACAAAAGAAGTCTGTTGTGTATTAACTTTTGCTCCAAATGGAGTAAGAAATGGGACAGAGCCACGCTGCCATAGAAGAAATATTGATTAAAAATAATGAAACAGTGATTTTTTTTAGTTGACGCGTTTCTGAGACCAGTTTTTCCTTCTCCAGGATTTTTTGTCTTCAAAATGAAACTGTTCTCAAAAACGCGTCAGTGAATAAAAATCATTGTTTCGTCATTTTTGGATCAACCTTTCTTCTACGGCAGCGCTGCTCTGTCCCATTTCATTCTTCATTTGGATCACTTTCTCCAGGGGTGCTGATGAAGCCATATCCATGTTTCTGATAGTAGTTTGGCTCCTCACAACTAGCCCAGGTGAGCCAGCCCAAGTGAGTCTCTTTCTCCCCAGATAAGATCCTATATGCGCTTATCTTGGTCTTTCAGCATTCACTCTGAAGGCCCCGTTACAGGGCACGACGTTGAAAAATGTCGGCAACGATCTCGTGAGCGCGCGGTCTTTTTTGGCATCATTTCAACATTGTTGGTGAGCTGTCAGACGTCTAGCTATCGTGAACAACTCATCAACGATGTTGTGAGTGGGTATCGTTCGTAAACCACGCAAACGATCCCTGCTCATTGCTGTGAATGGGCGAAGTCATCCACGACATCGTTATCGCGGTGTCACACAGAACGATGCAGCAGGTTCCTTGAGTTGATATCCTCAGGTTTTACAACATGTTGGTAAACCTGTCAACTCCGATCCAACGATTTATCGCTACAACTTGCCAGAGTCACATGCATCGAGGTCGCAACAACGTCGCTGAAACGCCTCCGTGACGTACCAGCGATGTCGTTGACGATGTCGTGCCATGTAACAGGGCTTGATTCATATATTAGTTTTTGACATTTATTTATACATTTATTATAAAAATTTGATTATGTAATTGTTTTTGTACCATTATTTTTCAGTTACTTTATACAAAACAACCTCAGACTTTTTCTTACCTATAATGTACTGAGAGAAATGATTGTGACTCATTTTTCAGGTGTAATCAGATGGCCATATAACATGGATTACAATCACATTGCATATGTCATGCTGTGAGTAAAGGGAAGCAAGTTTAAACTGCCCCCAATGCTATTTAGAACAATGCACTGTACATCATTAAAGAGGACCTGTCACCAAAGCAGGCATGGTGATCTAATTACAGCACTGGATGCAGCATGTCTGCAGCATGCAGGCAAGGGGTCACCCAGCACTTGAGCAGCCCTGTACCCCGAGATAATACACTTAGAAAACTTACATGCTCCAGCCACTAAGGAGGTGACTAGGGGCTGCAGCCAAGGGCAGATTCACACCCCCTGCATGTGTAATCTGCCCACCGCTGCCAATCATTCTCTCCCTGTCTGCAGCATTTAAACAGAGGTTTTTTTTCTCTCCTGTGTAGCTCCGCCCCTCAGGGGGCGGGGCTAATGGACTTTCTGGGAGAGAGAGAAAAAAACTTTGTTTAAATGCTGCAGACAGGGAGAGAATGATTGGCAGCGGTGGGCAGATTAAACATTCAGGGGGTGTGAATGTGCCCTTGGCTGCAGCCCCTAGCCATCTCCTTAGTGGCTGTAGCATGTAAGTTTTCTAACTGTATTATCTTGGGGTACAGGGCTGCTCAAGTGCTGGGTGACCCCTTGCCTGCATGCTGCAGACATGCTGCATCCAGTGCTGTAATTAGATCACCATGCCTGCTTTGGTGACAGGTCCTCTTTAACCTGGTTTTTTAAAAATCTATGAATTTATCATAATAAAGCACTTTAGATGCTTACATGTTCGCATTTGATGTCAGCACGAACAGTCATCAAGGAGGATACTTCAGCTGGCAATCAGTCAGGTCAAACAGTCGAGCAGTTTTTTAAACACATATGGTGTACAAGGACTTGTGGGGATGTCACAACCTTGTCACCATATAATCCTATATCTCAAACACTTCACGCCTGATAAGCGCCACTTATTATGGTTACATGAACCTGACATCACCACAGGTCCTTTTACACCATATATGATTAAAAAACTTCATGACTGATAACTGCTCATGCCGATACCTAATTCAAATATGCAAGCATCTAAAGTGCTTTTTTCATGATAAATACATGGATTTTTTTTAAAGAAGTTTAGTGTTGCACACTGCATGATCTAAGTAACATTATTTTTTAAAATAAAAAAGGACCTGACAGGTTCCCTTTAACTGACGCTCAAACTAGGGTTCAATATCTCTGTCCTCAAGATTACCTCTGAATGGGGGGATGCCTGGGCCTTGGAATACCTTGCTGTCCTGCTAAATATGACTCACCTATATCCCCCCAAGGGAGTAAAGGAGCAGGAGTGCAAGGGAACACACAGACAAAACAGGCAAGGAAACAAATGTAAAAAGCTCCAAATCTTCTTCAGTAGGAAGCTTTGCTGCTGCAATACGAATGAACACCTCAGCATTACAGACACAAGCTCCTTCAATGTCGTCACTATAGAGAATCTATATCCAGTAGCAAGTGAAGCCAGGGGAGAATAAATATAGTAGAGGGGAGAGTTGATAAGAAGCTGCAGTTGGGATTAAGGCTAAGAGAACTCCCAGCCAGAAGGGAAAGGGTCCTTAACCCTTTGAAAATAGAAAATAAATCCACAAGATAACAGTCTAATAAGCCCCACAGAGAACTTGCAATCTATTAAATGCTGAAACCTCCTGATCCTAGGTCGCCCAGAGGTTACATCAGGATGTGACACACTCATGACAGCAATACTCAGACTGGCCGGTGAGCGCAACTGCTCCATAAAAATACATGATGTCATGCTTAGGTCAGGTGAGCTGCCGGCCAATCGAACATTGTGATGCAATTGTTATCTGTGTTATATGGCCATTTCACTGAACCTTTTGTGTTTCTACCTCCCATAGAGGTAATCTTGACTTGAGAATATGGAAAAAATACAAACAAATGTTGACCATTCCCCCTATTTGTTGGAAGTGGAGAGGACTTTACAACCAATTCCTGCATCAATGATAATCTACATCACAGCATACTACATGTAGGACACATACTAAGCAGACAGTGACTTTGCCAACAAAAAACAATTATATTACCAAACATCAGCTCTCTGATTTAACCCCCTCTGCCATGGGGCCTTTTGCAACTAAACTGTCTGCTCATTGCAACTAAACTGGCTGTGCAGACAGTCTTTCAACCCATGCTTTGTATGAGTGCACTAAGACAGGTAAGACATGCCATGGTGACCTCCCCTCTAATGATGCCAAGAACACAGTTCTAATGATCATATCTTTACCAAGTATTCCATGTGTAGATTATATATATTTTATATATTTTTATGGACTGACCATTTAATTTATTTACAATGCCAACATAAGCTTTGGTTGCATATTGTTTGCTCTTGAATTTTTTCAGAAAATAATACATTTTAATTGTTTAATAGTTTCAATACAAAATAGAAGTAAACAGTAAAGAGTAAAGTGCACAGCTCAATTTTCCATGAACTAATGGTTCTATATATCTCAATGAAAGCCAGGTTTAGTGCGTAAATTGAAGGCAGAATCTTTACATGATGACAGAGTATAGTCTAGTTACTGCTCTTCAAGTAACACCATCAATACGATCGAGCTACCCTGACAGTGAAATCTAGAGAAGCTAGTAGCAATTGCCAGGACCTTTTTGTGAGCAGAATAAAATGGTTTGAAGACATGAAACATTTTAAGATACCTATATAACTTAGGCCCCTTTCATTTCAGCGTTTTTCACTGATTGCAGCAGATCCGGCAGATTTGCAGCATCTGCCGCCTAATGGCCGCACTTGCGTCATAGCCCATGCATTGTCTATGGGTCTTGTGGTCGGGTGCGGCAAGTGCGGTTCTGCCGGATGCTGTAGATTTGGTACTCATGGCAGTGAAATAAACCCGCTGCTAGCCACGTTTTTTTTCGCAGCCGCAACTGCCGCATTCGTTGGATCGCTGCAAAACCGCAATTGCCGCACTTGCCTCAAGCCCCATAGACAATACATGGGGCATGCAGCAAGTGCGGCCGTTAGGCGGCAGATGCGGTAAATCTGAAAGGGACCTTAGTAGTTGACTAAACAGTCACTTGGCTGACAGCTATCTCTCTTGACCTCCCCATATAAAGAACATTTATGCTTGATGGAGCATTTTTGTTTTGAATATATTTATCTCAGACAGCATTCTGTCTTTTTGGGAGGGAGGGATCAGTAATTGTAATTGGAGAACCCCAAAATTATAAGATGTTTTTCAGTCCCAGAAAAACTGTTTGGCTCAAACTTTAATATGAATGGTGGCCTTAAATCTCAGAATAGTTTTTTTCAGAGGCAGAAGTTTGGTAAGGTGAAAAGTCCTCAGATTGTTTTAGTGATACCATTCTAACCTTTGGTAAAAATGTTCTGCACAATGTAAGTAACGAATTACATTGTGAATTATTGTTTTTAGTGCTGTGTATTCGTGGCACCTCTGCGGACTGATGGCCACAGTAAGGTACTGCAGCTGAGACTTGTAAGTGAGGTATACCATTGCGCATACCTCCCAACTTTTGAAGAACAGAAAGAGGGACAAAAGATGTGGCGTGCTTAGCGCGCCACGCACATTTTAGCCATGCCCCTAACCACACCCAAGCCACACCTATTTACAAGTGATGGACATTCAACAGACACCCAAGACTGTTAATTATTAATATTAATCTTCTGATTATTGCATTTTTGCTGCATTTTTTTCCCTTTCCAATTCATTTGATGGGCTACGGTCTGCCCCATCATACAACACAGCAGGATGGCTGAGACTAGTGCCTTCCCTGCAGCATTGTTCAGTTTATAGCCAGGGATATGCAGTCAGTAAGGGCCCTTTCATATCTATGCACCCATGGGTTTACCTGCGTTTGCCTGCCCTAGTGCAAGCGCAGGTGCTATCAGAGGCAAGCGCAGGCAAGCGCATAGATGCAGAACTCTTGAGCTCGTGCCGACATTACCTCCTATGGACTTGCGCAGCCGACCGCAGGAGCCCGGAACCGCAAGTGTGACAGGGCCAGTGTCACGGTGCTAGTCCAGCCACACCTGGAAACGCGTAATGTGACGTTTCTGGGTGCGTCTGGACAAGCGCATGAAATTCAGGTTTCAAAACCTGGTCTACAGGGCATCACTTATTTTTCTTTAACTGTTTAAAATAGTTATCTATGAACTTTGAGTTTTTCTTCTAATGGAGCTAAGAACGTACAGGCAGGTAGATGCTGAGTATCTGCTCAGCGACGGGCTCAGGGTGATCTCAGATCTCTCCTGCCACGATTCAGCTGCTTCACGTCACCGAGCATCTCTTCCTCTTCCGTTCTGCTATGTTGCCAGGGCGTCACTGGCAACGTCATGCTGCCTGACAGTCGGCTCTCCAAAACACCCTATCAACAGAGCAGAAGAGAAACTCTGTGTGACTGCAGACTTGAGAATTCTGACATCGCACACACTGTAGGCTGTAAGGATTATCCAGTGTTAGAGCCAGGAATTGCGGTAACATGGCCACGAGTGTGGCACACTCTTGGCTAGAGCACAAACACAGGTGCACCTACACCCATACACACACATACAGACACATACAGGCTTAATATCATCACACATACCTTCACTTACACACATCACTCTTGCACACACCTCATGCAACATTCACACACACACCACGCATCCCTAACTGATGCATCACTCACACACACTATACGCATCACTCACAAACACCACACGCATCACACAAATCATTCTCACACATCACACTCATCACTCTCACACCACATGCATGACTCACACAGCCCCATGCATCACACACATTACATGCATCTCTCTAATTGATGCATCACTCACACACACCCCATGCATCACTCACACACATCACTCTCACACACCACACACATTATTCACACACATGCATCACTCACACACCCCACACATCACTCACACACACACATCACTCACACATGCATCACTCACAAACACCCCTCGCATCACTCACACACACATACAACTCACACACACCTCACGCATCAATCACACACCACACACATCACTCACACACACACCACACACATCACACACCACACACATCACATATGCATCACTCACACACATCGCTCACACACACCACACACATCACATATGCATCACTGCACCACACACATTACACGCATCTCTCTTCTGATGCCTCACTCACACACCCCAAGCATCTCACACACACCACACACATTACTCTCACACCACATGCATGACTCACACACACCCCACGCATCACTCTAACACACGCATCACTCACACACACCACACGCATCACTCACACACATTATACGCATCACTCTAACTGACGCATCACTCCCACACCACACGCATTACTCTCACGCCACATGCATGACTCACACACACCCCACACATCACACGCATGACTCACACACCTCATGCATCACACACATCACATGCATCACTCACACACCACACACATCACACACATTACATGCACTTAAACTGACGCATCACTCACACACATGCACGCATCACTCTAACACATGCATCACTCACACACCACACACATCACACACATTACATGCACTTAAACTGACGCATCACTCACACACACTGCACGCATCACTCTAACACATGCATCACTCACACACCACGCACACCACACACACAGGCATCACTTACACACCACACATATGGCTCACACACACCACTGTAAGTTACTCACACATCTCACACACACACATCACACATACCATCATACACACATCACACATATCATTATATATACACATATATACTCACTCTCTTCATCTTTACAGGGCATCAAGTGGCAGTACAGTAGTGTTGAGAAGTTGGAATCAATAGTAGAGGATTGTACACACAGGGGGCCTCCTTCTCCTTTTCCTTCTCCCCCTCCTCCTGCTCCCGACAGCTGATAATACAGGAGGGAGGGGGCTCCTGTGGCTGCATCTCTCTCTCCTCAGGGCAGAGTCAGACTGCCTTGTGTTTCTCCCCCCACCTCCTGCACAGACTTGGCCCCGCCCACCTTCTGCTACTAAGCCACGTCCGCCTCCCCTCACTGATGCTGGCACTGCAGTGAGTGCTGAACGATGGAGGAATCCCCTTGGCCACAGCTGGGTTGAGGGAGAGCAGAGTGCGGGAGGAACACAGAGCTGAGCAGGGCAGTGCCAGCAATCAACGCATGTGTGCACGAGAGTCACAAAACTTTATTCAATAAACAAAAAAGACACATTAGCTACACATTCGGGCAGAGCTCTGATGGGCCACCCCAGATCTTAGTGCCTAGCGACGGCCCTGCGCTGTGACACATGGAGCTAAAATGTATAGAGGGCATGGCCGGCAACTACTCACTGCTGTGTGGGAAATGTAACCTCCCGGCCGGGACAGCGGAAAAGCGACTGAAAATTGGGAGTGTCTCGCTGGATCTGGGACGGTTGGGAGGTATGCCATTGCGTAAAGATTATTTTTCTTGCCCTGACACCTCAGTCGAAACAATTTCTCCTACAGAGTCAGAGGATTCATCTGAAATCAGTTTTGAAAGTCCCTCTGTAAGCAAGAACCAGAACAGAAACAGAAACAAAAACTGTTCAAAAAACATGGAAGGAGGGCAGGAAGAAAACATCCTAATGCGAAAGGGAAGTCTCAGAAAGCGGAATTATATCACAACTACCCGGTTTCAATCCATCACCACAAATACTACAAGATGAACATTTGTCGGTTCTTTCAAATGGACTACGATTTTTTCCCACTAAAAATTTGGACTTGTTTTCCACTTTGTTGGACGTTAATAAATTTGCTAGGCATATTACTTTGAAATGCCATTTTCTTGGAGACAATATAACAGAAACATCCACTATAGATAACAATAATATGGGTATAACAGGTACTAAAGTAGAAACATCTATTCCCTTGTTTAAAGATCTAAAAAGTACTGTGTCTTTAAGAGATTTGGGAGCCGATTCGGATCCACTTACACAGGTTAATGGTAATAAAACTTTAAAAACGAACAATAAATATTATCCTGTGAATTCCAGACCGCCCATCCTGGATCAATTCCAGGATGTGGTGGAACAGAAACTTACAAAATTGGATTTGAATAGGAATAAGTGCCACAAAAATCTTTCCAGAAAAGAAAATCTTGTTTTGAAACAAATCAGAGATAACAAAAACATAATCATACGGTAAGCAGACAAAGGTGAAGCAGTGGTTGTCCTAGACACAGATTTATATGTTAAATGCAATGAAACAATGTTAAAAAATACTGACATATATGAATGTATTAAAAGGGGATCCAACCACAGTATTTCAAAAAGACTTGTTTGTGCTTTTGAGGAGAGGTGTTGAGAGTGGAATTTTTTCATGGAAGGTCTTTGATTTTTTTATACATTGAAAATCCCATCATTCCTACTCTCCACTCCCTACCAAAAATTCACTAACCTGATTTTCCTCCTAAAATGAAGCCAATAATATCGGGTATTGGGTCCCTAAACGAACCTTTTGTGGAAGGATGAATACAGCTGGATCACTGCTGATGTGGTGGCTTTGTATCCTTCCATTACTTTTGAGATCAGTATAATAACGCTTAAATCCTTCTTGGTGAAACACAGCTGTGAAATCCATGCTGTTGAATTTATTGTGCATGCGGTAAAATTTTTCCTAAACAGAAATTATTTTGTGAGAACAAAAGAGGACCCAGGTGTGACCATGTTAGGGGCAGACTACTCAAAAGACATTATAAATAAACCAGAAGAACAAGAGTTCTATTGCCCATATAACTTACACGTAATTTACTGTCCACACTAGTGTATATTGCAAATATAAGAATTTTATTAAATGCAGAGGATACAGTAAATAAACGTGTCATAAGTAAAGTTTGACAAGAATTTAAGGTGGAAAAGGGAGACATATGGCAAATAGGCAGTAAAAATGGTCCAGAGGGGTAGTTTAAAGTGCAAGTGCTTTAAGGTGCACAGACCAGGGGAATAAGGTGCAGTTCAACTCCACAGATCTGGTCACAAACCCTAGTCTAAGTCTGTAACAAAAAAGCACATAGTCAATCGCTTACCCATGAACCTGGTAAAGGGGGGTCCTCCCAATCTTCCTACTGGTCCAGTAGCCCCGACACGTGTTTCGCGTCGGCTGCTTCGGGGGGCGTTTATTTACTGTATCCTCTGCATTTAATAAAATTCTTATATTTGCAATATACACTAGTGTGGACAGTAAATTACGTGTAAGTTATATGGGCAATAGAACTCTTGTTTTTCTGGTTTATTTAGAAATTATTTTGTCTTCAACAAGGTTTTTTACATTAAAAAACAGTGTGTAAGCATGGGGGGAATTCTTACCCTCCCTTGCAAACATCACTATGGCTTTTTGGGAAGAAACTGTTCTATTTTCTGAGACAAATCCTTTCCAAAAAATCTGATTTGGTTTGGGAGGTACATTGATGACCTCCTGCTGGTGTGGACAGGTGACACAAAACAAATTAATGCATTTATTGATTTTTTGAATGACAACCAATTCATTTGAAATGTACACATTGTCACAATAAAAATGTAATACGTTTTTTTAGACGTCACCCTCCGCACCAGCAGTGGGTTATCAGATGTTACGATACTCCTATATAAAAAAATCAGACATTAGTTCTTTTTTAAAACCTAATTCATGTCACCCCAGACATGTCACACATAATTTATTAGTGCAGGAACTAATTAGGAATTAAAGAAACTGCTCAGATCCTACAATGTTAGATGATGAACTAGAGAAAAAGTGTCATGATTTGTCCTAAAAAAAGCTTTGACAAAAGTACACATTACTTGTGGATAAAACTACTGATGAGGCTCAGAAAAATGGAAATTTTATTAACTTCACCACACAATACTTCACAGACTATGGGGAGGTGGTGAACGTTATAAAAAGATATCTGCCGATATTAGATCAGGACCCCAAGGTGAAACAGGTAATGTACAACAATACAGTGCGCTTTTCAGCTAGGAAAGCTCCAACATTAGGCTCTATTCTTTCACCAAGCTTTTTTTCTAAGGAGAATACTAGTGATAACCAAAGTTGGTTAAGTGTGATTGGTTTTTTCAAGTGTGGCCAGAAAATCTGTGTAAGTTGCAATCATGCAACTAAATGCGGTAGTTTCACATCACAAGCTACTAAAGTAACATATCCCATAGAGAATTTCATAAATTGCAACACAAATGGTGTCATTTACCTAATAGAGTGTATTAGTTGTAAGGTCCAATATGTGGGTTGTACCATTGGTCCACTCAAGCGGAGAATACGTAGACATCTCTCTGACTTGGGCTGGGTTCACACTTGTGGACCCCTCCGCAGCATTCTGTGGAGGGTGTCCGCAAGCTGTGTGTAGACTCCGCAAGTCCCTATGTTTATAATGTGAGTGCACGGTGCTGTGCTCGACTGCGCATGACTGTGCACTCCCATTTATTTGCCTGTGTGATTTGTACGCAGGCGTATACCTGCGCACAAATCACACACTCTCGTCCGCATCAGGAACGTGACATGTTGCATTCCTGGTGCGGACGAGAGTGTGTGATTTGTGTGTGAACCCAGCCTTAGTGGGAAACCTGAAGGTTAATATTTCTTCGGTCTCAAGACACTTTCTACTGTACCTCATAGAAATACCTTAACTTTCCGCTTTTGTGGTATAGAAACGGTAAAACATTCTGCAAGGGGCGTGGACTATCGGAAGGAGGTTCTCAACAGAGAAACTTTCTGGATGTTCAAGCTTGGAACGCGGGTTCCTGTAGGCTTGAACATCAGGGGAGAGCTGATCTTACAGTACTCTTAAGTTTGGAAATTCTTCCTTAAATTGAATTTCCTCTCCTAAAATTATTGAATCTTTTATAGCTATCCTATGTATCTCATAATGTTTCTCCATTTTGACAACTTAATTTTGTCCTTTGTCCTTTCCGGATAATTGATATTGTGGATTATTACACAGAAATTCTTGTGAAATTATTCGGTGCCAGGTTGGTAATATGGGATAATCATAGTACTGTGTGATATACTTTTTACAAGTGACGTGTCTGGCAATAGCCCTGCAATACGACTTTCTCAATTTAACACTTGATACACCCTCTAAAGATATGTATGTATAAGACAAGAACAAACATATAAAGAATTTATATATATTAATTTTAAAAAAAAGCAGCAAAAAACATATGTTACACATATAATATTTTACACACAAGGCATTCTCACACCATAATATTAAACATCAGATTCTGTGCCAGATTTTTTAAATCTTTGATGAGGTTTTGGTGTTGTATGTACAGTACACACTGTTTTCCTCATATGCACACTCCATAGCATTAAACACCAGATTCCTGTGCCAGAGTTTCTGACTAGTGATGGGCGAATCCTAAATTACTCGGAATCGCTTGACTCTAGCGAGTCCGAGCCCGGGACTCGCTACTCGTTGCGAGTCTAGCGAGTCCAATGTTAATGAATGGGGAAGCGAGTAATAGTGAGTAGTGTGAGATTTACAAATCGCAGATGTGTCTCGGAAGCTTCAGCCTGAAGCAATCCTAGTTTTGCCATTTATTTGCATTGGACTCGTTTACTTTGCAACTGTAATCGCTGGGAAACTCGCACAGATAAGAGTCCTGTCTGCTCAGTGTGCTGGCTGCCACAGCCCAGGATCCTAGAGCCCGCCTGCTGCCTGATGTAGCAGAGCTGAGATTGTTCTCAGTCTGCTCATTCCCTGTGCATAGACATCTATATCATGCACAGGGATGAGCAGAGAGGACATCGCGTTTTGGACTGCGTCGGACGGAAGAGGATTTTTTTAATTAAAGATGGAGTCCCTAATGGCTTTTTTTTTTTATTTCTAATAAAATTTTTCTCTGTGTTGTGTTTTTTTAAAAACAATTTAATAGAAATTCATGGCGGTCATGTCTAATATTGGCGTGACCGCCATAAATTTCGGGCTTAGGGCCAGCTGATAATACAAAGCTGGCCCTAACCTCTTTATTACCCAGCGTGCCACCGCCACCAGGGCCGCTGGAAGAGCGGGGTTCAGCGCCGCTTCAATGAACGCGCCATCTTCTGGGGCAGCTGCGGGCTGCAATTTGCAGCGGGGGTGCCCAGAAAGCTTGGGCATCCCTGCGCTGCGGATTCAAGCCCCCAGCTGCTTAGCTGTACCTGGCTAGAAATAGAAATTGCGCGGAGCCCCACGCATTTTTTTAAAATTATTTCATGAAATTCTGAGATTCTGACTCTGACTCTGAGACTGACTCTGAGACTCTGACTCTGACTCTGAGACTCTGACTCTGAGACTCTGACTCTGCGACTGTGACTCTGAGAATCTGACTCTGACCTGACTCTGAGGGAGACTCTGAATCTGAGACTCTGACTCTGAGACTCTGACTCTGACTCTGAGACTCTTGACTCTGAGACTCTGACTCTGAGACTCTGACTCTGGCTCTGAGGTGAGACTCTGAATCTGAGACTCTGACTCTGAGACTCTGTACTCTGAGACTCTGACTCTGAGACTCTGACTCTGACTCTGAGACTCTGACTCTGAAGACTCTGACTCTGAGACTCTGACTCTGACTCTGAGACTCTGACTCTGAGACTCTGACTCTGAGACTCTGACTCTGAGACTCTGAATCTGAGACTCTGAATCTGAGACTCTGACTCTGAGACTCTGACTCTGACTCTGAGACTCTGACTCTGAGACTCTGACTCTGAGACTCTGACTCTGAGACTCTGACTCTGACTCTGAGACTCTGACTCTGACTCTGAGACTCTGACTCTGAGACTCTGACTCTGACTCTGATAATACAAAGTCTCGCCCTAACCTCTTTATTACCCAGCGTGCCACCGCCACCAGGGCCGCTGGAAGAGCGGGGTTCAGCGCCGCTTCAATGAACGCGCCATCTTCTGGGGCAGCTGCGGGCTGCAATTTGCAGCGGGGGGTGCCCAGAAAGCTTGGGCATCCCTGCGCTGCGGATTCAAGCCCTCAGCTGCTTAGCTGTACCTGGCTAGAAATAGAAATTGCGCGGAGCCCCACGCATTTTTTTAAAATTATTTCATGAAATTCTGAGATTCTGACTCTGACTCTGAGACTGACTCTGAGACTGTGACTCTGACTCTGAGACTCTGACTCTGGCTCTGAGGGTGAGATCTGAATCTGAGACTCTGACTCTGAGACTGACTCTGAGACTCTGACTCTAAGACTCTGACTCTGACTCTGAGACTCTGACTCTGAGACTCTGACTCTGAGACTCTGACTCTGAGACTCTGACTCTGAGACTGAGACTCTGACTCTGAGACTCTGACTCTGCGACTGTGACTCTGAGAATCTACTCTGACTCTGAGACTCTGACTCTGAGGTGAGACTCTGAATCTGAGACTCTGACTCTGAGACTCTGACTCTGACTCTGAGACTCTGACTCTGAGACTCTGACTCTGAGACTCTGACTCTGGCTCTGAGGGTGAGACTCTGAATCTGAGACTCTGACTCTGAGACTCTGACTCTGAGACTCTGACTCTGAGACTCTGACTCTGAGACTCTGACTCTGAGACTCTGACTCTGAGACTGACTCTGAGACTCTGACTCTGAGACTCTGAATCTGAGACTCTGACTCTGGACTCTGACTCTGAGACTCAGACTCTGACTCTGAGACTCTGACTCTGAACCTCTGACATCTGGCTCTGAGGTGGACCTCTGAATCTGAGACTCTGACTCTGAGACTCTGACTCTGGACTCTGCTCTGGACTCTGCACTCTGACCTGAGAGCTGACTCTGACTCTGCGACTCTAAGCCCTCACTGACTAGCTGACTCTGACACTAGAAACTCTGCGCGAGCCCTGACTCATTATTAAAATCTAGATCTCTGAACTCTGAGACTCTGACTCTGACTCTGAGACTCTGACTCTGAGACTGTGACTGACTGGACTCTGGACTCTGAGACTCTGGCTCTGAGTGAGACTTGACTCGGACTCTGACTCTGAGACTCTGACTCTGATGAGACTGACTCTGAGACTCTGACTCTGAGACTCTGACTCTGACTTTGAGACTCTGACTCTGAGACTCTGACTCTGCTCTGAGAGACTCTGACTCTGAGACTCTGACTCTGAGATCTGAGACTCTGGACTCTGAGACTCTGACTCTGCCTGACTTGAGACTCTGAGATTGAACTCTGACTCTGGACTCTGACTCTGATGTGAGACTCTGATCTGAGACTCTGACTCTGAGACTCTGACTCGGCTCTGAGGAACTCTGAATCTGAGACTCTGAATCTGAGACTCTGACTCTGAGCTCTGACTGAGACTCTGACTCACTCTGAGACTCTGACTCTGAGACTCTGACTCGACTGAGACTGCCTGACTACTCTGAGACTCTGACTCTGAGACTCTGACTCTGAGACTCTGTCTAGACTCTTGAGACTCTGACTCTGGATCTTCTGAGACTCTGACTCTGTAGACTCTGATCTGAGATCTGAATCTGTCTGAGACTCTGACCTACTCTGAGACTCTGACTCTGAGACTCTGACTCTGAACTACTGAGACTCTGACTCTGAGACTCTGACTCTGGACTCTGAGACTCTGAACTCTGAGACCGACTCTGACTCTGAGACTCTGACTCGAACTGACTCTGAGACTCTGATTGGCTCTGAGGACTCTGACTCTGACTCTGAGACTCTGACTCTGACTACCTGACTCTGAGACTCTGACCTGACTCTGTCTGAGACCTCTGACTCTGACTCTGAGACTCTGACTCTGAGACTCTGACTCTGAGACTCTGACTCTGAGACTCTTGACTCTGAGACTCTGACTCTGACTCTGAGACTCTGAGACTTCTGAACTCTGACTCTGAGACTCTGACTCTGACTCTGAGACTCTGACTCTGAGACTCTGACTCTGACTCTGAGACTCTGACTCTGAGACTCTGAGTGAGACTCTGAATCGAGACTCTGAATCTGAGACTTGACTCTGAATCGACTCTGACTCTGCGACTCTGACTCTGAGACTCTGAGACTCTGACTCTGAGACTCTGACTCTGACTCTGAGACTCTGACTCAGAGACTCTGAACTCTGAGACTCTGACTCTGAGACTCTGACTCTGAGACTCTGACTCTGAGACTCTGACTCTGACTCTGAGACTCTGACTCTGACTCTGAGACTCTGAATCTGAACTCTGACTCTGAGACTCTGACGAGACTCTGACTCTGAGACTCTGAGTTCTGACTCTGACTCTGAGACTCTGACTCTGAGACTCTGACTCTGAGATTCTGATCTGAACTCTGAACTCTGAACTCTGAGACTTTGACTCTGACTCTGATACTCTGACTCTGAGACTCTGACTCTGAGACTCTGACTCTGACTCTGAGACTCTGACTCTGACTGAGACTCTGAGACTCTACCTGAGACTCTGACTCTGAGACTCTGACTCTGACTCTGAGACTCTGACTCTGAAATTCATGAAATAATAAAAAAAAAAATGCGTGGGGCTCCGCGCAATTTCTATGTCTAGCCAGGTACAGCTAAGCAGCTGGGGCTGGAATCCGCAGCGCAGGGATGCCCAAGCTTTCTGGGCACCCCCCGGCTGCAAATTACAGCCCTCAGCCACCCCAGAAGATGGCGGTTCATTGAAGCGCCATCCTCTGGCTCTGAACCCCGCTCTTCCAGCGGCCCTGGTGGCGGTGGCACGCTGGGTAATAAAGGGGTTAATACCAGCTTTGTTATACAAGCTGGTATTAAGCCCGATATTCTTAATGTCAGGCCACGTTTGACCCAGCCACTAAGAATCTCCAATAAAGGGTTAAAAAAACACAGAGAAAAATTTTTATTTGAAATAAAAAAAAAGCCATTAGGGACTCTATCTTTAATTAAAAAAATCCTCTTCCGTCCGACGCAGTCCAAAACGCGATGTCCTCTCTGCTACATCCCCTGTGCATAGATATAGATGTCTATGCACAGGGAATGAGCAGACTGAGAACAATCTCAGCTCTGCTACAACAGGCAGCAGGCGGGCTCTAGGACCCTGGAGCTGCACAGAGAAGACAGCTGGACTCGGCTCGCAATGTAAGAGCAGTTACTTTGCGAGTTTCCCTGCTATCACTGGCACAGTAGCCGAGTCTAATGCAAACAATGGCAATCCTAGTTTTGTCAGCGTTTGCCATTGATTGGACTCGTGCGAGTAAACGCTGGGAAACTCGCAGAGTACCGAGTCCTGCGAGTCCCTTACTACTCGCCGAGTAACGAGTCCTAGCGAGTAGATTCGCCCATCCCTATTTCTGACCTTTCGATGAAGTTTTGGTGGCATATGTGTCAGTACAGACTTTTTTCATCACATTCACACTTCACAGTATTGCCCACCTAGATTTTAGTACCCGATTCCTTGATTTTTTTTATGAGGCTTTGGTAATGTATGTGGTAGTACAGAATGCTTTTTTCCTCACATATATACAGCACTTTTTTTTTCCCCTCTTCCCTTATATTCACATTCCCAATAAGGGTTTTATTCAAGGTATATGGGTCTATTCCAGACACGTCGCAGTACACTTTTGCATAGAATGGTTTGTTTCTTCTTTCTGTGATATCTTTATATGGTTACAGGTTTAAGACAATTATCTGTATACTGTATATATATATATACAATTTATTTTTTAAGAGAATTTATACTTATGAATTTTCTATCATTTTGATATACTCATATGAGATTTGTTTTGTAGATGGGTAAAAAAGAGAAATTACCGCTGTTTTCTACTATACAGATTTGTATGCCAACATACTTGTGGATTAATCCTCCTTGATGATAAGAAAGGAGGAGGAGAGAAAACAAGAAGAGAAAGAAAAAATCCTACAGTTGACTTGAGAATTTCTAATTGGTCTTCTACATGGACTGGTTACACAGCCTCTATATACCATTCATTCGGTTGTAATCTTTAGATCATGATTAAGGCTTCCGTTTTAGCTGAAACACGTTGCTCTTAACTATCCTATGGACTGATCTGACTGCCGCACATTGTGCATTATTTTTATATACAATTTTTTGTGGATCTGCAATAAAGTGAAGTTTTATACAATTGTCCTCTACGTGCTGCCGTTTTTCCCCAATGCTGGGTCAATCTCTGCTGTCTGGTAAGTGAGATACTCCACACAAACACCCGACACAACCTCCGATCCTTAGTCCTAAGTACTTCATGTCAGGCAAGGGATAGCGGATGCGACTAAGTGGAGGGTAGAGAGTGAGAAAAAGCCCGGGAAGGGGGTGGAGGAACTAGAAGAAAACTCAGGAACATTAAGTTAGGAGGGCTTGAGTAGAGAGCACAGGTTCGAGTTCCTGGCGAGCTGTGAGGGAAAATGGAACAGAACGCCTAAGCCGATACATCCAACAAGCCTAGCAGACTGTAGTCCAGAGAGGAAGAACCCGGACCCGGCGGCCTGTGCCACCATATGGCTTGACCGGGTCCCAGGCAACCTACAATGGGAAGCAGGAAGGGGTCCACGGTGTGTCCGGATCAGCGGGAACACCGGAGAGCCGGGCCGAAACCAGGGCCGGGAGCTTTATGCCCCAACCACGGATTAACCAGCAGGGTGAAAGGACTCCATGCCCAGAACCTACCCTCTGATGCAGCAAAGGAAAGGCCGTTAAAGTAGGTTAGGGGGACAGACTGAGATCCTCTGGGAAAAGATCTGCAACTGCTGGCCCGTAGCAAGCACTCAGGCAAGAGAAGGAGGCCCGGAAATGGACCAGAGAGGGAGTGCAGGTAATGAGCCGTCCCAGCTGCAAGGTTGTGTCGGGAACCTGAAGTGAACTGTTTGTACCCTGTGAACTATTGAGTAAAGTACCCGGTCAAGCTCAAAGCTACATGTGTGAGACTGTGACTAGAAACCAGAGAAAATGAGTGTACAAATGCCCAAGATCCATGATAACACCACTGTAAAATCCACAACAGTGTTTAAATGCCAGTATAACAGTTTATTCAAAACAGTGGATACATAAAATTGATGTGGGTTTACACAATGACAAGATGGTTACACAACAAGGAAGTAAAACAAAAAGGAAAAGGGGCGCAAATGTGTAGGATCCCCTTATTAAAAACGTCTAAGTGGCGTGGATAGGTGGCGGCTCACCTTATCGGGTTGTGCAAGTCCTGCACAACCCGGTTTATAAGCCTCCGCCGCCGGCGGTATGTGCACTGCCTCTCCACTCTCCTCTCTGCTGTTCAAGGCAGATCGTTTGTGCTGTTCCTGAGTTTGCTAATTATGAAAACATCTTACATGTCTGCTTGTTCCTTAGAGCGCTCCTAATCAGACCGCCATTACTATTTTTTGCACACAACAAGGAAGGACATTGAGGAGGGGGAACTGACAAAGAGCAGAGAGGAAAAAAGAGGTATATAGCCAGATAGGTGCCTCTATTGCTCAAAAATAAAGTACTAGCATAAGTGCAAGTAGGAGACAACCACCTAGGAACCCTGTTTGTGGCCGACAACTAACCAAAGTGCATTTATAAAGGTATTTTTCAGCAAGGCTTACATATGTAGGCTGTGAATTTCTCTTTCCTCCCAGTGTCAGTCAGAGAGAGCCCCAATTGTTCTCTTATGTGTGAGACTGTGATTTACGCGTCAGCAACAGGAGCTTGCCTGCAGAGCCGCAAACTGATGTATGCAAGCCGGCAGTGTAGACTGCCTGAAAGGGCTGAGCTCATTGTACTAATACCTTGTTCCTACACTTGCTCTGGATAGAAAGCCCTGCCCGTGGAGGGCTCACCATCCTGCTGCCTGCCACCACCATCCTCCCCAGAGGCCTGGACGGCAGCGGTGGCCCACACTGGCTAACAAACCACGGGTGGTGTCACAAACTATTCACAAAAACTTTAATCCCTTTTCATTTTTGTTTTCCCCTTTTTATTGCCGCACCTGGGACCACGGAACCGGGTCGCGTCACCGTGACACCCCGCAGCCCTTAAAGACAACAGGGTCTAATACCCTGTTCCTCAGGGTGCAACATATTATATATTGCTGTGTTGCAAGGCAGAAGCATTCCCTTGGGTATTTTATCCCTCTCGTCTCCATGTATTTCTTTGATGTCATTTTACTCCTCCCTTCTTCACCATGTAATCTTACCACAGCCAAATTAGTACGGTCACATATGTTACTGCTCTATGAAGAATCACTCTTTTTACCTGCTGCATTACACATTAATACAAGGTTATTCAGTGAAAAGCAACACCACTTTTCCTGGATCATTACTTCCATGTCTGTTTGGTTGAGTTTAACTATATGAGGATGCTTGCATGTGTATGGAACGATTCATACAAATATCAGAAGGAATGATAGTTCAAGCACCTATACTCCAGTGTTGCTTAGATAAAGGCTCAAATAAAAAGACCCGAAACATCACACTTTACTTTTTTCTATGCAGACTACTGAGCAATAAACAGACTGAAATTCTACTTTTTTGCAATTCTCATTTATATTCGTGTGCCGAAGTCATCTTAATCTAGACTGTTAAGTTTTACTTCTGAGCACTGACTATTGGTGAGCCCAACCTCCCTCTATTTTGTAGAGAAGGAATGTGAGCATGCAACAACCATGGCAAGGTTAAAGGTCTTTGAACAAGCTATTAACGGGAGTCAAGGAGGCAGTATCAGTTTGTGTGAAATTGATGCAGAAGACCCCCTTAAGCGTACAAGAGACCATGTACTAAGGAAAAATGCTACCATGTAATGTACAGGAAAAGTGGACCATTTGGGGGTCAAGATACAAAATACCTCTGTTCTCCTACATCTGATCTTATCAAAGAGATTGCAGAGTATAAGGCCGAGCCCAGCTTCTGCTATGAAGAACCCAGCAGCTCTGCATTGTCTCCCCTTTCATCAACTTACTCAACACTGAAATTTCAGGTGTTCCTCCCATGCAATGTAGGTCTGCTATGTAACATCAAACAGGACACATTCCCATTACAAGTGTCACCCTGCAACAAATCTCCTACCAAGGGATCTTATCTTTCACAAACACCACCTATGAGCTTCTTGGGTTTGCATTACCCATTTCCATTCAAGGCAAGATCAACTTACCACAGAGAACACTGACTGGGATGCTCTCCTGACATCCCAGGAACAGCAAGGGTTGGAGATATATAGAAAGACTCTGAAAGCATTAGAGCAACTCCAAGTTCCACATAGTCATTCTCTAAAGTCTCTTTCAGCTGTAGTCAGAAAAGAAGTTCACATTTTCTCTGATGTGTCTACAGAGGTCATAGCTGCAGCAGTCTCTCTAAATACTTCAGAAGCCGGCAACAAGGTGCATTGCAGTTTCATCCTAGACAAGGTCAAACGTACCTCAAAACCTTCATACCATGTACCAAGGCTGGAACTCTGTGCTGCTGTACTAGATGTAGAAACCATCCAGGTTATTCCTGAGCAGTGGCATCTCATCTCTACAGGCCTTGGTCACGACATGTGGCTGCCACCTCCAAGTAGTGATGAGCCAACAACTAAGTGTTCGAATTCGATTCGATTCACTGAATTGGGGTGTGTTCGACGAATTGTTCGTCGAACCCCATTGGAATCAATGGCAGGCAACAGCAAATACATAGAATACACTTTCAAAGTTGTCCAAAAGCTGCCAAACTACTCAGAATAGAAAATAAACACCAGGAAAAGTGACAACAATCTACCCACAGTACAAATAGTCTCACGGCGTAGCATAGGTGCCCGAGACGGTCTTCCAAAGCACTTCAAAACAGAAGGTGGTTAACATTCACCTAAAATTTTAGAGGTGAGTAAAACTGACTTTGAATTGACAAATGGATGAGTTACAGGGGAAAAGTAAAAAGAGGTGGAGGAGTAAAAGGAGGATGAGACACAGCTATAGGCATGTCACACCCTAGTTAAATCATGTACCACACAGCAAGGGGTCCTCACAGCAAGAGTCCTCACTCTTCCCAAAGGGTCAGACCACAGCAAAATGGCATCAATTGCCCCGGTTAAAAATTGTTGAATGGCCCAGCCTGCATGCATGGCACAGGTCTAGAACAGGACTTGGCCTAGCATTTCAAGGTAAAACATTGCTTAGCAACTATACGTTTTCTGGAGTAATACTGGAAATAAAAGAGATGTAGATCAGTGACCTGTTTAAGGGCCGAGTCAACTGAAAGCTCATAAAAGCACTCCCATCAATGTTATGCCCCACCACACAAAGGTGGGACAACTATAAGTTTCTTGAAGTATTAGAAAAAAACTATTCAGGTAGGTCAGTGACCTGTTTAGCCTAATTGTTGTGCCCGCAACACACAGATGGGACAACTATACGTTTTGTTGAGCATTACAGGAAATAATAGAGAGGTAGGTCAGTGACCTATTTAGCCTAATTGGCTGGATACTCTCAAAGCTCATGCAAGCGCTCCCATCAATGTTATGCCCCTCCACACACAGGTGGGACAACTATAAGTTTCATGGAGTATTAGAGGAAAAACTATTCAGGTAGGTCAGTGACCTGTTCAGGTCTAGTGGGCCAGATAAACTCAAAGCTCATGCAAGCACTCCCATCAATGTTATGCCCCACCACACAAAGGTGGGACAACTATAAGTTTCTTGAAGTATTAGAAATAAACTATTCAGGTAGGTCAGTGACCTGTTTAGCCTAATTGTTGTGCCCCGCAACACACAGATGGGACAACTATACGTTTTGTTGAGCATTACAGGAAATATTAGAGAGGTAGGTCAGTGACCTGTTTAGGCCTAATTGGCTGGATACCCTCAAAGCTCATGCAAGCGCTTGCATCAATGTTATGCTCCGCCACACACAGGTGGGACAACAATATGTTTTGTGGAGTATTACCAGAAAAACTATTCTGGTAGGTCAGTGACCTGTTTAGCCTAATTGGCTGGATAGTCTCAAACCTAATGCAAGTGCTCCCATCAATGTTATGCCCCGCCACACAAAGGTAGGACAACTATAAGTTTCTTGAAGTATTAGAAAAAAACTATTCAGGTAGGTCAGTGACCTATTTAGGCCTAGTGTGCCGGATGAACTCAAAGCTCATGGAAGCACTCCCATCAATGTTATGCCCCACAACACACAGATGGGACAACTATACGTTTTGTTTAGCATTACAGGAAATAATAGAGAGGTGGGTCAGTGACCTGTTCAGGTCTAGTGGGCCAGATAAACTCAAAGCTCATGCAAGCGCTCCAATTAGTGTTATACCCCACCAAAACAGGTGGGACAACTATACGTTTTGTGGAGTATTACTGGAAAAACTCATCAGGTAGGTCAGGGACCTGTTTAGGCCTAGTGGGCCGGAAAAACTCAAAGCTCATGCAAGCATTCCCATCAATGTTATGCCCCACTACACTCAGGTGGGACAACTAAATGTTATGTGGAGTTTTACAGGAAATATTAGAGAGGTCAGTGACCTGTTTAGGCCTAATTGGCTGGATACCCTCAAAGCTCATGCAAGCGCTTGCATCAATGTTAAGCCCCGCCACACACAGGTGGGACAACTATATGTTTTGTGAAGTATTACCGGAAAAACTATTCAGGTAGGTCAGTTACCTGTTTAGCCTAATTGGCCGGATAGTCTCAAACCTCAGGCAAGCTCTCCCATCATTGCTATGCTCCGCCACACACAGGTGGGACAACTACAAGTTTTGTGGAGTATTACCGGAAAAACTGTCCAGGTAGGTCAATAACCTGTTTAGGCCTAGTGGGCCGGATGAACTCAAAGCTCATGCAAGCACTCCAATCAATGTTATGCCCCACCACACACAGGTGGGGCAACTATAAGTTTTGTAAAGTATTAACGGAAAAACTAGTCAGCTAGGTCAGTGACCTGTTTAGGTCTAGTCGGCTGGATAAACTCAAAGCTCATGCAAGCGCTCCCATCAATGGTATGCCCCGCCACACATAGGTGGGACAACTATACATTTTGTGGAGTACTAGAAGAAAAATTATTCAGGTAGGTCACAGACCTGTTCAAGCATGGTGACCCGGATAAACTCAAAGCTCATGCAAGCTGTCCCATTAATGTTATGCCCCGGCACATACAGGTGGGACAACTATATGTTTCGTGGAGTATTAGAGGAAAAACTATTCAGATAGGTCAGTTACCTGTTTAGCCTAATTGGCCGGTAAGTCTCAAACCTCATGCAAGCGCTCCCATCAATGTTATGCTCCGCCACACACAGGTGGGACAACTATAAGTTTTGTAAAGTATTAACGGAAAAACTAGTCAGCTAGGTCAGTGACCTGTTTAGGTCTAGTGGGCCAGATAAACTCAAAGCTCATGCAAGCGCTCCTATCAATGTTATGCCCAGCCATACACAGGTGGGACAACTACACGTTTCGTGGAGTATTAGAGGAAAAACTATTCAGGTAGGTCAGTGACCTGTTTAAGTCTCGTGAGCCGGATAAACTCAGAGCTCATCCAAGCGCTCCCATCAATGTTATGCCCCTCCATACACAGGAGGGACAACTATACGTTTCATAAAGTATTAACGAAGAAAATATTCAAGTAGGTCAGTGACCTGTTCAGGCCTAGTGGTCCAGATAAACTCAAAGCTCATACAAGCACTCCAATCAGGGTTATGCCCCTCCAAAACAGGTGCGACAACTATACGTTTTGTGGAGTATTACTGGAAAAACTCATCAGGTAGGTCAGGGACTTGTTTGGGCCTAGTGGGCAGGATAAACTCAAAGCTCATGCAACTGCTCTCATCAATGATATGCTCTGCCACACACAGGTGGGACAACTAAACGTTTTACGGGGTATTAGAAGAAAAACTATTCAGGTAGGTCACTGACCTGTTCAAGGCTAGTGGCCCGATAAACTTAAAGCTCATGCAAGCGCTCCCATTAAAGTTATGCCCTGCCACAGACAGGTGGGACAACTATATGTTTCGTGGAGTATTACCGGAAACACTATTCAGGTAGGTCAGTGACCTGTTTAGGCCTAGTAGGCCGGATGAACTCATACAAGTGCTGCCATCAATGTTATGCCCCGCCACACACAGATTGGACAACTATACGTTTTGTGGAGTATTACAGAATATAACAGAGAGGTAGGTCAGTGACCTGTTTAGCTTGACTGGCCGGATACTCTCAATCCTCATGCAAGCGCTCCCACCAATGTTGTGCCCCACCACACACAGGTGGAACAACTATAAGTTTCGAGGAATATTAGAGGAAAAACTAGTTAGGTAGGTTAGTGAACTCTTTAGACCTATTGGGCAAGATAAAGAAAGTTCATGCAAGCGCTGCCATCAATGTTATGCCTCGCCACACACAGGTTGAACAACTATAAGTTTCGTGGAGTAATACCGGAAAAACTAGATGTAAGTGACCTGTTTAGGCCTAGTGGTCCGGATAAACTCAAAGCTCATGCAAGCGCTCCCATCAATGTTATACCCCCCACACACTGGTGGGACAACTATACGTTTTGTGGAGTTTTAGAGGAAAAACTATTCAGGTAGGTCAGGGACCTGTTTAAGCCTCGTGGGCTGGATAAACTCAGAGCTCATGCAAGTGCTCCCATCAATGTTATACCCTGCCAGACACAGGTGGGACAACTATAAGTTTCGTGGAGTATTAGAGGAAAAACTAGTCAGGTAGGTCAGTGACCTGTTTAGGCCTAGTGGGTTGGATAAACTGAAAGCTCAAGCAAGCGCGCCAATCATTGTTATGCCTCACCACAAACTGGTGGGACAACTTTAAATTTCATGAAGTATTAGAGAAAAAACTAATCAGGTAGGTCAGTGAAATGTGTAGGCCTAGTGGGCCGGATAAACTCAAAGCTCATGCAAGCAGTCCCATTAATATTATGCCCTGCCACACACAGGTGGGACATCTATAAGTTTCGTGGAGTATTAAAGGAAAAACTATTCAGATAGGTCAGTGACTTGTTTAGGCCTAGTGGGCTGGATAAATAGAAGTTTTAGTTGTATAGAAGCACTCAGGCACTGGGTTATGCAAATGATTACCTTTTATTAAACCACAACGCATTTCCACGGCGTACCGTCGTCTTGATCAGGTGGACAATCCTTAAAATCATACCCCAGGCTGAGGGAGAAAGAGGAGCACGAGCACAGGATATATGCCTATAAACTGAAGGACCTGCGGTGACGTAAGCAGACGCGGTCACTTGACCGGCCCTCAACACATCACCTGACCGGAAGAGGGAGCGGTGAAGGAGGCGACGGCTTCAGCGGTACAGGCTGATCATACACACTGGGTTGTGCAGGTGGCACAACCCTTGAAGGTGAGAGCACAAACATAGGTTAGAGGCCCCCACTAGATCACCGGGTACTGCTCATGAGCACTTCTCCACACTTACAGTGCCTTGTGAATGTATTTGGCCCCCTTGAACTTTTTAATCTTTTGCCACATTTCAGGCTAACAACATAAAGATATAAATTCTAATTTTTTGTGAAGAATCAACAACAACTTTGACACAATCGTGAACTGGAACGAAATTTATTGGATATTTTAAACTTTTTTAATAAATGAAAAACTGAAAAGTGGGGTGTGCAATATTATTCGGCCCCTTTACTTTCAGTGCAAGTGTCTGAATGATCCAATGTCATCGTAAATGACTGGTAATTATAAATAGAATCCACCTGTGTGTAATGAAGTCTCCGTATAAAAGCAACTGCTCTGTGATAGTCTCAGGGTTCTGTTTCAAATGCAGAGAGCATCATGAAGACCAAGGAACACACCAGGCAGGTTCGAGATACTGTTGTGGTGAAGTTTAAAGCCGGATTTGGATACAAAAAAATTTCCCAAGTTTTAAACATCTCAAGGAGCACTGTGCAAGCGATCATATTAAAATGGAAGGAGTATCAGACCACTGCAAATCTACCAAGATCCGGCCATCCCTCCAAACTTTCATCACGAACAAGAAGAAGACTGATCAGAGTTGCTGCCAAAAGGCCCATGATCACTCTGGATGAACCTCAGAGATCTACAGCTGAGGTGGGAGAGTCTGTCCATAGGACAACAATTAGTTGTACATTGCACAAATCTGGCCTTTATGGAAGAGTGGCAAGAAGAAAGCCATTTCTCAAAGATATCCATAAAAAGTCTTGTTTGAAGTTTTCCACAAGCCACTTGGGAGACACACCAAACATGTGGAATAAGGTGCTCTGGTCAGATGAAACCAAAATCAAACTTTTTGGCCACAATGCAAAACGATATGTTTGGTGTAAAAGCAACACAGCTCATCACCCTCAAAACACCATCCCCACTGTCAAACATTGTGGTGGCCTCGAAGGTGCCATTCACCCGTTCATAATCTTCAACGACCATAAGAACCTGGCTTACCTCCATTCCACTCAGAGACTCAACCCTCGGCAGTTGCGGTGGTCCCTGTTCATTGCCCGTTTCAATTTTGAACTGCACTTCCGGCCTGGCAGTAAAAATATCAAGGCTGATGCCTTGTCAAGGTGCTTTCAGCCATCGGATGGGGAAGAGGAGTCCTTCCATATAATAGACACTACCAAGATAATCATGTCGGTTCCATTACGTTTTGCTGGACTCTCGCCTTGTAAAACCTTCGTAGCACAGGATAAGAGGAAGAGGGTTCTGTCATGGGGACACTCGTCGAGACGTGTCGGTCACGTCGGAGTTAAAAAGTCTTTCTCTTTGATCTCTCATCACTATTGGTGGCCTACTATCCGTAAAGACATCCACAATTTTGTTGCTTCATCTCCGTCTTGTGCTAGAAACAAGGTGTCTAGACCTTTGCCGGCTGGACGTCTACTGCCTCTCCCAGTCCCATCGGCTCTTTGGCAACACATTGCCATGGATTTCATGACGGATCTTCCTTGCTCCTCCGGCTGTACGGTCATATGGGTAGTTTTGGATCGTTTCTCTAAAAGCTTCTCTAAAATGGCCCACTTCGTTCATTTGCCCAGTCTACCATCCTCTCCTGAGTTGGCCAAGATATTTATCGAACACATCTTCCGGCTCCACAGATTTCCTCATCTTATCGTGTCTGATAGGGGAATCCAATACACTTCCCGGTTCTGGAGGGTGCTGTGCAAGCATATGGACATCACGTTGGACTTTTCCTCTGCTTATCATCCTCAGTCCAATGGACAGTTGGAGCGTATTAATCAAATCCTCACTACCTACCTTCGACACTTCGCCAATGCTCATCACGATAACTGGACCTGTATCCTTCCTTGGGTGGAATTCGCTTACAACAATCACTCCAGTGAGTCATAGTAACATAGTTTTTAAGGTTGAAGGAAGACTTTAAGTCCATCTAGTTCAACCCATAGCCTAACGTGTTGATCCAGAGGAAGGCAAAAAAAACCCATGTGGAAACACTAAGCTCCACATTGGGGAAAAAAATTCCTTCCTGACTCCAGATATGGCAATCAGACTAGTTCCCTGGATCAATGCCCTATCAAAGAATCTAGTATATATAACTGGTAATATTATAGTTTTCAAGAAAGGCATCCAGGCCCTTCTTAAATGTTAGTAGTGACTTACTCATTACAACATCATGTGGCAGAGAGTTTCATAGTCTCACTGCTCTTACAGTAAAGAATCCGCGTCTGTGATTATGATTAAACCTTCTTTCCTCCAGACGTAGAGGATGCCCCCTTGTCCCCGTCTCAGGCCTAAGAGTAAAGAGATCATTAGAAAGTCCTCTCATATATTTATACATTATTATAAGATGACCCCTAAGCCTTTGTTTTTCCAAGCTAAATAACCCCAAGTTTAATAACCTGTCTTGGTACTGCAGACCCCTTAGTCCTCTAATGACTATTGTCGCTCTTCTCTGGACCTGCTCTAGTTCAGCTATGTCTTTCTTATACACTGGAGACCAGAATTGTACACAGTATTATAAGTGTGGTCGCACTAGTGACTTGTATAGAGGTAAAATTATGTTCTCCTCATGAGCATCTATGCCTCTTTTAATGCATCCCATTATTTTATTTGCCTTTGCAGCAGCTGCCTGACACTGGCCAATAAATGTGAGTTTGTCATCTACCCATACACCCAGGTCTTTTTCACTGACAGTTTTGCCCAGTGTTTTACAATTAAGCACATAATTATACCTTTTGTTTCCTCTGCCCAAGTGCATGACTTTACATTTATCCCCATTAAAGCTCATTTGCCATTTAGCAGCCCAAGCTTCTAGTTTACATAAATCCTCCTGTAATATAAAATTGTCCTCCTCTGTATTGATTACCCTGCAGAGTTTAGTGTCATCTGCAAATATTGAGATTCTACTCTGTATGCCCGCTACAAGGTCATTAATAAATATATAAAATAGAATCGGGCCCAACACTGACCCCTGTGGTACCCCACTGTTAACTGTGACCCATTCTGAGAGTGTTCCATTAGTAACCACCCTTTGTTTCCTATCACTAAGCCAGTTCTTAACCCACTTACACATATTTTCCCCTATCCCCATTGCCCTCATTTTATGTATCAACCTTTTGTGTGGCACCGTATCAAAAGCTTTTGAAAAGTCCATATACACCACATCCACTGCATTTCTTTGGTCCAGTCCAGAACTTACTTCTTCATAGAAGCTTATCAGATTAGTTTGACAGGAACGGTCCCTCGTAAAACCATGTTGATAATGGGTCATGAGGTTATTTTTTTCAGATACTCCAGTATAGCATTTCTTAGAAAACCCTCTAGGATTTTACCCACAGTAGAGGTTAAGCTTACTGGCCTATAATTTCCAAGTTCAGTTTTTGTCCCCTTTTTGAATATTGGCACCACATTTGCTATACGCCAGTCCTGGGGTACAGACCCTGTTATTATGGAATCTTTAAATATTAAAAATAATGGTCTATCTATGACAGTACTTAATTCCTGCAGCACTCTGGGGTGTATCCCATCCGGGCCCGGGGATTTGTCAATTTTAGTGATTTTTAGACGATGCCGTACTTCCTCTTGGGTTAAGCAGGTGACATTTAATTGAGAATTTTTATTATCACTGATCATATTGTCTGTCATGGGATTTTCTTGTGTAAATACTGTTGAAAAAAAGTCATTTAGCATATTGGCTTTTTCCTCATCCTCATCCACCATTTCACCCAGACTATTTTTAAAGGGGCCAACATCATCATTTTTTAGTTTATTACTATTTATGTAGTTAAAAAATATTTTGGGATTATTTTTACTTTCTCTGGCAATGAGTCTCTCTGTCTCAATCTTTGCTGCCTTGATTTGCTTTTTACAAATGTTATTTAATTTTCTGTATTTATTTAATGCCTCATCACTACCTACTTGCTGTAATTCCCTAAATGCTTTCTTTTTGTCACATATTGCACCTCTTACCGCTTTATTTAGCCATAGTGGTTTCCTCCTATTTCTAGCATGCTTATTCCCATAGGGTATATATTGTGCACAGGTCCTATTCAGGATGCTAATAAACATCTCCCATTTGCTTTGTGTACTTTTATGTCTCAGGACATCGTCCCAGTTTATTGCACTAAGATCATCTCTCAACCGTTGGAAATTTGCCTTCCTGAAGTTTAGTGTCCTTGTAGCCCCTCTAGTACACATCTTAGTAAAGGATACTTGAAAGCTTATTAAGTTATGATCACTATTACCCAAGTGACCTCCAACCCGTATATTTGATATGCGGTCCGGCCTGTTGGTTAATATTAGGTCCAGCAGTGCCCCCCTTCTTGTTGGGTCCTGAACCAGTTGTGAAAGGTAATTGTCTCTCATAGTTTTCAAAAACTTATTACCTTTGCTGGAACTGCAGGTTTCTGATCCCCAATGTATTTCAGGGTAGTTGAAGTCCCCCATAATAATGACTTCTCCCTGAGTCGCTGCATCATCTATTTGCTTGATGAGGATATTCTCCTCCACTTCCATTATTGTTGGGGACTTATAACAAACTCCTATCAGTAATTTATTATTTTTTCCCACTCCCCTTATCTCCACCCACAGGGACTCTACATTTCCATTAGATTCACCTATATTATCACGCAGGATGGGTTTTAAGGATGATTTTACGTACAAACATACATCTACTCCTCGCTTATTTGTACGGTCATTTGTGAACAGACAATAGCCCTGTAAATTAACAGCCCAGTCATGGCTCTCGTCCAGCCAAGTCTCCGAAATCCCCACCATGTTATAATTAATTTCCAACAAAATCAATTCTAATTCCTCCATTTTGTTGGTGAGGCTTCTGGCATTAGTGTACATGCACTTTATGCATCTCTCTTTACCTCTATTCCTTCCTACTATATTGACTGTTCTAGCCCCACCCCCCATGCCACCCCCAATTTTATTACTTGTGCCCAGGTTACTATTTACACTATCTTCCCCTCCTATATAATGAATACCCTCCCCCCCAATCCCTAGTTTAAACACTCCTCCAACCTTCTAGCCATTTTCTCCCCCAGCAAAGCTGCACCCTCCCCATTGAGGTGCAGCCCGTCCCTAGCATAGAACCTGTAGCCAACAGAGAAGTCGGCCCAGTTCTCCAGGAACCTAAACCCCTCCTTCCTACACCAATTCCTGAGCCACTTATTTATCTCCCTAATCTCCCTTTGCCTCTCTGGTGTGGCACGTGGTACAGGCAGTATTTCAGAGAATACTACCTTGGAGGTCCTTACCTTAAGCTTGCAGCCTAATTCCCTGAAATCATCTTTAAGGACCTTCCACCTACCTCTAACTTTGTCATTTGTGCCAATGTGCACCATGACCGCTGGGTCCTAAACAGCCCCTCCCAGTAATCTGTCAACCCGATCAGCTATGTGCCGGACTCGAGCGCCAGGTAGGCAGCACACTGTTCGACGATCCCTGTCTTTGTGACAGATTGCCCTATCTATTCCCCTAATAATTGAGTCCCCCACTACCAGCACCTGTCTGGCCTGCCCTTCTCTCCTGTTTTCCCCCTTACTGGAGCAGACACTCCTCTGGCTTTCAGAGGTCATGCCCTGTTGCAGCAGTGCTGTACTTGAACTCACACACCCCTCATCTGCCAACATAGCAAATTTATTGGGGTGTGCCAGATCAGGGCTAGCCTCCCTGGCACCCTTCTCTCTCCCCCGCCTTCTAACTGTCACCCAACTAGATACCTCACGGTCCTGCAGCTCCATGCTACCATCCTCCCCCACATCTATCCCATTGAGCAGCTGTTCAGTGAGCAGCAGACTCCTTTCCATATTGTCTATGGATCTCAGCGTTGTCAGTTGTTCATTTAAATCCAATATCTGGGCTTCCAAATGCACAACGTACTCACATCTCACACAGCAGTATGCACCCTCGACCGTCTGTTCAAGGAATGCATACATGTGGCAAGATGTACACTGGATGGCATTGCCAATCATGGAGCTCATTTCCTAATGGGGATTGCACCAGACAGAAATGATAAGTAGAAAGAAATGCAAAGTATTAATTAAATACAACCTGCAATTCAGTAAGTTCTCCCTTCCAAACTCCCTGAATCCAAAGTCACTGAATCACAAGTCACACACTTACTTCCATCCGCACTTGCGCTCCGTCACACTCAGCTCATGTCACACTCGCTAGAAGATCAGATTTCAATCTTTTTTTTTTTTTTCCCTTAGCAGAAAATCAGCCTACAGCTCAGTGTACTTCCAAAGGACTGAAGCCGCAACCAGCTGCTTCTTATAAACCCTTAATTATGAACTCCCACCCTTAATTAACCCCTTGTAAGTATAGCTACACCACAGCTACCCCACAGGTTTTAAGTGCAAAGTAGTTAACCCTTTAACTTACAGGTAGTAAAATAAGAGACTATAAACTTGTAGAGAGAAAAGAAAGTTAAGAAAGCCCAATAAAATTAAACAGGTGAAAAAAAAAAACAGTCAGCAATTCACACAGGTATTTGTTGCAGGATTCCCAAACACCTCCTCAAAGTCACACACTTACTTTCGTCCGCACTTGCGCTCCGTCACACTCAGCTCGTGTCACGCTCGTCTACTAAATCTCCTTTAGTCGTGGTATTCGGCCAACATCCTGGTATGCCTCTTCCGATCTCCTCAACATCTGGCAACCCGGCGGCTGATTCATTGTCCGTAGACTTCTCCAAGATCTGGAGGGAGACCAGAGACGATCTTACTCAAGCCTCCGGCAAGATGAAGAGTCATGCCTGGATTCTCCGTCTTTCTTCCCAAGCGATAAAGTGTGGCTTTCCTCCAGGTACACTAGGCTAAAGGTGCCATCCTACTAGTTAGGGCGGCGTTATGTTGGTCCCTTCGAAGTATTGGGACACATCAATGACGTTGCTTACAAGCTGAGACTGCCTGCCACGCTTTGCATCACTAACTCCTTTCATACCTCGTTGTTGAAACCAGTAGTGCTTAATCGCTTTCATCTTCCTCCGGCACTGTACCACAGCCTCTCAGCTCCGAGAACATCTACAAAGTAAAGGACATCCTTGCCATGAAAAAGAGTAGAGGCAAAACCCTCTTCTTGATTGACTGGGTTGGCTTTGGTCCCAAGGAGAGATCCTGGGAGCCAAAGGAGAACATTGATGCACCCCATGTTCTGGACTGGTTCTTTGCGTGCCTTCGGGCGGGGTTGGAGGGGGCGGTACTTTTAGGTCCCCTGGCACCGCTCCCCTTCTCACCTTCCCTGGCTCTGCATCCTCTGCTGCTCTACCAGTCGGGCATCTGGCGTCCAGGAGTGCTGTGTCTCGGAGCCATCGCCGGGTTCCCATCCTGTCTGTCGGTCACTGGGTTCACACACCAGCACACTACAATGGACGGTGTAATGAGCGGCGCACTGGGCGCTGCCACGCTCCTCCCCTGTGAATCTAGGGGCTGGCATGGCTCAGCCTGACGCTCCCCTTGGCCAATAGCTGTCCGTTCTCTGGTATATCAGGCCACCTCTACTGCTGGGAGGTGCCTGATTATTGTGTTAGTAAGTTTCTGCTTCTCAGGCTGTTAGTCAGACCCACCTCGTGCTCTCCTCCGGTGGAACCCATTCCAGCTCTTCTAGCCCCGGGCTCTGGTGCCTCAGATCCTTCTTAGCCTTACCGTAGTATAGGCTAACCCTACGAGCCGCCCCCACTGGTACTAGCAAATGTGTTATTTAGACCCCCTGGGCTTGCCCCTGACAATCCCTGTATAGGGGTTGGATCAACTAGGACCAGCTTACACAGGGGAGTTCAGCACCACAGCCCCGTGGATCCACTCTAGGGCGCCTCCCCCCGAAAGCGTGACAAGTATTAGAGGAAAAACGAGTCAGATAGGTTAATGGCCTGTTTAGGCCTGGTGGACCAGATAAACTCAAAGCTCATACAAAAGCTCTCTCATCAATGTTATGCCCCACCACACACAGGTGGGACAACTGTAAGTTTCATGGAGTAATACCAAAAAAACTAGTCAGGTAGGTAGGTGACCTGTTTAAGCCTAGTGGGACATAAAAACTGAAAGCTCATGCAAGCGCTCCCATCAATGTTATGCTCCGCCACACACAAGTGGGACAACTATAAGTTTCGTAAAGTTTTAGAGGAAAAACAATTCAGGTAGGAATGTTATGCCTTGCCACCAGGGCCGGCTCCAGGTTTCTGCGGGCCCCGGGCGAAAGAGTCTCAGTGGGCCTCTTTAACACATACTGGTTGCATATATATATTATATATATATATATATATAGTCCCCACAAATATAATCCCTCTCTGAGCCTGTCTTCCCCTGTGCACTGTGTTTCCCCACCCTGTGCCTGTCTCCCCCCTGTGTGCTGTGTCTCTCTCCCTGTATGATGTCTTTCCCCGTGTGTGCTGTCTTACCACTCTGTGCCTGTCTCCCCCTGAGCGCTGTGTCTCCCCTCTCTGTGCCTGTCTCCCACTCTCTGTGCCTGTTTCCTCCTGTGCCTGTTTTCCCCTATGCGCTGTGTCTCTCCCCTGCGTCTGTCTCTTCCCTGTATGATGTCTCTCCCCCATGTGTGCTTTTTTCCCTCTCTGTGTCAGTCTCTTTCTCCCATCACCTTCCTTTCTGTGCACTCGCTTGCTCTCTTTTTCCTCTCTGTCTATCTCCCTCTCTCCCAGAAACATTAATTTGGTAGAGTCTGAAACAGAAATTAAAACAAAAACACACATTATCCGCAGTAAAAAAAAAAAGCACAGTTGGCACAGCCATTTTTCTGGTGACAGCAAAGCACACCGGACAGCAGAACACAGACAGCAGAGCCCACTGACAGCAGAACACAGTGACAGCAAAGAACACTGGGCAGCAGAGCACAGACAGCAGAGTCCTCCAGTCTACACATGTGCTCAGCACAATGCAGCAGCTAGTGCACAGAGAAGGGCTGGTGGGGTGGGATGCAATGCTCTGCAGCCCCTGCCCATCAATGCACACAACTGCAGCAGAATAGCTAAGCACTGGACACAATACATGATCTACAGAGCAGTGGGCACTAGACATAAACAGCACAGCCCTGGATACACAGCGCAGGCCTGGACACACAGCGCTGCCCTGGACACACAGCGCAGCCCTGGGCACCCAGAACAGCCCTGGGCACACAGCGCAGCCCTCGACACACAGCGGAGCTCTGGACACACAGCGCAGCCATGGACACACAGTGCAGCCATGGACACACAGAGCAGCCCCAGACACACAGTGCAGCCCTGGACACACAGTGCAGCCCTCAACACACAGCACAGCCCTCGACACACAGTGCTGCCCTGGACACACATCGCAGCCCTGGGCACACAGCGAAGCCCTCGACACACAGCGGGGCCCTGGACACACAGCGCAGCCATGGACACACAGCGTAGCCCTGGACACACAGCACAGTCAAGGACACACAGAGCAGCCCCGGACACACAGAGCATCCCCGGACACACAGAGTAGCCATGGAAACACAGCGGCCCCCCCTCCCCTCTCCTCTTCTCTCCCCTCTCCTCTTCTCTCCTCTCTCTTCTCACTCCTAACCTGTGTGCAGCTGTGTGGCAGATGCAATCATGCCCATCTCTCAGCACTGAGCAGAACTCTATGATCTCTGAGGTGCTGGAGGTCTGGAGATCATAGACATCAGCTCCCGGCAAGATTTCAAATACCCATCTGCCCTCAGCCGGGAGCTGATATCTATGATCTCTGGACCTCCAGCACCTCGGAGATCATAGAGTTCTGCTCAGTGCAGAGAGGTGGGCATGATCGCGGCTGCCACACAGCTGCACACAGGTTAGGAGTGGGGTGGGAGGGGGCCACATCAGCACACAGGGGGGCTTCCGGGGGCCGAATATCAGGGGCACATAAACAGTGCCCACTGTCCCACAGCCATCGGAGGATGCAGGGCAGAGGACGCGTCCTGCAGCTGATGACATGATCCCCCCAGGCACTTCCAGGCCCTGGCATCTGCCTGGCTGCGCCGGGTGCTGACGCCGGCCCTGCCCGCCATACACAGGTGGGTCAACTATACGTTTCGTGGAGTATTTCTGGAAAAACTAGGCAGGTAACTCAGTGACCTGTTTAGGCCTAGTGGGCCTAATAAACTCAAAGCTTATGCAAGTGCTCCCATCAAAGATGTGCCCAGCCACACACAAGTGGGACAACTATAAATTTCGTGGAGAATTAACAGAAAAACTAGTTAGGTAGGGCAATGAACTGTTTAGGCATAGTGGGTCGGATAAACTCAACGCTCATGCAAGCGCTCCCATCAATGTTAGGCTAGGGTCACACTTGCATTTTTTTCATGCTTTTTTGGAGACCTGTGTTTTTAAAAAAGCATGTAAAAACGCACCCATAGGCACCCATGCAAAAAACGCATGCACTAATAGCAAAAACGCATGCCTTAATAGCAAAAATGCATGTCTAAAGTGCCATGCATTTTTGGCATAAGTTTTTGCACTTATGTGAGTAGCTGCCTTCAAAAACGCATGCAAAATCACATGGTATATTACTACCATCCAAAAACGCATGCGTTTTCCATAGGGGCCCATGTTAAAAAATGCATGCGTTTTCTAAAAAATGCATGCGTTTTTAAAACAGCACCAAAAAATAGTTCATGAACTTTTTTTGGGTGCTGATTTAAAAACGCATGCAAAAACGCAGGGTGCCATCAGACACCTTAAAAAACGCATGCAGAAATGGAAAAAAGCATGCAGAAACGCATGCTTTTTTTTAAGGCACTAAAAAAATTCATGCCAAGTGTGACCCTTGCCTTATGCCCCGCCACACACAGGTAGGACTAGTATAGGTTTCGTGGAATATTACCGGAAAAACTAGTCAGGTAGCTCAGTGACCTGTTTAGGCCAAAAGCGCTGAATAAACTCAAAGCTCATGGAAGCGTTCCAATCAATGTTATGCTCCGCTATATACAGGTTGGACAACCATAAAATTTGTGAAATATTAGAGGAAAAACTATTCAGATAGGTCAGTGACCTGTTTAGGCCTAGTGGGCCGGATAAACTCAAAGCCCATGCAAGCACTCCCATCAATGTTACGCCCCCCCCACACAGGTGGGACAAGTATACGTTTTGTGGAGTATTAGAGGAAAAACTATTCAGCTAGGTCCGTGACCTGTTTATGCAAATCGATGTTGTGCCCCACCACACACAGGTGGGAGAGCTATAGGTTTTGTGTAATGATACCGGAAAAACTATTCAGGTAGGTAAATGACCTGTTTAGGCCTAGTGTGTCGGACAAACTCGAAGCTTATGCAAGCGCTCACATCAATGTTATGTCCCACCACACACAGGTGGGACAACTATAAGTTTCATGGAGTATTATCGGGAAAACTAGTTAGGTATGTCAGAGACCTGTTTAGGCTTAGTGGGCCAGATAAACTAAAGCTCAGGCAAGTGCTCACATCAATGTTATGTCCCACCACACACAGGTGGAACAATTATAAGTTTCATTGAGTATTACCGGAAAAACTAGTTAGGTAGGGTAGGTCAGTGAGCTGTTTAGGCCTACTGGCTCGGATAAACTCAAAGCTCATGCAAGTGCTCTCATCAAGGTGATAGCAGCCACACACAGGTGGGACAACTATATGTTTTGTGGCATATTAGAGGAAAACCTAGTCAGGTAGGTCAGTGAGCTGTTTAGGCCTAGTGGGTCTGATAAACTAAAGCTCATGCAAGCGCTCACATTAATGTTATGTCGCACCACACACAAGTGGGACAACTATACGTTTTGTGGAGTATTACCGGAAAAACTAGTCAGGTAGGTAAGCAAGCTGTTTAGGCCAAGTGGGCTGGATAAACTCAAAGCTTATGCAAGCGCTCCCATCAATGTTATGCCCCGCCAAAACAAATGGGACAACTATAAGTTTCGTGGAGTATTACCTGAACATCTAGTCAGGTAGGTCAGTGACCTGTTTAGGCCTAGTGGGCGAGATAAACTCAAAGCTCATGCAAGGGCTCCCATCAATGTTATTCCCTCCCACACACAGGTGGGACAGCTATAAGTTTCATGGAGTATTACAGAAAAACTAGACAGGCAGGTCAGTGACCTGTTTAGGCCTAGTGGGCCAGATAGCTCAAAGCTCATGCAGCGCTCCCATCAATGTTATGCCCCGCCACACAGAGGTTGGACAACTATAAGTTTCGTGGAGTATTAGAGGATAACTATTCAGGTAGGTGAGTAACCTGTTTAGGCCTAGTAGGCTGGATAAATAAAAGCTCATGCAAGCGCTCCCACTAATGTTATACCCCACCACACATAGGTGGGACTACTATAAATTTTGTAGCGTATTAGAGGAAAAACTAGTCAGGTAGGTCAATGACCAGTTTAGGCCAAGTGGGTTGGATAAACTCAAAGCTCATGCAAGCGCTCATATCAATGTTATGCCCTCCCCACACGCAGGTGGGACAAGTATAAGTTTTGTGTAGTATTAGAGGAAAAACTATTCAGATAGGTCTGTGACCTGTTTAGGCCTAGTGGGCGGGATAAAGTCAAAGCACTTCCATCAAATGTTCTCCACCACACACAGGTGGGACAACTATAAGTTTCGTAAAATATTACCAGAAAAACTATTCAGGTAGGTAAATTACATTTTTAGGCCTGGTGGGCCGGATAAACTCAAAGCTAATGCAAGCGCTCCCATCAATGTTATGCCCCGCCACACACAAGTGAGACAATATATGTTTCGTGGAGTATTAGAGGAGAAACTATTCAGGTAGATCAGTGACATATTTAGGCCTAGTGGGTCAGATAAACTAAAGCTCATGCAAGCGCTCCCATCAATGTTATGCGCCACCACACACAGGTAGGACTACTATAAGTTTCATTGAGAATTACCGGAAAAACTAGTTAGGTAGGTCAGTGAGCTGTTTAGGCCTAGTGGGTCGGATAAACTCAAAGCTCATTCAAGTGCTCCCATCAAGGTGATAGCAGCCACACACAGGTGGGATAACTATAAGTTTTGTGACATATTAGAGGAAAAGCTAGTCAGGTAGGTCAGTGACCTGTTTAGGCCAAGTGGGCCGGATAAACTCAAAGCTCATGCAAGCGCTCCCATCAATGTTATGCCCCTCCACACACAGGTGGGACAACTATAAGTTTTGTGGAGTATTACCAGAAAAATTATTCAGGCAGGTCAGTGACCTGTTTAGGCCTAGTGGGCTGGATAAACTCAAAGCTTATGCAAGCACTTCCATCAGTGTTGTGCCCAGCCACACACAGGTGGGACAACTATAAATTTCATGGAGTATTACAGGAAATAATAAAGAGGTAGGTAAGGCTGGGGTTACACATAGAAGTCCGTTTTTGGAAGTGATTTTCATCACTAATCCGTTTTTTATAGGGTGCTTTTTGAGCCTCCTACACCCCTGAACGTTTTTGGACTTAGTCATTTTTTCATTATTTTTCCTTAAAAACGCATTTGTGCGTTAACGCATGCGTTAATGCAAGTGGCTATATATGCCATGCGTTAACGCATGCGTTTCCCATAGGGCCCCATGTTAAAAAAACGCATGCGATTTTTAACTGATGCCAAAAACTTTGCTAGCAGCTTTTTGGCTCAAAAACGGACAGAGCAAGGTTTTGAGGTCCAGAAAAAAACGGACAGGGTGTTTATTACATCCAATTCGTTTTCTGTCAGTTTTTGGACTTAGAAAAAAAAATTAACAAAAATGAAGCCAAAAACGGACCAAGGGCTCATGTGTAACCCCAGCCTTACTGGAAAAGCTAGTTAGGTAAGTCAGTGACCTGTTTAGGCATAGTGGGTGTGATAAACTCAAAGCCCATGCAAGCACTCCCATCAATGTTAGAGCAGCCACACACATGTGGGACAACTATAAATGTTATGGAGTATTAGAGGAAAAATCAATAGGTAGGTCAGTGACCTGTTTAAGCCCAGTGGGACAGATAAACTAAACTTAAAGCTCCTGCAAGCACTCCCATCAATGTTATGCTCCGCCACACACAGGTGGGACAACTTTAAGTTTTTTGGAGTATTAGAGTAAAAACTATTCAGGTAAGTCAGTGACCTGTTAGGGCCTAGTGGGCCGGATAAACCCAAAGCTCATGCAAGCGCTCCCATCAGTGTTATGCCCCGCCACACACAGGTAAGAGAAGTATAGGTTTGTGGGGTATTACCGGAAAACTGGTCAGGTAGATCAGTGACCTGTTTAGGTTAAGAGGGCTGGATAAACTCAGAGCTCATGGAAGCGCTTCCATCAATGTTATGCCCTGCCACACATAGGTGGGACAACTATAAATTTCTTGGTGTATTAAAGGAAAAACTAGTCAGGTAGGTCAATGACCAGTTTAGGCCAAGTGGGCCGGATAAACTCAAAGCTCATGCAAGCACTCCCATAAATGTTATGGCCGCCACAAACAGGTGGGACAGCAATATGTTTTGTGGAGTATTACACTAAATAAGGCTAGGGTTACACTTGCATGTGTTTTTTAAGGTGCTTTCTTCCAGCCTGCGTTTTGGGCTGCATTTTTGCTGTTAGGTGTGGGGCACCCTTAAAAAACGCATGCAAAAACGCATGTATCATTTAGTGCCATATAAAAACGCATGCGTTTCCCAAAGGGCCCCATGTTAAAAAAACACATGCGTTTTTGGAAAAGCACCAAAAAATGCATCATGCAGTATTTTTTGGTGGTGAGCCAAAAACACATCCTCAAAACGCATGGCCCTTTAGACATGCATTTTTGGCATTGGGGCATGCATTTTTAACATGGGGGTCTATGGATGCGTTTTTCCATGCGTTTTTCACAAATGACAAGTGTTAAAACTGCATGGAAAATCTGCAAGTGTGACCCTAGCCTTAAAGAGAGGTAGGTCAGTGATCTGTTTAGGCCTAAAGGGCCGGATACCCTAAAATCTCATGCAAGCACTCCCATCAATGTTATGCCCCGTCAAACACAGGTGGGACAACTATAAGTTTACTGGAGTATTCGAGGAAAAACTATTCAGTTAGGTCAGTGACTTGTCTAGGCCTAGTGGGCCGGATTAACTCAAAGCTCATGAAAGCGCTTCCATCAATGGTATGCCCCGCCACAAACAGATAGGACAACTATAAGTTTCATGGAATATTACCAGAAAAATTAGTAGGTCAGTGACTTGTTTAGGCCAGTGAGCTGCAATCAATGTTATGCCCAGGGGTGGACTGGCCCAGGTGGCAGGGGGGCAAGTGCCCCCCAGGCTGCCTATAATGGGCTTATCCCATACTTAATAGGCTGGCCTGGCTCTGCTTTGCCGCTCAATCCACAGCAGTCGGCCGGGCGACGCGTGTAGAGTGCTCTGGTAGTAAATTTTCAGACCTACTGGGCCGGATACACTCAAAGCTCATGCAAGCACTCCCATCAATGTTATGCTCCGCCACACACAAGTGGGACAACTATAACTTTTATGGAGTATTAGAGGAAAAACTATTCAGGTAGGTCAGTGACCTGTTAAGGCCTAGTGGGCCAGGTAAACTCAACGCTCATGCAATGTTATAACCCGCCACACAGAGGTGAGACAACTATACATTTGTAGAGTATTACAGGAAATAATAGAGGACTAGGTCAGTGACCTGTTTAGCCCTAATGGGCCGGATAAAATCAAAGCTCATGCAAGCGCTCCCATCAATGTCATGCCCCGCTACACAGAGGTGGGACAACTATTACCGGAAAAAGTATTACCGGAAAAAGTAGTCTGGTAGGTCCATGACCTGTTTAGGCCTAGAGGACCGGATAAACTGAAAGCTCATGCAAGCGCTCCCATCAATGTTATGCAACATATTAATCTTTAGGTTAGTGGGGGTTAAGGGATAGAATAGGCCAGCTAAGAGGGTTCGTCTGAATGATCATGTTCCATAATATGCGTAGGAAATAGCCTTGCGTATTGTGAAGTAGGACGGCTCTACGGACCTAGGGGTAGATAGGGATAGGTAAAGAATAGAAATGATAAAAGGGGGGAGTTGTTAAAGACGTTTTCATATGTACTATATATATGCCGCCATTTTGTAACTCCAGATGCCATTTTTATAGTTATCATGTCTATTTTGACTAAAAACTCTATAACAGTTTGTTTATTGAGGATGAGATAAGGAGCCGGACAAAAGTTAAGGTGGCTTTACACCAGGCAACGTTGCTAGCAACATCGCCGGAAAAGTGACGTCACAGCGATGTTGCTAGCGACGTTGCGCTGTGTGACAGCGCGACGCGACCGCGTTTTATCGCTAGTCGCAGGTTGTCAGGTTTACGGGAAGAACTGTAAACCTGACAACCTGCGACCTGCGATTAGGCTGGATCGCGCCGTGTGACATCGCCAGAGCGATGTCAGCGGCGATCCAGCCTATACCGCAGCGTTGCTGCGGATCGCTCGCTGGGCTGAGCCCAGCCCAGCGAGCGATGTCACCCGCCCGCATCGCTGCGGCATCGCCGGCCGCAGCCGTGCTGTGTGACAGCTGGCCAGCGATGTCGGAACCGAGCGGGCACCCGCGCATCGCTTCCGACATCGCTGGCCAGGTTGCCTAGTGTGACGGGACCATTAGATTCCTGTAGAAAAGGAAAAGTCAGCATCTTCTCTATGTCCTTGCTATTAAGATAATGGTCCCAAGGCCAACAGGCCTATGTGAGCGTCAACTGTTGTTATCTTCTGTTAAAGTTTACTAATTATTTCAAAATTGTCTACAATGCATATTCATAATAAGCCCCCACAATTGTATGATGTATTGTATGATGTAATCTATTTATTCTAAGATTCTGGTGCCTATATAAACACTTGCGACAATAAAGAATGTTGCTACTCTCTCGTGAAAGACCAAGGATCTGTGTCTTTTATTTGAGAATAGCTAACACCTGGTATACCTGTGCAGCTACTTTGTACAAATCAGTCTACTCTGGTTAGTTTTGAGTTCCTGGCTTTAATACCATTCACAGGTGGGAAACTATAAGTTTCGTGGAGTATTACCGGAAAAACTAGCCAGGTAGGTCAGTGACCTGTTTAGGCCTAGTGGGCTGGATATACTCAAATCTCATGCAAGTGCTACCATCAATATTATGTTCTGCTACACACAGGTGGGACAACTATAGGTTTTGTGGAGTATTACTGGAAAAACTAGTTAGGTAGATCAGTAACCTGTTTGGGCCTAGTGGTTCAGATAAACTCAAAGCTCAGGCAAGTGCTCCCATCAATGCTATGGCCCACCACACAAAGGTGGGACAACTATAAGTTTCCTGGAATATTAGAGGAAAAAAAAAACAGGTAAGCCAGTGATCTGTTTAGGCCTAGTGGGCCAGATAAACTCAAAGCTCATGCAAGCGCTTCCATCAATGTTATACCCTACCACACACAGGTGGGACAATGATAAGTTTCATAGAGTAGTAGAGGAAAAACTATTCAGGTAGGTCAGTGACTTGTTTAGACCTAGTGGGTGGGATAAACTCTAAGCTCATGCAAGCACTCCCATCAATGTTATGGCCGCCACAAACAGGTGGGACAACTATACGTTTTGTGGAGTATTATAGGAAATTATAGAGAGGTAGTTCAGGGATCTGTTTAGGCCTAATGGGCCGGATATCCTCAAAGCTCATGCAAGCACTCCCATCAATGTTATGCTCCGCCAAACACAGGTGGGACAACTATAGGTTTTTTGGAGCATTACTGGAAAAACTAGTTAGGTAGGTCAGTAAGCTGTTTAGGCCTAGTGAGTCAGATAAACTCAAAGCTCATGCAAGCGCTCCCATCAAGGAGATAGGCGCCAAACACAGGTGGGACGAGTGTATATTTTCTGACGTATTAGAGGAAAAACTAATCAGGTAGGTCAGTGACCTGTTTAGGCCAAGTGGGTTGGATAAACTCAAAACTCATGCACGCACTCCCATCAACGTTATGCCCCGCCACACAAAGACAGGACAACTATATGTTTTGTGGAGTATTACCGGAAAAACTATTCAGGTAGGTCAGTGACCTGTTTATGCAAATGGAGTCCATGAAGCCTCGTTTAAGAGTCTTAAACACGGGACTAGTCAGATATCCCTCCAGGGAAGGACCTAGCCATGGGGTGGACTCCTTGCGGAGACCACCATAACCACCATATTAAGTGGCCCTAGTGGGCTGGATAAACGCAAAGCTCATGCAAGTGCTCCCATCAATATTATGTTCTGCTACACACAGGTGGGACAACTATAAGTTTCGTGGAGTATTACCGGAAAAACTACTTAGGCTGGCTTCACATTAGCGTTTGTGTCTGCATGCTGATGGCATGCAGACACAAACGCTGTCAAAAGCAGGGACACTTTGATGTGTCCGCAGCGGATAATGTCCGCCTGCGGACACATCACTAGGGAGCCCGGCAGCCAATCGGCGCTGTCCGGGGGCGGGCCGGGGGCGGAGATCAGCGCCGGAGATCTCCGCCCCCCCCGGCCGCCGGTAAGCTCCGGGACATGTCGGCGGGAGAACAGCTGATGTGAGAGCTGTTTGAATCTTCCCGCGCCGACACTGAGAGGAGATGTCGGCGCGGGAAGATTCAAACAGCTCTCAGATCAGCTGTTCTCCCCGCCGACATCGCTAGGAGATTACAGGCGGCGGGGAGAAGGAGGACAGCAGAGGCAGAGCTGATCTCCCGGTGGCCGTCGGTGAGCTCCTGTGACATCACCGGCGGCCACCGGGAGATTTTTCAATGGGTCCGCAGCGTTCTCCTGCGGTGTCATGCAGAGGACACTGCGGACCCATTGAAGACAATGCATTTTTTGTACGCTTGGGGACGCTTGCTGATTGTCCAAGGTCCCCAAACGCACAAAAAAACCCAACTGGCTGCGTCCCGGGTGCGGATGCTGGACACCGGAAGCAGCAGATATCGTCCGCATCCGCACCCGAACGCAGCAAACGCAGGCACCATGCGTTCCTATGTTAAACATAGGAACGCAGTGCGCATGCGTTTGACTGCGTATGGGAACGCAGCAATACGCTGCCTTCCCATACGCAAATGTGAAGCCAGCCTTAGGTAGGTCAGTGACCTGTTTGGGCCTAGTGGGTCGGATAAACTCTAAGCTCATGCAAGCGTTTTTATCAATGTTATGGCCCGCCACACATAGGTGGGACAACTATAAGTTTTGTGGCATATTAGAGGAAAAACTATTTTGGTAGGTCAGTGACCTGCTTTGGCACAGTGGGCTGGATAAACTCAAAGCTCATGCAAGCGCTCCAATCAATGTTATGCCCCGCCACACACAGGTGGGACTACTGTATGTTTCGTGGAGTATTATCTAAATAATTAGTCAGGTAGGTCAGTGACCTGTTTAGGTTTAGTGGGCTGGATAAACTCAAAGCTTATGCAAGCACTCCCATCAATGTTATGCCCCGCTACACAACAGGTGGGACAACTATAAGTTTCATGGAGTATTAGAGGAAAAACTTTTCAGGTAGGTCAGTGACCTGTTTGGGCCTAGTGTGCTGGATAAACTCAAAGTTCATGCAAGCGCTTATATCAATGGTATGCCCCGCCACACACAGGTGGGACAACGATAAGTTTCGTAGACTAGTAGAGGAAAAACTATTCAGGTAGGTCAGTGACTTGTTTAGACCTAGTGGGTGGGATAAGCTCAAAGGTCATGCAAGCACTCCCATCAATGTTATGCCCGCCACACACAGGTGGCACAACTATAAGTTTCGTGGAGTATTACTGGAAAAATTATTCAGGTAGGTCAGTGACCTGTTTATGGTAGCAGGGGAAAGGTAGAAGGAAAGTTCAGCTCACCCAGTTGAAATAGTAGTACTCCAGTACAAGGAAATGGTACACGGATACAGTCATGGTCTCTGGACTGGCAATCACCAATAATAATGTAGAAAAATCCAGCACTCATAAACTTGCAATTATGAGGATTTATTCAAACATGAACGCCATCCATCTAATACAGGCAGTATGTGCTAACACCAACGCGTTTCGACAGAGAACTGTCTTAGTCGTGGAACCATGCGTCGGTGTTAGCACATACTGCCTGTATTAGATGGATGGCGTTCATGTTTGAATAAATCCTCATAATTGCAAGTTTATGAGTGCTGGATTTTTCTACATTATTATTAGTGACCTGTTTAGGCCTAGTGTGCCGGATAAACTTGTGGCGCCCCTGCGGGTATTAGCCACAGTATAAGATCATAATAGTTGCACTCACTTAGAAAGCCAAGCCACTGCACTACCACCTTTGGCCAGTAGGGGAGCTCCAGAGACACCAGAGACTTCCCTAGAGATAAAACACTGGTTTGAGGTAAATTTTCAGACAGTTGGAGCCAGGAGCTCAGAGTGACAGGAGCTGCATTGAGTTCCTGAGGACTGACTGACAATTTCCAGGGCCAAGCCATCGGTCTGAGGAGGAGAAAACTGATAAGAGGAACACTTTCAGAATCGGGTAGCATCATTATCTACCCTAGATAAAAAGCGCAGATACGGATACCGGATCCGTGGCTGCATTAGTTATATACAATACAGCAACCGGAAAACGTGAGGTAACAACAAGCTTCACAGGGCCAGACACAGCAACATACTAAGAGTTCAGCAGTACTCCCGGAGGGGGTAAGCAGAGAGAGACAAAGGACTCAAGTTGCCTGTTGAGTGGGACCCAGAGAGGACAGATTTGGGCCGGCAGCGAGTTCACACACGGCAGCAGGGCCACATAGACAGCGCAAGCAGGAGGTAAAGGACCTGGTGGGGCCTGAGCAACTGAACCCCTATTGCAGACTCCGGAGACGGGACTTGTTGTATTATAGTTTGGTTGAAAGTAAACCAGTTAAACCTCATCTGTGCCTCAGCCTCTGATTTAACAGCTACCATCTATCCAGGATTGGGACCATCACCGCTGAGAGAATTTGCTGTGAATCAAGTAAGTGTCTGTGTCCTTAACATCTCCTCACCATACTTCCATCTTCATCCATCATTAACTTTAACATCACCTGTCCAGGGGACCCTACAGCCCTACCCGGAAAAGGGCTATACCATCTCAGCTGCCTCTCACCATCATCCCCTGGCCAGTACAAGGCAGCGGTGGCCATATATAGCCACATTATTCTGGGTGGCGTCACGACAATAACATCTACAAACTTTATAAATTATATAAACTTCTAAATCCCCTGTAAATACCCCCTTTTAGGAGTGTGCCAGCCTGGGGCCACGGCCTGGGTCCAGCCACCAGTGACTTCCCCAAGGAAAGGGACCCTGCGCCGGGTATCCCGGTCCCCTAAGCTGGGCGGCACATCTCTCTTTGGCGTCACGAACAGGATTTACCGTGCCTGGTTAAATCGGGTACTGTGTGCCGTGATTAATGCCGAAAATTGTGAGAAAATCCGAGAAAAATTGACTTTTTTATCAAAAAGTGATTTTCCCATTGGAAACCATTGAAATAGACTTTTCCCCATTGACTAACATTGAAACAAAATGGCCGCCAGCCTCTGAGGTAAAATTGCATCATCACTAATTACCTCATAACTGCCACAGCACGAGACTGCTATTTGAACTGTGTCATAGCCCTGAGCTCTGATCTGACTGAAAAATTTCAGATTCCGCCATTACTGAGCTCGCGGCGAGCAGAAGCAGTAGGGGGCGTGTCTTTGTGGGCGGCACCAAGCTGAGAGCTCTGACGTCGGCAAAAGGGGAAAACCAATCCTGCTGCATAGCGGAACGATTATACGCCATCCCGACGGAAGCAGAGGACCGAAGGGTCCGGATTAACTAAGGGGGCGCAACATGTCGCAGCACGGAGACGCCGAAACACCCGGCGACACAAATGCAGCTGAATCACAGAACAGAGCGCTCGGCAGCACAGCGGCGCAAGGTGCAGCGCCCATTATGCCGATGTTGATGCCATATACCCCAGGTGCTCCATGGCTTCCAGTGTATGAAGGTAAGCCTAATACTTTTGATGATTTTAAAGAAAAATTGCTGGCCTATTTAAACATGTTTCCAATGGCAGAAGCTCAGCGTGTCGGTTTGCTGATGGCACAGTTAAGTGGTAATGCCAAGCGAGAAGTCACAGCATGGTCCGCTGATCTAAAAGACACTGCTGAGCATATTCTAGCTGGATTAAAGGCAGTATTTGAAACTACTGCTGGTAGCAAAGCAAAGACCAAATTCTTCAATTGCAAACAAAAGGCCAATGAGAGTGTGAGAGACTTTGCCCTGAATTTACAGGAGGCCCTTAAAGCGCTTACACTGGCTGAACCAATGTTTACCACTGGCGCTGATAAATTGCTAAAAGATCAATTCATTGAGGGACTATTAACCCCTTCTCATCGAGGGCATGCGAGTATGCTGACTTTCAAGGACCCTGAGGTGACATTTGCCCAGTTAAAGGAGAGCGCTATTCGTCTCCAGCAGGCAGAGGCACTTTGGGATCAGGATCCTGAGCAATCCATTACAGAAACCCCTCAACAACAGAGAGTGCCAGTGACATCAGTTAAGCCCCTGGAGGCCAGTGTTAATGATGCTTTCCAGCAAAAGCTTGACTCTCTAACAGACATTGTCACCTCAATGGCTAAAACCATGCAGGAAATGAGAGAATCACAGACTACATCCAAGATGGAGTTGGCGAACCGCAGAGAGGATATTCCCTGGATGAGACCCCAGAGATACCCAGCGTGGAGAGGACGACCCAACGACCGTTACCAGCCGGATGGACAGCCTATTTGCCGCCGTTGCCGGAAGCCAGGCCACATCGCCCGCAATTGTGATTTAAACAAGGATCCCCTGGGAATGCGGGCCGCTTCGCAAGAGTGAACTTTCAAGGCCCAACACCCTGGCACGACAAGTACGTCGGAGGACGTCCTATTATCCCCATCGTGCTGGACGGTATTCCCCTCAATGCCTTGTTGGACACTGGTTCCCAGATTTCATCTATACCACATATCCTTTATAAGAGGTACTGGGCAGATTCAGACATTGATAAAAGACCATCTAATGTTGAGCTAAGTATATATGCTAGTAATGGAAAATTGGTACCGCAAGTAGGATTTAGAGAGATGACCATTAAGATTGGTAGAGCAGAATTAAAAAATCAGGGTATCATAATTGTTGATGTTAACCGACGGGAACCTTTTGTATTGGTAGGTATGAATGTTTTAGAAAATTGTTTTTCCGAGGTTATTACTATTTTACAGCAATTTGCGGAAACTGCCCAATCCTGCCAGCAGAGAATTCTCCGGAGAGAGATAAAAGCATTGGTGCTGAAGCAACAAGTAAAGGTTGCAGGTGGAGAAATCGGCAGTGTGAGGGTAAGTGACCCAACTCCTATAGTAATACCTCCAAAAACTGAAATGCTGGTATGGTGTAGAGCAGCCATTGGTATTAAAGGACGAGATTACCAAGCCTTGGTAGAGCCTGTGTACACTGATAGTAGACCCACGATATTAACGGCTAGAGGAATAGTCGAGGTACACAGGGGAAGAGTGCCCATACGTCTTTTGAATTGTGGAGAGGAAGAGGTCACTTTACCAAGGTACGCTACAATGGCCAAGCTATACACTGTTGACAACAATGCCATCATAGCCATTGGGCCCTTGAATCCGTCATGTCAGGCGGACGACAATGGTTCAAGTGGAGAATTAGAAGATTGGTGTCAGCAGCTGCATATAGGTACAGATTCAACACCTACCCACCAAAAACAAGGGGTGTACCGACTAGTAGAAGAATATGAACGGGTCTTCAGTAAACACCCATTAGACTTCGGACAGATTAAAGGGGTAGAACATACAATTCCTACCGGTAACCACCCACCAATAAAAGAGAGATATAGACCCATACCGCCCGCTCATTATCAATGTGCTAAAGACATGCTGAGGGAGATGAAACAGGCCGGGGTAATAAGAGACAGTTGTAGCCCCTGGGCAGCCCCTCTGGTAATAGTTAAAAAGAAAGACGGAACCATGAGAATGTGCGTAGACTACCGGCAGATTAATCACATTACCCATAAAGACGCCTACCCCTTACCTAGAATTGAAGAGTCATTAGCCGCTTTAAGATCTGCTAACTATTTTTCCACCTTAGACTTAACAAGTGGGTATTGGCAAGTCCCTGTGGCTGAGGAAGATAAAGAGAAGACAGCGTTTACCACCCCGATGGGTCTCTGTGAATTTAATTGTATGCCATTCGGACTCTGCAACGCACCCGGTACCTTTCAGCGATTGATGGAATGCTGTCTCGGACACAAGAACTTTGAAACCGTCCTTCTGTACCTAGATGATGTAATAGTCTACTCAAAGACTTACGAACAACATCTACAAGATCTGGCAGAAGTGTTCGAAGCCTTATCCCGGTATGGTATGAAGATCAAGCCATCAAAATGTCACCTTCTAAAGCCAAAGGTACAATACCTGGGACACGTTGTAAGTTCAGAAGGAGTAGCACCGGATCCCGAGAAAGTAACCGTAATAAGGGATTGGCCAAGACCTACAAGCGTGAAACAGGTGAGGCAATTCCTGGGACTGGTGGGCTACTATCGTAGATTTATCCAAGGGTTCACCAAGCTAGCAGCACCTCTACAAGACATCCTGGTAGGGCAGTCGAAGAAGCCTTCAAACCGCAATCCTCCTTTCCAGTGGAGTGATGAGAGGGAAGATTCCTTTGAAAAGTTGAAGAAGGCATTGACCGGAGAAGAAGTTCTGGCATACCCCGATTACCATCAACCTTTCATCCTTTACACAGATGCCAGTAATGTGGGACTGGGAGCAGTACTATCTCAGAAGCAAGGAGGCAAGGAGAAAGTCATCGCCTTTGCAAGTAGAAAGCTCCGGCCTACTGAAAGAAATCCTGAAAATTACAGCTCCTTCAAGTTAGAACTACTGGCAGTAGTCTGGGCTGTGACTGAGCGTTTCAAACACTACTTGGCAGCTGCAGAATTCACCGTCTATACTGATAACAACCCATTGACCCACCTGGATACAGCCAAGCTAGGTGCGCTGGAACAGCGATGGATAGCCCGGCTGTCTAATTACAACTTCGTGATCAAGTATAGAGCAGGCCGAAAGAATGGAAATGCAGACGCCTTATCCCGGATGCCGCACTTGAGAGACGTGGAAGAAGAACCGGTAGAACTTGAAGAAATTGAACTACCCGCCTTCCATCGTCCCAAGGTAGGACAGTATCAATCCAGTGCCTACCAGAAACATCAACAGGTGAATCTCAACCCATTAGCACACCACAGATGGGCTGACACTCAAGACAGCAATCCAGCTGTGAAGTTGGTGAAAGAACTGCTGACTGAGCAAAGTGCGTATCCCAATGAAAATGCACCGAAAGAGACACATCAACTCTGGAAAGAGAGAGGCAAAATGTTCCTGTACCAAGGAAAGCTGTGCAGAAGATATACCAATCCAAAGACGCATGAGCTAGTATGGCAGATCATTGTGCCTAAACAAGATGTAAAAATGGTCCTAGAAGCTTATCACAATGGTGCTGGTCACTTCGGGTGGAAAAAGCTAGAAGTACTTTTAAGAGAAAGATTCTACTGGGTTGGAATGAGAAGATCAATTGAAGAATGGTGCAGAAACTGTGGTCCGTGCAACCTCAGAAGAAAAGATCTAAAAAACCAAAGAGCACCACTCCAGCCTATAGTTACCAAGCAACCACTTGAGCTCGTAGCAATAGACCACGTGAAATTGACACCAAGCCGGTCCGGCTATGTCTATGCTTTAACCATCGTGGACCATTACTCACGCTTCCTGGTAGTAGTGCCCGTGAAAGATCTCACTGCAAAAACAGCAGCTAAGGCGTTCCAGACATACTTTTGCAGACCTCATGGATATCCGGAACAAGTACTCGCAGACCAAGGCACAGCATTTGAATCAGAGATCTTCAGAGAATTTTGCAATATGTATGGCTGCAAGAAGATCCGTACAACAGCCTATCATCCGCAAACAAATGGCTTATGCGAAAAAATGAACCATATTGTAATCGATCTCTTAAAGACTTTACCAGAGACAGAGAGAAACCTATGGCCAGAGAAATTGCCTGACTTGGTAGACCTCTATAACAATGTCCCGGTAAGCTCCACAAACTGTACCCCAGCTTACCTTATGCGTGCAAGACCTGGCAAGCTACCAATAGATCTAGAAATGGGTATTGTAAAACCTGACGCAGAAGTGCAGGATTCCAACTGGGACTCCCTACGCCAACAACAATATCGCCAAGTGCAAGAATGCGTAGAAAGGAATCTCCAGAAAACTAGAGAAAGACAAGAGCAATACTTCAACCAGAAATGCTCTAGCAACCCCATTAAAACCTGGTGATCAAGTGCTCAAGAGAAACCGTCGCACTAATAAATTGGACAATCAGTGGGAATCCGTCCCATATACAGTTTTACCAATGAGAGTGAACAATCCTAAAATGTGTCTTATAAGCAAAGATGGTGGATTAACATCAGTACTAGTGTCAAGAGACAATCTAAAACTATGTCCAGAGACATTGAAAGAAAAAAAGTCATTCAACATGAACCAGAAGTTATTCAACCAGTACCGGTTCAACTTGTTAAAGAAAAAGAAGAAGATGGAGTATATCACACCTATCTAGGAGACTTTCCTAAAACCTGGCCAACCTACAATGGTGCAGTAGTAGTTCCCATGATGGCCTTCTATCAAACACCAAGCCTGTAATACCAGAAGCCCCAAGACCAATAGAATTAGAAGCAGACCCTGTACCACAAGAAGTCCCAAGACAGGAAGAACAAATTCCTAGTAATAATAGTCCTGGACACGGTGGAATTGCCAATCCCACAAATGTGGAATTATCCCTAGCAGAACCAGAAGTACTTACTAGGTATACGTCCACTCACACCATCACATTGAGTACACCCAGTACACAAGCGTTACGCAGATCACAGCGTAGTACTCAGGGTCAATTACCAGCAAGATATGCAGACTACCAAATGTAAATAGATTTCCTGTGCATTGTATATATGTTAAAGTTATGTAGTTGAATAGAATCCTAAAAGGTATGAAGTAAAGTGGCAGTCACAGAGAGTTAAAACTTGGCCTCATGTGCGGTGACCCGAGGGCCTTGAGGCCTACTGCACTTACAACCAGAAATATCTGAAAGGAACTTGTTTAGTTGTTAATCAGTAGTTATTAGATGTAACGTTAAAAAGCTCAGTACCTACAGAGACTATTCTGTATGAACTACTTGCATATTCTTGAACTCTTTTCTTCATTTATCAGCCCGGAGGCGGTAAATTAAAGCTCTGGAAAGACTGTTTTTTGAACATTCTTAAATTATTCATAAACTTTGTTGGAAAAATGGACGCTAATTGCAGTGCCTTTCCTAACAAATAAATAGCCCTCAAGGACAGAGCTGTATTAATGGACGCTATTTGAAGTGACTTTTTACAAGACTCTATTTTTTAAACTTGAGTGGTTTTTGTAACTTTTTATTTTTTTTTAAGACTCTGTAGATATTATCTGTTATATCTTATGTTTATTGTCCCACAGTCCCGGAGTACTGTTCTTAACTAAGGGGGAATGTGGCGCCCCTGCGGGTATTAGCCACAGTATAAGATCATAATAGTTGCACTCACTTAGAAAGCCAAGCCACTGCACTACCACCTTTGGCCAGTAGGGGAGCTCCAGAGACACCAGAGACTTCCCTAGAGATAAAACACTGGTTTGAGGTAAATTTTCAGACAGTTGGAGCCAGGAGCTCAGAGTGACAGGAGCTGCATTGAGTTCCTGAGGACTGACTGACAATTTCCAGGGCCAAGCCATCGGTCTGAGGAGGAGAAAACTGATAAGAGGAACACTTTCAGAATCGGGTAGCATCATTATCTACCCTAGATAAAAAGCGCAGATACGGATACCGGATCCGTGGCTGCATTAGTTATATACAATACAGCAACCGGAAAACGTGAGGTAACAACAAGCTTCACAGGGCCAGACACAGCAACATACTAAGAGTTCAGCAGTACTCCCGGAGGGGGTAAGCAGAGAGAGACAAAGGACTCAAGTTGCCTGTTGAGTGGGACCCAGAGAGGACAGATTTGGGCCGGCAGCGAGTTCACACACGGCAGCAGGGCCACATAGACAGCGCAAGCAGGAGGTAAAGGACCTGGTGGGGCCTGAGCAACTGAACCCCTATTGCAGACTCCGGAGACGGGACTTGTTGTATTATAGTTTGGTTGAAAGTAAACCAGTTAAACCTCATCTGTGCCTCAGCCTCTGATTTAACAGCTACCATCTATCCAGGATTGGGACCATCACCGCTGAGAGAATTTGCTGTGAATCAAGTAAGTGTCTGTGTCCTTAACATCTCCTCACCATACTTCCATCTTCATCCATCATTAACTTTAACATCACCTGTCCAGGGGACCCTACAGCCCTACCCGGAAAAGGGCTATACCATCTCAGCTGCCTCTCACCATCATCCCCTGGCCAGTACAAGGCAGCGGTGGCCATATATAGCCACATTATTCTGGGTGGCGTCACGACAATAACATCTACAAACTTTATAAATTATATAAACTTCTAAATCCCCTGTAAATACCCCCTTTTAGGAGTGTGCCAGCCTGGGGCCACGGCCTGGGTCCAGCCACCAGTGACTTCCCCAAGGAAAGGGACCCTGCGCCGGGTATCCCGGTCCCCTAAGCTGGGCGGCACATCTCTCTTTGGCGTCACGAACAGGATTTACCGTGCCTGGTTAAATCGGGTACTGTGTGCCGTGATTAATGCCGAAAATTGTGAGAAAATCCGAGAAAAATTGACTTTTTTATCAAAAAGTGATTTTCCCATTGGAAACCATTGAAATAGACTTTTCCCCATTGACTAACATTGAAACAAAATGGCCGCCAGCCTCTGAGGTAAAATTGCATCATCACTAATTACCTCATAACTGCCACAGCACGAGACTGCTATTTGAACTGTGTCATAGCCCTGAGCTCTGATCTGACTGAAAAATTTCAGATTCCGCCATTACTGAGCTCGCGGCGAGCAGAAGCAGTAGGGGGCGTGTCTTTGTGGGCGGCACCAAGCTGAGAGCTCTGACGTCGGCAAAAGGGGAAAACCAATCCTGCTGCATAGCGGAACGATTATACGCCATCCCGACGGAAGCAGAGGACCGAAGGGTCCGGATTAACTAAGGGGGCGCAACATGTCGCAGCACGGAGACGCCGAAACACCCGGCGACACAAATGCAGCTGAATCACAGAACAGAGCGCTCGGCAGCACAGCGGCGCAAGGTGCAGCGCCCATTATGCCGATGTTGATGCCATATACCCCAGGTGCTCCATGGCTTCCAGTGTATGAAGGTAAGCCTAATACTTTTGATGATTTTAAAGAAAAATTGCTGGCCTATTTAAACATGTTTCCAATGGCAGAAGCTCAGCGTGTCGGTTTGCTGATGGCACAGTTAAGTGGTAATGCCAAGCGAGAAGTCACAGCATGGTCCGCTGATCTAAAAGACACTGCTGAGCATATTCTAGCTGGATTAAAGGCAGTATTTGAAACTACTGCTGGTAGCAAAGCAAAGACCAAATTCTTCAATTGCAAACAAAAGGCCAATGAGAGTGTGAGAGACTTTGCCCTGAATTTACAGGAGGCCCTTAAAGCGCTTACACTGGCTGAACCAATGTTTACCACTGGCGCTGATAAATTGCTAAAAGATCAATTCATTGAGGGACTATTAACCCCTTCTCATCGAGGGCATGCGAGTATGCTGACTTTCAAGGACCCTGAGGTGACATTTGCCCAGTTAAAGGAGAGCGCTATTCGTCTCCAGCAGGCAGAGGCACTTTGGGATCAGGATCCTGAGCAATCCATTACAGAAACCCCTCAACAACAGAGAGTGCCAGTGACATCAGTTAAGCCCCTGGAGGCCAGTGTTAATGATGCTTTCCAGCAAAAGCTTGACTCTCTAACAGACATTGTCACCTCAATGGCTAAAACCATGCAGGAAATGAGAGAATCACAGACTACATCCAAGATGGAGTTGGCGAACCGCAGAGAGGATATTCCCTGGATGAGACCCCAGAGATACCCAGCGTGGAGAGGACGACCCAACGACCGTTACCAGCCGGATGGACAGCCTATTTGCCGCCGTTGCCGGAAGCCAGGCCACATCGCCCGCAATTGTGATTTAAACAAGGATCCCCTGGGAATGCGGGCCGCTTCGCAAGAGTGAACTTTCAAGGCCCAACACCCTGGCACGACAAGTACGTCGGAGGACGTCCTATTATCCCCATCGTGCTGGACGGTATTCCCCTCAATGCCTTGTTGGACACTGGTTCCCAGATTTCATCTATACCACATATCCTTTATAAGAGGTACTGGGCAGATTCAGACATTGATAAAAGACCATCTAATGTTGAGCTAAGTATATATGCTAGTAATGGAAAATTGGTACCGCAAGTAGGATTTAGAGAGATGACCATTAAGATTGGTAGAGCAGAATTAAAAAATCAGGGTATCATAATTGTTGATGTTAACCGACGGGAACCTTTTGTATTGGTAGGTATGAATGTTTTAGAAAATTGTTTTTCCGAGGTTATTACTATTTTACAGCAATTTGCGGAAACTGCCCAATCCTGCCAGCAGAGAATTCTCCGGAGAGAGATAAAAGCATTGGTGCTGAAGCAACAAGTAAAGGTTGCAGGTGGAGAAATCGGCAGTGTGAGGGTAAGTGACCCAACTCCTATAGTAATACCTCCAAAAACTGAAATGCTGGTATGGTGTAGAGCAGCCATTGGTATTAAAGGACGAGATTACCAAGCCTTGGTAGAGCCTGTGTACACTGATAGTAGACCCACGATATTAACGGCTAGAGGAATAGTCGAGGTACACAGGGGAAGAGTGCCCATACGTCTTTTGAATTGTGGAGAGGAAGAGGTCACTTTACCAAGGTACGCTACAATGGCCAAGCTATACACTGTTGACAACAATGCCATCATAGCCATTGGGCCCTTGAATCCGTCATGTCAGGCGGACGACAATGGTTCAAGTGGAGAATTAGAAGATTGGTGTCAGCAGCTGCATATAGGTACAGATTCAACACCTACCCACCAAAAACAAGGGGTGTACCGACTAGTAGAAGAATATGAACGGGTCTTCAGTAAACACCCATTAGACTTCGGACAGATTAAAGGGGTAGAACATACAATTCCTACCGGTAACCACCCACCAATAAAAGAGAGATATAGACCCATACCGCCCGCTCATTATCAATGTGCTAAAGACATGCTGAGGGAGATGAAACAGGCCGGGGTAATAAGAGACAGTTGTAGCCCCTGGGCAGCCCCTCTGGTAATAGTTAAAAAGAAAGACGGAACCATGAGAATGTGCGTAGACTACCGGCAGATTAATCACATTACCCATAAAGACGCCTACCCCTTACCTAGAATTGAAGAGTCATTAGCCGCTTTAAGATCTGCTAACTATTTTTCCACCTTAGACTTAACAAGTGGGTATTGGCAAGTCCCTGTGGCTGAGGAAGATAAAGAGAAGACAGCGTTTACCACCCCGATGGGTCTCTGTGAATTTAATTGTATGCCATTCGGACTCTGCAACGCACCCGGTACCTTTCAGCGATTGATGGAATGCTGTCTCGGACACAAGAACTTTGAAACCGTCCTTCTGTACCTAGATGATGTAATAGTCTACTCAAAGACTTACGAACAACATCTACAAGATCTGGCAGAAGTGTTCGAAGCCTTATCCCGGTATGGTATGAAGATCAAGCCATCAAAATGTCACCTTCTAAAGCCAAAGGTACAATACCTGGGACACGTTGTAAGTTCAGAAGGAGTAGCACCGGATCCCGAGAAAGTAACCGTAATAAGGGATTGGCCAAGACCTACAAGCGTGAAACAGGTGAGGCAATTCCTGGGACTGGTGGGCTACTATCGTAGATTTATCCAAGGGTTCACCAAGCTAGCAGCACCTCTACAAGACATCCTGGTAGGGCAGTCGAAGAAGCCTTCAAACCGCAATCCTCCTTTCCAGTGGAGTGATGAGAGGGAAGATTCCTTTGAAAAGTTGAAGAAGGCATTGACCGGAGAAGAAGTTCTGGCATACCCCGATTACCATCAACCTTTCATCCTTTACACAGATGCCAGTAATGTGGGACTGGGAGCAGTACTATCTCAGAAGCAAGGAGGCAAGGAGAAAGTCATCGCCTTTGCAAGTAGAAAGCTCCGGCCTACTGAAAGAAATCCTGAAAATTACAGCTCCTTCAAGTTAGAACTACTGGCAGTAGTCTGGGCTGTGACTGAGCGTTTCAAACACTACTTGGCAGCTGCAGAATTCACCGTCTATACTGATAACAACCCATTGACCCACCTGGATACAGCCAAGCTAGGTGCGCTGGAACAGCGATGGATAGCCCGGCTGTCTAATTACAACTTCGTGATCAAGTATAGAGCAGGCCGAAAGAATGGAAATGCAGACGCCTTATCCCGGATGCCGCACTTGAGAGACGTGGAAGAAGAACCGGTAGAACTTGAAGAAATTGAACTACCCGCCTTCCATCGTCCCAAGGTAGGACAGTATCAATCCAGTGCCTACCAGAAACATCAACAGGTGAATCTCAACCCATTAGCACACCACAGATGGGCTGACACTCAAGACAGCAATCCAGCTGTGAAGTTGGTGAAAGAACTGCTGACTGAGCAAAGTGCGTATCCCAATGAAAATGCACCGAAAGAGACACATCAACTCTGGAAAGAGAGAGGCAAAATGTTCCTGTACCAAGGAAAGCTGTGCAGAAGATATACCAATCCAAAGACGCATGAGCTAGTATGGCAGATCATTGTGCCTAAACAAGATGTAAAAATGGTCCTAGAAGCTTATCACAATGGTGCTGGTCACTTCGGGTGGAAAAAGCTAGAAGTACTTTTAAGAGAAAGATTCTACTGGGTTGGAATGAGAAGATCAATTGAAGAATGGTGCAGAAACTGTGGTCCGTGCAACCTCAGAAGAAAAGATCTAAAAAACCAAAGAGCACCACTCCAGCCTATAGTTACCAAGCAACCACTTGAGCTCGTAGCAATAGACCACGTGAAATTGACACCAAGCCGGTCCGGCTATGTCTATGCTTTAACCATCGTGGACCATTACTCACGCTTCCTGGTAGTAGTGCCCGTGAAAGATCTCACTGCAAAAACAGCAGCTAAGGCGTTCCAGACATACTTTTGCAGACCTCATGGATATCCGGAACAAGTACTCGCAGACCAAGGCACAGCATTTGAATCAGAGATCTTCAGAGAATTTTGCAATATGTATGGCTGCAAGAAGATCCGTACAACAGCCTATCATCCGCAAACAAATGGCTTATGCGAAAAAATGAACCATATTGTAATCGATCTCTTAAAGACTTTACCAGAGACAGAGAGAAACCTATGGCCAGAGAAATTGCCTGACTTGGTAGACCTCTATAACAATGTCCCGGTAAGCTCCACAAACTGTACCCCAGCTTACCTTATGCGTGCAAGACCTGGCAAGCTACCAATAGATCTAGAAATGGGTATTGTAAAACCTGACGCAGAAGTGCAGGATTCCAACTGGGACTCCCTACGCCAACAACAATATCGCCAAGTGCAAGAATGCGTAGAAAGGAATCTCCAGAAAACTAGAGAAAGACAAGAGCAATACTTCAACCAGAAATGCTCTAGCAACCCCATTAAAACCTGGTGATCAAGTGCTCAAGAGAAACCGTCGCACTAATAAATTGGACAATCAGTGGGAATCCGTCCCATATACAGTTTTACCAATGAGAGTGAACAATCCTAAAATGTGTCTTATAAGCAAAGATGGTGGATTAACATCAGTACTAGTGTCAAGAGACAATCTAAAACTATGTCCAGAGACATTGAAAGAAAAAGAAGTCATTCAACATGAACCAGAAGTTATTCAACCAGTACCGGTTCAACTTGTTAAAGAAAAAGAAGAAGATGGAGTATATCACACCTATCTAGGAGACTTTCCTAAAACCTGGCCAACCTACAATGGTGCAGTAGTAGTTCCCATGATGGCCTTCTATCAAACACCAGAGCCTGTAATACCAGAAGCCCCAAGACCAATAGAATTAGAAGCAGACCCTGTACCACAAGAAGTCCCAAGACAGGAAGAACAAATTCCTAGTAATAATAGTCCTGGACACGGTGGAATTGCCAATCCCACAAATGTGGAATTATCCCTAGCAGAACCAGAAGTACTTACTAGGTATACGTCCACTCACACCATCACATTGAGTACACCCAGTACACAAGCGTTACGCAGATCACAGCGTAGTACTCAGGGTCAATTACCAGCAAGATATGCAGACTACCAAATGTAAATAGATTTCCTGTGCATTGTATATATGTTAAAGTTATGTAGTTGAATAGAATCCTAAAAGGTATGAAGTAAAGTGGCAGTCACAGAGAGTTAAAACTTGGCCTCATGTGCGGTGACCCGAGGGCCTTGAGGCCTACTGCACTTACAACCAGAAATATCTGAAAGGAACTTGTTTAGTTGTTAATCAGTAGTTATTAGATGTAACGTTAAAAAGCTCAGTACCTACAGAGACTATTCTGTATGAACTACTTGCATATTCTTGAACTCTTTTCTTCATTTATCAGCCCGGAGGCGGTAAATTAAAGCTCTGGAAAGACTGTTTTTTGAACATTCTTAAATTATTCATAAACTTTGTTGGAAAAATGGACGCTAATTGCAGTGCCTTTCCTAACAAATAAATAGCCCTCAAGGACAGAGCTGTATTAATGGACGCTATTTGAAGTGACTTTTTACAAGACTCTATTTTTTAAACTTGAGTGGTTTTTGTAACTTTTTATTTTTTTTTAAGACTCTGTAGATATTATCTGTTATATCTTATGTTTATTGTCCCACAGTCCCGGAGTACTGTTCTTAACTAAGGGGGAATGTGGCGCCCCTGCGGGTATTAGCCACAGTATAAGATCATAATAGTTGCACTCACTTAGAAAGCCAAGCCACTGCACTACCACCTTTGGCCAGTAGGGGAGCTCCAGAGACACCAGAGACTTCCCTAGAGATAAAACACTGGTTTGAGGTAAATTTTCAGACAGTTGGAGCCAGGAGCTCAGAGTGACAGGAGCTGCATTGAGTTCCTGAGGACTGACTGACAATTTCCAGGGCCAAGCCATCGGTCTGAGGAGGAGAAAACTGATAAGAGGAACACTTTCAGAATCGGGTAGCATCATTATCTACCCTAGATAAAAAGCGCAGATACGGATACCGGATCCGTGGCTGCATTAGTTATATACAATACAGCAACCGGAAAACGTGAGGTAACAACAAGCTTCACAGGGCCAGACACAGCAACATACTAAGAGTTCAGCAGTACTCCCGGAGGGGGTAAGCAGAGAGAGACAAAGGACTCAAGTTGCCTGTTGAGTGGGACCCAGAGAGGACAGATTTGGGCCGGCAGCGAGTTCACACACGGCAGCAGGGCCACATAGACAGCGCAAGCAGGAGGTAAAGGACCTGGTGGGGCCTGAGCAACTGAACCCCTATTGCAGACTCCGGAGACGGGACTTGTTGTATTATAGTTTGGTTGAAAGTAAACCAGTTAAACCTCATCTGTGCCTCAGCCTCTGATTTAACAGCTACCATCTATCCAGGATTGGGACCATCACCGCTGAGAGAATTTGCTGTGAATCAAGTAAGTGTCTGTGTCCTTAACATCTCCTCACCATACTTCCATCTTCATCCATCATTAACTTTAACATCACCTGTCCAGGGGACCCTACAGCCCTACCCGGAAAAGGGCTATACCATCTCAGCTGCCTCTCACCATCATCCCCTGGCCAGTACAAGGCAGCGGTGGCCATATATAGCCACATTATTCTGGGTGGCGTCACGACAATAACATCTACAAACTTTATAAATTATATAAACTTCTAAATCCCCTGTAAATACCCCCTTTTAGGAGTGTGCCAGCCTGGGGCCACGGCCTGGGTCCAGCCACCAGTGACTTCCCCAAGGAAAGGGACCCTGCGCCGGGTATCCCGGTCCCCTAAGCTGGGCGGCACAAACTCAAAGCTCTTTCAAGCGCTCCCATCAATGTTGTGCCCATCCCCACACATGTGGGACAACTATATGTTTTGTGGAGTATTACAGAAAATAATAGAGAGGTAGGTCAGTGACCTGTTTAGGCCTAATGGGCCGGATACCCTCAAAGCTCATGCATGTACCTCCATCAATGTTATGCCCCACCACATAAAGGTGGGACAACTATAAGTTTTGTGGAATATTACTGGAAAAACTATTCAGGTAGGTCAGTGACCTGTTTAGGCCTAGTGGCCCGGATAAACTAAAAGCTCATTCAAATGCTCCCATCAATGTTATGCCCTGACACGCACAGGTGGGACAACTAAAAGCTTCGTGCATTATTACTGGAAAAACTAGTTAGGTACGTCAGTGACCTGTTTAGGCCTAGTGCGTCCGATAAACTCAAAGCTCATGCAAGCGCTCCCATCAATGTTATGCCCCGACACACAGGTAGGACAACTATAAGTTTCGTGGAGTATTACAGAAAAAAACTATTCAGGTAAATCAGTGAACTTTCCTTGTCGGCTCCTGCACCTTCATCAACAGTTTGGCTGCTACCATGTGCCCTCGTTGTTCCCTCTCCCCCACCCTCCCATGCCAACCACCTTGGTGCTGCCAACTGTCTGGACCTTTGAGATCTTGTTATACCTTCCGCATACGCCTCCTGTTCTACTTCCTCCCATTCCTCTTGGCACACCACCTAACTTCGAATACTGGTTAAAGTGTGCTCCAGCATGTAGATGACCAGAATAGTCATGCTGATAATGGCATCATCAGTGCTAAACATCTTAGTAGCCATTTCAAAACTCTGCAGAAGTGTGCAGAGGTCCTTGATCTGAGACCACTCCAGCAGTGTGATTTGCCCCACCTCTGGATCGCGTTGACCCAGGCTATATCTCATAACATTGCACCAGGAGTCGTCGCTGCTGCTACAGTCACTGCAACATGTGCAGAGTGGAATTCCATCGTGTCGGCACATCGCATTTCAGGTGGTGAACTGGCAGACTGAAAGACTTCTGTTGTGATGCAAGTCGTTGAGCTGCGGTATGCGAACGGCGGAAGTGAGCACACAGCAACTTTGCCCTATGCAGAAGTGCATCTAGGCCGGGATAGTGGGCTAGAAAATGCTGGACGGCCAGGTTCAAGACTTGAGCCATACAAAGCACATGTGTCACCTTGCCCCGGAGAAAGGCTGAACCCAGGTTTGCAGCATTGTTGCACATGGCCTCTCCTGGCTGCAGATTCAGTGGAGACAACCATTGATTACACTCGATCTCCATATCTGACCACAACTCCTCAGCTGTGTGACTCACATTTCCCAGACATTTTAACAAAAACACCACCTGATGGTGTTCAGCCCTGCTGCCAGCATAGTGAGGAGATGTGCTGGATTCCTTCTGCGCAGTTTGAACGCATGTCACATTACCAAATAGGCTTTGGGCGCAGGTGGAGGACCTAAAAGAGGTGGAGGAGGCAGAAGCAGTGGAGGAACTTCTACATACAGAGATTTGAAGCACAACCCGTAAGGATGGAAATACTTGTACAGCAGCCCCCTCTCCTTCTGCCACCATAGTCAACCAGTGCCCAATTAGCGACCTGTAACACCCCTGTCCATGCTTACTTGTCCAGGTGTCTTGGTGAAATGCACCCTGTCACACACAGAGTTTCTTAAGGACGTGGTGATGTTGTGTGCAACATGCTGGTGTAGCGCAGCCACAGCTTTCTTTGAGTGGTTACTGGGCATATGGTCCTGGGGCACTGCTACAGCTATAAGGTCTCGAAAATCCTCTGTATCCATCAGAAAGGCAGCATTTCCGTAGCCAACAGCTTGCAGATGGTGAAATTCAAACTCTTAGCTTTGGCATGAGTAGGAGAAAATGGTATTTTACTTATCGACATCAGAAGGACCAGGGGCTGGCTGCTGTGCTGAGACAGGGTTGCGTAGGGTGTCCCAGACAAACAAATGTCGAGCCCACTGGGACGGGGGTACTCGGTACCGGACCGGGTCTGCTGCTGGGGATGTCACGGGGTCCTGGTCCGGACCGTGTCCTGGGCCCTGGCAAGTAAAAGGGTAATATGTACAGGGGATAGAGTTTATCGTGACGCCACCCACGGTGTGTGGTCAGTATGGGGGACCACCGCTGCTGCAGAACCTCTGGGGATGATGTTAGGCAGCTTAGATGGTACTGCTCTCTGTAGGTAGAAGCAAGGTCCCCGGGGCAGTGGTTGTTATAGTCTATTGTGGATGTAATAGTAGGGGATGATAGCGGAGACGGGTTAAGGAACACACACTCACGTTTGGCAGTTTCCAAAGCTTTACTGCGATGTTGTTGCAGGTTAAAGTCCACGGAGTCTGTACTGGGGCCAAGTTGCTCCCACCCTGTCCGGGTCCTCAGCTTCCTTGTGCTGCGCTGTGTGTCCCTGCTGCTGCTTCTAGCTTAGCTGCCGGCACTGTCTCACTCTCTCTCTCTCTGCTGGTACCACTTGGCTAGGCAACTTGAGTCTTCTATGTGGTGCTGACCCCGCTGTGTTGCTTTGCTCTGGTACTGTGGTGGTCTAGAGACTTCACTACTCCTGGATTCACTGTGCTGTGTGTGTCAGTCACAGTGTCGGATCCGGTGTCCGTTCTGTGCGCTCCTCTGGGGCAAGTGGTGATGAAACTCAAGCTCCCAGATGTGTTCCTCTGTCGTCTAGTTCTCCTCTCCTCAGACCCTAGCTAGGCCTGGAATCGAGCAGCAGATTGTGGAGAAGCCTGTCGCAGCTTCTTTACACCACAATCTCCCTCTCTCAGTTCTCCCAGGAACTGAACTCTCTCTAGAGCTCTCCTCTAGACTAACTAACTACTCCCTCTTGAGCTGGAGTATATAAGGAAGCTGGTTTAGCTCCCCCTCCTGGCCCAGAGGTGCTAGTGTAAGTCAGTGTGTTGTGGGGAGGGAACCCGTGTGAAGTTATTGTGGCAAATTAACCCATGGGGTGCCACACAAAGAGCAAACAGTAGGAACTGAAGCACCGGTGTCACTGACAAGCCTTCAAGCCATGCTGATTACCGGGCAGTCTATGGACGCTACCGGTTGCTAAGTAATCCAGTGGGCTGCAGTCAGCAATTGAGAAAAGAAAATAGTTGAATTTTAAGACTATGATTACTCTGCCCTATACTGTATGTGCCAGTCTGTTTCTGTAATCTCATATGATTATGTGCTGTCTTTATTATTGCAGCAGTGAAGTATTTGCATATTTGCATTTTAATCTCGACATTTGTCTGTTTTTATAACAATGTTTTCTATTGGTGACGTGAATACGTAGTTTCAGCTCCTCTTATTTAGAGGATGGGAGCTGACGCCGCCATTAGCTTGGACCCGTAGAAGCGTGTACCAGCGTGAAACGGTGCCGTTGTCCGCTCTGCTACCCCCTCCCTGCACCATGTAAAACCGCCAACCTGGAATAAAAGAACCACCTTCACACGCATCTGGTGAGTGACGTCTGATTAATTTCTGTTTAAGTTCGTTGTCCCAGACAAACTGCTGGACTGCTGGAGGTAGGGGCAGGCGGACATATTATCCTGCATTCATAAAAAGGTGGTGCTTTCGATGTCTGACAGCGCTCAACACCAGCAGGTGTTTCCACTTCCAAAACAGCTGACGACCTGTCAATCACCACTCCCACACCCACCGCCCCAGCAACTCCAGTGGCAGAGGTGTTGGCCTACTCCTGGCCAACAGCTGCTCCTTCACCCCAATTACACCACCCCCCTCTGCCTCCCTCCCCTCCTTTGAGACGCACTCCGTGCGTATCTTCTCCACCTGAAACCTCCAACTGGCTGTTGTCTACTGCCCTCCAGGATCCTCGTCCACCTTCTTCGACCACTTCACAACCTGGCTTCTCCACCTCCTCTCCTCTGACATCCCCACCATCATCATGGGCGACTTCAACATCCCCATTGATAAACCCCACGCTGCTGCCTCAACACTCCTCTCTCTAACCTCCTCCTTCGGCCTCTCCCAATGGTCCTTTTCCGCCATAACCCGCCACACTCCCCCATCTCTGGAAACTCCCTCACCCCCGAAGAAACCTCAAGCTTATTAACTTCCACTCACTCGCCAGTCCCTCCTCCCTCTCTATGACTTAGCCTCCTGTCATGATGCTAACGCTGCCGTCACCCTCTACAACACCACTCTTGCCATAGCCCTCGACCAGGCCGCCCCTCTCTCATACAACAAAACCCATGCACACAGACAACCCTGGCTCACCGCCAGCACCAAAAAACTTCGAAGGACCTCCAGGGTAGCTGAATGGAGATGGAAGAAATCCAACTCTGCAACGCACCTCGCCTTGTACAAACAGTCCCTCATCGACTTCAAGACAGCACTGACCACCACAAAGCAAGCTTTCTTCTCGTCTCTCATTAGCTCCCTCTCCCACAATCCTAAGCAACTTTTCATAACCTTTAATGCCCTTCTCCGTCCCCCTGCCCCCCTCCCTCTCCCCTCATCACATCTGACAACTTTGCCAGTTTCTTTAAACAGAAGATCGACAAGATCAGAGAAAGCTTCGATTCCCAATCCCCTCAGCCCTCCCTCTCTATCACCCAATCCCCTCGACCAAAAGTAACTTCTCCTCCATGACTGAAGTGCGCCTCTTCTCCCTTCTAGCACGATCACACCTCACCACTTGTGCCCTCGACCCTCTCCCCTCCCATCTCATACCTAACCTCACCACTGTCCTTATCCCCGCCCTAATCCATCTCTTCAACATATCACTTACCACCAGTGTCTTCCCCTCATCCTTCAAACATGCCCTCATCACACCCATCCTCAAAAAACCCTCCCTAGACCCCGCAACAGTCTCCAACTATCGTCCCGTTTGCCTCAAAATTGCTTGAGCAACATGTCTACTCCGAACTGTCTTCCCATCTCTCCTCATGCTCCCTCTTTGACCACCTGCAATCCAGTTTCCGAGCCCACCACTCCACCTAAACAGCCCTAACCAAAGTCACCAACGACCTACTGACCGCCAAGACCAAGTGACACTACTCCATCCTTCTCCTCTTCGACCTCTCTGCTGCCTTCGACACAGTCGACCACTCCCTCCTGCTTCAAATTCTAGAATCCCTTGGCATCACTGACCTGGCCCTCTCCTGGATCTCCTCTTACCTAACAGACCGGAACTTCAGCTCACCCACTCCCACACATCCTCCTCACCCCACCCTCTATCTGTTGGAGTTCCCCAAGGCTCAGTCCTGGGACCCTTACTCTTTTCCATCTACACCTTCGGCCTAGGCCACTCACGAGTCCACGCCTCCATACCACCTCTACGCCGACACCATCACCTCCCACCTGACATCACCTCCCTGCTATCCAAAATCCCACACTGCCTGTCCGCCATCTCATCCTTCTTCTCCGCTCATTTCCTCAAACTCAACATGGAGATAAAACCGAGTTCATTGTCTTCCCCCAAGTCGCTCTTCCCCCCGACCCGACCTAACCATCACGGTCATTATTTGAGAAGCCGCAAAAGGCGTTCCTTTCTGCTTCTCCCCGCCGCCTACTTGGTAATTATTCACGCCCCTATGGGCGTGCTAAAGAGCAGAGAGCCTGTGTGCATCAGCAAAGGGGCGGTAAAGCCGCTATGACGAAAATCGCATCAAAGCGGCTTTACCGCCCCTTTGCTGATGCGCACAGGCTCTCTGCTCTCTAGCATGCCCATCGGGGCATGAAAAATTACCAAGCAGGCGGCGGGGAGAAGCAGAAAGGAACGCCTTTTGCTGCTTCTCAAATAATGAGAAGCCGCAGATCAGAAGGTATAAAAACAACTTTTATAAACTTTACAATATCGCTTTACACACACAAAGGGATGGCTAGAAATGTATTAGCATGGTGCAGGGACAGGTATAAAGAGGCTGGGGGCTCATTTTTCGAGGTCAGGTTCCCTTTAAAAATAATGGTCTGTCTATGACGGTACTTAATTCCTGCAGTACTCTGGGGTGTATCCCATCCGGGCCCTGGGATTTGTCAATTTTAGTGATTTTTAGGCGGTGCCGTACTTCCTGCTGGGTTAAGCAGGTGACATTTAATGGATAATTTTTGTTATCACTGATCATGTTGTCTGTCATGGGATTTTCTTGTGAAAATACTGTTGAAAAAAAGTCATTTAGCATATTGGCTTTTTCCTCATCCTCATCCACCATTTCACTCAGAGTATTTTTAAGGGGGCCAACACAATCATTTTTCAGTTTCTTACTATTTATGTAATTAAAAAATATTTTTTTTTTTTAACTTTCTCTGGCAATGAGTCTTTTTGTCTCAATCTTTGCTGCCTTGATTTGCCCTTTACAGATGTTATTTAATTTTCTGAATTTATTTAATGCCTCAGCACTACTTGCTTTAATTCCCTAAATGCTTTCTTTTTGTTACTTATTGTGCCCCTTACAGCTTTATTTAGCCATAGTGGTTTCCTCCTATTTCTAGCATGTTTATTCCCATAGGGTATATATTGTGCGCACGTCCTCTGCAGGATGCTAATAAACGTCTCCCATTTGCTTTGGGTACTTTTATGTCTCAGGATATCGACCCAGTTTATTGCACTAAGATCATCTCTCAACCATTTGAAATTTGCCTTCCAGAAGTTAGTGTCCTTGTAGCCCCTCTACTACACATCTTATTAAAAGATACTTGAAAACTTATTTTTTTGTGATCATTATTACCCAAGTGACCTCCAACCCATATATTTGATATGAGGTCTGGCCTGTTGGTTAATATTAAGTCTAGCAGTGCCCCCTTTCTTGTTGGGTCCTGAACCAGTTGTGAAAGGTAATTGTCTTTCATAATTGTCAAAAACCTATTACCTTTGCTGGAACTGCAGGTTTCTGTTCCCCAATGAATTTCAGGGTAGTTGAAGTCCCCCATAATAATGACTTCTCCCTGAGTCGCTGCTTCTTCTATTTGCTTTATGAGGATATTCTCCTCCACTTCCATTATTTTTGGAGACTTATAACAAACCCCTATCAGTAATTTATTATTTTTTCCCCCACCCCTTATCTCCACCCACAGGGATTCTACATTTTCATTAGATTCACCTATATTATCATGCAGGGTGGGTTTTAAGGATGATTTTACGTATAAACATATACCTCCCCCTCTCTTATTTGTTCAGTCATTTATAAACAGACTATAGCCCTGCAAATTAACAGCCCAGTCATGGCTCTCGTCCAGCCATGTATCTGATATCCCCACAATGTCATAATTATTTTCCAACAAAATTAATTCTAATTCCTCCATTTTGTTGGTGAGGCTTCTGGCATTAGTGTACATGCACTTTATGCATCTTTCTTTACCTCTAGTCCTTCTTACTCTCTCTCTGTCTGTGCTGCTGTGATGTGGAGCTGAAGGCAGGACTAATGATTTGCATTCTGTAAGTGACAGAGAGGGGGAGGGCAAAGCCTGCACAACCAGAGCAACACAGATAGAGAAGGGTGAATCCTGGAGCCTGCAAAACAGCACGCCCTAAGGGCTAAAGAATATAGCCCCTGCTAATTATGATCACTTTCCCTATGAGTAGTTCACACACAAGCTGTTTCACAGGTAAAAAGCCCACAGAGTGGAGTCCTGGCTGGAGCCTGGATGGAGGTATGTTCACACACTCAGGTTTTAAATGCACACATCAGCTAGGGACTGCCTCGGTCAGGGCAACCGTGACGGAGGTGAGGCAGCCTGCGTATATTTTTTGCAAAAAATGTACAGACCAATAGCCCTGTTTTTGATACTTTTTTGATAGCACTTGCTAAAAACTGGAAAAAATACTTATTATAAACAGAGAGCTTTTTGTGTGATTCCTGTGCCGATTTTTTGCACTGATTTTTCTGCAGATTTTCTGGTGGTGGATGAATGCGGTTACTAATCGCATTCATCAGTGTGCACTACTCATTATTGTTTGGTGAATGTATTTCTCCTGTTCGCAGGAAAGGGAAGTGACCCACCCTTCCCCTATGAGTAGTTCACACACAAGCTGTTTCACAGGTAAAAAGCCCACAGAGTGGAGTCCTGGCTGGAGCCTGGATGGAGGTATGTTCACACACTCAGATTTTAAATGCACACATCAGCTAGGGACTGCCTCGGTCAGGGCAACCGTGATGGAGGTGAGGCAGCCTGCGTATATTTTTTGCAAAAAACGTACAGACCAATAGCCCTGTTTTTGATACTTTTTTGATAGCACTTGCTAAAAACTGGAAAAAAACTTATTATAAACAGAGAGCTTTTTGTGTGATTCCTGTGCCGATTTTTTGCACTGATTTTTCTGCAGATTTTCTGGTGGTGGATGAATGCGGTTACTAATCGCATTCATCAGTGTGCACTACTCATTATTGTTTGGTGAATGTATTTCTCCTGTTCGCAGGAAAGGGAAGTGACCCACCCTTCCCCTATGAGTAGTTCACACACAAGCTGTTTCACAGGTAAAAAGCCCACAGAGTGGAGTCCTGGCTGGAGCCTAGATGGAGGTATGTTCACACACTCAGGTTTTAAATGCACACATCAGCTAGGGACTGCCTCGGTCAGGGCAACCGTGACAGAGGTGAGGCAGCTTGCGTATATTTTTTGCAAAAAACGTACAGACCAATAGCCCTGTTTTTGATACTTTTTTGATAGCACTTGCTTAAAAACTGGAAAAAATACAAATTATAAACAGAGAGCTTTTTGTGTGATTCCTGTGCCGATTTTTTGCACTGATTTTTCTGCAGATTTTCTGGTGGTGGATGAATGCGGTTACTAATCGCATTCATCAGTGTGCACTACTCATTATTGTTTGGTGAATGTATTTCTCCTGTTCGCAGGAAAGGGAAGTGACCCACCCTTCCCCTATGAGTAGTTCACACACAAGCTGTTTCACAGGTAAAAAGCCCACAGAGTGGAGTCCTGGCTGGAGCCTAGATGGAGGTATGTTCACACACTCAGGTTTTAAATGCACACATCAGCTAGGGACTCCCTCGGTCAGGGCAACCGTGACGGAGGTGAGGCAGCTTGCGTATATTTTTTGCAAAAAATGTACAGACCAATAGCCCTGTTTTTGATACTTTTTTGATAGCACTTGCATAAAAACTGGAAAAAATACTTATTATATACAGAGAGCTTTTTGTGTGATTCCTGTGCCGATTTTTTGCACTGATTTTTCTGCAGACTTTCTGGTGGTGGATGAATGCAGTTACTAATCGCATTCATCAGTGTGCACTACTCATTATTGTTTGATTAGTGTACATGCACTTTATGCATCTTTCTTTACCTCTAGTCCTTCTTACTCTCTCTCTCTCTCTGTCTGTGCTGCTGTGATGTGGAGCTGAAGGCAGGACTAATGATTTGCATTCTGTGAGTGACAGAGAGGGGGAGGGCAAAGCTTGCACAACCAGAGCAACACAGACAGAGAGAGGGTGAATCCTGGAGCCTGCAAAACAGCACGCCCTAAGGGCTAAAGAATATAGCCCCTGCTAATTATAATCACTAATGAGAAAGTATTAAAACGTTTTTATCCACTTTCACAGGATGCTTTTAGGAGACAAAAGGAGTGTGAGATTAGTGATGTGATGCTGCAGGGACATGTTTTGGTAGCTTAGGTGGTGTTTTGGAGGCGACAAGATCCCTTTAAGGTGGTAAAACAATTGTAATTATTATCATTGCTGTCTTCTGATCCTTGTCTACTATCACTATGTGGCACCCCAAGGGTTAATGTGCCATAGTAACATCCCACGGGTTCTCTTCCCACACAACACTGACACTACACAAGCACCTCTGGACCAGGAGGGGGAGCTAAACCAGCTCATTTATATACTCCGGGTCAAGTGGAAGTAGTTAGTTCAGTACGGAGCAGTACTGTGAAGAGTCCAGTTCCTGGGAGAACTGAGAGAGACTGTAGTGTAAAGGAGCTGCGTCAGGCTTCTCTACAATCTGCTCATTGATTCCAGGCCTAGCCAGGGTCTGAGGGAAGGAGTACAGAAGACAAAGGAACACATCTGAGAGACTGAGTGACATCACCACTCGCCCCGGAGGAGCGCACAGATCGGACACCGGATCCGAAACTTGTACTGACACACACATCACAGTAAATACCGGGATAGTGGAGGTTGTAGATCGACACTGTACCTGAGCGAAGCAACACGGCGGGGTCAGAAGCACAATGAAGACTCAAGTTGCCTAGCCAAAGGGGTACCTGTGAGGAGAGACAGTGCTAGCAGCTCAGCTAGAAGCAGCAGCAGGGCCACACACACAGCGCAGCAGGAGGAAGCTGAGGACTTGGACAGGGTGGGAGCAACCCAGCCCTGGTACAGACTCTGTGGACAATTCTCTATAAAGAACATCTACTTTAAAGCTTTGGAACACTTCAGAACCATGAGTGTGTGTGATCCTTGTCCTCAAGTCCTAATTATTCCCACAAGCAGTCACCGTCTCCACTATCATCCCTTCCCAACAACATATATAACATCCTTCATAGACTTTAATTACCACTGCCCCGGGGAACTAGGTTCTACCTGCGGAGAGCTGTTCCATCTAAAGCTACCAAACATCATCCCTGGAGGTTCTGCAGCAGCGGTGGTCACCCTGACCACAACCCGTGGGTGGCATCACGTCAAACTCTAACCCCTGTATATATTCCCTTTTACTTGCGGAACCCGAGACACGGTCCGGACCAGGACCTCCGTGACATCCTCAGCAGCAACCCGGTCCGGTACCGAGTACCCCGTCCCAGTGGGCTCCACAACTATATCTTATTGGTTAGACAACACCTGCATATCCATCTGGATCTTGAAGTCTCAGGATTTTAGCCCTTTCATTCTCACCACTTTTTCTGGGGTCTCCCACCTGGACTTAGGGGATCTTAGCCATTTGCTGTACAGATGTTCCAATATACAATTCCCGCTACTTGACTGAAGCGTTCAGTGTACGCTGTTCCTGCTTGCATTTCGCATCCTGCCATTATGTGTTGGACTGTTTCTGAGGTTTCTTTGCATAGGCTGCACCTTGAGTCTTGTCTTGTGTGGTACATCCCTGACTCCATGGATGCTTTTGTGCCACTATGATTACTGTCTCTGTGCTTTGAGTCCAGCTTTCTAATACAAGATCTAGCAGGTGTCTTCCAATGCGCTTCACCCATAAGGCTCATCAGGGGAGAATAAGCAGCACCCTAGTCTAAACTTGGCTGGTTATGTGGTGTCCCACTGGTCAGTGAGCCACTGTAGGGGTACTGCACTCAAAACAGAGTGCGTTGTATCCTCGTCATTCAAGGGGATAATGTGGAACTGAGGCTCTCTTCCCAGCATCCCTACACCTAGACTAGGGCACCAATCAGCTAACCCGTCACCAGGGTGACCGGTCCCGGTGGGAGGAGTGTTAGGATAGAAGGAGCGGGAAACTCACAGACAGATCTAGTCCAGTCTAAGGACAGAAGCAAGGAACAAGTCCTAGAGGGACACCACAGGCTGTGCGAGTAAACGGTTTTGGGGTATCCCGGTCCACAACGTGGATACCGTCTCCGAGTCGCGGTACATGCGAGTCCAGCCTGAGCCGCCAATACCGGTGGGTCGCGGGTCTGCCAAGCAGCCGTCGACCTTGTCCACAACGTGCAACCCCACCAGGTATCCCCAAACTGGGTTGAACCACCTTAGAGAAGAAGGGGTTACCTCATCATCCCCGATGGGTCTGGTAGGAAGTGGGTTGTACAGGGCAGCATACGGATAGAAAGGAGGCGCAAGAAAGCCACAGAGTACAGTTAATGTAGCTGAAGGAGCACTTTTGGAGCCTCAGAGACACTTGTACCCTTCGGTGACTACCCGGTCAGCTACCCGCAAAGACTGTGTAACTGTGTACCTGAACTGCCGTGAACTGTTGCCAGTAACGTACCCATACCGAGTCAGTAAGCCTCCGGTGTTTTATTCTGTTTTGAAGTAGCTGCTGCCTCAGCAGCAGCACTGCCCCGGGGACTCCACCTGCAGGGAGCGTTATCAATTGGCTGCAATACCACCATCCCCGCCGGTCTGACATCAGAGCTGGTGAGATCACCAGAAACTGCAGGTGGCCTCACAAAACTTTATTCCTTTATTTTTATTTTTCCCTTTTTACCCAATGACCCTTAGGGTTACGGGCTAGGGCATCAGCCACGGAGACATCACTCCCCAGCACTAACGCCCGGGTACCGAGTTTTCAAAGACCCATGGGCATTTTCACATAAAAGTATTCGAGCCTCATGCTTATTGGACCAGTGTAGGCACTATTGAGGCTCAGTCACAGCTAAGGTTGGCGGTGGACTGCCCTTGTCAGGGCAGGAGTCTTTGTCTAAGAGGGACAGTAAGTTTCTTACCTTGCTAGTGTAAGCTTGTCTTCAGTATATCTCCGCTCTGGCTTACCAGTCTTACTGGTAAAAGATGCAGAATGTCTGAATACAACAAGAAATAGGTGAGAACATTTCTCTTCATACATATCTTTAAACCTTAAATGTATATCTCTATTACTCATGGAACCATGGTTCACGTTTCTTTCTTAAGGGGATATACTCCTTTTATGTCTAGCTAGCAGGTTCTAGTTGACAATTGTTGGTTTAATTACCATCAGATTTGTTTGCTATTTTTGTGGGAATACTTTGCCTTTTTATATCTAAAAAATGAGAATGCGCATAGGGTCTTATCCTTAATACAAAACGAATCCCATACAGTGTGAAAACTGCTCACCTGGTACGGTTGTGAAGCCCACAACCAGTTTGATCGCTCAAACACAGCAGCCGCAGCCAGGATCCGCACTTCCACAATCATGGGGGTGAAACTCTATCCGGGACCAAGTGTCTTTCGGTCCGCGCTAGGGATGGGCGAGTCTACTCGCTAGGACTCGGGACTCGGCGATTCTGAAGGTACTCGCAGGACTCGTTACTCGGCGAATCTTCCAGCTTGGACTCGCACAGTGACGAGTCCAATGGAATTCAATGGCAATAAGCTTGACTCTTCACAGATACCCGCTGTCAGCAGCGAGTCTGAGCGAGTCTACGATTCCGAGTCCTACGAGTCTACGATTCCGAGTCCTGTATACTGTATTCGGGAGTCGGACTCTCGAATACAGAATCTGTTATGTTCCGAGTCAGCACAGCGTGCGTGTTAGGTCAGAAAACTTGTGAAGATAGCCAATCATAGTCAGTAATGGCATAGCAAAGTTGGTTGTGTCAGGACTATGATTGGCTGCTGTCCATCGTGATGCCTATGTCATGTATGACATGGAAGGCAGTATATAAGGCTTGTCCCCGCCATTTTGGCCACATTCCTGAGACGATCTGACCTAGTATAGGGAGAGAGAGATATATGCTGGAGCAGATCAGGGATTGTCAGTGTAGGGAAGATTCCTTATATTAACCCAAAAAGCTCTTCTGAGAGCTAGGAGGAGGACAGAGTAGTGCTGTGTAGGCAGGCAGGCAGGGAGGGAAGGAAGGAGAAGCCTTAGAGTGCACACAGGACGGACCTCATAGCTTAGCTTACTCACTCAGCTTTGCTAACAGCTGCAGTCAGAGGCTTAGCTGAGGTGCTGTTTCCTTTTTGTTTTTGCACCAGATCGATTTTTGTTCCTAATAAGCCATAGAGCGTTATTTTTTCTGTGGCAGACCAGTGCGTTGCTGCTCTCCTACCTTTAAATAGCACGTACACCACCTTAGGGAGTGTAGTGTGCGGCTTCACTGCCAAGTGTGAGCGCGCACACTTACCCCGCCAGCAAGTGACGCATACAGCAACACCAAACCACATCTGGGTGGCTGTGCGCACTTAAAACCAATTTTTTTAGGGAGTGTAGTGTGCATCATCATCGGCTCCAAGCCTCCAAATAAGGCTATGTGCACACGGGGGCGGGTTAGGGGCGGCGGCGGCTGGGCGGACCCGACAGGAAGCTCCGGAGCCGTCCACCGGCTTCCTGTCGGGTCCGTGCTGCGGAAGACGGTCGGGTGTGCGGCGGTGCACAGCGGGTTAGTGGCGTCGGTTCTGCAGCGGCTGGAAGCAGCACATGATTCTGCTTGCAGCCGCTGCAGAACCGGCCGGTTTATAGGACATGCACATTCTTTGCTAACCCGCTGGGGACCCAGCGGGTTAGCAACGGATGAGCATGTGGAAACCGCCGGTGTGTGCACACCGGGTGTCGGTTTCCATAGGTTTCTATGTTGATCCAAAAGCCGCTTTTGGATTAACATAAATTTGCATAAACCTGATGGAAACCGACCGGCGGTTCCGCTCCTAAACCTTCACTAAACCTTCCTGTGTGCACATAGCCTAAGAGAAAAACCAGCGAGTTTGGACTCGCACACTTTCAGAGACACATCAGCGAGTTGTAAATGTCATTATTCGCTATTACTCGGTTCCCTATTCATTAACATTGGACTCGCTGGACTCGCAACGAGTCCCGAGTCCTTGACTCGGACTCGTTGGGGTCTTGCGATTCCGAGTCTTTTAGGACTCGCCCATCTCTAGTCCGCGCCGCTGCTCCAATAAGTATTAGAAACACTGGAGTGCTTTAAATAAAAGATCTTCAGTTTTATTTCCGACGCGTTTCGGAGCTAAACACCCAGCTCCTTCCTCAGGGAATGATCATCATTCCCTGAGGAAGGAGCTGGGTGTTTAGCTCCGAAACGCGTCGGAAATAAAACTGAAGATCTTTTATTTAAAGCACTCCAGTGTTTCTAATACTTATTGGAGCAGCGGCGCGGACCGAAAGACACTTGGTCCCGGATAGACTTTTCCTTTTTGACCATTAGGGGAAGCACTGTTTGGTCTTAGTGCTCTCCCCTTTTCAAGTATGAGAGCATTCTTTTTGTGCACTTCTAGTTTGTGTATATTTCACCGCACAATATTACAAATATATAATATTTGTGTTATTTGTTTACCCCTGCGTGGTTTCTGCCACCTTTAAATGTATAAATAGATGCTTAAAGAGTAAAATCACTTCTGTTTATGTGTGTGATCTTCTTAAATCCCAGAGTATATGAATTCTGCCTATCTTAATGAGTCAACTGGATAGGTCTATAAATTCCTCCACCCCTTCCTGCCCACGACCCTTATTTTGATGTACTGCACATCTTTAGCTGTCTGTGTAATAACTTTTCCAATAGGTGGTTGGGGAGTTCTATTTGCTTGATCACAGTGAAAGCTGAAGCTATGCTGGTTTCTGAGCAAGGATAGAAAGAGGGTGAGCTTGTCTCTCTGCAAAGAAATCAATACAGATTCAGTTCAAACCAGCTATAGATCAGGTCTCTGAGCAGCCAGCTGTATATAAAACATAGGAAAAAAGCAGAAAGAAATTGGAGATCAGCATATTAAGCATTCTCTACAACCCCTCAAAAATTATTCACATGTTTCAAGGCAAGGCATACTGTACAACTAAGAAATCATGATGGAGTGAAGCTAAAAGTAGTAGACAGATGATAATATCATATTGACTAACCAGTAAAATCAGAATTGCAATCTTTTAGGGTAAAAATGCTCCTTCATTAGGTAGATTTAGAAATTACGGATCTACACGGAAACACTAGACAAGTGATTCAGTCAATTCAAAATCAGAATATTCTACAAACACAAGAGAGGATGCATGTGTTAGAAAAGACAATATCACTTACAGTTGAAACCAGACGTTTATATACACTATATAAAAAGACACGTATACTTGTATTTCTCACTATCATGACATGACAGAATAAACCTTTCCTGTTTTAGTCGAATTAGGATTACCATAATTATTTATATTTACCAAATGGCAGAATAATGACAGCGAGAGAATGTCTTAACTGGTGTGACTGAGCCATGTTTGTAGGTCGCCTTGCTCGCACCTGCCTTTTCTGCTTTGCCCATACATTTTCAATAGGATTGAGATCAGGGCTTTGTGATGGCCACTCCAAAACATTGACTAAGTCATCTATAAGTCACTTTGTAACCAGTTTGGCAGAATATTTGAGGTCATTGTCCATTTGGAAGACCCATTTCTGCCCAAGCTTTAACTTCCTGGCTGATGTCCTGAGATGTTGCTTTCAGTATTGCCACATAATCTGCTTTCCTCATGATGCCATCTATTTTGGGAAGTGGACCACTCTCTCCAGCAGCAAAACAACCGCACAACATGATGCTGCCATCTCCACGTTTCACAATCAGGATGGTGTTCTTATGCTTCCAAGCATCTCTCTTTTTCCTCCAAATTAGGGATGGGCGAATCTACTCGCTAGGAATCATTACTCGGCGAGTAGTAAGGGACTCGCAGGACTCGGGACTCTGCGAGTTTCCCATCGTTTGCTCGCACGAGTCCAATGCAAATCAATGGCAAACGCTGACAAAACTAGGATTGCCATTGTCTTGCATTAGACTCGTCTACTGTGCCAGTGATAGCAGTGAAACTCGCAAAGTCTGTTACTTTGCGAGCCGAGTCCAGCTGTCTTCTCTGTACAGACTGCCGCAGCTCCAGGGTCCTAGAGCCCGCCTGCTCACAGAGATGATGTAGCAGTGCTGAGATTGTTCTCAGTCTGCTCATCCCTGTGCATAGACATCTATATCTATGCACATGGGATGTAGCAGAGAGGACATCGCGTTTTGGACTGCGTCGGACAGAAGAGGATTTTTTTAATTAAAGATGGAGTCCCGAATGGCTTTTTTTTTTATTTCAAATAAAAAATTTTCTCTGTGTTGTGTTTTTTCACCCTTTATTGGAGATTCTTAGTGGCTGGGTCAAACGTGGCCTGACATTAAGAATCTCGGGCTTAATACCAGCTTGTATAACAAAGCTGGTATTAACCCCTTTATTACCCAGCGTGCCACCGCCACCAGGGCCGCTGGAAGAGCGGGGTTCAGCGCCAGAGGATGGCGCTTCAATGAACGCGCCATCTTCTGGGGCGGCTGCGGGCTGCAATTTGCAGCGGGGGGTGCCCAGAAAGCTTGGGCATCCCTGCGCTGCGGATTCCAGCCCCCAGCTGCTTAGCTGTACCTGGCTAGACATAGAAATTGCGCGGAGCCCCACGCATTTTTTTTTAATTATTTCATGAAATTCATGAAATAATAAAAAAAAAGGGCTCCCCTATATTCTTGTGTCCGGCCAGGTACAAATAGGCACCTGGGGGTTGGGGGCAGCCCGTCGCTGCCTGCTGGATTCGGCTGGTTCCAGAAATACGGCGAAGCCCACGTGAAATTTTTTTCTGACAAATCCATAAAACAATGTAAATAAAAGGGACTGCATCTTTATTAACCCCTGGACCATGGGCGAGGGGTTAATAAAGATGCAGTCCCTTTTTTAGGATTGTTTTATTGATTTTTCAGAAAAAAAACTACATGGGCTTTGCCGTATTTCTGGAACCAGCCGGATCCAGCAGGCAGCGACATGCTGCCCCCAACCCCCAGGTGCCTATTTGTACCTGGCCGGACACAAGAATATAGGGGAGCCCTTTTTTTTATTATTTCATGAATTTCATGAAATAATTTAAAAAAAATGCGTGGGGCTCCGCGCAATTTCTATGTCTAGCCAGGTACAGCTAAGCAGCTGGGGGCTGGAATCCGCAGCGCAGGGAGGCCCAAGCTTTCTGGGCACCCCCCGCTGCAAATTGCAGCCCGCAGCCGCCCCAGAAGACGGCGCCTTCATTGAAGCGCCATCCTCTGGCGCTGAACCCCGCTCTTCCAGCGGCCCTGGTGGCGGTGGTACGCTGGGTAATAAAGAGGTTAGGGCCAGCTTTGTATTATCAGCTGGCCCTAAGCCCGAAATTTATGGCGGTCACGCCAATATTAGACATGACTGCCATGAATTTCTATGAAATAGTTTTAAAAAAAACACAACACAGAGAAAATTTTTTATTAGAAATAAAAAAAAAAGCCATTAGGGACTCCATCTTTAATTAAAAAAAATCCTCTTCCGTCCGACGCAGTCCAAACGCGATGTCCACTCTGCTACATCCCCTGTGCATAGATATAGATGTCTATGGACAGGGAATGAGCAGACTGAGAACAATCTCAGCTCTGCTACATCAGGCAGCAGGCGGGCTCTAGGACCCTGGAGCTGCGGCAGCCTGCACACACAGCAGACAGGACTCTTATCTGTGTGAGTTTCCCAGCGATTACTTGCAAAGTAAACGAGTCCAATGCAAATCAATGGCAAAACTAGGATTGCTTCAGGCTGAAGCTTCCGAGACACATCTTTGATTTGTAAATCGCACACTACTCGCTATTACTCGCTTCCCCATTCATTAACATTGGACTCGCTAGACTCGCAACGAGTAGCGAGTCCCGGGCTCAGACTCGCTAGAGTCAAGCGATTCCGAGTAATTTAGGATTCGCCCATCACTACTCCAAATGTAACGATGGTCAATATGGTCAAACAGTTCAATTTTAGTTTTGACAGACACAAGGACATGTCTCTAAAAATGTAGGTCTTTGTTCCTATGAGCATTTGAAAACATTAATTTGGCTTTTTTATGCTTCTTTCAGAGTAATGGCTTTTTCTTGGAAGAGTGGCCTTTTACCCCATGTTGATACAGTACTCTTTTCACTGTGAGTAAAGACACAATCTTACCAGCTTCAACCATCATCTTCATAAGCTCTTTTGCTTTTGTTCTTGGGTCGATGTGCACATGTTGGACAAAAGCACATTCATTTCTGGGACATAGAACTGGTTTCCTTCCTGTGCAGTATGATGGCTGGACATTCCCATCTTGTTTGTACTTGCATATAATTGTTTGTACAGATGAACGAGGCACCTTCAGGTATCTGGAAATTGCACCCAAGGATGAACCAGACTTGTCCATAATTCTCTTCCTGATATCTTGGCCGATTTCTTTTAGGTACCGTCACACACGGCAATATTGGTAGGCAATTTCACTGGCAATTTGCTGGTTGCAGTGAAATCATGGACACATTGTTTCATTTGTACACTGCAACAAAATGGAACAATGTGTCCATGATTTCACTGCAACCAGCAAATTGCCAGTGAAATTGCAAGCAATATTGACGCGTGTGACCTTTAGATTTTCCCATGATACTACACAAAGAAGCAGTGTGTTTCAGTTGTGCATTAAAAAACGTTCATGTATTTTTAATTAACTCAGATGTTGCCAGAAACTTCCAAACACATGATATCATCTTATGGGCTGTTCCGAATTTTATAAAGACACTAGATGAATGTGGTGATGTTACAATGGGGGCAAGATTTGTGATACTGGGAGCAACGACCATCCACTCTCTCCTCCATGTGCTGTCTTCATTTATCATATGCGCTCTCTTTTGAGCGGTCTTCCCCTGTGTGCTGTCTCTCTCCCCCTGTGTTCTGTTCACTCCCTTCATCTGCTCTCTCCTTTGTGCTGACTCCTTTGAGCTGTCATCCCCGTGTGCTCTTTCCCCTATGTGCTGTCTCTTCCCCTTGGCACTCTCTCTCCCTCTGTGCGCCCTCTCTCCCTCCATGAATTCTCTCTCCCCCGTGCATCCACTCTCCTTCTGTGCATTTTCTCTCTCCCTCCATGAGCTCTCTCTCCCTCCGTGCACTCTCTTTGAGCACTCTCTCTGCCCCTCGCTGTGCTCTCTTTACCTCCATGTGCTCTCTCTGTGTACTCTCTTTTCCCCCGTTGTGCTTTCTCCCTCCATGCGCTCTCTACCTCCATGCGCTCTCTCTACATCCATGTGCTCTCACTGCTGCCTTTGTGCTGTCTCTCACACCATGCGCTCTCTCTGCCCCACTTGTGCTCTCTCCCCTAATGTGTGCTCTCTGCCCCCATGCGCTCTCTCTCCCATCATGCACTTTCTCTGTTTGCACATTCTGACCCATGCTCTTCATCTGCCCCCTTGTGCTCTCTCTCCCTCTCTGTCTCCCAGCGAGCGCTCTCTTCCATGTGCGCTTTCTTCGTTCATACTCTCTGCCCCCTTTGCTCTCTTTTTGCCTCCCTTGTGCTCTCTCTCCCACAGTGTGCACTCTGCCCCATTGCATTCTCTCCCATCATGCACTCTCTGCCCCCTTGTGCTCTCTCTCACACCATGCACTCTCTGCCCCCTTTGCACTCTCTCACCATGTGCTCTCTGCCCACCTGTGCTCTTTGCCCCACTTGCGCTCTCTCTCCCACTGTGCACTCCTTGCCACCTTGCTCTCTCTCTTCTAACATGTGTTCTCTCTGTTTGCACTTTCTATCCTGTGCTCTCCTTTTGCCCCCCTTGCACTCTCTTTCCCTCTGTGCATTCACTACCCCCTTGCACTCTCTTTCCCAGTGAGTGTTCTCTGCCCCCATTGCGCTCTCTCTTCCATGTGCGCTTTCTCTGTTCATGCTCTCTGCCCCCTGTGCTCTCTTTCTGCCCCCTTGCTCTCTCACATAGTGTGCATCCTGCCCCCATTGCATTCTCTCCCACCATGCACTCTCTGCCCCCTTGTGCTCTTTCTCACACCAAGCGCTGTCTGCCCCCTTTGCACTCTCTCTCCCACCGTGTGCTCTCTGCCCCCCTTGTGCTCTCTCACCATGCGCTCTCTGCCCCCTGTACTATCTTTCTGCCCCCACCCCTCTCTCTGCCCCCTGCGCTTTCTGCCCCCCATTGCGCTCTCTTTCCAACTGTACACTCTCTGCCCTTTGTGCTCTCTCTCTCACTGTGTGCTCTCTGACCCTTTACGCTCTCTCTCCCACCGTTTGCTCTCTGGCCCCCTTGCACTCTCTCTCCCACCGTGCGCTGTCTGTCCCCTTGCGCTCTCTCTCCCAAAGTGTGTTCTCTGCCACCTTGCGCTCTCTCACTGTGCACTCTCTGCCCCCTTGCGCTCTCTCTGCCACCGTGTGCTCTCTACCCTCCTTACGCTCTCTCTCTCATCATGCTCTCTCTGCCCACCTTGCACTTTTTCTCCCTCTATGTGCTTTCTGCGCCCTTGCACTGTCTCCCAGCAAGCACTCTCTGCCCCCATTACGCTCTCTTCCATGTGCATTCTCTCTGTTCATGCTCTCTGCTCCCTGTGCTCTCTTTCTGCCCCCCTTGTGGTCTCTCTCCCACAGTGTGCACTCTGCCCCATTGCATTCTCTCCAACCATGCACTCTCCTGTCCCTTGCGCTCCTCTCTCACACCAAGCGCTCTCTGCCTCCTTGTGTTCTCTCTCCCACCAAGTGCTCCCTGCCCCCTTTGTGCTCTCTCACCATGTGCTCTCTGCCCCTCTGTGCTATCTTTCTGCCCCCAACCCTCTCTTGCCCCCTGTGCTCTCTGCCCCATTTTCGATCTCTCCCACTGTGCACTCCTTGCCCCCTTGTGCTCTCTCTCCTAACGTGTGCTCTCTGACCCTTTGCGCTCTCTCTCCCACTGTGCACTTTCTCTGTTTGCGCTTTATGCTCCATGTTCTCCTTCTGCCCCCATTGAACTCTCTCCCTCCCTGCGCTCTCTAACCCCCTTACACTCTCTCTCCCAGCGAGCGCTCTCTGCTCCCATTGCGCTTTCTCTTCCATGTCCGCTTTCTCTGTTCATGCTCTCTGCCCCCTGTGCTCTCTTTCTGCCCCCCTTGCACTCTCTCTCACATAGTGTGCACTCTGCCCCCATTGCATTGTCTCCCACCATGCACTCTATGACCCCTTGTGCTCTTTCTCACACCATGTGCTCTCTGCCCCCTTGTGCGTTTCTCTCCCACCGTGTGCTCTCTGCCCCCTTGTGCTCTCTCACCATGCGCTCTCTGCCCCCGGGCTATCTTTCTGCCCCACCCCTCTCTCTGCCTCCCTGCGCTCTCTGCCCCCGATTGTGCTCTCTTTCCCACTGTGCACTCTCTGCCCTCCTTGCACTCTCTCTCCCACCATGGGCTCTCAGCCCCTTGCGCTCTCTCTCTCTCTGTGCTCTCTGCCCCCATTGCGCTCTCGTTCCAACTGTGTGCTTCCTGCCCTCCTTGCGCTCTCTCTCCTACTGTGGGCTCTCTGCCCCTTGCGCTCTCTCTCACTGTGTGCTCTCTTTCCCACTGTGCACTCCCTGCCCTCCTTGCACTCTCTCTCCCACCATGGGCTCTCTGCCCCTATTGTGCTCTCTTTCCCACTGTGCACTCCCTGCCCTCCTTGCACTCTCTCTCCCACCATGGGCTCCCTGCCCTTGCGCTCTCTCTCTGTTCTCTCTGCCCCCATTGTGCTCTCTTTCCGACTGTGTGCTTCCTGCCCTCCTTGCGCTCTCTCTTCTGTGGGCTCTCTGCCCCTTGCTCCCTCTCTCTCCCACCGTGCGCTCTCTGCCCCCTTGAAATCTCTCTCCCACAGTGCGCTGTCTATCCCCTTGCGCTCTCTCCCACAGTGCGTTCTCTGCCACCTTGCGCTGTCTCACTGTGCACTCTCTGCCCCCTTGCGCTCTCTCTCCCACGTGGCACTCTCTACCCCCTTGGCTATGGGCTACTTGGAACAGGGCTCTGCTACTTCTGGGGGAATCACAGAGATCGAGACCCAGTTCAGTGACCCTGGGTGTCAGATAAAAGATCAGAGCTGGTGGTCGTGACACCACCCATGGTGCTCGGCTATTGTGGCTGACACCATAGTGCAGGAACCCTGGGGATGAAGGAATTGCAGCTACGGTGATATTTCTCCCCATGGGTGGAGCAGTTCCCCAGGTCAACCAGTATAGTATAAGGCGATAGTAGGCCGTTGGGACGCAGGACTGAGGGTGCAAAATAACTGATAAACACACAGATTGCAGTCTCCTTTACCTTTACTGGCAGTTGTAGGTAGAAATCAGGATACTGTCCACAGGTGATGTTATGAGTCCGGGTGGCCTGGAAGTAAGTTGTGGATCTCCACACCCGGTGAGTTCTGAGGCCTCCCTGCTGTGCTTCTCTTTGCTGGTCCTGGCTGCCTGTAGGTAAGCTGCGACACTCTCTCTCTGCTGTGAAGTCTCTCACCAGTATGGCAGGCAGCTTGAGCCCTTCTCGGGCACCACTCCTCTGGCCACTGTTCCTGAGCTTTCTGATGCTGATGTGACTCCTGGTGCTCTGATGTGGCAGGGAGATGTTGAATCTCGTCTTTCAGTTTTGGCTGCTGGGTCTGGAATACTCTCACAACCTTGGACTCCGGTGTCTGTTTCTGGCGTTCTGCACTGGGGTGAGCGAATCGGCTGGCTCCACTCCCCAGGCCTGCTTTTCTCCTTCCTCAGACCCTTTCCTACGAGTCCCTAATGCTTGCTAGTCTCTGTCCTGGGACGAGACTTACACTGCTGCAGTCCATAGGACGTCTTCACAGTCCTCCCAGGAACTGCACTGACTAACCCTGCCCCCAGGTCTGAATTTATAGGGGAGCTCCCCTGAACTTGGGTTTCAGAGCTCCCCCTTCTGTTCTGGAGTCAGAAGCGTGCTGCATGCTGTGGGCTTACCTGGTGTGGATACCACTTCCTGCTTCCATGCAAGCCATAACCCCCCAAGGGAGGCAATGCCACTGTGGCAACTGGACTCTGGGGTGCCACATTCCCCCCTAGTGAAATTCAGTACTCCTGGTTGAGGAAACATTTTTGGAAGGAATAACAATAACAGTAGATAAATTGTACAGAGTCTTAAAAATGAAAAATTACAAAAAACAAGAAAAATTTGAAAAACACTGTCACTACGGCACTTAGTCCTTCCACCTTTGGCCGATGATGAACTTTATACAAAATTGTCTTTACCACAACCAGTCCTGTGGTCTATTGGTCCATGTTTAAATTAAATGTTTAAGGATATGCAAAAGTTCATACAGTAAGTTCTGTAGGCACGGTACGCTTGGTGGTTGCTTATTTACATAATTGCATAAAAACAAAACTGTCTACTTAGCTTTACTAACAATTCCTCTGACAGGCTGGGATCTGACCTATGTTACTATGAGTGGATCTACACAGTACAGGTATCAAATTTGAAGGCAATACGGTGTATGGCTCTGCCTCCCAGTGGTCATCCAGTTTGTTGGTTCATCGTTTTCTCTTAAGAACTTGTTCTACTGGTGTTAAGGGTGCATGTTTGTTGCAGGCTTTCTCTTGTCTTTCTCTTGTCTGTGACAGGTTTCTTTCTACGCACTCTTGCACTTGACGACGGTACCTCTGTTAATGTTCGGTATCCCAATCTGCTTCTGGTGGGTTTGTTTCAAGTTTTAACACTCATTCCAGGTCTTGCCCTCATCAGGTACGCAAGAGTACAGTTGGTGGAATTCATAGGGATGTGATTGTATAAGTCCACTAAGTCTGGCAACTTTTCTGGCCACATACTTCTTTCTTCCAGTGGCAGTGTCGTCAACAGGTTTATCACTACCTGATTCATCTTTTCACAAATGCCATTGGTCTGTGGACGGTACAGCGTCGCTCTTATTTTCTTGCAGCTGTACAAGTTGCAAAACTTCTGGAACACCTCTGCCTCGAACGCTGGACCTTGATCCGTAAGGACCTGTTCAAGATAGCCATGGGGTGTGCAGAAATGGGCTTGAAAGGCTCTAGCCGCCTGTCACGCTGGGAGTGGGGAAGACACCCAGCGTAGGATAACGACGGGGGGGGGGATCAGGAGTCCCTAATGCTAAGGGCACAAGAAGGAGACGGTGACCCCTAGACTTCCTAGAGCTGACCCTGTCTGCCCTAACGTCCCTATACAGTCTCCTCAACTGTCGCCGACCACGAACCTCGTCCCTCTCTGATCCTAGATCTATCTTATCTAAGGATCAGATGGAGAGGTTCACTAGACCCCTCCACTATCAACTAAAGACAAACACCAGGGAAGACAGACATTTGGGAAAAGGAAACACTTATCTGACAGCAGAACACAGCAACCTCCACAATCTCAGCTTCTGCTGGAGCAAGGATAAAGTGTGCACAAGGAACTATCACCTGCACCGAGGAAGGGTAATGAACCTCCTTATAAAGGTGGAAGGAGTCTGCTGGGTCCTAGTGACCTACAACATTGGTGGATAAAACCAGACCGAGCGCAAGACCTCCACAGCCGTCTCCCCATAATAGAGAGATCTCATCACACCTTCTTTCCATCAACACAGAAGGTAAATGCTCCTGAAAGAGACGGACCATCCTCCACCATTATGGCTGGTGGGCCAAACGCTGGGATCGTCTGCGCGTGGCCTCCACCCTGTCATCCGTGCCACCCGTGACAGTACCCCCCCTCCTACGAGTGGCCCCCGGACACTCAGGACCAGGCTTATCCGGATGGGAACGGTGAAAAGCGCGGACCAGCCTTGCGGCGGACACCTCCGACGCCGACACCCACATCCGCTCCTCAGGACCGTACCCCCTCCAGTGCACCAAATACTGAAGAGAACGGCGCAACATGCGAGAATAAACCACCCTCGAGATCTCGAATTCCAGATTCCCCGCCACACAGATGGGCTCAGGAGGCAAAGGAGATGGGTTAGACGACGGCACATACGGCTTGAGGAGCGACCTGTGAAACACATCGTGAATCTTAAGAGCAGGAGGCAACGCAAGACGAAATGCCACGGGATTGATAACGGCGGTTATCCTATAGGGGCCAATAAACCTGGGCCCCAACTTCCAAGAGGGCACCTTCAACTTCACATTCTTGGTAGACAACCACACGTAGTCATTCACACATAGGTCCGGACCTGGCGCACGCTTCCTGTCAGCCATACGTTTGTACCTGTCACCTAAGAGCTTCAAGCTACGCTGTACACCCCGCCAAACCGAGGAGAGGGACGAGGTAAAACGGTCCTCCTCCGGAACTCCGGAAGGACTCGTACCGCTAAAAGTACCAAACTGAGGATGAAACCCATATGCACCGAAGAACGGTGACTTGCCAGTGGACTCCTGAAGACGATTATTAAGGGCGAATTCGGCCAAGGGCAAATAATTTGCCCAAGTCTCCTGATGGTCAGAGACAAAACACCTCAGGTAAGTCTCCAAATTCTGATTCACACGTTCGGTTTGACCATTAGACTGAGGATGAAAAGCAGAAGAAAAGGACAACGTTATCCCCAAACGTGTACAAAAAGCCTTCCAAAATTTGGAGACGAACTGAGTACCGCGATCAGAAACCACATCGGAGGGAACCCCATGAAGCTTCACAATCTCACTTACGAACACCTGTGCCAGAGTCCGAGCATTAGGAAGTGCGGGCAGTGCCACAAAGCGAACCATCTTACTGAATCTATCTACTACTACCAGTACCACCGTCTTGCCCGCAGACGCCGGAAGATCGGTGATAAAATCCATCGACAAATGTGTCCATGGCCTCTCAGGAATAGACAATGGCACGAGAGACCCAGACGGACGGGTATGCGGAACCTTAGCACGTGCACACACACCACAGGCGGATACGAATTCCGCTACGTCCTTCCTCAACCCCGGCCACCAAAAGCGACGAGACAAGAGATCAAAAGTGGCCCTACCGCCCGGATGCCCCGCCAGTACAGAGTCGTGATGCTCTGACAGCACCCTGAGGCGCAAAGAGAACGGCACAAAAAGCCTCCCAGAAGGGCAGGAGGCAGGGGCGCCCCCCTGAACCTTCAACACCTCCCCCTCTAGATCAGGGCAAAGAGCAGAAACAACCACCCCCTCCTGCAAGATGGGGACGGGACTCATATGAGTACTACCACCCGGAAAACTACGCGATAATGCATCCGCCTTCACATTCTGAACCCCCGGACGGTAGGTGACGGTAAAATTAAATCTCGTGAAAAACAAAGACCACCTGGCCTGCCGGGGATTGAGACGCCTGGCGGACTCAAGGTAAGACAGGTTCTTATGGTCGGTAATAACCGTGACGGGATGGACAGCCCCCTCCAGCCAGTGCCGCCATTCCTCAAAAGCCAACTTAATAGCCAACAGCTCCCTATTACCCACATCATAATTCCTCTCGGCCGAAGACAACTTCTTGGAGAAGAACGCACAGGGCACCCATCTCCCAGGCGAAGGGCCCTGCGACAACACAGCCCCCACCCCCACCTCAGACGCATCCACTTCCACAATGAAGGGCTGAGAAAGATCGGGCTGACAAAGAACAGGCGCGGAAGCAAAACAACGCTTCAGGGAGGAAAAAGCCTGGCGAGCAGAATCAGACCACTCAGAAAAATCCGTCCCCTTCCTAGTCATGTCCGTAAGAGGCGTCACCAGTACCGAATAGTTCCTAATAAATTTACGGTAAAAATTGGTAAACCCCAAAAAACGTTGCAATGCCCGTAGATTGTCCGGCTGTTCCCAATCTAGCACCGCCCGGACCTTTTCCGGATCCATCCGGAAACCCAACGGCGACAAGAGGTACCCCAAAAAACGAACCTCCTGAACGGCGAAAACACATTTCTCGAGTTTAGCATACAGTTTGTTGTCCCGTAAGACCTGCAACACCTGTTTGACATGGGACTGATGCGTCTCCATATCGGGAGAATAGATCAAGATATCGTCCAAGTAAACAACTACAAATCTACCCACCAAATGATGGAAAATATCATTGACAAAATGTTGGAAAACCGCCGGGGCGTTAGTGAGCCCGAACGGCATTACGAGACTTTCAAAATGGCCGTCCGGGGTATTAAACGCAGTTTTCCATTCATCCCCCTCTCGGACCCTAATCAGGTTGTAGGCCCCCCTCAAATCCAACTTGGAGAACCATTTGGCACCCACAACCTGACTAAATAAATCAGGGATCAGAGGGAGGGGGTATGGATCACGGACAGTAATCCGATTCAATTCCCGAAAATCCAAACAAGGACGGAGGCCCCCATCTTTTTTTTTCACAAAAAAGAAACCAGCCGCAACCGGCGACGTGGAGGGCCTAATGTGTCCCGTCTCCAGACTTTCAGAAATGAAATCCTTCATTGCTTGTCTTTCGGGACCAGATATAGTAAACATCCTAGCTTTGGGCAGTTTAGCTCCGGGAACGAGGTTGATAGGGCAATCATATGCCCGATGAGGGGGCAAGTCTCGGCACCCCTTCTCTGAGAACACATCCTCATACTCCGATAGGAATGGGGGCAGAGATTCAGCAGATACCACCGAAAGGGATGTAGCCAAACAATTCTCCGAACAAAAATCACTCCATTCCACAATGTCCCTGGACTGCCAATCCACTACGGGATTATGTTTAATCAACCATGGCAAGCCCAGGACAATGGGAGCGGGGAGACCGTCTAAGACATAGCAAGATAACGTCTCCTGATGTTGGGATCCAACCGTTAACTTAATGTTATGTACGATATGTGTGAGACTACCCTGAGCAAGAGGGGCTGAGTCGATGGCATAGATACGGATGGGGCGAGACAATAAACAGCGGTTAAGCCCATGAGCGTGTACAAAACGAGCATCCACCATGCAGATCCCCGCACCACTATCCACAAACACAGAAATGCCTTCCGTTTTGCTCTCTAGCGCCACCTCTGCACTCAGGAGAAAATGGGAAGTACAAACGGAGGATACACACACCTCCCGCTCGACCACCTCCACACCCCCCATAGTCACATGAGGTCCCGGCACCCTAGTCCGTTTAGGAGCGTAGGGACAGGCCCCGATAAAATGGTCTCCTTTCCCACAGAAAAAACAGACCCCCTTCCCCCTGCCCCGGGAGGCACCGGAGGAGAGCCTCGAGGCTGCCGCTCCTCCAAGCTGCATAGGTTCCTCCCCCCTCGGGAGAAATGACTCGCCCTCGAGTGACCACCCGGCAACAAGGAACCACCATGAGAAGGGCTCCCAGTTGCAGGAGGTCTACCCCTCCGCTCCTGGAGGCGTCTATCCATGCGAATAGCCAACGACATAGCTGCCTCCAGGGACGGGGGGGTCTCATACACTGCCAGGGCATCCTTCAGTCTTTCTGAAAGACCCTGGCAAAAATGACTCCTGAGAGCCGGATCGTTCCACTTTGTGTCCATAGCCCACCTGCGGAACTCAGAACAATATGATTCCGCCGACCGAGTCCCCTGGTGGAGATGGCGCAATTTGGATTCAGCCAAAGAGACACGGTCAGGGTCATCATATATGAGGCCTAAGGCGTCAAAAAATCCATCCACAGACTGGAGACAAGTAGAGTCCTGTGGCAGAGAGAAAGCCCAGGATTGGGGATCCCCCTGCAGCAATGATATAATAATTCCTACCCGCTGCTGCTCATCACCAGTGGAATACGGCTTAAGCCTAAAGTATAATTTACAGGCCTCTTTGAACACAGTAAATTTGTCTCTGCCTCCTGAAAACCTGTCAGGGAGGGCAACCTTAGGTTCCGGTCTGGCCGGACCCACTGCTTGATTCCCCAAGACACCATTTTGCGGTTGTGGTCCCTGCAGAGCCGACCGAAGGTCCGCAACCTCCAAAGACAAGGTCTGCAGCTGCTGGGCCAAAGCAGACACAGGATCCATAAGGAAAGGAAGGAAAATCAAATCCTCCCCTTCCTTCACTTACAGTTATGGCAGGTGATAATGTCACGCTGGGAGTGGGGAAGACACCCAGCGTAGGATAACGACGGGGGGGGGATCAGGAGTCCCTAATGCTAAGGGCACAAGAAGGAGACGGTGACCACTAGACTTCCTAGAGCTGACCCTGTCTGCCCTAACGTCCCTATACAGTCTCCTCAACTGTCGCCGACCACGAACCTCGTCCCTCTCTGATCCTAGATCTATCTTATCTAAGGATCAGATGGAGAGGTTCACTAGACCCCTCCACTATCAACTAAAGACAAACACCAGGGAAGACAGACATTTGGGAAAAGGAAACACTTATCTGACAGCAGAACACAGCAACCTCCACAATCTCAGCTTCTGCTGGAGCAAGGATAAAGTGTGCACAAGGAACTATCACCTGCACCGAGGAAGGGTAATGAACCTCCTTATAAAGGTGGAAGGAGTCTGCTGGGTCCTAGTGACCTACAACATTGGTGGATAAAACCAGACCGAGCGCAAGACCTCCACAGCCGTCTCCCCATAATAGAGAGATCTCATCACACCTTCTTTCCATCAACACAGAAGGTAAATGCTCCTGAAAGAGACGGACCATCCTCCACCATTATGGCTGGTGGGCCAAACGCTGGGATCGTCTGCGCGTGGCCTCCACCCTGTCATCCGTGCCACCCGTGACACCGCCGTCCTCACTGTTAGATCTTTTACCGTCACTACTACCAAGAAACGAGAATAGTGATCTACAATAGTGAGTGCGTAGACGTAGGCTGACCGGCTCGAGGTCAACTTCCTTTGGAAGTGCATTGAGCTGTAGGTTGGATTTCTGCTAAAGGGAAGAAAAAAAAACTTTAAATCTTCTTCCTTAGCGAGTGTGATGAGCTGAGTGTGATCGGAGCAAAAGTGCAAATCGAAGTAAGTGTGTGACTTGTGACCTATGTGATCGAAGGTGCATACTGCTGTGCAATATGTGAGCACATTGTGCATTTGGAAACCCAGATACTGGATCTAAATAAGCAGCTGGCAACACTGAGATTTATTGACAATTTGGAAAGGAGTCTGCTGCTCACTTGGATAGATGTGGGGGAGGATAGTAGCATGGAGCTGCAGGACAGTGAGGCAGTTAGCTGGGTGACAGTTAGAAGGCGGGGTACAGGGAAGAGTGCCTGGGAGGCTAGTTTTGATCTGGAACACCCCAATAAAATTGCTAAGTTGGCAGATGATTGGGGTGTCAGTCCAGGAATAGCACTGCTGCAGCAAGGCATGTCCTCTGAAAGCCAGAGGAGTGTCTGCTCCAGTAAGGTGGAAAACAGGAGAGAAGGGCAGGCCAGACAGGTGCTGGTAGTGGGAGACACAATTATTATTGGAACAGATAGAGCAATCTGTCACAAAGACAGGGATCGTCGAACAGTGTGCTGCTTACCTGGCGCTCGAGTCCACCACATCGCTGATCGGGTTGACAGCTTACTGGGAGGGGCTGGTGAGCAGGGGCGGACTGGCCCGGCGGGAGATCGGGAGATCCCCCGGGGGGCCCCGACACTTTTTAGCCCCGCCCACTTAGCCACGCCCCCATACCCCCCTGGGCCCTGCAGGGAGATGTGTGAGGCCCCCCCCTGTACTATCACTAATCATATCGGCGCACTGCCGATATGATTAGTGATTATTTCTTGTGTTGCAGCAGCAAAGCTTGGAGAAAGCTCTCCGTGCTTTGCCTGCTGTTGCGGTGCCGCCCAGCCTCCTCTGCGCAGCGCGACACTGCCGGCGCGTGCGCAGATGGAGACAGTCACAGCCTGCGATCACTGCCTCCATCCAGGCTGTGTGCACACTCACTGTGCAGGTGCCGGCAGCGTCGCTGCAGAGGAGAGGGACCCGCCCCAGCAGCCAAGCAGCCAGTCAGGCCAGCACACGACAGGGTGACTATAAAGGCGGGGGGCAGGGGAAGGAGGCTTGGGTGAGAAGGGGGGTCGTCCTGGTAACTGAGGAGCCTGGAGCCTGGAGCCTGGAGATCCCAGACATCCCAGACTGTGCTGCAGCCTCCACCATCCAGTCTCACCTGCTGGGGGCCTGTAGTGCTGTGCAGCATTTAGTATGAGGAGATGCTGCTGCTGCTGCTGCTTCTACTACTTCCCCCAGCATGGTGCCCTCTGGGAGGTCCCACAGGGCATCACTGGCCGCCTTAGTATGAAGCAAACACTGTGGGAGCTCCCTGATGGCACCATACTGGGGTCCAGTGAGAGCCTAACCTCACGGAGCCCCATGATCTCTATCTACAATCCCTGACTGGGCCCCATGAACTCTATGTACTCCCCTGAGTGGGCCCTGTAATCTCTGTGTATGCCTCTGAGTGTGCACCATGATCTCTATGTACGCCTATGTGTGGGCCCCATGATGATCTCTATGTACGCCTATGTGTGGGCCCCATGATCTCTATGTACGCCTATGTGTGGGCCCCATGATCTCTATGTACGTCTATGTGTGGGCCCCATGATCTATATGTACGCCTATGTGTGGGCCCCATGATCTATATGTACGCCTATGTGTGGGCCCCATGATGATCTCTATGTACGCATCTGAGTGGGCCCCGTGATCTCTATGTACGCCTATGAGTGGCCCCCATGATGATCTCTATGCACGCCCGAGTGGGCCCCGTAATCTCTATGTACGCCTCTGAGTGTGCACCATGATCTCTATGTACGCCTATGTGTGGGCCCCATGATGATCTCTATGTACGCATATGTGTGGGCCCCGTGATCTCTATGTACGCCTATGTGTGGGCCCCATGATCTCTATGTATGCCTATGTGTGGGCCCCATGATCTCTATGTACGCCTATGTGTGGGCCCCATGATCTATATGTACGCCTATGTGTGGGCCCCATGATGATCTCTATGTACGCATCTGAGTGGGCCCCGTGATCTCTATGTACGCCTATGTGTGGGCCCCATGATCTCTATGTACGCCTATGTGTGGGCCCCATGATCTCTATGTACGCCTATGTGTGGGCCCCATGATCTCTATGTACGCCTATGTGTGGGCCCCATGATCTCTATGTGCGCCTATGTGTGGGCCCCACGATCTCTATGTACACCTCTGAGTGGGCCCCATGATCTCTATGTGCGCCTATGTGTGGGCCTCATGATTACCTCTATGCACGCCCCTGAGTGGGCCCCGTAATCTGTATGTACGCCTATGTGTGGGCCCCATGATCTCTATGTACGCCTATGTGTGGGCCCCATGATCTCTATGTACGCCTATGTGTGGGCCCCATGATCTCTATGTACGCTATATGTGGGCCCCATGATCTCTATGTGCGCTTATGTGTGGGGCCCATGATGATCTCTATGTACGCATCTGAGTGGGCCCCGTGATCTCTATGTACGCCTATGTGTGGGCCTCATGATTACCTCTATGCACGCCCCTGAGTGGGCCCCGTAATCTGTATGTACGCCTATGTGTGGGCCCCATGATCTCTATGTACGCCTATGTGTGGGCCCCATGATCTCTATGTGCGCTTATGTGTGGGCCCCATGATCTCTATGTACGCTATATGTGGGCCCCATGATCTCTATGTACGCCTATGTGTGGGCCCCATGATCTCTATGTACGCTATATGTGGGCCCCATGATCTCTATGTGCGCTTATGTGTGGGCCCCATGATGATCTCTATGTACGCATCTGAGTGGGCCCCATGATCTCTATGTGCACCTCTGTGTGGGCCCCATAATCTCTATGTACGCCTCTGAGTGGGCCCCATGATGATCTCTATGTGCGCCTATGTGTGGGCCCCATGATTACCTCTATGCACGCCCCTGAGTGGGCCCCGTAATCTGTATGTACGCCTATGTGTGGGCCCCATGATCTCTATGTACGCCTATGTGTGGGCCCCATGATCTCTATGTACGCCTATGTGTGGCCCCCATGATGATCTCTATGTATGCCCCTGATGGGGCCCCATGATCTCTATGTACACCCCTGATTGGCCCATGATCTCTATGTCCGCCCCTAAGGGGCCCCCTGTAATCTCTATGTGGCCCTCACCTCCACTTGGCAGTAGTAGAAGCAGCATCTCCATAGTGTGGCATTCACACTACATGCTGCACTGTACAGGACTCCGAGCCAGCAGCAGGACGGATGAGGAGGTAACTTTCTGGGACCCTTGACTGAGGCTGGCAGGATATACTACTGGGCAATGGGCAGGATTATCATGCCCATTGGCCGGCATATGTCATGCCAGCCTCGGGTGGTACTATCATGCATGCCCATTGCTTAGTATGTCCTGCCAGCGTCTGCGGTACTATCATGCCCACCCAGCATGTCCTAACAGCCATTGGTGGTAGTACTAGCATGATAGTACCACAGAGGCTGGCAGTACATACTGGGCAATGGGCATAATAGTACCACAAAGGCTGGGAGGACATTCTGGGCAATGGGCATAATAGTACCACCAGTAGACTGACTAGGCAGTCTCCAGGGCTCCGTCTCCCCTCCTCGCTGCTGTTAGGCTGGGTTAACATTGCACTTATGCTGTGTGTTACAACGGATCCGTTGTAAATCAGCACAAATGCAATGTACCGTAGACTTGCATTGCAAAAATGCATACTAACGCTTGCAAAAATAGGCATGCGTTTGAAAGCATGCATTATTTGCAATGCACAGGAAAACATGGTCGCCGGGTGTAGGCCAGCTAAGCACTTCTCTAACAGCTGTGTTCTAATGTTAAGGCAACATTACACACAACGATATTGCTAACGATATCCTTGCAACGTCACCGGTTTTGTGACGCTGCAGCGACCTCGCAGTGATATCGCTGTGTGTGACATGCTGCAACGACTGGCGATCAGCTAGCTGATCGTTGCAGAATGGCCGGGACCATTTTTCGGGCGTTGGTGTGCCGCTGTCACGCATGCATCGGCATGTGTGACAGGGTCCAACGACCAGCGATGTTCATTCTGACAGGCTGGGTAAGTGGGAGCAGGCTGGTAACCAAGGTACACATCGGGTAACTAGGCACAGCGCTGTGCTTAGATACCCGATGTGTACCTTGTTTACCAGTATTATCGCTGGTGAGTCTGCCTGTTTGACAGCTCACCAGCGACCACACAGCGATGTTCCAGCGATCCCGGCCAGGTCGTATCGCTGGAACATCGCAGCATGTAACGGGGCCTTTATTCTGTGCCTGCTTACCTGTCAGCAGACATATTTGTCTGATGGCAATGATGCAGCAGAGCTGAAGGCAAGAAGATCTGTGGATTACATCGGACCGAGGATTTTTTTTTTATTGAAGATTGAGTCTCTAAATGTGTTGTGTTTGATTTTTCTTAAAAAATGTTTTTCTCTGTGTTGTTTTTTTTCTGTTTACTAGAAATTCGGTGGCCATGTCTAGTTTGGCGTGACGCCATGAATTTCAGGCTTAGTACAAGCTGATAATATAAAGCTGGTACTAATCCCATTATTGCCCAGCGTGCCACCCCGCACCAGGGCCGCTGGAAGAGTCGGATAAAACACCTGAATGCGCCAATTTCAGGGGTGGCTGCGGGCTGCCGTTTTCAGAGTGGGGGGCCCAGAATGCTTGGACCTTACCATGCTGAGAATCCCAGCTCCCAGCTGCCTAGTTTTAACTGGCTGGTAATCAAAATATGGCGGGAGCCCATGCATTTTTTTTTTTTTTTAAATAATTTAAAAAAAAATATTGGGCTTTCCTGCCTTTTGATCCCCAGCCAAGGTAAAGCCAGGCAGCTGAAGGTGGCAGGCTGTAGCTGTCTGCTTTATCTGACCTAATAATCAAAAATTCCGCGGAGCGCTAAGTCATTTTTTTTTTTATTAATTATTTTTTCCCACACTTCTGTGTGTGTGACAGACCCAACAGCTAATCACAGACACTGACACAGAGAATGGGCGTCTGTGATTGGCTGCTTGAGTAACCTGAAAGCAGCCCATACATAGTACCATACTAGAATGTATGGGCTGATTGTAGATTGCTCTAACAGCCAATCACAGATGCACATCCTCTTTGACCGCATCTGTGATTGGCTGTTGGGTCTGTCACATATAGAAGTGTGAAAAATCATTTTTAAAAACATGATTTAGCGCTCCACAGACTTTTTGATTCTCACCGCAGATAAAGCAGACAGCTACGGCCTGCCACCCACAGCTACCTGGCTTTACCTTGGTTGGGGATCAAAAGACAGATAAGCCTAATATTTGTTTTAAACTTATGTAAAATATATATTTTTTTTTAAATGCGTGGGCTCCCGACATATGTTGATGGCCAGCCAGCAAAAACAAGGCAGCTGGGGGCTGGGATTCTCAGCATGGTAGGGCCCAAGCGTTGTTGGCCCCCCACACTGATAATCGCAGCCCGCAGCCACCCCTGAAAATGGCGCATTCTTCATAGCACCATTTTCAGGCACTTTAGCCGCCTCTTCCAGTGGCTCTGGTGGTGAGTGGCACCTTGGGTAATAAAAGGGTTAGTACCAGGCCAGCTTTGTATTATCAGCTGGTACTAAGCCCAAACGTCATGGTGTCATGCCAAATTAGACATGTCCACCATGAATTTCAAGTAAACAGAAAAAAAAAACAGAAATTTTTTTTTATTAAAAATAAATCACAAAACACATTTAGGGACTCCATCTTTAATTTAAAAAAAATCCTTGTTCTGATGAAATCCACGGGTCTTCTGTCTTCAGCTCTGCTACATCTTTGCCATCAGACAAATATGTCTGTGAACAAGGATGAGCAGGCACAGAATGACACTTTAGCACTGTTACTGTGTAGTGCGGCACTATGTTTCTTTTTTTGTCATTTCATTTAGTGTAGAAATCTTGGGAAAAGTGTGGATTGTGCTCTGGAAGTAAGTCAGGTATAGCGAACTATGTTGTTTTCTGCAGAGATGTCCTGCACAGAAGACGTGATATTGGTCTGCGACAGATAAAGAACTTCACCTGTCCTAGAGACATCACTGGTGAGTATGTGTATTACTTATACACACACACTGACACTATATACAGAGCTCCTGTTTATAATGTCAATGGTGATCATTGCAATACCTGTACACTGACACTATATACAGAGCTTTTTTACAATTTTTATTATTTTAGTATTATTTGTCACTATGTGGTGGCATTATGTGCTTTGGTCATGACATGACGGTATTTGTCCTTTGTATGTAGTATTATTCAATCACTATGTGGTGGTAATATGTGGTCTCATGGTGTGGCAGTATGTGGTAGCATTTGATCACTATGTGGTGGTATTAAGTGCTTTGGTCATGGTGTAGCGGTATTTGTGTATTGTATGTGGCATTATTTGGGCACTATATGGTGGTAATATGTGATCTGGTCACGGTGTGGTGGTATTTCTGCCTTCTATGTGGTATTATTGGTCTTGGTAGAGTGGATTGTGGATGGTGATTTGTTTTATCTGATATCAATCAGTGGAAACTTCTTTATTTCCAATAGATATTAAATACTTGGATGTTTAACCCCCTCCCTGTCCTGTGACACAGCAGCAGAGATGCAGTTACAGAGGTTCGCCAGAGAAAGCAAGTTGAGCATTTGGTGAAATGTTCACCTCAGTATTTATAAGGGTATGTGCTCACGGTCCGGAGGAGCTGCGTGTTGGACGCAGCTCCTCCGGACCTGAGGGAAGCCGCGGGTGGCCGCAGGGAGACCGCAGCCGCCCTGTACTCACCATGTGCGGCGGGTGCAGGGCGGCTTCTCCCTGCTGTCACCCGATGGGAGCCGCTTCCGACTCCGCAGCATGAAATAAACATGCTGCGGAGGAGCGGACTCCCGGCAACCCGCACCGCAGCTCCAAAGACGCTGCGGGTGGGCTACGCATAGTGAGGATGGGATTTCTTGAAATCCCATCCACTATGCTAGTACTGTACTACGCAGCGTTTCGGACGCAGCGCAAAGGCGCTGCGTCCAAAACGCTGTGTTTCCTGATCGTGAGCACGTACCCTAAGACAAAACCAGGAGAGGGTGAGAAATGCAGAAAACATGACCTGTGATTGCTCAACTCCTGCTTTTGTCTTACAAATACTGAGGGAAAAATATCACCAAATGCTCAAAGCTCCACATTCTTCTGATGGTGCAGATTCCACCAATAAATAAGTGATCACCTTCCTAACCTGTGCATCGCTGAGAACTTGTTTTCACCAAAAATCCCTTTAATGCAAACTATAGTAATTGTACATCACAGTAATGGTGAGCGGACAGTGATGTGCAGGAGCCGCCTGGGTTTTATAGTCCACGCTACACTATAATAGGTATATCGCATAACAGGTACTTGTATTTAGCTGAAGAATGGGTGGGCCCGCGTGGGTCCAGGTGGGTGGGCCCCTGGAGTCCATTTTCCTGGTGGGCCCCAGACACCCCAGTCCGGCGCTGCTGGTGAGGACCCAGCGGTCATGGTGCACATTGGCACAAATGACAAACTCAGAGGTGGGTGGAAAGACCTTAAAGATGATTTCATGGAATTAGGCTGTAAGCTTAAATCAAGGACCTCCAAGGTAGTATTCTCTGAAATACTGCCTGTACCATGTGCCACACCAGAGAGGCAACAGGAGATTAGGGAGATAAATAAGTGGCTCAGGAATTGGTGTAGGAAGTTGGGTTCCTGGAAAACTGGGCCAACTTCTCTGTTGGCAACAGGTTATACGCTAGAGACGTGCTACACCTCAATGGGGAGGGTGAAGCTGTGCTGGGGGAGAAAATGGCTAGAAGGTTGGAGGAGTGTTTAAACTAGGGATTGAGGGGAGGGTATTCATTGTACAGGAGGACAAGATAGTGCAAATAGTAAGCTGGGCACAAATAATGAAATTCGGGGTGGCATGGGGGGTGGGGTTAGAACAGTCAATATAGTAAGAATAAAAGAAGGAGGGGGAACAAGAGGCGCAATAGTGCCCTATCACTATGGCACTGAGTACAAAGTGGTGAAAAAGGGGGGTTCACTCACCTGAGGAAGTTGTGTCACCCACAACTGGCTTGAAGGCGTATTTAATGCTTATTACCAGATGGCTGCTGCAGGATTTCCACCGTCCACACAAGTGTGGAAACACATCAAGTTGTAGGGAAAAAAATAGTGTATCACAATCCGCGCTGCCAGAATCATCCGCTCCAAAAGTAATGCACATGAAGATGGAACTTCAACATAACTCCTTTATGTTGAAGTTCCATCTTCATGTGCATTACTTTTGGAGCGGATGATTCTGGCAGCGCGGATTGTGATACACCATTTTTTTCCCTACAACTTGAATATAGTAAGAATGAATAGAGGTAAAGCGAGATGTATAAAGTGCATGTACATTATAATGCCAACCAATGAGAATTAGAATTAATTTTGCTGGAAAATAATTATGACATGGTGGGGATATCGGAGACATGGCTGCATGAGAGCCATGACTGGGCTGTTAATTTACAGGGCTATAGACTGTTCAGAAACAACTGAACAAATAAGCGAGGGGTGTTGTCTGTTTATATGTAAAATTACCTTAAAACCCATCCTTTGTGATAATATATGTGAATCTAATGAAAATATAGAGTCCCTGTGGGTGGAGATAAGGGGAGCGGGAAAGATAATACATTTCTGATAGTGATTTGTTATAAGTCTCCAACAATAATGGAAGTGGAGGAGAATATCCTCATAAAGCAAATAGATGAAGCAGCGACTCAAGGAGAAGTGATTATTATGGGGGACTTCATCTACCCTGAAAAACATTGGAGAACAGATACTTGCAGTTCCAGCAAAGGTAATAGATTTTGACAACTATGAGAGACAATTACCTTTCACAACTGGTTCAGGACCCAACAAGAAAGGGGGCACTGCTAGACCTAATATTAACCAAAAGGCCAGACCGCATATCAAATATACGGGGTGGAGGTCACTTGGGTAATAGTGATCACAAAATAATAAGTTTTCGTGCATCCTTTTTATAAGATGTGTAGTAGAGGGGCTCAAGGACATTAAACTTCAGGAAGACAAACTTCCAACAGTTGAGAGATGATCTTACTGCAATAAACTGGGATGATATCCCGAGACATAAAGGTACACAAAGCAAAAGGCAAACGTTTATTAGCATCCTGAATAGTACCTGTGCACAATATATACCCTATGGGAATAAACATGCTAGAAATAGGAGGAAACCACTATGGCTAAATAGAGCTGTAAGGGGCGCAATAACTGACAAAAAGAAAGCATTTAGGGAATTAAAGCAAGTAGGTAGTGATGAGGCATTAAATAAATACAGAAAATTAAATAACTTCTGTAAAAAGCAAATCAAGACAGCAAAGATTGAGACAGAGAGACTCATTGCGTCCCGCCCATCCTTGATGTCTCCCCCCTCTCCTAACTGACCTACGTCACCGGCCATGCCCACCCGTTCACAAGACCCTGACGTTCCCTGTGACGCAGACGTCACGTGACATGGAACAAGGAAGCGCACAACCAGAAAGCCTCGGCATGCGCTCAAGTACAAGCCCCTCCACAATGACGAAAATGAAAGTAGGTGGATGAGACCGACAGCAGGATGATAGAGATAATGTGCTGATTGCTACCTTTTGCTACAGAAACAAGGAAATAGGCTCATTACAGTAGAGGAATAGTGCAGCCAATATACCAACCTAACACTAATGAGCATGAAAAACAATGGTGCTACTATAACAACCTAACACTCCAGAGAGTAACATATATACTGTAGTGCCACATTAAAAGGAAAGAGTGTGTACTTCTGATTCCGGCGCCGACATGATCAGCCGCGTTTAGCGAGGCTCCGGGTCCCGCCGCGGCAATCCAGCAACATCCAGCCTCCCTACACATCAACTACCACAAGCCGCCCTCAGATAAGAGCCCGGGACCGCGAGGCACCCAGACGCAGCCATCATGATGGACCGGTATGTGACAAAGAAGGGGGAGATGGGCCGGTCTCTCCCACAGCACGAGGCCGCGACTAATGGCGCCCACGATCAGGGCGGGAAGGGAGAGCGGGACCGCAGCCCCGAACGGGGAGATGATGCCCTGAGGGGGCCCAGCACTGGTGAGGTGACGGACAACAGCGGGGGGCAACCAGAAAGATCTATGGGAGAGACCCCGAAAGGCAGCATAAGCCAGGAAGGAGAGCACCAGCCGGAACCGCAGGGGGACAGAAGGCACGTGCAGCCTGAAGCAGTGCAGAGAGGTGAAGCACAGACTGCACAGGTAACACAGGCAACAGGAGGTTGGCAGTCACATTACCAAATAGACTATAAATTATTGACCAAGGAGCTAGCAATTCACATGGCTGAAGAATTTAAAGCAGCTGTAGCTGACATGGTCACAGCCAAGACCAGAGAACTCACAACAACAGTGGGAGATCATACACTTAGAATTAAAGAGACAGAAGCTAGAATATGCTCTGCTGAAGATAGGATACTAGAACTTGAAGACCAGGTAGAGGCCCTACAAAAGCGATCCGACTATGCATTTTCAAAGCTGGAGGATATTGAGAATAGGTCAAGAAGGAGCAATCTTAAAATAGTGGGTCTCCCAGAATCTGTTCAAGTGGGTCAGCTTGAAGAAATCTTTGAAGTAGACCTTCCCAAAGCTTTAGGGGTAATGCACAGATGTAAAACGGAAAGAACTCACAGACTTGGGCCACCTAAAGAGAGTATACCCACTTCAACAGGTGTCACCAGAAGCACACCTTCTACGAGAAATATTAATAGTAATAACAAACCGAGGCACGCCATTGCTAAATTTCTGAATCACAGAGATAAGGAAGAGATCCTGAGGGCTTATAAGGCCAGAAGGCACCCTCTGACACTATATGGCCATAAAGTTTTGGTTTTTGCGGACTACTCGGTAGAAGTTACTCGCCGCAGAAGAGCCTTTAGTGAGGCTTGCTCCATACTCTACAAAAGAAATGTGCGATTCCAGCTAACTTTTCCTGCTACCCTGAGATTTAATTCGAGAGAGGGTGCAATAAATGGCTTTCACGGACCCAGGGGAAGCAATGACGGAGATATTAGAAAACACTCGTTCACCGAGAGCTGTGACCCCACCGAGTGTAACCACGGATAAAATGCCAAAATCATCGGTACCAGATATGGAATCTGAGGAGGATCAGGACTCTGTTAGATCTTACAGACTGCGCTCGGCCGCCACAAATGAAAATTCATCATCCAGTAATGGGACTCCTAAACAACAACGTCAAACAGGAAATCGCTGGCAAAAGAAGAAGTGACGCAAACTGTAAGCAGAAATGGACACGTTTGAGAACTACCTAAAGAGATGGCAAATTGGATACTTTTTACCCAGAAGACCAAACTTAGCGACCTTGAGACGACATTGCCCCATTACTCAGCACTACGATGTTCATGAGACCTGTTGATCCTCGTCGGTGGTCCGATTTGCCTTGAGGTCCCTGGCCCTTTCCTTTTCTTCCCCCCCCCCTCTTCTTCTTATTTATTTAAATTCCTCTGTTTGTTGTTTGTTTGTTTTTGTCTTCTCTCTCTCTCTCCCCCATTCTCTGTTTTTTTTTTGTTTTTGTTTTTGTTTTTTTTGTTTTGTTTTTTTCTTTCTTTTTCTCTCTTTTAGCAGCATTTGTGTGCCTGCAACGGGAAGAGAACAGGAGACATACTGGGAATCATTTACGCATGAACGCTCAAGTCTGCACAAGATATGATAAGTGATAAACTTTATGGGGGGGTGATGGGGACGGGGGGGAACCGGTTAAGGAACTTTTGGAGAAAGGGAAACAGATATTTATCTTCAGATAGAGGATCGAGAGTCCTCATATGTATAAAAATTCTAGTTCCGTATTGTTTGTAATAATTAGAATCACCCCAAAGGGTATCGAACCCAATGTTACTCGTATAGAGATTTTAAATATAGTTATGTGACGGTGACTACAATAAGAAATAAGGTGGTGATGTGGTTGGACACCAAAGACTTAGGAAAACTAAGGGCACATGCTAAAACGTAACTATGCAATTAATAACCAGCTGGTTGTCGTGGCGGGATGGGACGTTCGCATATGGGCTGTATTGAAGGGAAGAAGAGAAGTCAAATACCAGTACAGAATAGGAGAAGGAGTGTACAATACCATATGGGAGAAATTGGAGAAATTGGGGAAAGGGAAGGTACCTAGAGCTAGCAACAACAGTTTAAAGGAATATCAGCACTATAATTGGGAATCATATGCCATTATAGAGAGGAAGATGTGGGGAAAAAAGATAGCAGAGCGTATGGAGCACTATTTGTCAGAAAATTCACTAGATGACAGTCACGATGGTTAGGTGGGTCTCCTGGAATGTAAAGGGTATGCGCTCCCCGGCAAAGCGCATGATGATTTTGCGGCATCTTAAAAGACTCCGCACAGATATTGCCTTGCTCCAGGAGACCCACTTGACGTCTGAGGACTTTTTTAGATTAAAGAAGTTGTGGGTGGGGGAGGTTTATGGATCAGGAGAGGTTGAGAAGAAGGCGGGTGTTTTAATTTTAATTCATAGATCTTTACCACACAAAATCCTGTCCACACAGGTAGATAGCGGAGGCAGGATAATACAGATGACCATCCAGATCCAGAAAGACATATTTTCTGTATACAATATCTATGCGCCAAATACAAACCAAAAGACATTCTTCCAGGATTTGCAAACTAGACTCCTAACTGATGAGGGACACAACAGGATAGTAGGTGGCGATTTCAACATGGTACTAAATCAGGAAGAAGACAGGAGACAATCGTCACCTTTGGGAGGGGGAGGTCAGCCACCAACAAGACTACGCACAGAAAACTTTCTTGAATCTATTTTTACAGTGGTGAATATGACTGATGCATGGAGAACGGTACATCCTCTTGACAGAGAATACACCCACTTTTCCCACCCCCATGGGTCTTGGTCCAGATTAGACATGGTCTTCACTTCTCCTAATGTATTACTAAGACTAACCGAAATCAAAATTGAGGACATGGTGATTTCTGACCATAGCCCATTGGTGATGGAATCCAAAGACACCTATGAGAAAGGATCAGATTATCTATGGAGATTCCCAGACACGTTTATTAAAGATGAAAATTTTGTTTCCCTCCTCAGAGAATGGTGGTCGGCATACTCGAGAGACAACGAAACACATCGCTCCGATCCGGGCTTATTTTGGGAAGCAGCGAAGGCGGTACTAAGGGGTAATGTAATGGCTTACAGCATGGGGATGAAAAAAAAAATAAAAGAGCAATTCGTAAAAGCCAGCCTGGAAGTAAGAAACGCCTACTCTAAATATAAAAACACGATGGCTGACCCTGATAGAGAGACCTGGCAGCTAGCCAAAGAAGCATTTGATATGTGGGCGAGACGCAGAGAAACTATCTATAAAAGTAGACTGGAACTTAGTCTCCACAAATTCGGCGATAAAGCCGGTAGATTACTGGCACGGTTATCCCGGGGTAAACAGATCTCACCTCCCATCCAAAAAATAATAGACAGTCGAGGTAACACGTGGACCAATCCTAAAGATATTAATCAGGCATTGGGAAAATTCTATGCATCCCTATACTCAGATAGAGACCCTCAAATGCCCATACAGACAGACTTGCTACATGTGTTCCGTCTCCCCGAACTGAAAGAAGAGGATAAACAATTCCTGAACAGCCCTGTTACGACGGAGGAAATAGAGGACGCAATTAAAAACATAAATTCTGGTAAAGCGCCTGGACCGGATGGATACAATGGGGCTTTTTTTAAAGCCCTCAGAGAACAGATTTCCCCCGTGCTACGTGACCTATTCAATTCTATACTGCAGGGCACTCCCATACCTGATAGAATGAATTTGGCCCATATAAAACTCATACCCAAACCAGGAAAGGTACTAACAGATCCGGCGAGTTTTAGACCGATCTCCCTGATAAATCAGGATCTAAAACTCCTTTCTAAAATAATCGCGGACAGACTAGCGACAATTATGCCTAGATTAATACCTCCCCACCAGGCTGGATTTATTAAAGGTAGATCAACCACTACTAATATCAGAAGAACGATGCTACTGATTGATGCCATGGGAAAGAAGGTGGGAGTGGAGAAAGGGGACCCAGCCGTGATCACACTAGATGCAGAAAAAGCATTTGATAATGTAAAGTCGTCATGGCTGGGTAAAGTTTTGGATTCCATAGGGATGGAGGGACCTTTCAGGAAATATTTCCAATCTTTGTACAATAACCCAAAAGCATGTATTAGCACTCCCGGCTACCTGTCCGACACCTTCTCCTTGCAAAAAGGGACGAGACAGGGATGCCCGCTATCCCCTCTACTTTTTAATTTGGCCATAGAACCCTTGGCACTCTATTTAGAAAGAAGCACGATTTACGAGGGTTTTAAAGTGGGAACCAGAGAAATTAAACTGTCACTTTTTGCGGATGATATTATTCTATACGTTCAAAACCCAATGAGAGACTTACCCCACATATTAAACACCATTGAAAATTTAGGCAAACAGTCGGGCTTTTCCCTTAACAAAGAAAAATGTGAAATTCTGTTCATCAACCCGAAAAGTAGACACTCACAAAAAACACAATTTTGCGACCTCCCAATAGCTAAAGAAAGTATCAAATACTTAGGCATACAATTGGCTAGATGTCCTAATCTGACATACAAACTTAATTTTACACCAATTCTCTTGAAAATTGAAAAAGAATTGATAGGCTGGGCTAAGCTACCTCTATCTTTGATGGGAAGATGCCATCTGCTTAAGATGATCAGTTTCGCCAGGCTCTTATATCCGCTTCAGACTATCCCCATGCTGTTAAAACATACAGACATACTTAAACTGAACAAAGCCTTCTCAAAATTCTTGTGGAGGGGAAGAAAACCTAGATTGGCTCTTGGTGTCCTGATGCAGTCGAGACAAGAGGGAGGCCTACAGCTCCCAGATGTCCGCGGATACAATTTGATATGTATCCTACGTAATGTGCTCGACTGGATAAAGGGAACCAACAGATACTCTGATGTGGTACTAGAGGGAGAATTTGCTAAACCTTGGGAACTGTCAGCTTTGCTACACTCACCAATGCCTAATATACCCAAAAAACTTAAGAACACGGTTATCTACAGAGACACAATAGCAACATGGAAGGGGGTGAGGAAGAAATTAAGCTTGTCTTGGAAAATCTCCAAGATACTTAACCCTTGGAAATGTCCGGCTTTCCAACTGGGTCGTGAGAATCAACTCTTTGCGGCTTGGAGGGAAAGAGGCATTAAAACCATAGGCGACCTCATAAACACTAGAGAAAGGAGATGGATGACGGAAAGCGAGGTCCTACAAACCTATAATCTCCCTTGATTTCAGGCTATGCAATATCGCCAGATTTACCACTATCTCCTCTCTCAATTACGAGATATCACTGGGGAGATAGATGATAATTTGTGGTCCAACATGATGGGACTGAACGAGGGAGATGTTTCCATTACCTCTCTTTACGCTAAACTGCAGACAGCTCTGAGACCGGCAAAGAGGACTACTCTCTTTGCAAAATGGAAAAAACATATAGAAGACCCTGACCTCGCACAGAAAATTCTGGAGGGATGGGGAGACTTCAGGAGATATATACAGAATGAAAGGTGGAGAGACTCACAATTTCGGATCATACATGGGACTATACAGGCATTTAATGTACCATATACTCAAAATACCCAGGAACGATGGGTAGACTGCCCTAAATGTAAATCCCACTTGACGGATCTGGAACATGGTCTTTGGTCTTGTCCTGCCTCTCGACTGTTTTGGAATGGGGTGGAACAATGGGCGAGAGGTCTCTGCAAGGGACTAGACAGACTGAATCCAGTGATGTGGCTTTTCCACTATAAAGGAGACTTAAAGGGGAAGGAGCAGCTGCACATATTGTTCCACTATATCGCTATCACTGCAAAGAGACTTCTATTGCAGTCTTGGCTTAATGATAGACCGCCCGATCTATCGCAGGTCAAATCTTCACTACGTGCTGTTCTCACAATTGAATCCTTAGATGCACTACGCAATCCCAGCAAGTTAACATCAAAATTCTTCTACAAATGGAGGTGGTTCATTGAACAAGAATTTACAGATGCTGAAATTAAGACCCTTATGATACCCCATAGATCATCTACTTGGTACGCCAGGGAAGACCTAGGAGATACACTGGGCAGACTCAAATGCGCTAACTAGCAATAGACCCCCAAAATGGACATACATGAGCAGAATGAACAACCACAAAGGCTGTTGTAATGCTATCTAGGAAGGGAGGTGGGCGGGTATAAGGGGAACTATATTTCTCTAAATGTTAGATGCTATACTATCAGTGAATATACACAAATGTGATAAAATGTGTTGTACTACATTACTGTAAATTTATGATATTGAAAGATCCTTTCTTACAAGATATGTTATGGTACGCATATATTTGTTAAATGTTAAACAATAAAAATGATGGTTCAAAAAAAAAAGGAAAGAGTGTTGCCACTTACCAATCCAGCACCAAAGGGAACATTAGGAACAGTAGTGTCAATATGCTAACCTAACGCTACAATTAGCAATATATATATATATATATATATATATATATATATATATATGAGTGCCACACTAAGAACATAATATCGACATACAACTGTTTCATAAAGAGTTTTACTCACATATATATAGAGAGAGTTAAACATTTCACAAAAGTGAGGTAAATACAAGAAAAACTGTTTGCAAATGCAAGAAAATATATCTGCTAAACAGCAATAACTCAGGTTCACCAGGACAACGCTCACTGTCAGTAACCACTGATTACAACATCCTATACATTTTCCACACAGCAACAGTGCCACCAATATGGTTATGTTAAGAAATACCTGAACAATATACAATTCCTTCACTGCATGTGGGAGTAACTCAACAAAAATACCTCAGGTAATGAGAGACTAGTTCACCCACAATACAGGACACAACCCAACAAGACCTATACTAATTACTTGTATATAAATTCCAGTGACACCAGAACCATAGACCACAAAGGTCAAGTGATACCACCGTTCCAGGTGAGCTATGTATGGACCACATTAAATTCGTCAATTAATTCGTCATGCCATCCGAGGTGTGTGGCTAGGGATGGTCGCCGCTGCTGCAGAACCTCCAGCATGATGGACGGGCAGCTAGGATGGAGTGGCTCTCCACGGGCAGAGCAAGTTTCCCAGGGCAGTAAAGGTAGTTGGGTTGTTGAGTGCAGGACGACGGGCACAAGTAAGAGGCAGACTCACGGTTTTGCAGTTTTCTCAGTCCTTTCACTGGAGCAGGTATAGCAATAACTGTCCACAGAGTCTTTGAGAGAAACTCAGAGTTTCTTTCCATTCGGTTGGGTCTTTGGCTCCCTTACTGCGTCTAGTGTATTGGCTCCTGCAGCCGCAAGAGCTGAGCTGCCAGCCCTGTCTCTTCCTGCAAGGTATCGGTATGACGGGCAACTCGAGTCCTTTTTTTCTACCCTGTTCCCGGTGTCAGGTCCTGAACGCTCTATGTTGCTGTGTCTGTGGGTATGGTGTGGATAAGGAATCTGGAATCCAAACCTTCCAGTGTTGACTGCCGGGACATGGGACCCTGCACAGTCTCGGACTCTGGTGTCCGTTCTTTGCGCCTTTCCTCTGGGGTGAGCACGTGGTTGCTCAGCCTCCCAGATGTGTTCTTATTTCTTTCCTCAGACCCTAACCTTAAACCTGGAACTCAGTTAGTGACCTTGGGATGACCTTGGGATTACCTTTTACACTAACTAGCCCCTCCCCAGACCAGAATTTATAGGGAAGCTCACCCTGAACCCGGGTTTGGTCTCCCCCTTCTGGCCTGGAGGTGTAAGTGTTGTGTGTGTGTTACCTGATGAGAAGACCCTTTGTTGCCCTCTTGTGACACCACCACCCGGGGGCAGTGATGACAATATGGCACTTTGACCCAGGGGTGACACACTTGCATCTGTGTAAAGCACAAATGGTTGGCCATAGTCAGTGTAGGTCAGGATCTTGTCCACCGTAAGGGCCCACTTCAACTCGGTGAAGGAGTCTTCTACTCTGCTGTCCCATTCAAACGGAGGACTTGGGTTCTTGGCCTTCTTGTACTGGCCCACCAGGAGGTCTTGCAAAGGCACTGCTATCTTTGTGAAGCCCTTGATAACCCTTCGGTAGTAGCCTACCAGTCCCAGGAACTGTCGTACTTCTTTGATGGTCGTGGGCTTCGGCCAGTCACTGAATACAATGACTTTATCAGGGTTTGATGCCACACCTTCAGCGCTGACCACGTGTCCTAGTTATTGTACCTTGGGCTTCAGTAAAGTGGCACTTGGATGGCTTCACTTTCATGCCAAACTTGGACAATGCTTCAAATACCTCAGCCAGGTGCTTCAAATGGTCTTCGTACATCTTTGAGTAGACTATGATGTCATCGAGGTACAGTAACACGGTTTCAAAGTTTCTGTGCCTCAGGCAACACTCCATCAATCTCTGGAATGTTCCCGGTGCATTGCAGAGTCCAGATGGCATGCAGGTAAACTCACAAAGGCCCATCGGTGTCGTGAACGCGGTCTTTTCTCTGTCCACTTCTGCCACAGGACCTGCCAATACCCACTGGTGAGATCTAAGGTGGAAAAATAGTTAGCAGTTCTCAGTGCAGCTAATGACTATTCAATTATGGGTAACGGGTAAGCATCCTTATGTGTAATGCGATTATTCTGCCTGTAGTCAACAAACATTATCATTGTACCACCTATCTTCTTATCAAGACTAGTGGAGCTACCCAGGGACTACAGCTATCTCTGATCACCCCAGCCTCCTTCATTTCCCGTAACATCTCTTTGGCACATTGATAGTGAGCTGGTGGTACAGGCTGGTACCTCTCTTTAATGGGCGGATGGTCTCCAGGGGGTATGTGATGTTGTACCCCTTTTACCTGCCCAAAGTCTAAAGGATGTTTACTAAAGACCCATTCATATTCTTGAACTACCAGGTAAACTACATGTTTTTGGTGTGAAGGGGTGGAGTCAGTGCCTACGTGCAGCTTCTGACACCAGCCCTCCAGCTGCCCCTTGAAGGCAATGTCCTCCGCCTGGTTGGACAGATTTAAAGGTTCCACGGCCGTGATGGCGTTGTTACTGACAGTGTACAGCTTAGCAATGGCAGCATACCAAGGCAATTTGACCTCTTCCTCCCACAGCTCAAGATACATACAGGTACCCTCCCCTTGAGGACATCAACTACCCCTCTGGCTGTCAGGACAGTGGACCTACTGTCTGATTACACGGGCTCTACCAGGGCTACCCCGAAGGCCTATTGCTACCCTACACCAGACTAACATTTCGGTTTTCGGGGGTATTGCAGTAGCAACCGAGTCACTTACTCTTACACTGCCGACTTCACCAGACAGTTCCACCTGCTGCCTCTGCATCAGGGCCTTTATCTCTTTCTGCAGGACTCTCTGCTGCCCGGTGTTAGCAGTTTCGGCAACCTGTTGTAACAAAACAATAATTTCTCCTAGACAATTCTTAATTACATTAGTGCCTAGAGAAGTCATTGGGTTGCATTCTCACTGGTCGACATCAACAATTATCATTCCCTAGGCGGTTAGTTCTGCACGCCCCACATTAATGGTCACTTCTTTCAACCCTACTTGTGGTACAGGATGGTCATTGCTAGCATATATCATACAGCTAACATCTGGGCGACGGGTGATGTCAGAGTCAGACCAATACCTTTTGTAAAAGATATATGACATTATTATATATATGACATAATAATGGATATAATGATAATGATTATGTCATGCCATATGCAAGCGTTACATATAGAAGAGGACAGTCAATTGGCGATAGAGTGGTTCATAGTCACTATCAAAAACCTAAACCACAAACCAATTGGCTTCAAAGTCTTAAAATTGTAGGGACCTACAGATGTGGGCATTGTAAGTTTTGTCCATGGATACAACCCACAAAAACGATAACCTGCTCTACAAATAATAAGATCTATTCCTTGCATGATTTTGCCAATTGTAGCACACAAGGTTTGATCTATGTGATCACCTGTACATGTCCTAAAGACTACATTGGCAAAACCAAGAGAGAACTACGCAAAAGATTTGGTGAACATCTTGGGGATGTGAGGAATAACAGGGACACCCCCATTGCACGACGTGCATGAATTCCATCAAGGGGACTCAAAATGTCTAAAAGTTAGAGTTCTGGAAGTTCCAAAACCATCACCAAGAAAAGGAGACTTTGACAAAATCCTCCTGAAAAAGGAAGCAAGATGGATTTACAACTTTAATAGCATGTACCCGAATGGGCTTAACGAACAATTGAGCTACACTTGCTTCCTTTAACAACGCTCGCAATAATAATAATAATAACAAAATCCCCCTTTCTTTAAGGCTTTAAGCGTCATTAGATTATGTGCTATAGTGATGTTCAGATTAACATATTTTCCGGTCACTTAGATGTTATTACCCGAGAAGGGATATACATCAAAAATAAGAACAATTAAACATATATAGTTCTTGTTTATCTGAATCTCGGATAGCTAATTATGCTTTCCCCTTTTTTTCTTAATTTTAATGTGTTTTTTTTTTGCAGTTTGTAAATCTAGATGGTAACTGTGCATGCTCTTCAGGTTATATGCTATATATACATGCAAATTGTGTGTTTTTCTTGGTGACTTATCTAGACACTTATATATCCATTTATACATCTTCCTTCTTATTTTAGGTTGAATGTCTCCTCCACTTCATTTCAATACCCCTCTTTTAGTTTTCTTTTTCCTCTCCCCCTCCCCTCTGCCTTCCCCCTGATATTCTACTTTCTCTTTAAGAATTTCCACCTCTCTATTAGGAATCTATATTTCTATCCTTCCATTTTTTCTTTTCCCCGCCTTCCCCATGATAGACACTCTATATTCTTCTTAGTTATATCTCTTTTAAGTCTCTCCTCTTCACCATCAGATAATTCGCGACTCGCGCATGCGCTCCTTCATCGCTTGCGTTCCATGAACGCGGCCGTGGACCGCAAGCCGACGTGTCATCATTACTAGACGCTCTGACGTCTTTTGACACGTCCGCGCATGCGCCCTTTGTTTCGTATCAGCGAGCGGGACCGCGGTTGTCATGGTAGTGGAACACGCTTCCACACTGGATAACGTGCACACCACATGCATAAGAAACAGGTGGGAACGATTAAGCACCACCTGATTCCCCCTACCCAGTTAAAACTAACTGGCCAGCCCATATAAATAGAGGTGCCCAGCTCAGTCCTGTCTATGCATCCAGAGGTACTGGTGGCTGCATGGAGGGTAAGTCTCTATGTCCATTCTGACATATCCTTTTTGGCTTTTGGTTTGGCTTTACTATTGTTAGGATAGGCATGTTTTTAATTAGACCTAATATGTCCATTCTGACATATCCTTTTTGGCTTTTGGTTTGGCTTTACTATTGTGAGGATGGGCATGTTTCTAATGTGACCTAATCTGGATCCTTTACACTTATGAGATCCTGATATGATTAGAAATTCTATCTGGTCTCTTATGTATGACCTTTCCTGGTGTGAATATATAGCACCTGCTCAACCCTCAGCCATATTTGCATGTAATCATTCTTCAGATAGGTCATCATATTGACATTATAACATGGTACTATTTTCCTATGTTAGGATTTTCCTGAGTCTAGGATTCATCTTTGATCATCCTTCTCTATCCATATCAGAATTGGATGCTATGATGATTTTTGTCTAACAAGACACCCTAATGAAAGGTAATGAGTAAAATTTACCTCTTCTTTTCTTTTTCTTTTTCACTATCTTTTTATCTTTTATCCCTTATCTACTTTCTTCCTTAATATATCAGATGTTTATCCCTCTCTATTCTTCATCCCTATATAGCTTCACATATAAGGCTTCATAGATGCCCATCCTTTGGATGACTATTGCTGTATGACACCAATTTCATACCCTGGGTAAGACTAAATCACACTCTTTGGATATTAATAGGCCCATATGTATCCTTTTCCCAATACCTAATATTTTTTCCTTCTGATTTGTTAGAAGAAGTCTATGATCATTTCATTCATATTGAGTAACTTCTTCTACATGGTCTCCTTTATCCTACTATAACACCAATTGTTTGTTGGTCAATAGAATCATGAGGTACATTCTTATCTATATTTACATAAAAGTGTCACTATAAAGAGCATCTACATTTGACCAACTCGATCATTGATGTTGTTATTCTCTGTAATGTGAATATATATGCCTCTAGGGGGAGTTAACCAGTTATCTTTTACTAAATAAGACTATGTTTATACACTGCCATCTGTTTTATTCTTTGTAAACTAATACTCTGCCAATTTCTTTGTTTTTAGACCAAATATTACATATGTACCCCAAAAACAACAACAACAACAACAACAACAATAACATAACAAAAAGACTTCTGATGAGCCTTCTAACACTTGGAAAGGCGAAACGCGTCAAGCGTTGGGTGTTTCATTGATAATACTTGGGAATCCATGAAACTAAAGGAAGGTTACCAATCCCTGATGTCTCAGGATATTGCTTAATTATTATATCAGACCACGTGTATTGTATACATTGCTTCTTATATATGACTATTTTTCGGTGACAGATATCTATCTTATGACACCGGAATACTCATATAAAATACAATTTGAAGTATTTTTTCTTTAATGTGGTATACCCATAATCCGCTGTGGGAAAAGGTTGACCTTCCTTATCAAAGCAGTCTTCATCTGCATATATATACATCAATATGTTTCTGATTCCCATCTACGTGTGCTATGTTTGTCTATATTTGTAGGTGTTACTTTTAACTTTGATTCTAATAAAAAAGTTTTTTACTCTATTAAGTTGGTTTCATCTTGTTAATTTTTTACCCATGCGATCGTAAACTCAAAATTTTAAAACACATTTCCGAAAAATCGGCATAATTTAAAATTTTCCAAAACTGCCCATGTGTCTGCTATGCTCTTAGCCTCATCTGTACCAAATTTCAAGTTGGGATCGTGATGGGATCATATTTTAAAATATTTAACTATTATAGTGTCAATTTGAAAATCTTGAATTCAGATCTGTTCAGCCTGTGGTCTAAAAGTGTGGAGTCTATATTCACCAAATAATCCATGATTTTTAGACATTACTGTATTATTTTGATATCTTACAGCTTAGAAGCAGGAGAGGACATATAGGAGAAAGCTTTGTTAGGGCTCAACCTGAGAATGAACAATATTGTATTGACTATTGTACAAACCAGGACTACGAAGAGGAGGGGTGTTTGTTAAATCATCGGTTACAGGAAGCAGAACTTATCAAAGGGACTCAGCAATACCACACTTTCATTCCATGTAGTGAAACAGAAATAAAAACAAGGATGTTTTCATTCAGTAAAGACAGTGAAATCCATGAAGTGGTAGAAGGCGGCCCAAGATTGGCAATGGATGACATAACTGGCTATGTGACCTGTGAATATGGTTGGCGCTGGTGGCGGCTACTGTACTTTCCAAAGACTGTGAAAATGAAGAAGTAGAATTGACTTTATTGCATCCTTCTGGTCCAGCGCCATCATTTGTGTACCCAAGAAAGCCAGACATTTTAAAAGTGCACAAAAGTCAGATAATAACTCAGGTGGAGCCGAACACAGTGACAGGCTGCACATACTGTGACACAAAAGGAAATGGTGATTGCTAGTAAGCGCTTATGGACAAGATTACATTTCACCCACTAGAAAGGACAAATTGATGATAACAGGCCACTTTAAAAACGTACTATTAATTGTTTGATTAGTTCATGTTTTATGGAATAATGATTTAACTACTGTACTATTCTTATTAAACACTTAATAAATGACATGTTTAGTGATATAATAGAAAACAAATTTACATGTATAAATAGGGGTTAACATTTTTGGTTCTTTTAATCTTGTTTAATTAAACTTGAGGATATGATCACCTTTTTTCTTTTGGTTTGTTTAATGCATTCAGGTTGAAAATGCTGAGCGTTGTGTTCTGATGAGTAAGATTTATTTATCCTGGCACTTACAGGATTTGTTTTTTGTGTTTCTTTTTTGTTGCATGTAAATGTATATTTGTGCAGAGATTCAACTTGTGACCTGTCAAATTTATATATTTTTTTATTTTATGGTTGTATGAGTTATTACAACTTATTGAATAAAAATTCAATAAGTTGTAATAACTCATACAACCATAAAATAAAAAATATATATATTTGACAGATCTCAAGTTGAATCTCTGCACAAATATAACCAAGAACACAAGTAACACACAGGCATTTTTTCACAATTTTCAAACTTACATTTATTTCACAATTTGCATCAAACTTTTGAATTTGATTTCTCCCAAACAAAATATAAAAAAATATAGTCTTGTGACATATCAAATGAAAGCTGTTACCGTTCTGAGTAAAATGATGCCTCTCCCGCTTCATTATCTTATTTTTAGCCCGAGATAAAAAAATATAAAGCCATACCAGGCCAAAATTCGCACTTTTTTATAAAACTTTAAATATCTGTAAAAAATTAACTGTTTAAGCCAGAACTCACATGGATTCTCCAGATGTGTCCTACTACAGGAGATGTCCTTTAAGCTCCTATCAAGGTGGTATTACACCTCTGAGAGATTGTTTCACTTGGGGCTAGCAGAGTCCCCGAACTGCTAGAGATGCGAGAGAGAGCGACAGGAAATCTAACCCACTTTTTTTGGACATGTCAGAAATTAACAAAGTTCTGGTTAGGTGTAAATAAGACTTTAAAATCTATGAACCTCATAAGATCTGAGTTAACCACGGTAGAAGCTCTTCTATCGCTCCCATCAAAAATTTACAACCCCAAAAAACATGGGCTAGCCCCAATTATGATAGGAGCTGCAAAGCACCTAATAGCCCAAAACTGGAAGCAACAACATGCACCCACAGAGAAGGAATGGTTAGCCAAGGTATCAGATCTATACAGACTAGAGGAGCTATCCAGCTGGGAAATGAACTCCCATGACTCATTTCTTAAAACGTGGCAGCCATGGAGAGAGAGGGTGGAAGGAGGCGATATAAGTAATTAACCAGGGGACCGCGATGGCCGCAAGACATCCCCCAAAACACATGCTATATCATATTCCTGTCTTTGGAGAGCCTGGGTAAGGTTCTTTGGAGGCGAAGATTATGCCCGCTGGTCAACAGCCATGGGAGGGAACTATATCCTTAGTTTTATAGTTATACTGTCATATTACTATTTGATTTAATAACCGAATAACCTTTTAAAAGCAATATAGATACGGTGCCGTCAGAAAACCCAGGAAAAAAAAAAAAGAGAAACCAATTGTATACGTTGTAGATTATGTTTATTCTGTTAATATTTGGGTACCACAAGATTTCAGAAACATATACAAGAATACGTTATATGTACCATGTTTTGTTAACTTTAAAAACTAAATAAAGAATGGAAAAAAAAAAAAATTAACTGATTAACAAAAAAATTCAAAACTTTTTAATTTGTAATTAACTAAAGTAGTACTTCAAATAGAAAAAAAATTAAAAAACTCTAAAGATGTCAGGTAAAAAAAAATATTCATATTTAGATCACTTGATATGGAATGACCCATTGAAGCTATTAATAGTAAAATATTTTAAAATATGATCCCATCGCGATCTCAACTTGAAATTTAGTACAGATGTGGCTAAGAGCACAGCAGACATATGGGCAGTTTTTTAAATATTTAAATGATGCCGATTTTTCGTAAATGCGTTTTAAAATTTTGTGTTTGCGATCGCATGGGTAAAATATTAACAAAATCCTCTTGTGACATATCTGGTGAATGCCTGTACAATTCTGAGTAGAACGGTGTTATTTTGTCTCTCTATCTTATTTCTAGCCTGAGTTATGAGGAGAAATGTAAAGGCAGGCAACACTGAAATTCACACTTTTTTCGAACTTTGAAAATCATTTAAAAAAAATATAAATTTAAAAAAAAAATTTCTCTTCACATTTTGCATTGTCTGACATGCTATTATCAAATAACAAAATCCCAAAGAATTAAAAATATAGAGGTAATAATCATTGGTTCACTTGACATGGAATGGCCCCATAGTGAAACCAAGATGGCGGCCAGAAAATGTCGCAAGAGTTTCCAGCCGCCATCTTGGTTTCGCCCTGTGCACCCTAGCCTTAACCCTGCCCTAACCCTAACCCTAGCCCCAGCCCTAACCCTAACCCTAGCCCTAACCCTACCCTAGAGGAGGAGGGGGCAGCTCATGGCGCCGGCGGCAAGGGGTGGGTAAGACCTGGGTACCAACAGTACCCCAACCCCCCCACTCCTGGAACTCACCCGCTCACTCGCGGCTGTAGCAAGGGGGCTGCGGGGCACTGAGAGCACCCCCCCTTCACCGGAAACTCACCCGCTCACCCGCGGCTGTAGCAGGGGCGGTGGGGCACTGACAGCACCCCCCCCCCAGAACTTACCCCCAGGGGCGGGGGACACTGACAGCACCCCCTCCGGAACTCACCTGCAGGGGTGGCGGGGCACTGACATCACCCCCACCTCTCCTTGGGGACTGACAGTGAGCAGCGGTAGCAGCCGCGTGTATTCCTGAGTGTGACTCGGGGATGCCGCTTCTAGCAGTGAAAGTTAACCCCGAGTTACACTCGGGAATACAGCTGGGAAGGTTAAAGATCTTGCATGTGGCATACCCGCGGATACAGGGGCGGCGGTGCTAGTCTTTGACAGCACCCCCCCACCGCTCCTGACCCGCGGCTGCAGGGGCGGCGTTGCTAGTCTCTGACAGCAACCCCCCCTCGGGCCACCTAGAGTACCGATAGCAAGAGTGGGGCTGTATTAGCCCCGCTCTCGCTAACGGTCGGCCATCTTGGTACACCCTTAGTGGGTGTACAGCCAGCCAGCTTCTGTCCGGATCTGACGTCATTTCGAGCAGAAACGGACGGAAGCTGGCTTAGGCAATTATTATATTAGATATGTGAAAGTTTATTATAATCACTTGCTCTACATTATTATTAAATAAAAATGTAAAGAGCCGTTACACTTTGAATAAATAAACTATGTATATTTGGTATCTACATAATCATATTGACCTGGGGAATCATATAACCTGGTTATTTTTACCTTACAGTGAACATAGTTTGCACTGTGTTCCAAATTATTATGCAAATGTTATTTTTCTCTTATTTTCCTTAAATGGTCAGTGCAAATGACAGTCAGTGTAATAAAAGTCATCACCCATTAGAGTATGCATCGAATTTTATTGAAGAAACCTCCCAATGATAACAGTATAATCTTAAAAATTAAAAAAAAATCTAAATGCACTGTTCTAAATTACCGTATATACTCGTGTATAAGCCGACCCGTGTATAAGCCGACCCCCTACTTTTGCCCCCAAAATCTGGGAAAACCTATTGACTCGTGTATAAGCCGAGGGTGGACCCCAGCACAGGTATACAGCCCCCAGCAGTGTGGTATACAGGCCCCCGCAGTGGTGTACAGGCCTTCCCAGTGGTAGTATACAGCCCCCAGAAGTGTGGTATACAGCAGCCTCCCCAGTGGTACATACAGGCCCCAGCAGTGTTACAGCAGCCTCCCCAGTAGTATATACAGCAGCAGCCCCAGTGGTAGAATACAGCAGCCCCAGAGATATATACAGCAGCCCCAGTGGTAGTATACAGCAGCCCCAGAGATATATACAGCAGCCCCAGTGGTAGTATACAGCAGCCCCAGAGGTATATACAGCAGCCCCAGTGGTAGTATACAGAAGCCCCAGAGGTAGTATACAGCAGCCCCAGTAGTAGTATACAGCAGCCTCAGTGGTATATACAGCAGCAGCCCCAGTAGTAGTATACAGAAGCCCCAGTGGTAGTATACAGCAGCCCCAGTAGTAGTATACAGCAGCCCGAGTAGTAGTATACAGCAGCCCCAGGGGTATATACAGCAGCAGCCCCAGGGGGTATATACAGCAGCAGCCCCAGAGGTATACAGACCCCCCCATAAGTAGTATACAGGGGCCCCAGCTGTATACAGCAGCCCCAGCTGTATACAGCCCCCCCCCGTGGTATCCAGGGCCCCCCTTGCTGCACACCTATAAAGGAAGATGTCAGTATACTTATCGCTGCCGCCGCCACGCCGCTCCGCTGCTCGGTCACCGCGCTGCTCGGGGTCTTCATGCTTCCTGTTCCTTCTCCGGCACTCGAACAATGACGTCATTTCCTGAGCGCCGGAGAAGGAACAGGAAGCATGAAGACCCGGAGCAGCGCGGTGACCGAGCAGCGGAGCAGCGGCGGCAGCGATAAGGATACTGACATCTTCCTTTACAGGTGTGCAGCAAGGGGGGCCCTGGATACCACGGGGGGGTTTGTATACAGCTGGGGCTGCTGTATACAGCTGGGGCTACCGTATATACTCGTGTATAAGCCGAGGGGGGACTTTTCAGCACATTTTTTGTGCTGAAAAACTCGGCTTATACACGAGTATATACGGTATTAATTCACACAGTAGCGTTTCTAAACATTTGATATGTTTTAAAGAACTGAAAATGCTTATTTGTTGAATTTTCAGCATTAGAAGATCACATTCACTGAAAGAAAAAGCTATTTAACTCCAAAATATCCTAACAGGCCAAGTTACATGTTAACATAGGAACCCTTCTTTGATCTCACCTTCACAATTCTTGCATCCATTGAACTTGTGAGTTTCTGGAGAGTTTCTGCTTGTATTTCTTTGCATGATGTCAGAATAGCCTCCCAGAGCTGCTGTTTTGATGTGAACTGCCTCCCACCCTCATAGATCTTTTGCTTGATTATACTCCAAAGGTTCTCTATAGGGTTGAGGTCAGGGGAAGATGGTGGCCACACCATGAGTTTATCTCCTTTTAGGCCCATAGCAGCCAATGACACAGAGGTATTCTTTGCAGCACGAGATGGTGCATTGTCATGCATGAAGATGATTTTGCTCCTGAAGGCACGTTTCTGCTTTTTGTACCATGGAAGAAAGTTCTCAGTCAGAAACTCTATATACTTTGCAGAGATCATTTTCACACCTTCAGAAACCTTAAAGGGGCTTACCAGCTGTTTCCCCATGATTCCTACCCAAAACATGACTCCTCCACCTCCTTGCTGACGTCGCAGCCTTGTTGGGACATGGTGGCCATCCACCAGCCATCCACTACTCCACCCATCTGGACCTTCCAGGGTTGCTCGGCACTCATCAGTAAACAAGTCTGGTTGAAAATTAGTCTTCATGTATGTCTGGGCCCACAGCAACCGTTTCTGCTTGTGAGCACTGTTTAGGGGTGTCCGAATAGTAGTTTTATGCACCACAGCAAGCCTTTGAAGGATCCTACACCTTGAGGTTCAAGGGACTCCAGAGGCACCAGCAGCTTCAAATATCTGTTTGCTGGTTTGTAAGGCTTTTTTAGCAGCTGCTTTCTGGGGCTACTAGACCTTTAGGCAGCTTGGAAGACCTCCTTACCAGGGTCCATGGGTAAGCAATAATTCTTGTGCTTTCTATGTATATTCTTAAACCAGGCTACCTGACTAAGACTACTTGGAGCTTTGCACCTATGTCTGCCTAGTTTTTGCACCTTATAAAGCACTTGCACTTTCACTGCCCCTCTGGACTTTTTATGGTTCTTCCGTCTCTGCCCCGGTCATCTGTCTCCCTCCCCTACCTTTTATCCTTGTCAAATTTTATATAGGAAACGTTTATTCGCTATATCCTCTGCACTTAATAAACTGTTATAATTGCAATAAACACAAGTGTGGACAGTAATTTACGTTTAGTTACACGGGCAATAGAACTCTTGTTTCTCTGGTCTTTTTATAATGTCTTTTAAGTAGTCTGCCCCTAACATGGTAACACCTGGGTCCCCAATTTCTCATATATTGTCTCTACTGTGTTTTCTCACAGCATCTTTTCAGGGACCTATGGACCATAAGGCACGTGAAAAAACGTGGCTCACCAACTTGACAAGGTCTTTGGCACGGAGGGAGGAGTGGTGCCACCAGCTGACACACGACTGAACGGTGAACTTGTGGGCAGCATGAAGGCCTTGTTACACCGGAAGACACGACTCTGGTGGAACAAGGCCTTCATGCAGCGATATATTGAAAAAGGCCTAATACCTAGAGGCCTGAGGATTCAAGTCTTCCCCTCATTCAGTTTGATTGAGGAGGATTTTAAAAATGAGTGGGAATCCTTAGCGACCACCTGTTCTCATGGCTTCATGGGCCTCCTTATCGACTCTAATGAGAAGGCGATAGAAACCATCGAAGAGGAGATTGAGGTCATTAGAGTGAAACTTGCATCTGAGCTCTCCACTGAGGCACTATGTCAGCTAAACACTAGTATTGACAAGGAGTTTGTAAAGTGGGAGAAGGAGATCGTTTCAGTAAAAACTAAGAAGTACCAGAGGGACCTGGCGGACTATAAAAATAACCGCGTTTATCGGTGGAGAAACAAGAGGAGACCCAATAAACCAAGTGTCCCAGTTTTACCACAGGAGCCATTACCTGAAATAGTCTCTGCCTCATCTATCTCCTCTCTAGAGGAGGAACCATTGATACCAAATCCTGTAGGTAGACCGCATACTAGAGCAGAAGCTGCAAAGGGGAAGGGAGGAAAAGATCTTAACAAACGTACACCTGCCTCCCCTAAACAGGTGAACAAGAAAACGGGAAAAAGTGGGAATCTTGAGGTAATTAACCTCTCTACTCTCACACTAACCCCCACCCAGATTGAGGTCCTGAAGTTGGGTCTTACATTTGTACCTAATCAAAATCTCGATTATTTTACAGTAATCAAGGACCTCCACCTGTTTTTGCGGAGGATGGTGCTTTGCAAGCTTCATCACAAAAAGGATAATGCACTGACAGAACTCTCGGAAGTGGAGCTGGAGACCTTGAGAGAGCTGGAGGAATTGGAGGGTGAGTTGACGCAACCACATGCGGATACTTTTCCAAGAGATGTGATGCCAAGATCGACCACGTTTCCACCCTTCTCTGTGTGTCCCCAAATTGATATTTTTAATAGATTGGTCACTCGAGACTTGAAAATTATGAATAAAGGCCATCCTCGGGATAATTTATCTTTCTCCCAGAGACAGGCTCTGAAACAACTTGGGGAATTGAGTGGAGTGGTGATCAAACCAGCGGATAAGGGGGGAAACGTGGTTATCTGGCCCGCAAACTTGTATGAAAAAGAGGCATTGCGCCAACTAAAGGACAAAAATTATTATGAAGTACTCCCCTCCAACCCGATTAACGGTTTCTCCTTGGAGCTCCGGACCATTCTAGAGAGGGCCTTTGAGGCGGGCATTATCCCTAAAAAAGTCATGGATGGACTCCTTGTCGAGTCGCCAGTAACACCCACCTTTTATCTACTGCCAAAAATTCACAAGAACCCCCTGGTCCCCCCTGGGCGTCCGATTGTCTCTGGCATAGGAGGGCTGTGTGATGCAACTTGTAAGTTTATTGAATATTATTTGCATCCATTGGTGGAGACGCTGCCCTCCTATGTCAGGGACACTTTGGACGTCCTGCGGAGGGTGGATGGTTTATACTTGGATAAGGGTGGTGTGTTGCTGGTGACTATCGACGTGGAGTCACTGTATACCAACATAGGGCATACCGATGGTTTAGAGGCAGTTAGCTATTTTCTTGGAATGTCCATCTGGGACCAGGAATTGAGGGACCTGATTTTGGAACTCCTTGAGTATATATTAACTCATAATTTTTTCGTGTTCGGGGACCGGTTCTACTTACAGCGGCGCGGCACAGCGATGGGGGCGGCCTGCGCCCCGTCGTATGCAAACCTCTTCCTGGGTCGCTGGGAGGGGGGTGGGTCTTCGGCGGGGGGCAGGCTCTGCTCCCCCATGTGCGGTGCTGGCTCCGCTATATTGACGACATATTTGTCGTTTGGAGTGGAACCGTCCCCGAACTCGAGTTGTTCATCCAGTCCCTTAATACCAATGACCTAAATATCAAATTAACCTTCAAATATGCTATGGATGAGATAGATTTTTTGGACATTAAGGTGATGGTTAAAGAGGATGGAGAAGTGGCTACAGATATATTCAGGAAAGAAACCTCAGTTAACTCCCTCCTTCACGCTACCTCATCACATGCACCATCAACCATCAGAGCGATACCAGTCGGCCAATTTTTACGGCTTCGGCGAATTTGCTCTGATGGAAATGTGTTTGAAGATCGTGCGGTGGACATGAAGGAGAGATTTAAGGAGAGAGGTTACAGCATGAGGAGCATTAAAAAGGGATATGTAAGAGCAAAAAAGACCCCTCGCTGTGACCTCTTAGCCAGTAAGAACAAAAAAAGCAAAGAGGGCTCCCCGGTTTTGAGATTTATTTCCACATATAATAATCAGTGGACGGCAATTAGGGGAGTCCTTACTCGCCACTGGGGTGTCCTGAAGACCGAGCCCACCCTTTCCTCTCTCATCCCAGACCGAACTCTAATGACTGCCAGGAGAGGTCGTAGCTTGAGAGACAGACTAGTGCGCAGCCATTACGTTAAAAAACATTATTTCCTTTTAATACCGGATGTGCACTAGTGGGCTGCTATCCTTGTGGCTCCTGCCTTTCTTGTAGAAGCAGTATTATCCGGACCAGGTTTTTTAAGAACTCTGATGGATCCAAGGAGTTTACCATCAATAAATATATCACGTGTAGCATCTCTGGTGTCATTTACCATGCTACATGTGGTTGTGGCCTCATTTATGTGGGGTTAACAACGAGGGAACTAAGGCGTCGTATAAGGGAGTACGAAAAGAGTATAATGGCAGCGGAGGATATTGAGGATCTGAGTACTCTACGCACTCTCCCCCGTCACTTCAAAAAGTTCATAACTGCAACCCAGAGACCCTCAGGGTATGTGGGATTGACAAATTACAACTTGGAGTGCGAGGGGGAGATGCTAAGAAGGAACTGGCCAGGATGGAGTGCCGGTGGATTGTGACTTTGGGCACAATGTCACCGGCAGGCCTTAATGAGAGACTCAGCTTCGCATCTTTCCTGTGATTCCTGGAACCAACTCTCCTTATTTAATGCGACATACTTGATATCCCTACACCCACACAGATGGAGCCAGAAATGGGGTTTCTCCTTTATATTTTGGCACCCCATTGGGTCTAGGAGTTCTTACTCTAGTATATTTTTAATATGTACTTGCCTGATGGTTATCTGATCTACTCACTACCCTAAAGGGGTCGTGTCTGGGTATTACTCTATCATCCCCTGTTATGTGCCTCAATAGTCTATTGCTCATATAGCTTACCTTTACCTGAGTCAAGATGATCTGTATGATTCATGCTGTCCTAAGACCATCATTTTTTCTATGATGCTCGCCGCTCTCTCGTATCCTAATAATCATGGATTGTTAGTTTTTTAAAGTGTGCTTGTGTTCACTTTTTTTAGATTCACTTATCTTTCTACCCTGGGTGTTTATGAATGAGAGCTAGCCTTAAAATGCCATGGACTGGACATGCAGAGGACACCCTGATTTATGGTGGACTGGGGAGGAATCCAAACCACAAAAGTGACAAGAATACAGCATCTATCTATATATGGATTGGTTTTACCAAGCAGAAATGTCTATGTGATATATGATGTGCTGTCTTTCTGTGTCATCCCTTCTCTCTCCCCCCTCTCCTCTGGGCCCCCTGTTTGGGTTCTACTCTGCTATATATTCTGGATCCATGGCTATTATACTGTTGCCCCACTAGGGCCAAGCTGAAACGCCACCTATTTACCTTAATGGTGACTGGGAATTACTCCCATATCACTAAGACTGTGCCCTCAGTTTCTGCCCTTATCTAAAATGGCGATCGCCGCCGCGCGCATGCGCACTAGTGAAATAGGAAGTAGACGGCGGGCGGGACTTCTATTGAGGGTGCACGGGGGAAATGACGTCACCGGAAGTTGCGTTCCGGACCCTGTGCACCCCAGAATGCCCTCCCCGCCGTTCTGTGACCGCTTTCACAGTGCCCCATGCAGCCAAATGAGCGGATTGCATTGGCTAAGCTTGATATATAAACCCCCATAACTAGCACTCTTCACCACTAGCCCCTGAAGCAGCCGACGCGAAACACGTGGGGCTACTAGACCTCCAGGCAGCTTGGAAGACCTCCTTTCCAGGGTCCATGGGTAAGCAATAATTCTTGTGCTTTCTATGTATATTCTTAAACCAGGCTACCTGACTAAGACTACTTGGAGCTTTGCACCTATGTCTGCCTAGTTTTTGCACCTTGAAAAGCACTTGCACTTTCACTGCCCCTCTGGACTTTTTATGGTTCTTCCGTCTCTGCCCCTGTCATCTGTCTCCCTCCCCTACCTTTTATCCTTGTCAAATTTTATATAAGAAACGTTTATTCGCTGTATCCTCTGCACTTAATAAACTATTATAATTGCAATAAACACAAGTGTGGACAGTAATTTACGTTTAGTTACACGGGCAATAGAACTCTTGTTTCTCTGGTCTTTTTATAATGTCTTTTAAGTAGTCTGCCCCTAACATGGTCACACCTGGGTCCCCAATTTCTCATATATGCTCTCTAAATCCGATGAACTTGCCTGGCAGAAACCTACCTTACTCATTCTGCCTTTATCTGCACAACCACGTCTGTGCTCAGAATCAGCCACAAATGTCTTCACAGTACGATGATCACGCTTAAGTTTTCGTGAAATATCTAATGTTTTCATCCCTTGGTCAAGGCAGTGCACTATTTGTTGCTTTTTGGCAGCAGAGAGATCCTTTTTCTTTCCCATGTTACTTGAAAACTGTGGCCTGCGTAATATTGTGGAAGATCCAGTTTTCCTTTTATTGGGCTCACCTGCCAAACTAATTATCACAGGTATCTGAGATTGATTTCAGTGATCCAAAGAACTCTGATGGCGGGTTTACACGTTGCGATATCGTAGTCCAATTTCAATGAAAAGTCACGTGGTTCAATCGTTGGACACGAGATCGTTCCTGCGTTGTATGGTGTGAACGTCCAATACGATGCAGGAACGATGTCAATGCGATATCGGGGATTGAATGAGCATGCTATTCAATGCCCGATATTGAAGGGAGATTGGAGTCGGATCGTGATGTCTAAACGCTCAACTACGATGCGATTTGAAACGTCACCCATTCATTCCCATGTTAAGTGTGCGATCCTGGGTTGGGGGGCGTAGACACCGCACGGACGTTGTATTCCGATATCGCAACGTGTAAACATCCAATGCGATGCGGGAGAAACGTGCACTAAATGCGCGCTCCCGCTCCATTGAGCTGCGATATCGGAACGATATTGAAGCGTGTAAACCCACCTTGAGACACAATCCCATCAATGGGTTTCATTAAAAAAAAACAAAAAAAGTAACCATATGACACTTAAAACCAATTTGCATAATAATTTGGAGCACAGTGTATATAGAAAAAAATAATTGTGAAGTTATACTTTTTTTGCAAATTCAATGCACTTACAATTTTTTCCAACTTTCTATTACATCACATGATGTGTCATTCAAATGTACAGCTCACCTGGCAATAAGTAAGCCTTCACTCAGGCTGATTTCACACTACGATTTTGTGAAATCCAATGCTGTCCGATATAAATCGGACAGCATCGGATCCGAATTTGGCCCCATGTCACCCTATGGGGATCGGACCAAATCGGATGTGCACTACATGGCATCCAATTTGCGTCCGATCCGATTTTGTCCGATTTCTTTCCGGTGCAAAAATCGGAGACTGCTCCGATTTTTGCATCCGAATAAAAAATCGGATAGAATCGGATCTGACAAATCGGATGGCAATTATGCCAAATCCGATCCGATTCTATTAACATGGGGCCCTATGGAGCATCTAATGTCTCCTCGGACCCGATTTTAGTGTACTGAGCATGCTCAGTACATGTTCAGTACACTAAACCTATTGTGTGCCGCCTAATTTAACTTCCGCAATGTATATACATACATTGCGGAAGTTAAATATAAGTCATATCAAGTGTTTAAAATAAAAAATATTCTCATTTTCCAGCACTCCCTCGGCATCTCCATCTGCAGCCGCTCGGTAACAGGACCTGTGATGATGTCACAAACCGATCAGCTGATCGGGTCACATGAGCGGTTACATCATCGCAGGTCCTGTACTCCCGATCGGAAGCTGATGGAGACGCCGAGGGAGCGCTGGAAGGTGACAATAAAGATTTGTTATGTTGGAATGACAGGAGAGGGGACAGGAGAGGAGAGGAGAGGGGACAGGAGAGGAGAGAGGAGAGGAGAGGGGACAGGAGAGGGGACAGGAGAGAGGACAGTAGGGAGACAACAGGGGGAAAACAGGGGGAGAGCAGGGGGAGAACAGGGAGACAGCAGGGAGCAGCGCGATGACAGGAGGCAGAGAGAAGGGGGAGCTAGGTGACAGGAGACCAAACATCCTGCAAAATATCAGAATTGGATGCCTATTTGGTATCCAATTGCAGGGATCAGTTTGGATTCGATGCTGTCCGATTTTCATCGGACAGCATCGGATTTAACAAAATCGTAGTGTGAAACTAGCCTCAGTTATGTGGATGAAAAAAGGGTTTTGGTTCTTTGAAAAAAGGGAGGAAAAAATGGTAAATAGCTGTGGGAAGGGTTTAAGGTTTCACAGTGTCAAAATTTTAAGACTGAAGGTAGTATGAGTGCATTAAGTTCAATCTATAGTCTAACATGTGTAACGGCCAGGAGACTAGCCGTTCGTGTAAGAGGGATATGGCGCTGTTATGAATGACTCTGACTCCAATATAGTGGTAAATTAACTTTCTTTATGAATACCAAACAGTTAACAGAAATAACCTGTTCTACAGAGGAATGGGCCACAACAGCCCAAACTCAAATCACAACTTATGCAGCCCGAGGGAACTCGCGTACCAGTTTCACAGGGAAGGACATGAATACCCCAGGACTATCCCACCCCACCCTTACTTAGTAAAGGGCCTACCCAGGATTTTACTGCGGCCGCAGCACGTGTTCCCTTAAGGATATAATCTTACACCCACCTCTCACACTATGTACAATGTGATTCCTTATTCCCCTTTACAACGCGATTCCACAAACTATTTACAACATATGCAGTGTCCCCTCCTGCAGAAGTAAAGCTTTTACTCAGCTTTGATAATGCACAGTTTATAGACCAAGTCTGTTCAGTCTCTCCACAGGAATTCACACAAAATAGTTCTCAGCAACCTCTAGCTAGCTCACCCTATCTCTCTATATAAGCAGTGACTGATTACATTTCTGTATTACTCACAGCACACAGTTTTTCTTGAAACCGTCAGATCGAGTCTATGGGGAACTCCAACACATCTCAGGCCCAGCACGCCCTCACACTTCAAACTCAGCGTGTTCCCGACTCCAAGTGCCTCTCTGAACCGTCGACATGACTTGACCCTTCAGGAATCTACTCAGAACTGCACTACCTCAGGGCTCCATCTCTGCAGCTCTGTTACTCCTTGAGCAGACCGTCCAGTTCCAGTCTCTGAACACACTCCAAACACTTCTGGAGCTCGGCACCTTCTTCCTCTCCTCAGGCATGTTTTGTTGCCAACTCCACGTGTCACCACGAGCGATGGATTCTCAGCTTCTCCTCAGTCTCCTCCAAGGATCAATCTCTCTCCAAATTTACCTCAGGAGATTCTGAGCAAAATTACTTCTTGCTTCCCGTTCTGTCTACTCGTATTGAAATGGTGATCCCTAGTGTTCAGACTAAGTACCTGCAGTAAAGCTTACATTATTTATCAGTGTTGAACTTAATATTAGAAATACATATCATCATTCTTACACTCCACCCCACTTAAAATTTGGCGTCCCGACAAATGGTCTCACAACTCTTGTGTAACAGATTCTCCTCAAGGTTAAATCAAATCGGGGGAACACCAGCTGTGCTCCTCTCTGATCTTCATAGACAAGTACCTGCCAAGCTCGTTGGCATATTCACCACATCTGGTGCAATGGTAAGCTCAGTGGGAGGTGTCTATGACATCTGGAACTTGCGCTCTCAGACTCTGCACTCCCGAGAGTTCTGCCCCGAAGTCATCTCAACAGTTGCATTCGCCATTGGTTAAAGTGTAAGGAGTTGGGTGGCACTAGTGGGCGATCAGCATGTCACACACTAAAGTCATTGAAGCAGTTTTTAGAGAAAAAGTAGTGTGTATAAATGACAGCGATCAGAAACACAACAACAAATCACAGAGTGATTATCAAAAAAATTTACTTTTTATTCAGACAAAAAAGTGCAGACAACATGCATTATGCAAAATAGACAAAGAGTAAAAACAATTAAAAATGTGGTGGGTAAAGTACCATCACACAGTAGCTGTGTGCCCATATGAAATGTTCAGATAACACAACTGACACTCTGTGAAACAGAATGATAGAATGAATAATTCAATGCCTGGTGACAACTTTTTACTGGAAGTCGTTTACACGACTCCTTCATCCTAGATCTTCTATCAATGGTTCTTGACAATAGCTACTTCACCTTCGACAGGAAGTTCTATCGGCAAATTTCAGGTACTGCCATGGGTGCTAAATGTGCGCCATCTTACGCAAACCTTTTCTTGGGGTGGTGGGAGGAAACTTTTGTTTATACCCTCCCAGAATTTAGCACCCATGTTACCAAGTGGTACAGGTATATAGACGATATTCTGTTCTTTTGGACAGGTTCATTGGAAAATTGCCTTGGCTTTATTGAACGTCTAAACTCTAACAGTTGGAACATCGCGCTTACCTCTAACCATTGCCGTAAAGAAGTAACTTTCTTAGATCTCAAGATCCAACAGGATGAAGGTTGTCTGCACTTTTTTGTCTGAATAAAAAGTACATTTTTTTGATAATCACTCTGTGATTTGTTGTTGTGTTTCTGATCGCTGTCATTTATACACACTACTTTTTCTCTAAAAACTGCATTCGCCATTGGTTGGCCCAACCACTGTACTTGGCGCCGGCAACTCAGGGGACCAGGCAGGTGTGTCAGACATACACCTCTTTAGCCAGTTCCGGTGCATTGTGCGATGGTGCCCTCTGCACCCTTCAGTAACAACAGTGTACTCACTTTCCCCTGGAAATACCCTCTCCACTACTGTGTATGGTCTATCCTCCCACCTGTCGCTCAACTTCCCTCGCAGACGTGTGGCTCTCACTAGCACCTTATCACCCTCCCCGAATTAATCCATGTACATCGGTCCCTGATCCCAGTGGGGATGGTCCTGCACACGATCAATCACTATCCAGTGGATTTCCCGCAACTTTCGTCAATGGTCCTGGACAGAAGCCCTCTGCTCTGAGAACCCATCCAGTGCACATGCTCAGCAGTTCTAAACACCTCTCACTCAACTTCTTCCAAGTCAGGTGTATACATGTACCGATGCAGCCTACGGTAAGTTTCTTCGGGCCCAGAATGTGCACCCTGCATATGGACTTCACGGGCAGTGTATGGAGCCACCGACGCTGGGGTTACTACCTGCCAATGGTACCCTAGTTTGACCGCTATGTAGACCCAGCGATACAGAACCCCCTCCGCTAAGGCCAGTCGCTGCCATTGCCTTAGCAGCTTTTGCCCATCTGCACCCAGCGAGCTCTCGCTCTTCCATCGGGCCAGGACTTTTGACTCAACCATCCCTTTACTTGCGACATGTCGGAGTCTTTATCCTGTAATTCGGACCACTTTTGGCTAGTCTTACCCAGTAGGGTCATTCCATGTCAAGTGAACCAAGAATTTTTTAATTCTTTTGAGATTTTGTTATTTGATAACAGCATGTCAGACGATGCAAAATATGAAGATAAAAAAATTCTAAAAAATTTTTTTATTTTTAATTGATTTTGAAAGTTTGGAAAAAGTGTGAATTTGGGTGTTGCCTGCCTTTACATTTCTCCTCATAACTCGGGCTATAAATAAGATAGAGAAACAAATTAAACACCATTCTATACAGAACTATATAGGCTTTCACCAGATATGTCACAACAGTATCTTTGTTAATATTTTATCCATACGAACGCAAACACAAACTTTTAAAATGCATTTCGGAAAAAAAATGTATAACTTAAAAATTCCCAAACATGCCCATGTGTCTGCTATACTCCTAGCCACATCAAGCTGGGATCGCAATGGGATCATATTTTAAAATATTTAACTACTATAGCGTCAATGGGTCATTCCATATCAAGTGATCTAAATATGAATTTTTTTTTACCTGATATCTTTAAATTTTGACTTTTTTTCTATATGAAGTACAACTTTAGTTAATTGCAAATTAAAAGTTTTCAATTTTTTTCTTCATTTAGTTAATTTTTTACAAATTTTTAAAGTTTTGAAAAAGCGCGAATTTTGGCCTGTCATGGCTTTACATTTTTTTATCATATCTCAGCCTAGAATTAAGATAATGAGGTGGGAGAGGCATCATTTTTCTCAGAACGGTACGGGCATTCATTTGATATGTCACAAGACTATGTTTCTTAATATTTTGTTAATAACTTTGTTATATTTTAATAATCTGCATATTCATAGAGGCTCATCAACATAATGAGCTGGTCTATGACTCACGGAATGTCTATCACATACACAATCTGACAAGATAATAGGAATGTATAAAACCGTTACTAATGTTCCACAGCTCAGACCACTTTGTGCTGCAAAGTACTGTATACCGTACATATTATTAACAAAATAAAACAAAATTTGTAAGAAACATAGTCTTGTGACATTTCAAATGAAAGTCCATACCATTCTGAGGAAAATTATGCCTCTCCCACCTCATTATCTTAATTATCTTCGATGTTAGAAAGTGATTCATTGAAATACTCTATTGTTAAATCAGGATGTATAAAATCCTCTGTATTGAAGTTACAGGTTCTTCAAAATTTTGTGCCTGCAGAGTATTTTTCTCTTTTGCAAGTTGCTTTCTACAACTGTCACAAATATTCATGTCTGCATTGATTCATGGATTTATATGAAACATCCAATCTTGGACTGGCCTAAGATTTTTTTCTTGTTGTGTGTCCAGTTTTTTAAAGAGATTGCAACAGTATCTACTTATATAATCGGGAGTTGGGAATTCGGGCATTGTAGCCGAATCCCAAGCTCCTTTGAGCGAGCCGCAGCCGCACTACTGTTTACAAAAAAAAACAAAAAACACATGCTCACCTCTCCCGAGCCCCCGCCGTCTTCCGCCGTATTCCTGCAGTGTCCGGTGGCTCCCGCAGGCTCCCGCTGTCTGCACAAGTCTTCTACTGCAGTTCAGGACCTCTGGTGATGTCACAGTCACGTGACACCAGCTTACTCCATGCTAAACTGGTGTCACGTGGCTCTGACATCACCACAGGTCCTGAACTGCAGTAGCAGACCTGTGCAGACACCGGCAGCCCCCGGGAGCCACCGGGACACTGCAGGAAGACGGCGGCAGACGGCGGGGGCTCGGGGAGAGGTGAGCAGACCCTGCTGCTCACACTCTGTACTGCCAGTCTCACTCTGTATACCCTGTCCCCTGTCTCCACACTCTGTATACCCTGTCCCCTGTCTCACACTCTGTATACCCTGTCCCCTGTCTCCACACTCTGTATACCCTGTCCCCTGTCTCCACACTCTGTATACCCTGTCCCCTGTCTCCACACTCTGTATACCCTGTCCCCTGTCCTCCACACTCTGTATACCCTGTCCCACACTCTGTATACCCTGTCCCACACTCTGTTATACCCTGTTCCTGTCTCACACTCTGTATACCCTGTCCCACACTCTGTATACCCTGTCTCCACACTCTGTATACCCTGTCCCCATTGTATCCCACACTCTGTATACCCTGTCCTCGCCTGTCTCACACTGTATACCCCTGTACCTGTCCCACACTCTGTATACCCTGTCCCCACACTTGTATACCTGTCCCCACACTCTGTATACCCTGTCTCCACACTCTGTATACCCTGTCTCCACACTCTGTATACCCTGTCTCCACACTCTGTATACCCTGTCTCCACACTCTGTATACCCTGTCATTCCACACTCTGTATACCCTGTCCCACACTCTGTATACCCTGTCTCCACTCTATACTTCTCACACTCTGTATACCCTGTCTCCACACTCTGTATACCTGTCTCCACACTCTGTATAGTCCCCTTGTCCTCCCCACCTCTGTATACCCTGTCTCCACACTCTGTATACCCTGTCTCCACACTCTGTATACCCTGTCTCCACACTCTGTATACCCTGTCCCCACACTCTGTATACCCTGTCCCCACACTCTGTATATCCTGTCCCACACTCTGTATACCTGTCTCCACACTGTATACCTGTTCCACACTCTGTATACCCTGTCCTCCACACTCTGTATACCCTGTCCCCACACTCTGTATACCTGTCTCACACTTGTACCCTTCCCACACTCTGTATACCCTGTCCCCACACTCTGTATACCCTGTCCCCACACTCTTTATACGTCCCACACTTGTTACCGTTCCACACTCTGTATACCCTGTCCCACACTCTGTATACCCTGTCCCCACACTTGTATACCCTGTCCCCACACTCTGTATACCGTCACATCTTATACCTGTCTCCACACTCTGTATACCCTGTCTCCACACTCTGTATACCCTGTCCCACACTCTGTATACCCTGTCTCCACACTCTGTATACCCTGTCTCCACACTCTGTATACCCTGTCTCCAACTGATCCCTGTCTCCACCTTGTATACCCTGTCTCCACACTCTGTATACCCTGTCTCCACACTCTGTATACCCTGTCCCCTGTCTCCACACTCTGTATACCCTGTCCCCTGTCTCCACACTCTGTATACCCTGTCCCCTGTCTCCACACTCTGTATACCCTGTCCCCTGTATCCACACTCTGTATACCCTGTCCCCTGTCTCCACACTCTGTATACCCTGTCCCCTGTCTCCACACTCTGTATACCCTGTCCCCTGTCTCCACACTCTGTATACCCTGTCCCCTGTCTCCACACTTTGTATACCCTGTCCCCTGTCTCCACACTCTGTATACCCTGTCCCCTCTCTCCACACTCTGTATACCCTGTCCCCACACTCTGTATACCGTATACCCTGTCCCCTGTCCCCACACTCTGTATACCGTATACCCTGTCCCCACACTCTGTATTCCGTATACCCTGTCCCCACACTCTGTATTCCGTATACCCTGTCCCCACACTCTGTATTCCGTATACCCTGTCCCCACACTCTGTATTCCGTATACCCTGTCCCCACACTCTGTATTCCGTATACCCTGTCCCCACACTCTGTATTCCGTATACCCTGTCCCCACACTCTGTATTCCGTATACCCTGTCCCCACACTCTGTATTCCGTATACCCTGTCCCCACACTCTGTATACCCTGTCCCCACACTCTGTATACCCTGTCCCCACACTCTGTATACCCTGTCCCCACACTCTGTATACCCTGTCCCCACACTCTGTATACCCTGTCCCTACACTCTGTATACCTTGTCCCTACACTCTGTATACCCTGTCCCTACACTCTGTATACCCTGTCCCTACACTCTGTATACCCTGTCCCTACACTCTGTGTCCCCTGTCCCTACACTCTGTGTCCCCTGTCTCTACACTCTGTGTCCCCTGTCTCTACACTCTGTCCCCTGTCTCTATACTCTCTGTAATGCGTGTATACTGTGTCTATACTGTGTGTATAATATGTGTAATCTCTGCATACTGTCTGTCTTTACAATGTCTCATGTATGTATATACTGTGTACTTCTCTCCTCACCCCTCCACCACAGACACCCATCTCTCCTCACCCCTCCACCACTGAGCCGCATCTCTCCTCACCCCTCCACCACAGAGCCGCCTCGATCCTCTGCTACCCACAGAGCCCCTCGATACTCTGCTACCCACAGAGCCGCCTCGATACTCTGGTTACCCACAAGAGCCGCCACTATACTCTGCTACCCACAGAGCCGCCCTATACTCTGCTACCCACAGAGCCGCCTCCATACTCTGCTACCCACAGAGCCGCCTCCATACTCTGCTACCCACAGAGCCGCCTCCATACTCTGCTACCCACAGAGCCGCCTCCATACTCTGCTACCCACAGAGCCGCCTCCATACTCTGCTACCCACAGAGCCGCCTCCATACTCTGCTACCCACAGAGCCGCCTCCATACTCTGCTACCCACAGAGCCGCCTCCATACTCTGCTACCCACAGAGCCGCCTCCATACTCTGCTACCCACAGAGCCGCCTCATACTCTGCTACCCACAGAGCCGCCTCCATACTCTGCTACCCACAGAGCCGCCTCCATACTCTGCTACCCACAGAGCCGCCTCCATACTCTGCTACCCACAGAGCCACCTCCATACTCTGCTAGCCACAGAGCCGCCTCCATACTCTGCTAGCCACAGAGCCGCCTCGATGCTCTACTACCCACTGACCCGCCTGTATAAACACAATTCATTTCACCACGCTCCCGATGCAATTGCATCGGGCCTTTTTACTAGTATATTATAAAATGCTGTTCCTTGAGAAGCAACAGCCATTGCTCTGTGAGAAAAATACAGTTAATAATAAGTAAGGAAGATGGGTAATAAAAATAAAGATTTACAGTACACTTGAGATATAACTGTCTTACTATAAAGTGAGTATTATGGTCCCTTTACACGCGGCCACAGGAAGGTCGGAACAGGCAGGCATCAGACACAATTGTGCCTGTTGCCTTGAAAAGACCACGATGTGGCAGCGTGTAAATCAGGACTTTCCTTCCTGTGTCTTCCTTGAAAGAAGAAAGCCCTGAATTACACACCGCCACATCGTGGTCTTTTCAAGGCAACAGGCACAATTGTGTCCGATGCCTGCCTGTTTCTACCTTCCTGTGGCCACGTGTAAAGGGACCATAAGTGCTAGAGCACACACTACCTTTTCTGTCTGCGGATAAATGCTGTGGTTTTGGCAGCTTTTTCTACTGAGCTTTCACTATATCTGAATTAGTTTTTTTAATCCCTAGTGAAAACAATGGCAGATTTTTTTTATATATATAAATAGTGATAAAAGCTGCATTTATTGCAGTGATCAAAAAGTAGTGCAAGCTGCGATTTACTCACACTCTGAGTGTTTAAAAAAAAAATGCATGTGTTTAACCCCGTTATTTGTAGCCCGAGATATGATAAAAAATGCTTGAGCAACATGTCTACTCCGAACTGTCCTCCCATCTCTCCTCGTGCTCCCTCTTTGACCGCCTGCAATCTGGTTTCCGTGCCCACCACTCCACCGTAACAGCCCTAACCAAAGTCACCAACGACCTACTGACCGCCAAAAGCAAGCAACACTACTCCATCTTTCTCCTCTTCGACCTCTCTGCTGCCTTCAACACAGTCGACCACTCCCTCCTGCTTCAAATTCTAGAATCCCTTGGCATCACAGGCCTAGCCCTCTCCTGGATATCCTCGTACCTAACAGACCTGACCTTAAGCGTCACCCACTCCCACACCTCCTCCTCGCCCCACCCCCTATCTGTTGGAGTTCCCCAAGGCTCAGTCCTGGGACCCTTACTCTTCTCCATCTATACCCTCGGCCTAGGCCAAGCCCTCCACGGGCTCCCTACTTCCCAGAGATCTAAGTTCAAAACCCTAACCCTGACATACAAGGCCATCCACAACCTGTCCCCTCCATACATCTCCAACTTGGTCTCCCGATACCACCCCTCACGCAATCTGCTCTCCTCTCAAGAACTCCTTCTCTTCTCCCCCCACATCTCCACCTCCTACAACCGCATACAAGACTTCACTCGTGCATCCGCCATACTCTGGAACTCTCTTCCACACCACATCAGACATTCCCCTATGCTGGGAACCTTCAAGAAAAATCTGAAGCCCCAGCTCTTCCTTCAAGCCTATAACCCACACTGAGAACTAATCCGCTGAACCATCTCACCTCTCCCCCTCCTACTGTCTCCGACCCATCCCCTATAGACTGTGAGCCCTTGTGGACAGGATCTCTGCCCTAATGTACCTGTATGATTTATTCGTCATTATTTATGTTCTCGTCCTTGTTCTGCCCTTACACATGTAAAGCGCCATGGAACCAATGGCGCTATAAAAATAATAATAATAATAATAATAATAATAATAATAATAATAATAATAATAATAGTGTAAAGCCATACCATGCCAAAATTTGCACTTTTTTAAAACTTTAAAAATCTGTAAAAAATGAACTGATGAAGAAAAAAATTCAAAACTTTTCATTTGTAATGAACTAAAGTTGTTCTTCATATAGAAAAAAAAATCCTAAGATGTCAGGTAAAAAAAATAGTTCGGACTAAGTAACTGCAGGAAAGCTTACATGATTTATCAGTGTTGAACTTAATGTTAGAAATACATATCAGCATTCTTACTCTTGTTGATCCAGAGGAAGGCAAAAAGCACCTGAGGGAAATGCCATTGAAAAGATATCTCTACTCAAATTCAGATTGGATACAAATATTACAATGGGTAATATATAAAGTTTTAAATATATAAAATCTAAAATCTAATACTAAAAACTATGGTAAATCAGATTTCATGTATATCTACTAACTATAAAGATCCTTTTTCTCTAACATCATGCTTTCTGCATTTCTGTAACAATTATTACTTATAATATAATGTCATAAAGATTACATTTTCTTATACAGAGTTAAAAAAGGACATGTAGGTATTGGCATTATTTTATAATTAAGAACATGTCTGTTCGAAACGAATTAGAGTATTACTGGAAACGTTTTCTTTATTTTCTTTTTTCTAAATTTCTTTTTTTTCTTTTTAGTTTAATTTGACTTAAATAAAGTATTTTTTTTAATTAATTCTTCCTCTGAGAGTGCTGCTGTATATACTTTACATTGGATGAAAATTACACCTAGTATACGGGACAGGAGAAGTAGACATATACAAGCCAGGAATCCATGAAACCACAAAGAAAAAATGCTTTTTTTCACTTCACAAGTGAAAAGTAAAAAGACTAAGTGATACGTCTTGCATTGTGTATCGAAAATGCGAATGAAATTATGGGAATAGAGTCCCACTGGGCTGTTGGTGGTATGGAAGATATGCTCTAAGGTAAATATCCTTTCTGGAAATACAGTTAAACTTTCCACCAAGGGAATTACTAGAAAAGACAGTTCAAGGTTATAAAAGGGTAAGAGCAAGAGGAGTGATTGTGGCTGATGCTATGAACATCATTTTTCGTTAGACATAGAGACAAGATAACATGTTGTATGTTTTTGTTAAGCAATTTTGCTATTTTTGGTTTGAAATTAGAAATTACTGGTTAATTGTATTTGATAATGAAGTTCTAGATTACGGATAAATGACATTTTTAAACATTTTTTGATAGTGTTAGGGGTTTCTCACTGAAAACAAAATATGTACAAAAACCCTTCTCAAATCTTTATTTATAGTTGCAAATTCACAAGAATAGTTTAAAAACTATGGTGCACAGTTATAAAGCAAGGAAGGAAGAAATAGGCCCTCTCAGCTATTACCCCTTCTCACTTCTACCTTACAGCGGGAGTCGACACCCTAATAGACGTTACGGTGCCCACACTCCTTGATGGCTTCCCCTAGGTTAGCCCTTGACTGTCCTTGAGAGTTAGAAACAGTGCACACTAAATATGTTGTGCTCTAAGGACTATTATAATACACAATAGTGGGACCACCAAAAAGGTCCGAACCAGGCCCCCAGTGTTTACCTACCAATGGGGGTCAGCGTCCTAAAATACGATCTGGCGCCCCCGCTCCCGATGGCTTTTGCCTAGGTCTGTCCCTATGTCATGCAACCTTCAAGAGAATGATAACTAGGGGTGCACAGACTAAAAATGTATTCTTATAGGAGGACAGTGTGGCACTTATCTTTAGCTTTCACTAGAGATGTCCGGCCCCTCAAATACGGAGCCGACCCCCACTGTAAGGTAGAGGTGAGGAGGGAGAATAGCTGACAGGGCCTATTTCTTCCTTCCTTTCTAACTGTGCACCGTAGTTTTTAAATTATTCCTGTCAGTTTGCAGATATAAATAATTATTTGAAAAGGGGTTTTGAATATATTTTGTTTTATAAATTAAATTTTTAAATTCTAATTCTTATGCTTTGCCAATTTGTTTTACCGTGTATCACAGTGAATCAATTTTCTAGATAACCTGAAAATACAGATAAAAAGCTCTGAGGTCTCCTAGGACTAAATCTAACCCCTATCAAGAACACATCTTTAGTATTATTATGTTAAAGAGGACCTGTTACCCCCCTGCTATGCTAACTAAATGTAGCACTGAATGCAGCATGTCTGCTGTATTCAGGGAAGGGGTCCCCCATGTCTCTAGTTCCCCTGTAAGCTGTTAAAAATTTTTTATACAGATAAGGAGTCCAGAGTCATCGCTGTTTCCTCCCCACCTTCAGCCCTTTCTGTGCCACCTCCAGCCCTCTCTTGTCAAGATTTCTCTTGTTCAGCCTTCTGTATGTGTCATCACTGAGGGCTGGAGGTGGCACAGAGAGGGCTGGAGGCGGGGAGGACACCAGCAACAGTGATGACACATACAGGAGGCTGAACAAGAGAGGGCTGGAAGTGGCACAGAAAGGGCTGGAGGCGGAGAGGACACCAGCAACAGTGATGACTCATTACTGAGTGAGTCCCTCTGCACTCCTTATCTATACACTTTATGAAGTCTTTTTAACAACTTAGAAGGAGGCTAGAAACATGGGGGAGCCCTTCCCTGAATGCAGCAGACACGCTGCATTCAGTGCTGCATTCAGTTAGCATAGCACCAGGGGGGTGACAGGTCCTCTTTAAGTGATTTCAACATATATAGCTATGGGTAGAACAAACAATCTGTTTAAGAACACACTGCACTAGGGGGCGTCGGCTTAATTGCAGATGACAGAAGCCGCTTAGAGCAGTAGCTCCTGTAAGCCTGGACAGCAAACCAGCTCATATAGCTGCCACAGACGGCGGATCACTCCGTACTCACCAGCCTGTGTCACCGGAGCAGTGGGGGAGCAGATGGGCAGGGCAAGATAAGCCAAAGGTTCCCTAGAAGAGTCACAGACGTCTTCCTCAGAAATCGGCTGTCTGCAGCAGAATCCAATAGAGTGCCACCTTCCCCTTACTCAGCCCGAGCTTCTAGAAGGAGATCCCCTGCACCCTCAGAGAACACAGAGGATGAGCAGATGGAGGTGCCAGTGACACAGAGGACTATGGAATCCCTCCTTACATCACTGATGAAGTCATTACATGCAGACATTAAAGGGAACCTGTCACCATGAAAATGCATTCTAATCTGCAGGCACCATGTCAAAGAACAGGAGGAGTAGAGCAGATTGATACATAGTTTTGTAAAAGAAAATTCAGTAAATCTGTGTTTTTATCATTTAAACTTCTGCTCTTTCTAGATTTTTGGTCCGGTGGGCAGTCCTATCAGTCATTGACAGCTATATTTGTATGCACACTTATATAAAGACAGCTGTCAGTCACTGATAGGACTGACCACTGGAACCAAAATCTCAGAAAGAGCAGAAGTTTAAATTATGAAAGCAGGGGGCGTGTCCTGCTGCTGATGGCGCCGGACGCTTGCTGAGAAGGCTCCGACGCTCAGGCTGATTTAGCGGCTCCCATCGGCTCTTACCGGGCTCTAACTCCTCCATATATCAAGTAAAGACCCCCCGCACATAGCGATGCCGCGAGCGGGCTCCCGGCGCCGGGAAACAGAAGGTAAACTGACCAACTTCTTCAGCACTGATTCCCAGAAGCCCTCCAAAATGGCGCCGGCTAATGCAGCCCCTGCAGCTCCCTCATCCCCCACAGGGCACGCTCAGCGATCTCCACGCTCCCCTCCCGGATCTCAGAGTAGGGGGTCTGGAGACAGGGATGAATCCCCAGTGTCTAAACGATCCCTCCGGGACATGCTGGGGTCCCTAAGAGACTCCATGCTAGGAGAAATACGCTCCACGATAGGAGACCTGCGCACAGACATGGCGGCTCTGAATGAAAGAACGTCACATCTTGAAACAAAGATGACGGACTATGTAACGGCTCACAACAACCTAGCTGATGATTATGATATGATGGAGAAGGAGATGAAAAAGACGCAGTTAACCCTTTCCCACCTTGAAGACGGTTTGCGTAAAAACAATGTTAAACTGCGAGGTGTAAAAGAACTGGATCATGAGGAGGATCTCAGGAGTATCATAACTATGTTCCTTACGGCGGTGCTACCAGACGTTCCCCCTGCTGTGTTGGAGGTAAACAAGGTGTATAGACTACCAAAACCGGCCAAAATGGCAAAGGATATCCCAAGAGATATCCTGATCTCGTTTCAACGGCCTGATGCAAGAGAAACTCTCCTGCGTGTCATGCGCTCCCATCCTACCCTGCCAGATCCGTTTGGCACAGCGGCGGTCTTCCTGGATCTTTCGCCGGGGACTCTTGCCAGGCGCAGGGAGTTCGCACCAAGTTGCAGGGTTCTACAAGAGAAGGGGATTCCATACATCTGGGGATCCCCGGTATCCCTAACCTTCCGCTACAAGGGAACGAGACAATTCTTCCAGTCCCCATCACAGCTACGCAAAGCCCTGCGAGCCTGGAATCTCTCTGTCCCGGGAGGTTCTTCACCGACTAACCATGATGGTCCCCGACACGGACCTCAACGGAGGGTAGACAAAAGTTCCAGCCGAAGCCCGGAATCAACACGATGAAGCCTGTGCGGTCGTGCGTCAGGCTTGTATATCTGTTTTCTGAGGAGATCCTCGCATTGTCCCCAGGCTGACCCTTACTCGGGTCACTGGTGACCGAGGATCTCCCTACCCCCAGGAGACCACTGGGTGTGGGCACCGGCGGGCGAGAGGTGAGCTTGATTATTCCCCTGCTCTCCCTACTCTAGCTCGTCGGACCTGGCCCGGGAGGTTCTCAAATTGTTAAGGTTTACATTTGTGTGTTACAACTGCTTGTTTGACGTTTTCCCTTCCCAATCCCTTTCTCCCTACCCTCGTCCACCCCCTCTCCGGTCATTTCCATCGCTCTCTCTGAACTTTCCTTCTATTCTCTCCTTTTTCTTTCCTCTGAGCTCTTACTACCTCCTTCTCAAGGCCAACAAGAGTCCCTGGGACCCGGGCCTCAGCTATCTCTCATATCCCCCAATTTACTGCTCTAGGTCTCCTTAACTTATGGCGGGATCAACATCAGCGATCCAGATTGCCTCCCTTAATGTAAAAGGGTTAAATTCTGCGGTGAAGCGATCCTTCCTATGGAGGGAGGCGCGTAGACTGCGTGCTGATGTGCTATGCGTTCAAGAAACGCACCTACTGGCCTCAGACAATCACAGGATCCGACACCCATCTTTCCCACATATTTTCTTTGCCAACAACACTGTAAAAAAGGCAGGGATCTGCGTTATTGTAAGTAATAAATTACAATTTCAACTTAAATCGACCGAATCTGACCCACTGGGGAGGTTCCTTATTCTGAAAGCCCTCATCGCTGAGGAACTGTACACAATTGTCGCGTTGTATGCGCCCAATGTGGGACAGTATAAATTCCTGAACTCCCTATTTAAAAAACTTAGGACCTCGGTAGAGGGCTCCCTGATAATCTGCGGGGATTTTAATGCTATAATGGAAAACAGACTGGACACATCCTCCCCATCCGCTCGGCGGGGGAGGGAATTGTCCCAATTGTGCCGTGAATTTGGCCTCCACGACGTGTGGCGATACCTCCATGCCGAAGAAAGAGACTTTACATTTTTTTCCAACAGTAACAGGTCCTATTCCAGGATTGACATGTTTTTGATAGGGGAAGCATTGTTGCTCCGCTGTGAGGCGGCTTCTATAGGCCAGATTTCATGGTCGGATCACGCCCCTATTTCGCTGGGTATCAGCTTGGGGCAAAAGGAGGTGTCGCCCCGTCGCTGGAGGATGAATGTGGGCCTGTTATCCAGTCAAGATATTGTCGACCACTTGGACCATAGTTTGGTAGACTATTTCCAACTGAACGACAACGGGGAGGTCTCTGATGGCACGCTGTGGGCTGCCCATAAAGCGGTCCTCAGGGGCCTCCTCATACAGAAAGCAGCACAACAAAAGCGAACGAGAGATAAACGCTGGAGAGAGCTCACTGAGCAGATAACTGAGTTAGAAAAAATCAACAAAGCCGCTCAGACCCAGCGGATCACTTCGCAGATCCTAGCTTTGCGAGGTGATCTCAGATCCCTCCTACTATACCAACACGAACTTGGCCTTAGAAAACTCAAAACTCGATTTTATGCTGCTGGGGATAGAGCGGGAAGATTGTTGGCCAGACGTCTTAAAAAACGGGTGGTACAGTCAATGGTAACCTCTATGAAAACAACAGAAGGGGGGACCGTTAGAGACCCAAATAAGATAGCAGATGCAATGGCAGACTTTTACTCGGCCTTATACAACTTAAAAGACGATACCAAGACTCCACAACCGACCTTAGAACGTATCCGAGATTATCTGGACCGTATAGATCTCCCTGCTCTCCCTCAGGATAGGCTGCTGGAACTGAACACCCCATTCTCTTTAACAGAAGTGCAGGCGGTGATTGGGTCTCTGAAGTTAAACTCGGCCCCAGGCCCTGATGGCTTGGCAAACGAATATTACAAAACCTTTTCCCATCATTTGGCGCCCTACCTGCTCCAACTCTTTAATACCTGGCAAGCTGAAGGGGTCCTCCCTCCGGAGGCCCTAGAGGCCACGATCACAAGGATCTTAAAACCAGGAAAACCGTCTGATTCTCCGGGGAGTTATCGGCCGATCTCCCTCTTGAATACAGACGTAAAAATCTACGCTAGATTACTAGCGGCACGACTATCGGAAAGTGTCTCATTCCTGGTGGACTCGGATCAGGTGGGATTTGTGGGGGGTCGCCAGGCGAGAGATGGAACCCGACGTATGATAGACCTCATAGAAATAGCTGAGGTTCGGGGGACCCCCAGTGTATTCCTGTCGTTAGATGCGGAAAAGGCGTTCGACAGGGTACACTGGGGTTACCTTCGGGAAGTTCTTGTGAGGTTCGGCTTCTCGGGCCCGATACTGAGGGCTATTCTGAGCCTTTACTCGAATCCGAGGGCTCGTGTCTCTACGTCTGGGTTTCTCTCCCGCCAATTTAGCATATCAAATGGGACCAGACAGGGATGTCCCCTGTCTCCCCTGATCTTTGCTCTAGTTATGGAGCCGTTTGCCGCTGCCGTCAGGGCCGAGAGTGGGATCTCGGGCATACAGGTGGGAGCGAGGAGACATGTCATTGGCCTGTACGCGGATGACGTGATCATCGCCTGCACGGACCCTGGAGCGTCGCTCCCAATCATTATCAGGGCATTGGAGGCCTTCATGGAGGTCTCGTATTATAAATTGAACTTGAGTAAGTCTACGGCTCTGCCCCTCAATCTCTCACAGCTGGAGTTTGAAGATCTCTCCGGTCGTTACGCATTTCAATGGGCCCCAGAGGGTATCCAGTACCTGGGTATCATACTGTGCCCATCGCAGAACTTAGCACAGGCAAATCTCTCAGTCCTGATCGCATCTCTGCGGGGTTCAATGAACTCCAGCGCACAGCCCCTGCTATCATGGATGGCCAGGATACAGGCGGTCAGGATGCTCTGGTTTCCAAGGCTTCTGTACCTGTTCCGCTGTGTCCCGGTTGCATACCCGAGATCCCTTCTTACTCAACTCCAAAACCTCCTTGACAGATTTGTGTGGGCAGCGGGTCGCCCGAGGGTTAACCGAAAAACGCTGCACAGGAAGCTAAAGGGGGGTGGAATGGGAGTCCCAGACGTTTTATCTTACTGCAAAGCAGCCTCTTTGGAGGCGGTCAGAGACTTTTGCAAAACTTCATCCCCATCGGGATGGTCTCAATTAGAGCTGGACTTCGCACCGGGAATTTCACCTGGTAAGACTATTTGGGGAACGTCACTGGGTCTAATGAAGAAATCCCACCCATTGGGTACTGTCCGGAACCTACTGTCAGAATGGGGTAAGGTCCCTAGGACATGGTCCAAGTTCCCACCGGAAAAGATCCCCTTGACGGCTCTACAGGCTCATATTCCCACGTTAAATATTGCCTCGTTGCAGAAATCGGGCATTACTTGTCTGGCAGATATGATGAAAGGCCCAGAGTTAATCCCCTTCGCGGAATTTACCCGTAATAACCCGGAACGCAGAAATATGTTCATGCAATACTCTCAGGCCCGTCATTTTTTGGAGTCTTCGGACTGCTGGCACGATTTAAAACCCGTCGCCCCCTCACCCTTCCAGCGCTTCCTCTTCTCGGAGAACCCGAAACCAAAGGGCCTCTCGATTATCTACGAGGGCCTTCTGGAGTTGTCCTCTCCCGGACGCCCGTCTTACGTCACCGCGTGGGAGAGAGACCTGTCCTTCGAGGCAGAGGAGGAGGATTGGGAGGGAGCGGTCTGCTGCGTATCGCGAGCTACTAGGTGTATCAATCATCTGGAATCCCTCAAAAAAGTTCACCTCCGATGGTACACCCCTCCCACAAGTTTGGCGAGATTTGGAAGCGGAAACTCTCCACTTTGCTGGAGACTCTGTGGACAAAAAGGAGATCTCGCACATATGTGGTGGTTGTGCCCTCAAATAGCCCAATTTTGGACTTTAGTGGCCAGCCTGATTGAGGTGACCACGGAGATGAAGTTCCCCCTTCTCCCGCAGCTTGCGGTTCTACACATTGGGGCAGAGGTCCTCCCACCAATCCCCCGTCACGTGATCTCATACATTTTAATTGCGGCCAGACTTTGCATCGCTACTTTCTGGAAGTCCCCGGCCCCTCCCACGATGTCAGATCTCACGAAACGGCTAAATGACATATTTGCACATGAATTCCACCTAGCACTGGATGCCCCCACGAGACGGTATGTGGTTGAGGCCTGGGACCTTTGGGCAAATCACCCTCTTGCACATAAACCCCCTCCTTAAACTAGCATCAGGAGGTAACACTTTCTATTTTCTCTCTTTTCTTTCACCTCTTGCTCCTTCTTCTCAATCTCTCCTCTTCTCCCTCTCATTAACCTCACTTTCTCGGGACCCCTCTATCTTCACCCCTGCGGATACTTTCCTCCTAGCCTCTCACCGCTAATCCTCCACTCCCCTGTCTCCCATCTCCCCTTATGTCATGACCCTCTCATACTTTACCCACCCTCTCCCCTCATCACCTTGCCCCCCAAGGGAAAATTTCAGGTCAAATAGGTATTGCAGGATTCGGACGATCCATGGCATTTAACTTTGACGACAAGGAATATGAGAAGAACATTCTCAACTTTGCCCTCGTATAAACGACAATTCTACTCAATTACAAGATGACAGGACGACGTCTTAGATAAATACAAACTCCTTTGAACTATTTCGGATCCTGCTGCAACACGATTTGTACTGGGGGATCACCCTGAATACTTTTCCTGAATCCCTTGTTCTTCCCACTCTCTTCACACCCCTACCATCCCCTCTACAACAACACTTGGCAGAGATGTAATGCCAAGGTTTATTCCTCTCTGTTATAAATATTGTTTGTGATTTTTGGGCCGAAGGGAATTCCCCTATAGGCCAATAATATGTTTTGTCATTGTACTTGGATTTATTTTTATTTTCCCTGTATGGTTCAAAACAATAAAACATTTTGAAGACTAAATTATGAAAGCACAGATTATACTGAATCTTAATTCTCAAAACTATGTATCAATCTGCTCTACTCCTCCTGTTCTATGACATGGTTGGACAGATTAGAATGCATTTTCATGGTGACAAGTTCCCTTTAACGGTATGGTGACTGAGCTGCGGGGCGATATTAATACTATTGGGAGCCACAAAGATCATCTCGAACACAAGATGGCTGACTCAACAAGGTCTCATAATGAGCTTATAGATGCTGATGAAACTCTGAGAAAAGATATAGATAAACTCAAAGCCAAAACCCTGGACCTGGAGGACAGGTCAAGGAGAATTAATATTAGAATCAGAAGGGTAGCAGAATCAGTTCATGATGGGGAGCTGTGCTTTTTACTACTTTATTCTAGCTGTGGTTCCCTGATGCTAACATTAGAGTTGCGACTATTGATAGTATACATAGGATCCATAAGCCCCAGGGTATCAACCTAAGCCTGCCTTGTGATGTGATTGCATGGATCCATTTCTATGAGCTAAAGGATGAGTTCATGGCAAGCCTGAGGAGAAAGCCGACCCTTTTTGAAAGATTTGCAAATTGTCTGTGTTCCCAGATTTATCAGCTAATACGCTGGCAAAACGCAGGGAATCCCTCCCTTACACCACCATACTAGGGGAGAAGGGGGTGTCATATCATTGGGGTTTTCTGGTCAAACTCCTGATACATAAGACAGCTCTACGGTTGTTTGCTTCACCACGTCACAAGCAGAAAAGCTCTTCATCCAATGAGGTTTCCACTCCAAATCTTCAGCTCCAGAAACCTCTCGTACTTTGGAAAAGAGGAAAAAAATTGATCTGGAGTGGTCCACGGTCTGAGTGGAACACACCTGGAAGTCCTAGGTTTTCTTTCCTGCCATCAGTGGGTTTCTCAATTTTTAGGTGACTGTCTTTCACCTGAATTTTTGACACCATGAGTGAGTTTTAATTGCTCGAGCCATGTGTTTGAGACCTACTTTGTTAGCCTCGTTTGGCAACAGATTTACTTTTGTGTTTTCATTTTTTTTTCTTTTTGCTGCAAATTTCGCCTGATAATTCAGGTTTGTTTTCCTTTTATTCTCTGTTTTTTTTCAGCCCACTACTGTGATGGGGTGGAGGTTGACATTTGTCTGTTGACTTTCCTTATTCCCTATAAGGCCACTTCACACGCACAGATATCTATAGCGATATTGTAAGCGATCACGTGCACGCGCGATCGCTTACAATATCGCTCACATCGCTGGTGAGATGTCACACAGACAGACTCACCAGCGATGCGGAGCCGCGATCTCGCTGGTAACTATGGTACACATCGGGTAACTAGGCGCCGCGCGTCGCTTAGTAACCCGACGTGTACCATAGTTACCATCTCCCAGCATAGACTCTGCGCTGGGAGATCGTTCATCGTGGTGTTATACACCACGATGAGACAGATCGTCAAATCGCTCATCGCTAGATCTGAGAACCGGACCTCAGATCAGCGATGTCACGATCAAGCGATTTAACATCGTAAATCGCTTGATTACATGCATCGATTTTAAGCCCGATATCGCTTAAGCGATCAAAAAGGAGATCGCTTAAACGATATCGGGCAAGAAATCGTTGCGTGTGACGGCCGCCATACAGGGATCCTTTGTCTGGCAAGATTCGATTCCAAGATTTCAGGGGACTGCTGCACACAAAATAATATGCAGAAAGAACTATGAGTCTTAAAATCTTTTCCATTGATGGGCTGAACTTCTCAGGCTAGAGGTCTTTGGTGTGGAAAGAGCTTAACAAAACAAATAGTGATGATATTCTTGTTCAGGAGACACATTTATTGGAGCTGGATAACTATAGAATGTATTATAATTATCCACACCAGTTCTTTGCGAATTGTATAAATAAGAGAGCAGGGGTGGGGATTTTCATCAGGAAAACAATATCCTTCCATTTAGAAGAGTCCATACGAGATCCCAAGGGAATATTTATTGTTATTATTTGTACCATTAACAATTCACACTCTACAATCGCTTCTCTGTACGTGCCTAATGTGGGACAAATAGGTTTTCTTTAGAAATTTTTTGATAATTTGCATGTGGTAGCTCATGGGTGCAACTTTGGATGTGGAGACTTTAACCTCCCTTTAACCTCCCTATGAACAAACAGCAGGACTGCTCAAGCAATAATCTTTCCAGGGACGAGATGGCCCCCTTGGTCCTGGAATCCCACTTCTATGATATCTTGAGATATCTTCATTCTGTAGATAAAGATTATATGTACTTATCACCTAGAACTAAGGGTGCTTTCACACTGCGATTTTGAAGATTTTTTTCCGTTTTACAATGGACAGCCACGGATCCGATTTGGCCCCCATGTCACCCTATGGGCACGGATCAAATCAGATTTGGCTTAATTGCCATCTAATTTTTGTCGGAACCGATTTGCGTCCTTTTTTTTGCTGTGCCCAACATCGGAGACTGCTCTGATTTTGGGCACAGCAAAAAATTGGACACAAATCGGATCCGACTCGATCCGCGGCCTTTAACATGGGGGCCTACGGAGCACGGGTCCGAGAAAACACAGGATTGTTTCTTGGACTGGATTTTAGTGTACTGAGCATGCTCAGTACACTAAAACTGCTCTGTGTCATCTAATTTCACTTCCACAATGTATATACATTGCTGAAATGAAATTAAGTGAAAACAAGGGTTAAAATAAAAAATCTCTATTCTCACCTGTCCTGCGATCCCCGATATAGACTGTACACTATAACCAGAGCCACTATTCCCCCATAGTGGCTTCCCCAAAGGAAATGACCAATTATCCAGCCTCTGAACCAGACCTATCCCCCGCGACAGGCCTGTCATGCAACACCTTGTATGGACTGGCCCCTCCACCACCCAAACTTGACCATACACACCATACCCAGAAGCCGCACATAAGGGCCCACAGCAGAAAACTGAACCATATGCCATGGAGAAGCTCCATTTGTCTAAGATCTCCATATCCCGCAACCATCCAGCCACACCACCAGGTTCAAGCGCCTCACAAAATAATCCTCGTTTATGTCCTTTAACCACTGACCTTCGTATTGCCTGTCAAATTGCCCACACTGTCCCGCCACATTAAAATACTGCCCAGGAAAGTACCAGCACTCCTCAACCAATGTGATATCACCCAATCCATTTACAGGGAAGACTTCCCACCAAAGTCGCTACTTCCCTTGGTAAACCAACTGGCAACAAGGCCAAACCAAACACATCATATAACCAAACCACACACTGTAAAGTACCACCAATGTTCCAAACTCAAAGACCATCTTCAATCCCAACACCGGGAAAAACATCACCAAAATCATGACTTCTCCCTCAGAAAACTCCTCCCGGCACCATGTTACGTTCAAACCCTGTAGTATGAGCACCAGAAACTTCCCCCACCCATGTAACAACCCCCTCTCATCCCTGGAGAGGGGGAAACCCCACACCAACATTATCACCTCCACTTGCAAATACCCCCTGGCCGCACCATTGACCCATATCAGAAGACCACCACCCTACAGGGATGTAGTCCCCTGCCTCCTGCACCATTAACACTACCAAATTCTATACAACATAGATCCCACCCATCAACAAAAATTGTCCATCAGTGCACCAAAGCTCTATCGGAAAACACGTCATTGTATCACCATATTCCAACTACCATCTGAAATCTTAACCACACTTTCCAATCCCACAGAATCCCCCATCATCACTCCAAGGCCGTGCTCCCATCGTCATGTAGAGTATAAAGCTGCAACAAGCCCATATCACCCACTGTTCCCGAGAAGGTCAATTCCACCAAATTACATTCCCTCTTTATATATATATATATATTTATTTTATTTTTTTTAATTGCGCTTCTCACTCCAGCAACATACCAGAATCCCCGCAAAACCAGTTCCCATTCCATTCATGGTATTGACCCACCTAACCACTTCTGGGATCCTTCTGTCCCAGTGAACCACTGTGATGATGGCTACCATCCCACCACCACCCCGGGGAATATGAATGTCCTGAGGACTGAACTAGGCATAGCATCTTTGTAAAACACTAGAAGGGTATCTGTATACCCAATACTCCTCCAGTAATCCATGTACACTAATGGGGGAACCTGCCAACACCCATACTGCACCCCAATGCAGATTAACCTAGACCCACAAACACTGTAAAGACAGTCTTCCGACAACAACAACTCTCCCACGCTGCGGAGTCGAGAAACAAAAGACTAACAGCTGCATTACCGCACCCGATATACACCCCTTGCCATATACCAAGTGCTGCCAGCACCTAGCAGCCCTCACCTCAATCTTTTTGAACACCTCCTCCATGTTGTCCCTACCTTCATAAGGTATAACAAATAAACTATCAATATATATAGATCCATGTTCAGGTACCATTCATCCTGCCACCGGAGTAAGAAAACAAACCACCAATATGTAGCAAAGGAAAAACAGCAGCGACCCACACAAACACGCCATTTTTTTTTTTTTTAACTGCCATCCTGAAACAGCCCCAAACAATCCTTTGGTACCAATAGAATGAAACCATGTGCTGCTAAGCTACAACTAATCCCCTTGTTCAGCAACCTCCACTCCGCCTCTGTCTCCCACTGCAAAACACGCACCCCAGAAGGGGAGAGGTTGGTGACCTAACATGCACAGACATGGACACTCTCCCTCCATCCCGTTGCCCCTCTACAAAACACACCAAAGGCACCACAACAGGCTGTAAACCGCTAGCCATGTATACCAACCCAACACCCGGAGAAACAATTGTGACCTACACATAACCACCAGAGGCACACTGGTGACTCTACTTAAACCAAACCTAATAACTGACAAGTCCATAATAGACTTGACCCTCGACCAACGCCTAACTGGACACTATACCCCAGGACTATCCGGCCAGACCTACACGTCCCAAACTCTAAGGAACCAAACGCCAACACCATCGACAGACCCCTAAGCACAAAGTACAACCATCCATATTTTAATACTCACACCGCGTGTAGCACCAATCCTACTCCAAAATGCTCTCAAAACATGAATAATTAAGGGACTCAAAGCAACGGTCCGACAACCATTGCCCAACACAGAAGTTCAATAAAATTAACCTGCACCCCCAAAATTAACCACAACTGAACTGAACTAACTGAAATTCCAAAGAAACCTGACCATATGCTCCCATGTGAAACCACCAAAGCCTAATCACCGAATCATTGAACTCCACCTGCAACATTACCATGCCATGGAGAAAAGCTCTCCTGCCAACTGAGGTCATCAATGACCCTGCTTCCCCACTCTATACGAAAAAATCTCAGTAACACACCTACACCGGCACGCAACCCACCGCAACACGCCACTACAACTGAATATGCTAACTGGATGCCCCAGAATAGCGTGCTGAGGACAGCCTGGGTCCCATCCAGTACGTATCCATGGAGAACAACCCTGACTTAACCAAGAATAATCCATGACTATATACACCCTACTCCACAAATCCTACACATTCCTTCCCAAAGCACCTCTCACCTCAGTATCCAACAGCCCATGAGCAAAACCGCCAACCAGACTTAACCCAATTGGCGCCACTTCGGCCCCAGACACCAAACTACCAAACAGCCATACCCCCTTAAATGACCGAACCTGTCCTACCATCCTGGATTATATACCCTTGTCTCAAGAATGGCCAACTCCAATCAACCCTCAGGTACATAAACGTACATAACTACCCCATGCCTCTCACCTCAGAAACTGCCCCGCCAATTATCTCAATGGGAACCGGGGATCTGCTCTTGAGCGACATACCCTCCCCCTTGGCACACTACCAAGTATATGTCTGGTGATCCCGCCTTCACCAAGCCTAACGGCTTAACTCTACACCACAAGCCGTACTCAAAGTACACCCATACTCATACGACCCCACCTGCCCCAAATCATGTTGTCCTAAATGATACTGCAGAGAAACACCCCCCAACACCTTACATAATTCCTTCTGACTCCCTTTGGAACTTCCAGGACGGGAACCATGTGCCCACCACCTCACCAATGTCTGCATTACTTAACGCTCCCACATCCTCTCAATCTGCCACCTTTTTAAGAACTGCCCCCCAGTTCCATTAACCCACTTGTAAAGCCTAACTACTGCAACGCTAACCATAGTACCACAAACAAACCCACCCAAACACGTGTTAACTGCCCACATGTAACAAAATCCTCTGTTTTTTCTCTCTTTTGTTTTTTTTTAAACTATAAGCACACTTCTTCTTACCCAGCTGACTCCGCAGTCCATGCAGAGCAGCCGCACCGCACCAGAGCATTGCTCCATGCTCCAGGGTCGCTCGTCATTCGCCTCCCCTGCTCCTGGACGCCAAATGCTGCTGACCATCCAGGGAGATCTGCCAGTAACGAGGTGGGGGAAATGTTAGAAAACCACCGCGCTTTAATAGTCAATGTCCTGAATGGCCCCCCCATGGATTGCAGGTGCAGCGCTGCCCGTTGGCATCCTGGCGGCCTGTGCTGTAGGATGCTTTTGCATCCGGCGCTCCCCCTGTGGAGGCCGCCCGCCACACCAATGACTGCAGGATGGTGGTATATGTATACCGCTGTCACCTGGCTCGCTTCTGTATGGCCCCCAGCCAGAAGCCGCCGTCCTTCCCCAGGCATCTGATGCCCCCGCACGACTGGAGGCAGACTGCACTCAGTCCTGACTATGTCCAATCCGCCGCAGCCAGTACCTCCCCACAGCCGTTTGGCACACTCCAGGCCCTGGCCCGGCCAGAAGCCAACCGCAAAAACCCCGGCACCAGCGTCTACTGCCCTGAAGCGAAAGCAGGGCACAACTGGGTTCCACTCACTTCCGGGCAACCACGGCTCCGACTAAGATTCCTCCCAGAGGCCAGAGGCGGCACCAGAGAACCCGGACACTCCCTCTGCCCCTGGACTGTCCCAGGAGGGGGCTTTTGCACACAGCCACTCACCCTGCCAGCACCTGCTGCCCTGCAGTCTGGAGCCGGCATTGCAGCATCCACGCTGCAGGGATGGAGGGATCAGGCACCCATGGGGCAGCACAGACAGCCAGAGGACGTGGATGCACTGCCTGTGCCTCGAGTTACCACAGTACAAGCTGGGACCAAGGACCCTTGCAGCAGCTCCAGCAGCCAGGTCAGTCCCTGTCACTTCTTGATCCAGAAAGAGAGAGCACTCGCCCCCTCCCATTTCCTTTATCCCCTCTATACTCCTGCCCACTTTTCCTCCCCACCAATCGAAGAACCTGCAGGTCACCTCCCATGACCTGCTTGCACACCCCCAGTTTACATAGCCTCATTAACCCCTTTCACTCCCCACCCCTATGAATTATCATATCGCCTGTCCACCTATGGGGCTCCCTGTCTTTCTTTGAAATCCCACCAAATGACACCAGCCAAACCTAAAGGGCACACCTTCACATCCATACAAGGGTATATATATTTTTTTCAGTTCCTGCTCCTCTTCCTTCTCCACTATATATTGATATTCATGATATGTATATATCCTCCGGAGTAAATTTTTTATCTGCCCTTGCATTGGCTCTACATCTCTAGGAGTAGTGCTCCTGATTGATCCAAGAAAGAAAGTAGAAGTCCAGCTCTTAAACATATTTTTTTTTCTTTTATTTCATCCAATAAAAGTGCATTACAGAGCATGTAACATAGTAACATAGTTTTTAAGGTTGAAGGTAGACTTTAAGTCCATCTAGTTCAACCCGTAGTCTAACATTTTGATCTAGAGGAAGGCAAAAAAAAACATGTGGCAACATTAAGCTTCAGATTTGGGAAAAATAATTCTTCATGAAGCTACATACACGGCAAATAGACTAGTTCCCTGGATCAACGCCTTATCAAAGAATCTAATATACATAAATAGTAATGGTCCATTTACACGCCGCCACATCGTGGTCTTTTCAAGGCAACAAGCACAATTGTGTCTGATGCCTGCCTGTTTCTACCTTCCTGTGGCCGCATGTAAATGGACCATAATATATTTTTCAAGAAAGGCATCCAGGCCCTTCTTAAATATTAGTAGTGAATCACTCATCACAACATCATACGTCAGAGAGTTCCGTAGTCTCACTGCTCTTACAGTAACGAATCCATGTCTGTGATTATGATTAAACCTTCTTTCCTCCAGGCATAGAGGATGCCCTCTTGTCCCTGTCTCAGGCCTAAGAGTAAAGAGATCATTAGGCGGGTTTCACATTGGCGTTCCCCTCTGTTCTGCGGAGGGGAACCGCCATGTGAGCGCAGCCAGCGCAAGCCCCTATCTTTTAAATGGAGACGCACGATGCTGCGCTTGACTGCGCATGACCGTGCGCTCCCATTCACTGCCATATGTGATTTGTACGCAGGGCTTGTGATAGGGGCTTGTGCTGGCTGCGCACACATGGCGCTTCCCCTCAGCAGAACACTGCGGAGGGGAACGCCAATGTGAAACCAGCCTTAGAAAGGTCTCTGTACTGTCCCCTCATATATTTGTACATTGCATAAAGATCACCCCTAAGTCTTTGTTTTTCCAAACAAAATAACCCCAAGTTTAACAATCTGTCTTGGTATTGCAGACCACCCAGTCCTCTAATAACCTCAGTCGATCTTCTCTGCACCCACTCTGGTTAAGCAATGTCGCACTAGTGACTTGTATAGAGGTAAAACTATGTTCTCATGAGCATCTATGCCTCTTTTAATGCATCCCATTATTTTAATCTTCTTTGCAGCAGCTGCCTGACACTGGCCACTAAATGCGAGTTTGTTGTCCACCCATTCACCCAGGTCTTTTTCAGTGACAGTTTTGCTCAGTGTTTTACAATTAAGCACATAATTATACATTTTATTTCCTCTGTCCAAGTGCATGAATTTACATTTATCCCCATTAAAGCTCATTTGCCATTTATCAGCCCAAGCTTCTAGTTTACATAAATCCTCCTGTAATATAAAATTGTCCTCCTCTGTATTGACTACACTGCATAGTTTAGTGTCATCTGCAAATATTGAAATTATACTCTGTATGCCCCCTACAAGGTCATTAACAAATATGATAAAATGAAGCGGGTGCAATACTGACCCCTGTGGTACCCTACTAATAACTGTGACCCACTCCGAGTGTGTTTCATTAATAACCACCCTTTGCTTCCTATCACTGAGCCAGTTCTTAACCCACTTCCACATATTGTCCCCTATCCCTATTGTTCTCATTTTATGTATCAAACTTTGTGGAAGCACCGTATCAAAAGCTTTTGAAAAGTCCATATACACAACATCCACTGCATTTCCTCAGTCCAGTACGGTACTTACCTCTTTATAGAAGCTGATTAGATTAGTTTGACAGGAACGGTCCCTCGTAAACCCATGTTGATACTGGGTCATTAGGTTGTTATTCTTCAGATACTCCAGTCTAGCATCTCTTAGGGTACCTTTACACGCCGCAACTGCGGTGTGAAAACTGAGAGACAATCCGGAGCCCCGTCGCCGTGAAATTGCTACGAAATTGCGGCGTGTATTTGGGCAACCCGGTGGTGTTTTTAAAAGTTGCCCTCGGTTCTGATTTCTGAGCACTGCTCGAAAACCAGACGCAACCATGAAGGTGAATTTCCCTGCTTTTGGAGTGTGAAGGGGCGATAGGGATGGAATCAGCGTTGCCTACTGATTTCCCGGAGGCGTGCCACAGCGTGCTGGACACCGCTCCCCCTCAGCGAGGATTGGTGGGAGCACCTGTGTCTTCCCTTCTTGAAACACGCACAGGTTACATGTTCGGATCTGATTTTTTAAATTACACACTGGGCAACGTTGGAACTACACCTATATGGCGTGACCTAGTAAACATTTCACCATACTGTACCATTACAACCGCCATGGCCCCCAATAAGATAAAAATGTATCCTACAGTGCCTACAAGTAGTATTCAACCCCCTGCAGATTTAGGTGGTTTGATAAGATGCAAATAAGTTAGAGCCTTCAAACTGCAAATGAGAGTAGGATTTATTAACAGAAGCATAAATCTTACAAACCAAAACGTTATGTTGCTCAGTTGAATTTTAATAAATTTTAAACATAAAAGTGTGGGTCAATTATTATTCAACCCCTAGGTTTAATATTTTGTGGAATAACCCTTGTTTGCAATTACAGCTAATAATCGTCTTTTATAAGACCTGATCAGGCCGGCACAGGTCTCTGGAGTTATCTTGGCCCACTCCTCCATGCAGATCTTCTCCAAGTTATCTAGGTTCTTTGGGTGTCTCATGTGGACTTTAATCTTGAGCTCCTTCCACAAGTTTTCAATTGGGTTAAGGTCAGGAGACTGACTAGGCCACTCCATCACCTTGATTTTTTCCCTCTTGAACCAGGCCTTGGTTTTCTTGGCTGTGTGCTTTGGGTCGTTGTCTTGTTGGAAGATGAAATTATGACCCATCTTAAGATCCTTGATGGAGGAGCGGAGGTTCTTGGCCAAAATCTCCAGGTAGGCCGTGCTATCCATCTTCCCATGGATGCGGACCAGATGGCCAGGCCCCTTGACTGAGAAACAGCCCCACAGCATGATGCTGCCACCATCATGCTTGACTGTAGGGATGGTATTCTTGGGGTCGTATGCAGTGCCATCCAGTCTCCAAACGTCACGTGTGTGGTTGGCACCAAAGATCTTGATCTTGGTCTCATCAGACCATAGAACCTTGAACCAGTCTGTCTCAGAGTCCTCCAAGTGATCATGAGCAAACTGTAGACGAGCCTTGACATGACGCTTTGAAAGTAAAGGTACCTTACGGGCTCGTCTGGAACGGAGACCATTGCGGTGGAGTATGTTACTTATGGTATTGACTGAAACCAATGTCCCCACTGCCATGGGATCTTCCCGGAGCTCCTTCCTTGTTGTCCTTGGGTTAGCCTTGACTCTTCGGACAAGCCTGGCCTCGGCACGGGAGGAAACTTTCAAAGGCTGTCCAGGCCGTGAAAGGCTAACAGTAGTTCCATAAGCCTTCCACTTCCGGATGATGCTCCCAACAGTGGAGACAGGTAGGCCCAACTCCTTGGAAAGGGTTTTGTACCCCTTGCCAGCCTTGTGACCCTCCACGATCTTGTCTCTGATGGCCTTGGAATGCTCCTTTGTCTTTCCCATGTTGACCATGTATGAGTGCTGTTCACAAGTTTGGGGAGGGTCTTAAATAGTCAGAAAAGGCTAGCAAAAGAGATAATTAATCCACACATGTGAAGCTCATTGTTCTTTGTGCCTGAACTACTTCTTAATACTTTAGGGGGACCAAACAGAATGCTGGTGGTTTGAGGGGTTGAATAATAATTGACCCACACTTTTATGTTTAAAATTTATTAAAATTCAACTGAGCAACATAACTTTTTGGTTTGTAAGATTTATGCTTCTGTTAATAAATCCTACTCTCGTTTGCAGTTTGAAGGCTCTAACTTATTTGCATCTTATCAAGCCACCTAAATCTGCAGGGGGTTGAATACTACTTGTAGGCACTGTATATGACACTTACATAACCCAACACACACACAGGTGTCTGACACAGCTATGGATATTGTGTACTTTAACTTTTTTATTTTTTGTTTTTGTTATGTTTTTCAACACATAATGTTTTGCTAAATGAAAAAAGGACAACACAAGCCCAATAAATGTCTTTAAAATAAAAGTTAGGCCAAGGTTGTGCATTGGCTAGTAGCTATCTCTAAGTTCCTCATCCTCTGCTGGATCAGACAATGGGGCCTCTCCCTCCTCGTCGATCAGACAATGGGGCCTCCCCCTCCTCCTCTTGTTATACCCATCGGCCCTGGGAAGCCCCAGCTCTTGCTGCTTCTTCTGGGGAGAGGTGGGGTATCACGAGATTGTGGCCTTTTCACCATGCGTCTGGCGGGCGCAGTGGGCCCTGGGGTAGTCTTCTGGGAGAGCGTCCACAACGCCCCCCATTGCAGGGATCCATCATCGCCCGCCTCCAGGACACGAAACATGGCCCGCTCCGCGATGTTATGCTGCTCTGGCTCCATGCGGGCCAGCATTTCACTGGCGATGTACCCAAGACCAGAGCCGGGGGTCCTGTCTCGATCTAGGAGGACCCGTTTCGCCTAGGTACCCAGCTCCATGTTGGGTGGGGCTGGTAGTCTTCTACGTCGAATCTCAGAGCTAGGACCTGGGCCCGGCCCCCCACCACTGGTCTCGGGCACTGGCTCTCCTGCAGATGTGGATGGGAGAGCCTCACCAGCTGCTGACTCCTCCTCACTGGAGCCAGGCGCCAGAGGGGCCTGAAAAAAAAAAAACAAAAGAGCAAAATAAGCCACATGAAGCACTATCATTGATGATATTACCACAACCAAATAGGCCACCCAACATAGCGGCAAACACACCATGGAAAACACCAAAAGACACAGGAGCAGAGTTGATAGTCCCAAAAGCCGAACAAGTGTACTAGTGCTGTATACTCATCTGAGGGTCCACATTGCTAGGTAAAGTGATCAGAATCTACAGAATATATTGGGAATTGGAGCCAAACCCAAGATGCATAGGAAACAACAGTGAAAGGATAATGTGGAACAAAAGCACAATGGTGAATAGGAAATGCAGCCTAAAACACACATCTGTGCCCAAAACATGCTGGGTAACTCAAACACACCAATACAATTACCCACCTCCTGTGACGGGGCAGGGTCTTGGGCTGGGCCTACAGCTGGTTGCGGACGGCGCCAGCTGCACCATGTTCCCCGTGGTCCCTCTTGATCCAGGGTGAAGCTGAGGAGGTCATAGTACCATAGATTGGGCCTAGGAACCTCCTCAGCTCCAGCACCTGACCATGCCTCCATCCACTGCTTATGCCTGCGGTTGAACATGGTGCGCAGGCTTTTCATCGTCTCCGTAACCATCGCCGCTGTCCAGGTCTTTTGTGGTTGGAGCCAATTACAGAGCTGCACCATTGGCACGCCTATGTGTTCGTGGCGCTAAACAGGTACACCCACATTCCATTGGTGATTGCGGCGTGTGAAGCAGCGACGGGAGTCTACCGGATGTTTCCCGCAGTTTGTGTGGCAACGTCCGGGGAGCCACGTTGCGTTGGGTTGATGGCGCAATTGCGGCGTGTACAAGCGCCTTCGGCATTCGGAGGCAACCATGAAAAATGTGCACACGCACACTCAGTTGCCTCCGATCGCCAAGAAAAGTTGCAGCGTGTAAAGGTACCCTTAGGAAACCCTCAAGGATTTTACCCACAGTAGAGGTTAAGCTTACTGGCCTATAATTGCCAAGATCACTTTTTGTCCCCTTTTTGAATATTGGCACCACATTTTCTATATGCCAGTCCTGTGGTTCAAACCCTGTTATTATGGAATCTTTAAAGATTAAAACTAATGGTCTATCTATGAGGGTACTTAGTTCCTGCAGTACTCGGGGATTTGTCAACTTTAGTGATTTTTAGACTGTGCCATACTTCCTGCTGGGTTAAGCAGGTGACATTTAATGGATAATTTTTGTTATCACTGATCATGTTGTCTGTCATGGGATTTTTTGTGTAAATACTGTTGACAAAAAGTCATCTAGAATATTGGCTTTTTCCTCACGCTCATCCACCATTTCACCCAGACTATTTTTAAGGGGGCCAACACTATCATTTTTTTAGTTTCTTACTATTTATGTAGTTAAAGAATATTTTGGGATTATTTATACTTTCTCTGGCAATGAGTCTGTCTCAATCTTTGCTACCTTAATTTGCTTTTATTTGCTTTTACAGAATTCATTTAATCTTCTATAATCATTTAATGCCTCATCGCTACCTACTTGCTTTAATTCTCTAAATGCTTTTTTTTGTCATTTATTGCGCCCCTTACAGCTCTATTTAGCCATAGTGGTTTTGTCCTATTTCTAGCATGTTTATTCCCATAGGGTATATATTGTGCACAGGTGCTATTCAGGATGCTAATCAACATCTCCCATTTGCTTTGTGCATTTTTATGTCTCAGGGCATCGTCCCAGCTTATTGCATTAAGATCATCTTTCAACCATTGGAAATTTGCCTTCCTGAACTTTAGTGTCTTTTTAGCCCCTCTACTACACATCTTCTTAAAGAATATATTAAAACTTATTATTTTGTGATCACTATTACCCATAGTAACATAGTTTTTAAGGTTGAAGGTAGACTTTAAGTCCATCTAGTTCAACCCATGTTCAAGACACATGAATGGTGTAGATGTAGTCAACATGTTTCATGTGCGTTTAGCACTCTTAATAATGTAATGGTGACATCATATACATTACTGCAGTTCAGACTCAAGGGGTCAAATAGGGGGTATTTGGCAAGTTTGAACTGCACTGCACCCCCTGTCATCACCGCTCCCCACACACATTTCGCAATACTGGTGAAATATATCTGCTACATCTCGCGCAATATTGTGGCTCTCGTGAGACAGCAAGTGTTAAAGGGAACCAACCACCCCAAATGACTCCCCCGGACTGTTAATATGTGTCCCTACACCCAGCACACACATTTGGGGCAATCGTTTTTGCTAAAAAAACTGTTTAGTAGAAGCTAAGATATATGTTTATAAAGGTTAATAAATCGAGACGGATGGGTGTTACCTAGCTTTGTCCACGTGCAGTGCTCGTGCCTGTGATCCTCCTCTCCCCCCTCCCCTCTCACTTTCTAAGAGCCCGGCCGCGTCATGAAAGGGGCGGGACTAAATAGCGTCATGAAAGGGGGCGGGGCTCGCCGCAATTTAGTCCCGCCCCTTTCATGACGCGGCCAGGCTCTTAGAAAGTGAGAGGGGAGGGGGGAGAGGAGGATCACAGGCATGAACACTGCACGTGGACAAAGCTAGGTAACACCTATCGGTCTCGATTTATTAAACTTTATAAACATATATCTTAGCTTCTACTAAACAGTTTTTTTAGCAAAAACGATTGCCCCAAATGTGTGTGCTGGGTGTAGGGACACATATTAACAGTCCGGGGGGGTCATTTGGGGTGGTTGGTTCCCTTTAAGGTCCTGTCACACATAACAAGATCGTTAACGAGATCGTTGTAATGTCACAGATCCTGCTAACTATGCTATGTGTGACACATACCAATGATCTGGTCCCTGCTGTGAGATCGTTGATCATTACATACTGCTCTGGGTCATTTCTACATCGTTGTGCTCCCGCTGGGAGCGCTACATCGTTGTGTTTGAAAGGGACAATGACCAACGATCTCAATGCTATGCTATGGATTGACAATTCCCAAGATCTCAGTATTATTCTGGATCGTTGCTGAAGTCGTTGGTGACATCGCTGGTGAGATACCTGTTTGACATCTTACTAGTGATGTGAAAACGACGTACAAGCGATCCCGGCCAGGTCGTATCGTTATTGGTATCGCTGGTGCATCATTATGTGTGACGGGGGCTTTACTGGCTCTGATCCCACTGAGCTTATCTCAGGTCATACAGCAGGATTTCCTGCTGCATGATACCTCCTATTGAACTGGGATAACCTTAGAGAAGTCACAGCTTGTCACACGGTCAGGAGCCATGCAGTGCCTGCTGTCCGACCATATGGGGGATGCAGTTACTTATCTTGCTCAATATGCTGGGATTATTTCAGCATTTATTTGGGTTTAATTTTTTTTCTAATTATTTTTTACATCCTTCTTTAGTGGGATTTGGTAGCATGGGAAACTTTAAAAAAATGGAATTTAATAAAAAAAAATGGGGAAAGAAGAATATTTTCGGGTTATTTTCAAATAAATATTTACTGCTGTGGTTATTTGTGTCCTTTCTGACTTGGTTAGTAATATCGGGTATCTGATTGACGCCTCAGCATTACTGATCTGTGGGCTTGATATCAGCTGACATTACCCAGCTGGCACCAACTCCAAATACCATATTCCCTTTTGCCAATGCATCAGGGCAGTAAAACAGCTGTGACAAAGTGCCAGGAGAGGCAGATGTAATGGAGGTACCACTCCTGGGGTGGCTGCGGCCTGCTATTTTTTTTAAGCATGTAAAGAATAAGTTTTCAGCTGTTCAAGTGGATGTATGGCTATATAGATAGACACTGTAGATAGATAGATAGATAGATAGATAGATAGATAGATAGATAGATAGATAGATAGATAGATAGATAGATAAAAATAGAAAAGAACCGCAGCACTCCAATTGAGGTTTAGCAAGTCTTTATTAGGCCTTCAGAACATCGTGGCAAATGAAGGCCTAATAAAGGCTTGCTAAACCTCAACTGGAGTGCTGCAGTTCTTTTCTATTTTTATATGAAAACACATTGGAGTATTGCCGAAACCGATTTGCACCACTTTACTGGCTGTGCTTCTCTGATTTTTTTCTCTAGATAGATAGATAGATAGATAGATAGATACAAAACAGAAAAAAAACTGCACAGCACTCACAGACTAATGTAAACCGGTGCCAGCAGGGCTGCTGGAACAAATAACTAGAAAAAAATACTCTGCAGCACTCAGCTACTACCAATGATGTACATATGCTAACAAGCTATATATATATGAGAAAAAAGTTTAAAAACTTACCGTATATACTCGCGTATAAGCCGAGTTTTTCAGCCCAAAAATTGGGCTGAAAAGTCCCCCCCTCGGCTTATACGCGAGTCACTGTATACTGTATGCACTGTATACAGTGTATACAGTATACAGGCCCGCCCCCATGAGTATACAGGACCCCCCTGCCTTGTGCACAAACCTGTAAAGGAAGAGATTAGTATACTTATCACTGTCCCGCTGCCGCTGTCCCGACGCCGTCATCGCGGTCCTCCGTCTTCTTCCGTCTGCTTCCGGCTTCCTCCGCTCGTCGCAGGCAATGACGTCATTGTCGGCGCGACCGAGGAGGAAACCGAAAGAAGATGGAGGAGCGCGTTGGCGGCGGCAGGACAGCGGCAGTGGGACAGTGATAAGTATACTAATCTCTTCCTTTACAGGTTTGTGCACAAGGCGGGGGGGCCCTGGATACTGATGGGGGGCTGTATACTACACTGGGGCTGTATGTACCACTGGGGCTGCGTATATACTACACTGGGGCTGTATGTACCACTGGGGCTGCATATATACTACTACTGGGGCTGTATATACCTCTGGGGCTCCTGTATACTGATGGGGGGCTGTATACTACACTGGGGCTGTATGTACCACTGGGGCTGCGTGTATACTACCACTGGGGCTGTATATACCTCTGGGGCTCCTGTATACTGATGGGGGGCTGTATACTACACTGGGGCTGTATGTACCACTGGGGCTGCGTATATACTACCACTGGGGCTGTATATACCTCTGGGGCTCCTGTATACTGATGGGGGCTGTATACTACACTGGGGCTGTATGCACCACTGGGGCTGCGTGTATACTACCACTGGGGCTGTATATACCTCTGGGGCTCCTGTATACTGATGGGGGGCTGTATACTACACTGCGGCTGTATGTACCACTGGGGCTGCGTGTATACTATCACTGGGGCTGTATATACCTCTGGGGCTCCTGTATACTGATGGGGGGCTTTATACTACACTGGGGCTGTATGTACCACTGGGGCTGCGTATATACTACCACTGGGGCTGTATATACCTCTGGGGCTCCTGTATACTGATGGGGGGCTGTATACTACACTGGGGCTGTATGTACCACTGGGGCTGCGTGTATACTACCACTGGGGCTGTATATACCTCTGGGGCTCCTGTATACTGATGGGGGGCTGTATACTACACTGGGGCTGTATGTACCACTGGGCTGCGTATATACTACCACTGGGGCTGTATATACCTCTGAGGCTCCTGTATACTGATGGGGGGCTGTATACTACCACTGGGGCTGTATATACCACTGGGGCTGCGTGTATACTACCACTGGGGCTGTATATACCTCTGGGGCTCCTGTATACTGATGGGGGGCTGTATATTACCACTGGGGCTGCGTGTATACTACCACTGGGGCTGTATATACCTCTGGGTCTGCTGTATACTGATGTGGGTGCTGTATACTACCACTGGGGCTGTATATACCACTGGGGCTGCGTGTATACTACCACTGGGGCTGTATATACCACTGGGGCTGCGTGTATACTACCACTGGGGCTGTATATACCTCTGGGGCTCCTGTATACTGATGGGGGGCTGTATACTACCACTGGGGCTGTATATACCTCTGGGGCTGCTGTATACTGATGGGGGGCTATATATTACCACTGGGGCTGTATATACCACTGGGCTGCGTGTATACTACCACTGGGGCTGCTGCTGTATACTACCACTGGGGCTGTATATACCTCTGGGGCTCCTGTATACTGATGGGGGCTGTATACTACCACTGGGGCTGTATATACCACTGGGGCTGCGTGTATACTACCATTGGGGCTGTATATACCTCTGGGGCTCCTGTATACTGATGGGGGCTGTATACTACCACTGGGGCTGCATGTATACTACCACTGGGGCTGTATATACCTCTGGGGCTGCTGTATACTGATGGGGGGGCTGTATACTACCACTGGGGCTGTATATACCACTGGGGCTGCGTGTATACTACCACTGGGGCTGTATATACCTCTGGGGCTCCTGTATACTGATGGGGGGCTGTATACTACTGTGGCACCCCAAGGGTTAATATGCCACAGAAACAACACAGGTTTAATCCCCACACAACACTACACTAGAAAGTGGGAGGAGCTTAGCTGGCACCTGCACTAGTGGGAGGAGCTAAGTTGTTTACCTCAGAGCAGAAGTGACAGTTAGTTAGTTCAGTTTAGTGAGAGTCTGGAGCAGGAGCAGAGCCAAGTGTGAGTGGAGGTCCTGAGAGGTCTGAGGAAAGGAGACAGAGTAACAGAGGAACATACCTGGGATAAAGAGTTACCCCAAAAGCTTGATCCCAGGGAGGTGCTCAAGACGGATACCGGATCCGAGGCTGTGCCTGAGACAGACAGGACAGTAAACACCGGCATAGTGAAGGTCCACCATCTTCACCACACCATAGCAAAGCAACACGAAGGAGTCAGTGACACAGAGGACTCAAGTTGCCCAGCATATTGGTACCCGAGAGCAGAGACAGGGCCAGCAGTATAGCTACAAGCAGCAGCAGGGCCACACACAGCGTTTAAGTAGGAAGCCAAGGACCCGGTCAGGGTGAGAGCAACCTGGTACAGACTCCGTGGACAATACTGTGTAATACCATCTGCCAGTAAAGACTTGAAGAACAACAGAAACCGTGAGTGTGTGTGTCATCCTTATGCTGAAGCCCCACTTGCCCTCATAGACTGCCATTGCCTCTACTCTTATCATCTCTACTGCTACCCCTACTCTCCTGCAGCATCAATAACATCCTCACAGACTTTAACTATCTCTACCACTGCCCCGGGGAACCCAGTTCTGCCCACAGGAACTATTCCATCCAAGCTGCTAACCCATTATCCCCGGAGGTTCTGCAGCAGCGGCGGCCCCATTACTGGCCGCATATAGTGGGTGGCGTCACGAGTGACAAATCCCCTGTAAATAACCCCCCATTTTATTGTGCGGGCCCGGGACACGGTCCGGACCAGGACCGCCGTGACATCCCCCAGCAGTACCTGGTCCGGCACCGAGTACCCCGTCCCAGTGGGCTCCACAACCTGGCGTCACGAACAGGATCTACCGTGCCCGATACCAGACATTGTGTGCCGTGATTAGTGACTGTTTTGGATCTGCCGCCATTGCTGGGCACGCGCAAGCTGAATTGTAACTGCGCCACAGAGATTGAAAATTTCTAAATCCGCCATTGCAGAGCGCGCGACGCGCGGGAAGAAAAACCGCTCACCGCTCTGACGTCATCCGGAAGGGAAGAGAATCCCTGGTGCGCAGCGGAACCTTTGTAAGACATCCGGACGGAAGCGGAAGACAGAGGGCGGACCTTAACTAAGGGGGCCCAAGATGTCGCAGCCCAATGCACAAGGCGGAGACGGAGCAGCCGGTGGAGCTGCAGTGCCGGACCCAGCGATAGTACCTGGCGGTGCAGCGGCGCAAGGAACAGCACCAATAATGCCGTTCCTGATGCCGTATACTCCAGGGGCAATGTGGCTGCCCCAATACTCCGGTGAACCTAATACTTTAACTGACTTTATGCAAAAGATAAAAGAGTATTATGTGATGTACCCCCTCACTGAAGCCCAGCGTGTAGGAATGTTAATGGGACAGTTAACGGGCAATGCACGGCATGAGGCTGCGTCCTGGCTGGACACAGATAAGGACACTGTAGAGCATCTAGCAGCCAGACTGAAAGCAACGTTTGAATCTGCTGTTGATGCCCGGGCTAAGATGAGGTTCTTTGCATGCCACCAGAAACCTAAACAGAGTGCTAGAGACTTTGCCTTGAACCTGCAGGAAGCACTCAGAGCCCTTAAACTGGCAGAACCTGCTTTAGCCCCGGGAGCTGATAAAATGCTATTTGACCAATTTATAGAGGGCCTCCATTCCGCTTCCCATCGAGGACAGTTAAGCATGATACTGCTGCAGAACCCTGACATGACATTTACTGAGCTGAAAGATAGAGCTATCCGTTTGCAGCAGCTGGAAGAGCCACGGGAGCTACCCACTGTCCTGGACATTGCAGCAGCAGCTCAGCAGCCGGCAGTGCCAGCGACATCTGCCATGTCAGCAACTGCTGCTGAGACTGGAGAACTCATTTCTAATGCCGCAATCAATCAAAAGCTAGATGCCCTGACAGACACCGTGATCTCCGTGGTCAAGGTCATCAAGGAACTGCGAGAGTCAAGACCTGCACCCAAGACCAAGTCAGCGACCAGCAAAGAGGATGTTCCGTGGATGAGGCCCAGAAGATACCCAGCAGCAAGAGGACGACCCAGCGATCGCTATCAACCAGATGGACAGCCCATTTGCCATCGTTGCCATAAACCAGGCCATCTTGCTCGTGAGTGTCCTTTAAACGACAATTCCCTGGGCAGGCGGGCCGCTCCCCAGGAATGAACACTCGAGGCCCCTCAGCCTGGTATGACAGATTCGTGGGAGGAAAACCGGTGATCCCTATTGTGTTGAACGGCATCCCCTTTAGTGCCTTGCTGGATACTGGATCCCAAATAACATCTATCCCGTATGTTCTATATAAAAGGTACTGGGCTGATTCAGACATTACTAATGCGCCAGATGGCTTTAACTTTGAAGTATGGGCTGGTAATGGACTGGTAATACCAAAGGTTGGGTTTAGAGAGATGAATATTCAGGTTGGGAAGGTAGAATTGCAGAACGAGGGTATTATAATCGTAGATGTTAACCGGCGAGACCGTGAACCAGTGATGCTGATAGGAATGAATGTCATTGAGAAATGTTTTTCCGAAGTGTTAAGTGTTTTGCAGCAAATCGCAGAGACTGCCGGAACAGGCCAACAGAGGCTTTTGCACAAAGAGATCAAAGCCCTGATGTTGAAGCAACAGGTAGAAATCTCCAGAGGTGAGATCGGCAGTGTACGAGTAAGTGATCCAATACCCATTGTAATTCCTCCCAAAACTGAAATGTTGGTCTGGTGTAGAGCCGCAATAGGCATCAAGGGGAAAGATTATCAGGCCCTGGTAGAACCCGTGTACTCAGATAGCAGACCCACCATACTCACTGCTAGAGGAGTAGTTGACGTACACAGGGGAAGAGTGCCATTACGCCTATTAAACTGCGGAGAAGATGAGGTCACATTACCTAAGTATGCTACCATGGCTAAGTTGTACACGGTTGATAACAATAACATCACAGCTGCCGAGCCCTTGAACCCGTCATTTCAGGCGGATGACAATGGCTCAGAGGAGAAGCTGGAGGATTGGTGCCAAAAGTTGCATGTAGGTACCAGTTCTACACCTCCCCATCACAAGCATGGAGTATATTGGGTAGTGAAAGAATACGAACAGATATTCAGTAAACACCCGTTAGACTTTGGGCAAATCAAAGGGGTAGAGCACACTATACCCACAGGTAACCATCAACCTATAAAAGAGAGGTATAGACCCTTACCACGAGCTCACTATCAAACCACAAAGATATGCTAAGAGAAATGAAATCTGCAGGGGTAATAATAGACAGTTGTAGCCCCTGGGCAGCACCTCTAGTGTTAGTTAAAAAGAAGGATGGGACCATGAGAATGTGTTTAGATTACCGGCAGATTAATCGCATCACACATAAGGACGCATACCCATTACCTAGGATTGAGGAGTCATTAGCTGCATTAAAATCTGCTAACTACTTTTCCACCCTTGATCTGACTAGTGGGTACTGGCAGGTTCCTGTGGCCGAGGCCGACAAGGAGAAGACAGCGTTTACTACGCCGATGGGCCTCTGTGAGTTTAATTGTATGCCGTTCGGACTCTGCAACGCACCCGGGACCTTCCAACGTTTGATGGAGAGCTGCCTCGGGCACAAGAACTTTGAAACTGTCCTCCTGTACCTAGATGACGTCATAGTCTACTCGAAGACCTATGAGCAACATCTACAAGACCTAGCGGAAGTGTTCGAAGCTTTGTCCAAGTATGGCATGAAGATCAAGCCATCCAAGTGTCACCTTCTCAAACCAAAGGTACAGTACCTGGGACATGTCGTGAGTTCAGAGGGAGTAGCACCGGATCCTGATAAAGTCATAGTAATAAGGGATTGGCCAAGACCTACGAACGTGAAAGAAGTGAGGCAATTCCTGGGCCTGGTAGGCTATTACAGAAGATTCATCCGAGGATTCACGAAGCTAGCATCTCCTCTGCAAGACATTCTGGTAGGACGATCAAAGAAGACTTCAAACTATAATCTCCTGACACGGTGGGATGAGGAGAGAGAAGATTCTTTCAATAAGCTAAAAAGTGCACTGACGGGAGAAGAGATCCTGGCATACCCTGATTACCATCAACCCTTCATTCTATACACGGATGCCAGCAACGTTGGACTGGGAGCAGTATTATCACAGATGCAAGGAGGCAAAGAGAGAGTTATTGCCTTTGCAAGCATGAAGCTCCGGCCGACAGAAAGAAACCCCGAGAACTACAGCTCCTTCAAGTTAGAGCTACTGGCAGTAGTTTGGGCTGTAACAGAACGCTTCAAACATTACTTGGCAGGTGCAGAATTCACCATCTACACGGATAACAACCCGTTGACTCACCTGGACACAGCAAAATTAGGAGCTCTGGAGCAGCGATGGATAGCCCGGCTATCTAATTACAACTTTGTCATCAAATACAGAGCAGGCCGCAAGAACGGGAACGCAGATGCCTTATCCCGGATGCCACACTTGAGAGACGTGGAAGAGGAACCGGAAGAGTTGGAAGAGATTGAACTACCGGCCTTTCATCGTTCAAAGGTAGAAGATTATCAACCCGGCATCTACCAAAGAGAACAGGAAGTAAATCTTAACCCGTTAAGACACTATGAATGGGCCGAAACCCAAGATACTGATCCAGCTGTGAAGCTAGTGAAAGAACTGCTTACGCGACAAGGTGCATACCCGGATCAGAATGCCCCAGCTGAGACCATACAGCTCTGGAAAGAGAGAGGCAAGTTGTTTCTGAACCAAGGGAAGCTCTGTAGACGATTTACCAATCCCAAGACGCATGAACTGGTCTGGCAGATAATCGTGCCCAAGCAAGACATCCAAATGGTCTTAAGAGCGTACCATGACAGTGCAGGTCATTTCGGATGGAAGAAGTTAGAAGCAATCCTAAAAGACAGATTCTATTGGGTTGGCATGAGAAAATCCATTGAAATATGGTGCAGAAGATGTGCCGCATGCAACCTCAGAAGGAAAGATCTACAGAAAGCTCCGCTTCAACCAATAGTAACCAAGCAGCCACTCGAGCTAGTCGCATTAGATCACGTCAAGTTGTCACCAAGCCGGTCAGGCTATGTCTATGCCTTAACCATCGTGGACCATTACTCACACTTCTTAGTGGTGGTACCTGTTAAAGATCTAACAGCAAAGACGGCAGCAAAAGCATTCCAGACACATTTCTGTAGACCACATGGTTACCCAGAACAAGTCCTTGCAGACCAAGGTCCAGCTTTTGAATCAGAACTATTCAAGGAATTCTGCGATATGTACGGTTGTAAGAAGATTCGCACAACAACGTATCATCCCCAAACAAATGGTCTATGCGAGAAGATGAATCATATCGTAATTGAACTGTTAAAGACCTTACCAGAATCAGAAAGAAACCAGTGGCCAGATAAATTACCTGATTTGGTAGACTTATACAACCATGTTCCTGTGAGTTCTACAAACTGCACTCCAGCTTACCTTATGCGTGCAAGACCCGGTAAGCTACCAATTGACCTAGAAATGGGAATTGAAAAACCAGATACAGAAGTAGAAGAAGAAACAGATTGGGATACCAAACGTCAGAAACAGTATCAACAAGTGCAAAAGTGCGTAGAAAGAAACTTACAGCAAGCAAGAGCAAGACAAGAGAAAACTTTTAACAAACATGCTCAAGCAATGCCATTACAAGAAGGTGATCAAGTTCTCAAGAGAAAGAGACGCACTGACAAACTGGATAATCAGTGGGAAGCCGTCCCATACACAGTTTTACCATCTCATTTAGACAATATTAAAACCTGTTTGATAAGCAAAGATGAAGGAAAAAGTCACAAGTCGTATCTCGTGATCAGCTAAAATTGTGTCCTGAAACACTGAAGACACCTGAAGTAAGAGAACCCGTACAGGTCCAACCTATTAAAGAAAAATAAGAAGTTTTCCACACGGTACTAGGAGATTTCCCTAAAACATGGCCAAATTACCATGGAGCAGTTGTCGTACCAATGATTGCATTCCTTCAATGGTGGAACCAACACCAGAACCCGTGTTACCTGAAGAAGTCCCAAGACCTGAAGAACTGGAAGTAGAACCCGTAGAGGAAGAATCAATTCCTGGTCCCAGTGAACTTGCCAGTCCTACAGTCAGATCTTCATCTAACATAGTACCAAACACTACAAATAGGTACATGCCTACCAGCACTAATAGGCTACATGCAAGTAGTATACCCGTGTTACGCAGATCCGAGCGTAGTACCAGAGGTCAGTTACCAGCTAGGTACAGGGATTAAAAGGTCAAATTAACTGTAAAATGTAAATATGTTTGTGTTAATATAAATTGAACCCGGTAAACAAATGTACATAGTTAATGCAACGTTAAAAAAGCCTAGTACCTACAGAGACTATCCTGTATGAACTTCTTGCATATTCTTCAAACTTTTCCCTTTGCATTTTATTTTTATGGACCATACTACCACGGACTGGTTGTGGTATAAACATTCTTGTATATATTCATCAGCCCGGAGGCAAAAGACTAAACCCCCGGAAGGACTCCTTTTTGAAATTTTGTGATTTTTGTGATTTTACTTTTAAGTCTTTGTAAATATTAATTGTATTAATTGTTTATTCTTTATTGTTCCACAGTCCCGGAGTACTGTCTTTAACTAAGGGGGAATGTGGCACCCCAAGGGTTAATATGCCACAGAAACAACACAGGTTTAATCCCACACAACACCACACTAGAAAGTGGGAGGAGCTTAGCTGGCACCTGCACTAGTGGGAGGAGCTAAGTTGTTTACCTCAGAGCAGAAGTGACAGTTAGTTAGTTCAGTTTAGTGAGAGTCTGGAGCAGGAGCAGAGCCAAGTGTGAGTGGAGGTCCTGAGAGGTCTGAGGAAAGGAGACAGAGTAACAGAGGAACATACCCGGGATAAAGAGTTACCCCAAAAGCTTGATCCCAGGGAGGCGCTCAAGACGGATACCGGATCCGAGGCTGTGCCTGAGACAGACAGGACAGTAAACACCGGCATAGTGAAGGTCCACCATCTTCACCACACCATAGCAAAGCAACACGAAGGAGTCAGTGACACAGAGGACTCAAGTTGCCCAGCATATTGGTACCCGTGAGCAGAGACAGGGCCAGCAGTATAGCTACAAGCAGCAGCAGGGCCACACACAGCGTTTAAGTAGGAAGCCAAGGACCCGGTCAGGGTGAGAGCAACCTAGTACAGACTCCATGGACAATACTGTGTAATACCATCTGCCAGTAAAGACTTGTAGAACAACAGAAACCGTGAGTGTGTGTGTCATCCTTATGCTGAAGCCCCACTTGCCCTCATAGACTGCCATTGCCTCTACTCTTATCATCTCTACTGCTACCCCTACTCTCCTGCAGCATCAATAACATCCTCACAGACTTTAACTATCTCTACCACTGCCCCGGGAACCCAGTTCTGCCCACAGGAACTATTCCATCCAAGCTGCTAACCCATTATCTCCGGAGGTTCTGCAGCAGCGGCGGCCCCATTACTGGCCACATATAGTGGGTGGCGTCACGAGTGACAAATCCCCTGTAAATAACCCCCCATTTTATTGTGCGGGCCCGGAACACGGTCCGGACCAGGACCGCCGTGACATCCCCCAGCAGCACCCCGGTCCGGCACCGAGTGCCCCGTCCCAGCGGGCTCCACAACCACCACTTTGGCTGCGTGTATACTACCCCTGGGGCTGTATATACCTCTGGGGCTGCTGTATACTGATGGGGGGGCTGTATACTACCACTGGGGCTGTATATACCTCTGGGGCTGCTGTATACTGATGGGGGGCTGTATACTACCACTGGGGCTGTATATACCACTGGGCTGCGTGTATACTACCACTGGGGCTGCTGCTGTATACTACCACTGGGGCTGCTGTATATACCTCTGGGGCTCCTATATACTAACTACTGGGGCTGCTGCTGTATATACAAGTGGGGCTGCTGCTGTATATACAACTGGGGCTGCTGCTGTATATACCACTGGGTGTGCTGCTGTATACTACCACTGGGGCTGCTGTATATACCTCTGGGGCTGCTGTATACCACACTGCTGGGGGCTGTATACCTGTGCTGGAGTCCACTCTCGGCTTATACACGAGTCAATAGGTTTTCTCAGGTTTTGGGGGCAAAAGTAGGGGGGTCGGCTTATACACGGGTCGGCTTATACACGAGTATATACGGTACGTTTTTTCAAAAAACTCAAAATCTTATCTTTTTATTTCTGAAGTTCTTGGTACATACATTGGCCAATGTCTGTTTGCCCATCGACTGCGACAAAGTGACTTCAGGTCCGATGAGTCCTAACGCTGACACCCAAGTCCTCCTTGTCCACCCCCCCACTTCTCAGTGGGCAGACTCCATCTCGACCCTAGATCACCTGTGGTCAATAAGGGTGCAAATAGGGGCGTGTCCTGGAGCCGATGGTGCAGGTTGCACACTGAAGGAGCTCCTCAGACCCAGCCTAAATATCGGCACTTAACTGCAGAAGACTGAGCCTCATAACGGTGAAATATACCCCCTGTGACTCCGGCCACCTACCTGAGCCTTCTGAATGCCGAAAACGGGAAATCGCCGCAGGGAGGACTCCAGTAAGTCCTGGACGTCTTTGGAGCCGAAAATCAGCGGGGACAGAGAGGTAAAATGGCGCCGACCCCAGGATCACCACATCGCTCCCCTCCCCACACTAGATCTTCCTGCATGTCTGGTGCAGGCTCTGACCGGGAGGAAGGAGGGGGAGATGAGACTCTGGTCACACAGGGCTGCCTAAAGGCTCTGCTGGGAAGCCTGCGTCGTTCCCTTCAGGAAGATATGAGGGGGATGGTCTCTCAGATGAGAGAGGAGATGGCTGCCCTAGGAGAAAGAACGGGACATTTAGAAAGCAAAATGGCAGAGTATGCCTCAGCACACAATCAACTTGCAGATGATTACACTGCTATGGACACTGAGGTTGGCTCCCTGAAGGCACAGTTGTGGGATATGGAGGATAAACTAAGGAGGGGGAACGTGAAGATCAGGGGAATAGCTGAAGGAGGAGAGTCAGAAAACATCCACAACCTTGTGGGAGAACTGCTGCAGTCTGTGTTACCTGACACCCCAGCCTCTGAGCTCACAGTGGACAAAATCTTTCCCCTACCTAGATCTCCTAAGCTGAGCAAAGAGGTGCCCGGAGACATTCTAGTGGCCTTTTCTCTTCCAAAAATCAGAGACCAATTACTTCAAGCTATGAGACAACGGCCACAGCTTCCTGACCCCTTCAAAAAGGTGGAAATCTACCCTGACCTCTCCCCTGGCACCCTCGCCAGGAGAAGAGAGTTTGCCCCACATTGCCGGATCCTCAGAGACAGAGGGATCCAATATATGTAGGGGTCACCTGTGAAAGTTACATTCCGTTATAAAGGAATGAGGCAGATATTCTCATCACCGACTAGACTTGGGAGGGCCATTAGAGACTGGAACCTCACCCCTTCCTCTCACGGATCTACTTCTCCTAGCCCCTCGGGTGGACAAAAGAAGAACTCCCCGAACCGAAGCGAACACCTTTCCCCGTCCAGAGATGGGGGTGAATGAACATGGTGTTTTCAACGATAGGCTGGGTCTCAGCCTGGCTCCCACTGTTCCAGAGAGGGTGGACGTTTTCTTGTTTTTTTCTCTTCTTTATATTTTTCAGTTCCCCTCTATAGAAGTGAACAGTGTCTTCCGCCTCTGCCTGCCGTGGCCAAGGTGTGTTGGTTTGCTGGGGGTCAGAGCCGGATAAGAACAGTTTTCTTTTTCCCCCATTGGGAGTGGAAACTCCTGCTGATTGTTATTTCAGAACAACGGCTGAAATTTGATTGTTATTGTTTTGGTCTTACCCCTGTTGTCTCCCCTGTTTCTTGTTCTTATTCCTCTCTTCCCTCTTTTTCCCCTTTTACGTCTCTCCAATTCCCCTCCCATCCCCAGTCTTCCTGTGTCTCTTTGCTTCTCCCCTGTACCTCTCTGTTCTCTCTCCCCTACTGTTGAGGTCCAAGTTATGGACCTGCATAATTTCTGAGAGGTGTGGGAGACCTGAGCAGATAGTATGAATGTGAAAACTGTAACATTGAATGCTAAGGGGTTAAACTCTCCCATAAAGAGGTCTTTCTTGTGGAAGGAGGCCCGCAGATGTAAGGCGGACATCTTCTGTATACAAGAGACTCACTTATTGGAGGCGGATAATGCTCGTTTACACCACAAATTGTTCCCTCACATTTTCTTTGCAAATCACGCAGCTAAGAAAGCAGGTGTTTGCATTATGATCAAAAACACTGTGCAGTTCCAGATGCAGAGGGTGGTGGCAGACCCTAATGGTCGTTTTCTCATCCTTATTTGTACAATAGGAGGGAGGGAGGTCACGATTTCTAACATATACAGCCCTAAAGAAGCCCAGATTAAATTTGCCCGTACGGTATTGGAGAAAGTCAGGACGGAGTCCCGAGGCCTTTGTGTGGTGACAGGTGACTTTAATTCAGTGATGAATCGTCTAATGGACTTCTCGGCTGGTCCGTTGAGGAGGGGGCGGGAGCTGGGGCCTCTTTGCCATGAGCTCCGGCTCCATGATGTGTGGCGATACCAACACGCCAACGAAAGAGATTATTCCTTCTTCTCCCACAGACATAGATCGCATGCCAGAATTGATTTTTTCTTGGTTGACGATCAGACACTTTCAGTCTGTGTCTGTGCGGAGATAGGACTGATCACCTGGTCGGACCACGCACCAGTGTCCCTGGAGCTGAGACTGGGCGGCGGGGGGCCCTCACCCCGCCCCTGGAGGCTGAACACAGACCTGTTGTCTGATCGGGGAGTCCAGGACGAATTTGCCAAAAACATATCAGAATATTTTGTCCTGAATGACAACCAGGAGGTCTCTGATGAGACCCTCTGGGAATCCCATAAGGCAGGCATTCGTGGCCTGTTTATCCAAAAATCCTCTCAACTGAAGCGTCATCGGGAAGCGCTCCGTTCTGGCCTGATCCTTAAATTAGAACAGGCTGAGGCATCAAACAAGCTGAGCCCCTCTCCTGCCCTAACCTCAGAGATTTTTCAAATACGTAACCAACTAAGAGCCCTACTGCTGAGCCAATATGAGAAAGGACTTAGATCCCTGAGAAGAGTGCATTACACTGAGGGTGACAGAGCGGGGGCGGTGCTGGCGAGGCGCATCAAAAAAAGAGCCGCGAAGTCCATGATTGCAGTTATGAGAGACGAGAGTGGGTCAGAGGTGCGCAACCCTGCAGACATTGCGGAAATCTTTGCTGGTTTCTATGAGAGATTCTACAATTTAAATAGCGACCGAGATACTCCGCAGCCAATTCCATTGAAAATTAGTGAATTCTTGGCCAAGTTAAATTTACCTTCCCTTTCCTCGGACCAACTGGCCGAAGTAAATGCCCCATTTTCGGACACCGAGATTAGCAAAGTCATTTCTTCCCTAAAAGCTTTGTCTGCCCCGGGACCCGACGGATTCCCGAATGTCTACTACAAATCATTTTCGGGTCAACTGACACCCTACTTAAAACGGCTGTTTACTTTCTGGGGAGCCAGAGGATCCATCTCGGCCACACTTCTGGAGGCGACTATCTCCACAATCCCCAAACCTGGGAAGGCCCCAGACCGACCGTCGAACTACAGGCCGATTTCTCTTCTCAATTGTGATTTGAAAATCTACTCCAAGCTGATTGCTTGTAGACTTGCGCCTGTTCTTCCCTTGTTGGTGGGGCCGGACCAGGTGGGTTTTGTGGTGGGGAGGCAAGCGAAGGACGGAACCAGACGGGTATTGGACCTCATTGGGGTGGCGGAGTCCCGGGGGTTCCCAGTGCATTCATTTCTCTAGACGCCGAAAAAGCGTTTGATAGGGTGCACTGGGGATACCTTCGGGCTGTGCTGGGGAAATTCGGATTTGTCGGTCCGATCCTGTCAGCCATTCTCGCCTTGTATTCCAACCCCAGTGCAAGGGTCCTCTCCTCGGGGTTCTTGTCACGGAGGTTCCTGATTACAAATGGGATCAGACAGGGTTGTCCTCTCTCCCTATATTCGCTTTAGTGGTGGAGCCATTGGCGGCATGGATCTGAGCAGACTCTCGGATTTCGGGTATCCAAGTTGGGGACTCTGTCCATAAGATTGGTCTATATGCAGACGACATAATCATAATAAGCACGGACCTTGACACATCCTTCCAAGCTATAATGTCAACTCTGACGACCTTTTCTAGACTGTCATTTTACAAACTCAATGGCTCGAAATCAGTAGTTCTGCCTATTTGTGTCCCCCCTAACCTTGCATCCAGACTTCAGGCCTTGTACCCTTTTCAGTGGTGCCTGAAAGGCATACCATACTTGGGAGTTACTCTGTGTTCCTCCTCCAGGGTTGTTCCCGTGAATATGGTTGGTCTTAAACAGGCTCTGCAGAGGCCTTAAACGAACATGTGACCCTAGAGCTTTCCTGGATGGCTAGAATCCAGGCGTGCCGCATGGTTCTTCTCCCAAAAATCCTCTACCTTCTTAGGTGCATTCCCTTCAAGATTCCTAGTAAATACTTGACGATAATTCAAAAGCTAGTGAATGCCTATATTTGAGCAAAAAAGAATCCCAGAATTACCAAAAAAATTATTTTTCTCCAGATGCACCAGGAAGGTATGGGAGTCCCAGCTGTTAGATCATGCCACAGAGCTCTGATCTTGGAGGAGGCCAAAACATGGTGGAATGTTATTGAGAAGCTTAACCAACTGAGATGGCTTCAGATAGAGAACCACTTAATTAGAGGTTGTGACCTGAGGGGAACACTAACTGCGGAGTCCCTCTCTCCGCTGAAGGGCTCACTGTTTTCAACCCTGCCCTCGATTAAAACTCTAGTGGACGTCTGGAGAGACTCCCCGAGGCATTGGACTAAGTTGCCCACGTCTAGCATTCCGCTTTCGTCTCTAAAACTGCATGTCTTCCCCCCTGGATGTGACTCGCTGGTCCCAGGCAGGGATAAATTACCTGGCAGATCTATACTCTTTTGACAAACTTAAATCATTTGATACTCTAATTGGAGAAGCACCCTCGTTGGACACTGCCTTCCTACAATACATGCAACTCAGACACTTTCTTCAGTCCCAACAGTGCCGTAGAGAGTTGGGAGTTTTGCTCTCCTCTCCGACTCCATTTCAGATGTTCCTACTTTCAGACCCGAAAAAAACTAAGGGCTTTTCTGCTATTTATGCCGCCCTTCTGCATCTGGACACGCCTGACAAATTGACATAGGCTAGGGTCACATTTGCGATGTGCCCCTAGCCTGCCGGATTCCGGTATTATCTTAGAACTTTTTCCAGCGCCGCATAGCGTTTCCGCTATGCGGTGCTGGAAACCGCTGCCCTTAGTTACCCGCTGTTTACCTGCACGACCTGTCACACAGGCAGCGGCTCGGAGGGCGTTTTACAGCGCCGCACAGGAAATCGTGTCTGCAACGGTTTCCTGTGCGGCGCTGTAAAACGCCCTCCGAGCCGCTGCCTGTGTGACAGGTCGTGCAGGTAAACAGCGGGTAACTAAGGGCAGCGGTTTCCAGCACCGCATAGCGGAAACGCTATGCGGCGCTGGAAAAAGTTCTAAGATAATACCGGAATCCGGCAGGCTAGGGGCACATCGCAAATGTGACCCTGGCCATATATGCACAGGTGGGAGGCAGATTTGAATTTTGTATCCAACTCGGATGACTGGGAAGCAGCTCTGAAAACTATCTCTAAATCAACTAGATGTATCTCACATTTTGAGAACCTAAAAAGATACTCGGCTTCAAAAGTTTAACTCTTCCCTCTCGCCCAACTGCTGGAGGGGGTGCGGTGAGAGAGGTGACCTATCCCATATGTGGTGGTCATGTCCCAAAATTGCTTTGCTTTGGGACCAAATAGCAGAATTAAGCTCTAAAGTGTTGGATACTCAGATCCCACTGACTCCTCAACTGGCAATACTCCACATAGGGGCCCGTGACTTTCCCGCTGTAGTTAGCAAAACATTGACATACATTTTAATTGCAACCAGATTGAGCATTGCCGCAAAGTGGAAATCTGATTCCCCTCCATCCTCCCTCCCTCGCTGAAGTGACAAACAGACTTAACCTGATTTTCTCCCACGAGTTTCACCTGGCGCTTACTAGAAGCGATAGAGAGCCCACGATAGAAGCCTGGAAACTATGGGCCTCGCACCCTATGGTTTCGCCTCTCCCTGGCTAAATGTAATCCCTCACCTAATTGATTGATATTTGGAAAATTATAGGTTGTGTACATCTTTGAACCTCTACCTAGCATCACAGGTTGTTAGTTCACATGATTACATCTTTTTTCTGCACAGGATAATGTGTGTTTCTTGTTTCTCCCCCCTCCCCCCCTCCCCTCCCAGCCCCTTCCCAATGATATTGAAAATGTGTTGAATTGTGACGTGCTTTTGTTGACATTGATTATCTGGTGATACTCTTCAATGTAAAATTTCTTTACTTGTTAACCTACTTTTCTCAATAAAAATTTATTGTGATAAAAAAAAAATAAGGGTGCAAATTGCAGCATGGAGCCAGCCACTCCATAAGATACAAAACAGAAAAAAAACTGCACAGCACTCACAGACTAATGTGAGCTGGTGCCAGCAGGGCTGCTGGATCAAATAATGTTTTGTATCTTATGGAGTGGCTGGCTCCATGCTGCAATTTGCACCCTTATTGACCACAGGTGATCTAGGGTCGAGATGGAGTCTGCCCACTGAGAGGTGGGGGGTGGACAAGGAGGACTTGGGTGTCAGCGTTAGGACTCATCGGACCTGCAAACAGACATTGGCCAATGTATGTACCAAGAACTTCAGAAATAAAAAGATAAGATTTTGAGTTTTTTGAAAAACGTAAGTTTTTAAACTTTTTTCTCATATATATATATAGCTTGTTAGCATATGTACATCATTGGTAGTAGCTGAGTGCTGCAGAGTATTTTTTTCTAGATAGATAGATAGATAATAGGGCCGCTTTACACACACCAACTTCTGTGAAATCTGTGAAATCATGGACACATTGTTCCATTTGTACACAGCAACAAAATAGAACAATGTGTCCATGATTTCACTGCAATTGCCTAGCAATGGCTATGTTCACACACATGCGTTTTTTTGCCCATCCCTGCGTTTTTGGGGTGTTAAAAAAAAAACGCAGGTGCGTTAACGCAGGGTACATATGGGTGTACATGCGTTTTTCAGGACCACTTGCGTTTTTTTCCCATACCCCAAAAAACATAACATGGGCCCCAATGGGAAACGCAGGCAAACGCAAACTGAAACGCATGGCACATGCAGACACCTGCGTTAACGGTAGCGTTTTTGTCATAGAAATTTTTTTTTTCAATGGAAAAAACAAAAAAAAAATTTATGATACCCCCCCCCAAACCCCCCCCCCCCCTTGGTCGTCAGTAAAACGGAAAAAAAAAATTTCTTCAGCAAAAATACAATTTTTTGGTTTTGGTTATTTGGGTGTTGGTGAAAAAAATGACTAAGGCTAGGGTCACATTGCGTTATGACCCTAGCCTGCCGGATTCCGGTTTCAACTTAGATATTTTTCCAGCACCGCATAGCGTTTCCGCTATGCGGTGCTGGAAACCGCAGTCCCTAGTTACCGCTGTTTACCTGCACGACGTGTCACACAGGCACGGCTCGGAGGGCGTTTTACAGCGCCGCACAGGAAACCGTTGCAGACACGATTTCCTGTGCGCGCTGTAAAACGCCCTCCGAGCCGCTGCCTGTGTGACACGTCGTGCAGGTAAACAGCGGGTAACTAGGACTGCGGTTTCCAGCACCGCATAGCGGAAACGCTATGCGGTGCTGGAAAAATATCTAAGTTGAAACCGAATCCGGCAGGCCAGGGTCCAACGCAAATGTGACCCTGGCCTAAGTCCAAAAACGTTTTTGGAGCTTACACACACACAAGGCACATTTTTTGGCACTCTTAAAAAAACGCAAGTGCTTTTAGGAGTGCTAAAAAAAACGCAAATTGTGTGTGAACATAGCCAATATTGCCGCGTGTGAAGGTACCTTTAGGGGACATGTCTGTTCATCTGAGGCAGTAGTCTCACACTGACACATGGCTGTGCCTGTGATTGCAGTGCCATAAGAGAGCTCATCTGATGACTCTGCGGAGCCCCGCATGCTCTGTCCTCAGAACAACTGTCTGACGTCACTGCTCATCTTAGAAAACTGGCTGCCAGTGTCTAAGTGCAACACCCAGTGGATGAACACATCTCCTGACTCTCCGCTCATCGAGATGTAGCAAAGCTAAGATGATTCATTGCGGGACAACTCATGCTGGCTGTGGATTGCAGTTGGAGGGTATGTTTCATTGGTAATAAAGAGGGTAAACAGGGATGTCTGTGTGTTTTATTCCAAATAAATTATTTTTCTCTGTGTTGTGTGTTTTTGCTTACTTATAGATTGATAATGGCTTGGTCTAGCAAAGGCCTGACATTACCAATCTAGGGCTTGGTGTCAGCAGGCTAATCCTCAACTGATATTAAACCCTTATTATCCAGTCTGCTACTGGCACCAGGGCAACTGGAAGAAAACGGTAACTGCCAGATTGGACATCTCTCATGGAGGCACCAATTCTGGGGCATCTGCGGGCTGCAATTTTTAGCACGGAGGAATCAGAATGCTTGGGCCTCACCATGCTGAGAATTCCAACCCCCAGCTGCCTGGGTTACCTTAGCCGGCAATCAAACATATGGCAAAGCATGGGCCCATTTTTACAATTATTTATTCATTTTTATAGTAATCTGATGTTAGTTTGGTTGCCATACTGGCAAACAATGACAGACACCAGCAGAGAGGGTGGGCAAGGCTAAGTATGACTTTAACCAATCAATGGGGAGTAAGCAGTGAGGTTTATGAGCAGGCTCAGAAGCACAGTGACAGCGACGCTGAAGCTTGGCAAGTAATAATCTAGCAAGCTAATGTCTGTGCCAAAACAGTGGGGCTCCACTTAAAATGATTTGAGCTGTGTTTGGCAGCTTTTAGGCCCCTTTGAAGGTGTATTCTAGGCTTTTGATTTTGCCTCCTATTGATTTGAATAAGATTCGGAAGTTCAGCAAACTCTTTCCCGATCTATTCGGCAAACATATGCTCATTTGGCAAACAGAGCTGGATCCAAACTTCAGAAGGTTCGCTCAGCTCTACTTCTGAGTTCCATTTTCCTGACACAGTTTTTACTTGGACATGACTGGCCACGATACAAGCGTTTGCTTCCCATAACTAAAGAGGACAAAAATGTATTCTGTGGCTTCTGAGTTATATTTTACTGACACAGTTTTCACATCGGTACGACTAGACATGACAGAGGCTCTTGCTTTCCATAACTTATCCCTAAAAAGGACAAAAATTGGATTATGAGGCTTCTGAGATTCATTTATCTGACATAGGTTTCACGCCAGCACAACTAGTCGCAATACAGGCTCTTGTTTTCCATAGCTAATTGCTCAAAGAGGACAACATTTTGATACTGTGGCTTCTGAGGTCCATTTTTCTGACACAGGTTTCACAAAGGCATTAATGGCCATGACACAGGTGTGTCGCCCCTGCATCTGGTGCCACAAAATATTTTTACATATAAAGTGTTTACATTTACATTTATATGTGACGTCCCCGCTTAACTCCCACAGTCTCACTGACTCATCACACAGCACGGGGAGTGCAATTCCACCCCCTGCTGTGTAATGTTGCAGAGCTGATTCAGTTCAAGGAGAAATAGGAAGACACAAAAGAGAAGAAAGAATAGAAAAGAAAAGAAAGAAGAGAGAAGACCTGGATCGTTGGAGGGCTGTAAATGGGAGTAATAAAGATGGAGTCCCTAATGGTGTCTGTCTCTTTATTTCTAATAAAGTATTTTTTCTCTGTGTGGTTCAGCCATTATGCTATTCACTATACATACATATATTGTCTAATGTTGCAGCAGATATTCACTTTAAAGGGAACCTGTCAGGTGGTTTATGCCTCCCCAGCTATCACTGTCTGTAGCTGCAGCTTTATAATACCAGTCTAATGATCCCTGTCTGAGCTCAGAGTGTAATGTGAAAGGTGAAAAAAAAGCATTTATACACTTACATTTCCTTATGTAATGAGGCAGGCAGTCCCCAGCTTGGAGGACGGGGGCTGTTTGGCAGGTTAATAGTTAACATTGCAGCCTTGTGCTAGAACATGTTGGGAGATCTGATGTGATGTCACAACCATGTGACTACAATAGGCGGAGCTAAATTCTCATAGAACATAATACGTTTGTTGGCTTAGCTCCGCTCACTATGGTCACATGATTGTTACATCACACAGGTCCTTTAGCTATCCAAGTTGAAAGTGAGTTAACTATTATCATGCCAAACAGTCCCCCTCCTCCAAGGTGGGGACTGAAATGTAAGTGTATAAATGCTTTTTTTCACCTTTCACATTAGACTATGAGCTCAGACAGGGATGATTAGACTGGTATTATAAAGCTGCAGCTACAGACAGTGATAGCTGGAGGGGCATAAACCACCTGACAGGTTCCCTTTAAAAATCAGTTTGTTTCTTGCTTGCACCTAGACATAAGGTGATGCCAGTCTTATTCTATATAATTGTATTACTTATTTTTGATTGAGCTCCCTTGCCCCGCCCGGGTACCAAGTCTGGTATCCATTTTGTTGTAGTCATGTCCAGGATAACCCCCCACAGCTGGTTTTAATTGTATATAGAGGCATGATAACCCATTGATACATCATTCGTCGCAAGAGAGGCACACGGTTAGGACCCGATAAAGTGAGAAAGACCTTCACACGGTTATTGGGCACTTATGCAGTGGCCACTGCTTAAGCTAAGTTTTTTCAAGTTTCTTTAAGGCCCAGTTACATGGTACGATATTGTGAACGATATCGCTTTAACGTCACGGGTTTGGAGTCGTTCAAACGAGATCGTTAGTACGTGTTTGCGTGTGACACCGAGATACAACTACGATAAATCGTGGGATCATTGATTGCAGATTTGAGAACATGTTCTCAAATCAGACGATCCACGATCAGCCAACCTGCTGCATCATTCTGTGTGACACCGTGATAACGATGAACGATGTTGTCCACAAATTCGCCCATTCACATCAGTTAGCAAGTATCGTTCGCTGGGTTGTGCGAACAATACCTGCTCGCTGGATAGTTGGTGCATCATGCACAATATCTAGGCGTGTGACATCTCACCAATGATGTTGAAACGATATCCTAACGACCGCGCACCCCCGAGATCGTTAGTGATATCGTTTAAACATTGAAGCGTGTAACAGTACCTTTAGATTCACAAGCAGTTTCTGACATGTCTTTTTTCCCCAAGTCTTTATTAGCTGTGCAGAGATCCCTGCTATTCACATTCAGCCATTATGCTATTCCATATACATATATACATATATACATATATTGTCTAGTGTTGCAGCAGATATTCACTTTAAATGTCAGGTTTTTTTCTTGCTTGCACCGAGACATAAGGTGATGCCAGTCTTATTCTATATAATTGTATTACTTATTTTTGACTGAGCTCCCTTCCTCCGCCCGGTAGCCAAGTCTGGTATCCATTTTGTTGTAGTCATGTCCAGGATAACCCTTCACAGCTGGTTTTAATTGTATATAGAGGTATGATAACCATACACACATCATCCATCGCAAGAGAGGCACATGGTTAGCACCCGATAAAGTGAGAAAGACCTTGACACGGTTATTGGGCACTTACACAGTGGCCACTGCTTAAGCTAAGTTTTCTCAAGTTTCTTTAGTTTCACAAGCAGTTTCTGCCATGTCTTTTTCCCCCCAAGTCTTTATTAGCTGTGCAGAGAGCCCTGCTATTCACATTCAGCCATTATGCTATTCGCTATACATATATAGTCTAGTGTTGCAGCAGATATTCACTTTAAAGGGAAAATTAGGCAGATGAGGGTGTCAGCTCGCAGTGTGCCTGCTTTCATTGGGCTAGACTTAAAATTCTGTGAAGCCCTAAGCGTTTTTTTTTTTTTAATAATTATTTATTTAACACTGTATAACGCCAGGATGGTTGCCCTACACTAATGTGTACGGCAACCAAGCAGAATCACTGTCCAGATTGAGGAAATCCTGTCTGATTACAACAGCCAAGCACAGAGGCTCCCATACAGTGTGAGCTCCCATGATTGGCTATTTGTTTGACAGTGCAGTGAATATGTAATGAGCTTAATAGGCGGCCCCAGAAGTAACAGCAGGAGACTATTAAGCCTGATCTAGCTATTCAATCCATTCTAACTTTTACCAGTATGGTGCTACAATCTCACACAGTGTGCTGTCTGGATGCAAGATTTTCTCACACCCATAGACTTGCATTGCCCGCACGCACATTAGAATCATGTGCAGTCGCAGCATGCTGCAGCTGCACTCGCTTCTGACTCGTAATGCGAGTTTAGTGCTGGGGACTCGCACCAGTGTGCCTTGCCTGATAGGGTGACACCGGTCCGAGTGCAATTCGAGTTTTTATCGCATTGCACTCACGCGAGTCTCACGCCAGTGTGCCTTGCATCTGAACGCACTTGCACAAATGCAGGCAAGAACGTATACAAGCACTGGCATACGCAGCGGGTATTGTTCGGCTGCGTACTGAGGTAAAACTCCTTAGGAATGTATTGGACCTATTGCCCGTACCATAGGACACCATTATAGCGGTCGGGAAGAAGAACGCTGCGTTTGGTTGAGCTGCCGTCCGATGGGACTGCAGATTCATAAATTTTTTGTGCACTTGAGGACACTTGCATATAAAGCTTTCATCTTCAAATGCACAAAATATCCAACAAAAATCGTTTTGAGGGCACCCAAAAACAGCGAACATAAACGCATATTTCCGCAGCCAAACACAGATACCATGTGTCTCTATGTTAGACATAGGGACGCAGGACGCATGCGTTTGTGCACACACTGTGTTGCCTGACTACGCAAGCATCACGAACGCCAATGTGTAAACAGCCTTAGACAGTATTGAAAGTTTTATGCTTTAAAAAGCCTGTGTCCCAGGATGGGATTTTATTTAGCAGGAAGCCTGACCTACCACTGAGTCAAGAAGTGAACCTCACATCAGACCAGGCAGGCTGTAGCCTGGGGAAGGTTGTAATCCTGTTTTCTGGACTGCATAAAGCTTCAGTAAAAAGGTATAGCTAAAGTCTGTTTTTGGCTGACTCATTCTCTTATCAAATTACCACTACCCTCATCATCTCCCTGAGGCCAGTCATAGTTGGGAAGGGCTTTCCATCTGTGCTGCTATACCACCTAATCCCAAGGATCATCTGCAGTGCCAGCTACATCAGGCTGATTGTCCCAATTGGCATCACAAATCAAATTGTATCACTACCACTACTCCCTTTTGTATGTGTGGTTAGGACTACAGCTGCTGGGCACGACTGCTGTGAACTGAACTTTGGCCCACTTGCTGAGTAAGGCTAGATTCACACTTGCGTTGTGACCCTAGCATGACGGAACTGTTAAAAACGTAGAAATTTCTGCCGCAGCGCATAGAGTTAACGCTATGCGCTACCAGGACACAGAGCCCCTTAGTAACCCCGCTGTTTACCTTAGAAGCTGGCCACACACAAAGCGCCACGATGTGCGCTTTACAACAGCGCACAGGAAACGTGTCCTAAAGAGTTTTCCTGTGCGCTGTTGAAATGCGCACTTCCTGGGGCTTTGTGTGTGGCTGGTTGTTAAGGTAAATAGTGGGTTACTATGGGGCTCCGTTGCCTAACAGTGCATAGTGTTAGCGCTATGCGCTGCGGCAGAAGTTTCTAAGTTTTAAACGGTTCCGTCATGCTAGGGTTACAACGCAAGTGTGACCCTAGCCTAACCTGGCCCTTGCAAACGACACACAGGCTCTTGCTTTCCATTGTTATATTTCCAATGTTCATTTCTTCAGGGCAGAAGGGATTAATGTGCAGATGCCAGGAAGGTTTCAAACACTGTTAACCTGCAGATTAACAGTATATCTGCAGGTTAATAGCATTTTCCACGTGACAGGTTCCCTTTAATTCCTGTTAGGCCCCTTTCACATCAGCGTTTATTTGAAATCGCGGCAGATGCGGTGAAAAAACTGCATCTGCCGCGATTACCGCATACCGGCTGCACTTGCGGCACGGTTACGGCACAGTTGCGGCAAGCCCCATACAATGTATATGCGGGCTTGCGGCAGGTGCAGCAAGTGCGGTTTTGGCACTTGCGGCAGGTGCGGTCGCGAAAAAACCGCGGCTGACAGCAGCTTTTTTCGCGGCCGCACCTGCCGCAAGTGCCAAAACCGCACTTGCCGCACCTGCTGCAAGCCCGCATATATATTGTATGGGGCTTGCCGCAACTGTGCCGCAACCGTGCCGCAAGTGCAGCCGGTATGCGGTAATCGCGGCAGATGCGGTTTTTTCACCGCATCTGCTGCGATTTCAAAAAAACGCTCATGTGAAAGGGGCCTTAGAGGCCCAGTTCCTTTGATAGTTTGAAAGGCAAAAGTCATGGGACAGAAGTTTTTATCTAGTCTTTGCCTCACTGAGTAGCCCTGTATTTTTAACAGGCAGATAAAGTTTTAGAGAACTAGCTTTCTCAACATACCACATGAAAAGGACCTGTAAAAGTCTAAAGTGAACGTATTTTGCAAATTTTATTCCTCAATCTTTGAATAAGGCTAGGGTCACACACAGTTATGCCCCTGCGGCAGCCGGATTGCGTTACAGCAGAGCTCAGCCTGCGGTAACCGCAAGCGATAACGTCGGGAACTTCGGACGAACGCAGCCCTTAGTTACCCGATGTGTACCATAGTTACTGGCCACACACAAAGCTGCCTGGACTGCGGTAATCCTGAGCGCAGATTATGTGCTTTACACATGTATTCACCTCATTAGTGTTTTACCTATTTTGTTACATTACATCCTGTGCATAAATATTTTTGTAATCCGACTTGTGTGTAATGCAGCAGCACAAAGTCTGAGTTGGAGAAGTGAAGTAAGTAAAATACAGGTAAAAATTAAATTTATATGATAAAATAAATAAAAATTTCCATGTGCATTTGTATTCACTCCTTTTGCATTGAAACCCCTAAAAAAGACTGCTGCAAGTGCCGTGGGGTACTCGGGACCGGGCCAGGCAGCTCTTAGGGGGATCTCGGTGGCGGGGACCCAGCTCCGTGACCCTGGGTGTGCATTAAAAGGGGATATTTACAGGGAATATGTTTGTGATGCCAATGCCACCTGTGGTTTTCGGTCAGGGATGGCCTACGCTGCAGGGTATGTCCGATGGGGCAGATGGTAGTGCAGCCGGGATGGTGATGTTCCCCAGAGGTGCTCCCTACAGGTGGAGCTGGGCCCAAAGGATAGTGATACAGTCTATAGTGGTGGTGATAGTAAGGAAGGCTGCAGGGGGAGGAAAAAGGAGGCAAAGATAGTTCCTTACCTTTACTTGATGATCACCCAGCCGAGTGCTGTGCTTCTTCAAAGTGCAGCTGGGGGGGGCGTGGCTGGGAAGCACATGGTGCTGGCTGCTTCTGCCTGAGCTCCTGTTTACCACCGGGCAAACGGCACTTTATAAACGTCCTCCAGCCTTCATCTGCAGCATACTTACTGGTGGTGGATCCCTCCACCCCTAGGCATGCCGAGGGACTCCTCCAGACAGCGGAAATCAAGCAAAAAGGTGACAGACTTCTTTGCCCTTGAACAGTCCCAGCTTTCTCCTGCTAAAATGGTGCTGGCACCCAGATCTCCTCCTTCCCGCTCCCGCGCTTCCCGCAGCCCAGGGGAGAGCGCTGACAGGGAAAGTGAGGCAGATGCACCGCTTACACAGCGGCCGCTGAGGGAACTGCTAAGTACCTTGCGGAGGTCCCTGCAGGAGGACATGCGGGATATGATAGGGGAAATCCGCAGAGACCTGTCCTCTCTGGGAGAAAGAACATCTCACATAGAAGCCAAAATGTCTGAATATGCGGATGCACACAATAAGCTAGCCACTGATTACAGTCTCATGGCAGAGGAACTAAAGCAAGCTCAGCTCAAGATATATCACTTGGAGGATAAGACCAGGAAGGGAAATATCAGGATAAGAGGGATCCCTGACACACACAACACTGAGGATTTAAAAGACATAGTCCAGTCTCTGCTGCACCAGTTGATCCCGGATTCCCAGCAGGGGGAGTTTGAAATTGACAGGGTCTTTACGATCCCCAAACCTCTGCACATCAACAAAAAGCTTCCCAGAGATATATCGGTTCATTTTACTAAACCTAAAATTGCTGACTCTGTGCAGCGAGCCATGAGATCAGGCTTCACTCTGGCTTCCCCCTTTACAGGAGTGTCTTGTCTATCTTCTCGGACCTTTCAGCGGGCACCCTGGCTAGAAGGCTCGAATTTGCCCCATACTGCAAAGTCCTAAGAGATCGAGGTCTCACCTATACCTGGGGTTCCCCGGTCCATGTCAAATTCCGCTACAAGGGTGCAACACAGGTGTTCCGTTCTCCAAGTTGCCTGGGACGGGCTCTAAAGGAGTGGAACATTTTTTCCGGATGCTGGGATGACACCTCCTCGCTCCAGCTCTGGCGCTAACACACACCGAATGGTGTCTAAAGATTGGGAAAAGGCTGGCTGACTTTATCTGATTTAACCTTGCCCGGTGAATGGGGCTCTTAGAGGACTATTTTTGAACTTTTGTTCCTGGATTACATCAGATCCCTCCTTTGGGTCTGATCTGTGATCTGGGAAATTTCCCCCAAGAGTGTATTTTCGTCACTACTCCAGGGTTGTAACTATGTGTGGTTTTCTTTGTTTTTGTCTTTTTTCTACTCTTGTTTTATTTTTAAACTCAATTTGGTATGAGCCCCTGCATTTGTGTCTGGTTTCTCCTTTCCCTTCTTCCCGCCTCTCACCCACCCCCTCCTCTTTTTTTTACCCTTCAGGTCCGATAAGTGGTCAATAATATTTGTTAGGTCGATTTCTGAGAGGTCACTTATAATAATGAGTTTATTCTCACATAATAAGTATATCTATTTTATCTTTAAATGTTAACGGCCTCAATTCGCATGTCAAAAGGTCATTGGCATGGCAACAATTCAGCAAATCCAGGAGTGATATTATTTACATCCAAGAGACTCACTTATTGGCAAAGGATAATTTTAGACTACAATCCCAAAGATTTCCTTTCCAATTCTTTGCTAACGGCCCCTCGAAAAAAGCCGGAGTGGGTATTCTAATTAGAGACACGGTGTCTTTTCATCTTAATGACTCCTTCTCAGACTCTGAAGGGAGATATCTGATTCTCTCCTGCCTTATCAATAATATCCCCTATATTATAGTTTCCCTATATGCACCTAACGTTGGACACAAGAAATTTCTTGAATCACTTCTGGATAGGCTTCCTGAATACGGCCATCACTGCGCAGTACTGTGTGGGGACTTTAATATTCCTATGAACAAGCATCTGGACTGTTCTGGTGTTACAACCTCGAGGGGTGAGATGGGGTCCCTTATGGCAGAACACGGCCTACATGATGTATGGTGATACACCTTTTTGTCTCCCCGCTTCCATACGTATAGCAGGATAGACTACATACCTGCAAAATGATGCCCTATTAAGATCTTGCACAGACGCTAATATCGACAACATTACTTGGTCGGATCACGCACCTTCTTCCTTACAAATAGCAGATGCCTCGGCTGTTAGACCTCCCTATCTGTGGAAATTGAACCCATATCTCCCAACTAACCTTAAAATTTCTGATGACATTAACAAACAATTATCAGAATATTTTAATTTAAATGACAATGGTGTGGTCCAAGATGATACGCTTTGGTTCTCCCACAAGGCTGTCATCAGGGGAGCATTCATTAAGACAGCATCCTTCATTACAGAACAACATACGGCCAATCTTACTAACACTCTACACTCCTTATGGCACCTGGAGGCGCAGCACAAAATGTCCCCCTCACCGACCCTGCTAGCTTCACTCACCAAGGTGAGGGACCATCTTCACACCATCCTGTTACATAAAGCGGAAAAACACCTCAAAACTCTTAATGCTAAATATTATGGCATGGGGAACAAAGCTAGTGCCTTATTGGCCAAGCGAGTTAAAAAAAGAATTGTAAGAACCAAAATTCCCTATCTCTCCCACCAATCTGGACAATTGATACATAACCCAATTAAAATTTCAGAGGAGTTTCGCTCATTCAATTCTAAATAGGGACCCCGAAATCCCTCAGCCGAACCTTGAGACTATTTCAGCTTTTCTGGATAGGGTTTCGCTCCCGAGGCTTTCTCCACAACAAATATCTCTTTTGGATGCCCCCTTAACACGACAGGAAATCGAACGGGTGATCAAAGATGCTAAAAAACACTCTGCTCCTGGTCCCAATGGCTTTCCCTTCTCCTACTATGCACATTTTTCCTCTATCCTCTCACCTTATCTGCTGAGACTTTTTGTGGGCTGGTGATCCGGGGGAGAGATTGGTTGGGAGGGTCTAGAGGCGATCATCACTACCTTGCCCAAGCCGGGGAAAACCCCTACTACTCCAGGAAATTTTCGGCCAATCCCGTTGCTGAATTGTGACACCAAAATGTATGCAAAAATTTGGGCAAACCGACTTATGGAGGTACTGCCGGCCCTCATTGGATCTGATCAAGTCGGCTTTGTTCCAGACCGACAGGCGCGAGATGGAACCAGACGTCTGATAAACATCCTAGAGAGTCTTGAGAGATCTGGGGCCCCCAGTGTTCTCCTGTCCTTAGACGCCGAGAAAGCGTTTGGGGTCATTGCATGTCAAGTGAACCAATGATTATTACCTCTATATTTTTAATTCTTTTGAGATTTTGTTATTTGATAATAGCATGTCGGACAATGCAATATGTGAAGAGAAACATTTTTTAAAAAATTAATTTTTTTTAAAAATGATTTTCAAAGTTCGGAAAAAGTGCGAATTTCGCTGTTGCCTGACTTTACGTTTCTCCTCATAACTAAGGCTAGGAATAAGATAGAGAGACAAAATAAACACCATTCTACTCAGACCTATACAGGCTTTCACCAGATATGTCACAAGAGGATCTTTGTTAATATGTTACCCATGTGATCGCAAGCGCAAAACTTTAAAACGTATTTCCGAAAAATCGGCGCGCTTTAAATATTTCAAAAACTGCCCATGTGTCTGCTTTGCTCTTAGCCACATCTGCACCAAATTTCAAGTTGGGATCGCGATGGGATCATATTTTAAAATATTTTACTATTAATAGCGTCAATGGGTCATTCCATATCAAGTGATATAAATATGAATATTTTTTTTTACCTGACGTTTTTAGATTTTTTTAATTTTTTTTCCTTTATGAAGTACTATTTTAGTTGATTACAAATTAAAAGTTTAGAATTTTTTTCTTCATCAGTTAATTTTTTACAGATTTTTAAAGTTTAAAAAAAGGGTGAATTTTGGCCTGGTATGACTTTACTTTTTTTTTATCTTGGGCTAGAAATAAGATAGAGAAACAAAATAAACACCATTCTACTCAGAACTGTCCAGGCTTTCACCAGATATGTCACAAGAGTATATTTGTTAATTTTAATTTTTTACCCATGCGAACGCAAACGCAACATTTTGAAACGCATTTCCGAAAAAACGTTTTAATAAAAATTTTCCAAAACTGCACATGTGTCTTTTATGCTCTTAGCCACATCTGTACCAAATTTCAAGTTGGGATCGTAATGGGATCATATTTTAAAATATTTAACTATTATAGTGTCAATTCAAAAATCTTGAATTCAGATCTGTTCAACCTGTGGTCTAAAAGCGTGGGGCCTATATTTATCAAATCCATTATTTTTAGACATTACTGTATTATTTTGATATGTTACAGCTTAGAAGCAGGAGAGGACATATAGGAAAAAGCTTTGTTAGGGCTCAACCTGAGAAAGCACAGGGATAGACAGTGAATGCAGAGCAGATGATAGGCCAGCAGCTCTGTCAATCATGTTAAGAGTCTACCCACTGCATTTAGGAAGTAAGACAGCTCGTTCAGACCTTTTATGTCCTGACATGTCTGGACATCTTCACTCCTGAACAAACAATAGTCTGTACAAAGCCATCAAGATGTGTACTAAAATATGGGTGAGTAACTATATTAATAGTTTAATGCTATTATTATTAAGGGCCAATACACACAGTGCTATTCTTAGGGATCATCATTCAGAAAAACAGCCCCATTGATTTCTATGGGGTTCACCACATGCAGTGTTTTTGGAAACACTCAAGAGTGAGTAAATCACTGCTTGAACTACTTTTTAATCGCTGCAATAAACGCAGCATTTATCACTTATATAAAAAAAGCTGCCATTTTTTTCACTAGCGATTAAAAAAACTAACGCATATGTGGTAAAAACTTGGTAGAAAAACAAGCTGCCAAAACTGCAGCGTGTATCTGCAGACAGAAAAAACTGTGCGCGCTAGCCCTAAAACTCACTTTATAGTAATACAGTTCTATCTCAAGTGTACTGTAAATCTTTATTTTTATTACCTATCTTCCTTACTTAATATTAACTGTATTTTTCCCACACAGCAATGGCTGCTACTTCTCAAGAAACAGCATTTTATCATAGACACTGTTGCAATCCTTTTGAAAAAATATGAATATGATTGGCGCTGGTGGCTGGCTACTGTACTGTCCAAAGATTGTGAAAATAAAGAGTAGAATTGACTTTATTGCATCCTTCTGGTCCATCCTTTGTGTATCCAAGAAAGCCAGACATTTTAAAAGTGCACAAAAATCAGATATTAACTCAGGCGGAGCCTAACACCGTGACAGGCCGGACATACTCTTTGACACACAAGGAAATGGCGATTGCTAGTAAGCGTTTATGGACAAGATTACATTTCACCCACTAGAAGGGACAAATTGATAAAATGCCACTTTAAAAACATACTATTAATTGTTTGATTAGTTCATAATTTATAGAACGATGATTTAACTACTGTACTATTCTTATTAAACACTTCATAAATCACATGTTTAGTGATAGAATAGAAAACAAATTTACATGTATAAATAGGGGTTAACATTTTTGGTTCTTTTAATCTTGTTTAATCAAACTTGTGGATATGATCACCTTTCTTCTTTTGGTTTGTTCAATACATTCAAGTTGAAAATGCTGAGTGTTGTGTTCTGATGATTAAGATGTATTTATCCTGGCACTTATGGGATTTGTTTTTTGTGTTTCTTTTTTGTTGCATATAAATGTTTTATTCAATAAGTTGTGATAACTCATACAACCATAAAATAAAAAATATATAAATTTGACAGGTCCCAAGTTGAATCTCTGCACAAATATAACCAAGAACACAATCAGTCATTTTTTCACAATTACCCGTCAATAGTTTGAATTTGATATAAAGAAACATAGTCTTGTAACATATCAAATGAAAGCTGTTACCGTTCTGAGTAAAATGATGCCTCTCCCACTTCATTATCTTATTTCTAGCCTGAGATAAAAAAAATGTAAAGTCATACCAGGCCAAAATTCCCCCTTTTTTTAAACTTTAAAAATCTGTAAAAAATTAACTGATGAAGAAAAAAATTCTAAACTTTTAATTTGTAATTAACTAAAGTTGTACTTCATAAAGAAAAAGAATAAAAAAAATCTAAAGACGTCAGGTAAAAAAAAATATTCATATTTAGATCACTTGATATAGAATGACCCATTGACGCTATTAATATTAAAATATTTTAAAATATGATCCCATCGCGATCCCAACTTGAAATTTGGTACAGATGTGGCTAAGAGCATAGCAGACACATGGGCAGTTTTTGAAATATTTAAAGCGCGCCGATTTTTCAGAAATGCGTTTTAAAGTTTTGTGCTTGTGATCACATGGGTAAAATATTAACAAAGATCCTCTTGTGACATATCTGGTGAAAGCCTGCACAGTTCTGAGTAGATTGGTGTTTATTTTGTTTCTCTATCTTATTTCTAGCCCGAGATATGATAGAAAATGTAAAGCCATACCAGGCCAAAATTCGCACTTTTTTAAAACTTTAAAAATCTGTAAAAAATTAACTGATAAAGAAAAAAATTCAAAACTTTTTTTTTGTAATTAACTAAAGTTGTTCTTCATATAGAAAAAAAATTTAAAAAATCTGAGGACGTCAGGGAAAAAAAATATTCATTTTTGGATCACTTGACATGGAATCACCCTTTGACCGGGTTCATTGGGGGTATATTGGAGAGGTCTTGAGTAAATTTGGAATAACAGGCCAAATCAAGGCAGCCATTATGGCTCTGTACTCGTGTCCCTCTGCTTCCATCCGTGCCTCTGGTTTTATCTCTAGCAGCTTTATTATAACTAATGGGACCAGGCAGGGATGCCCACTTTTCTCGCTTATATTTGCTTTAGCTATGGAGCCCCTGGCAGCTGCGGTTAGATTCAACACCAAGATTAAAGGAGTCGTAATAGGTGGGGTGGAACACAAAATCGGATTATATGCCAATGATGTGATCTTCTCATGCACAAGTGTAACATCTTCCCTAGATGAAATCATGGCCCTGCTCACTGAATTCTCGGCTGCCTCCTTTTATAAACTTAATACAACTAAGTCCATGCTGTTCCCTATTAATATCCACAAACAAACTCAAATCCACATTCAGCGGCGCTTTCCCTTCGTTTGGTCACCTGAATGTTTTTCGTATTTAGATATTTATATGACCCAATTACATAACATTGTTAAGAAAAATTGTGATGAGGTTCATCGGGAGATACTGAAGGAATTAGATAGGCTCTCTCCTCTGGTTCTCTCCTGGATCACCCGTATGCATATTATTAAAATACTAATTCTCCCTAAGCTAATCTACCTGTTCCGCTGTTTGCCTTTACTTTTTCCCCGTGCATACATTTCGAAATTCCAACACCTTATAAACTCATTTATCTGAAGCAAAAAGCCTCATCGCATCGCCCATAAAATTATGATTATCCCATATGGTAGAGGAGGCCTTGGAGTACCGGATGTCCTTACATATTACAGAGCAGCTATTGTGGAATATGCGAAGATTTGGTGGTCTGGGGACATCTCCTCCTTACCATGGTTACAAATTGAATCTCATTATGCTCCCTCTACCTCTCTCAGGATTTTATTGGAGATGGCTCTCCTTTGTCCCTACCATTCGGGGAATATTCTAAGAACAATGCACACACTAATTAAGCTATGGATCCACTTGGAGAATTTAGAACCAGATGGATAGAAGCCGCGCTGACCACAATAAGAGTAACAGAGTAACACACACACTCTGTTTATTCAGCCTACGCGTTTCGTGGCAAACAGGCCACTTCATGATGCCCTGATGAAGTGGCCTGTTTGCCACGAAACACGTAGGCTGAATAAACAGAGTGTGTGTGTTACTCTGCTACTCTTATTGTGGTCAGCGCAGCTTCTATCCATCCGGTTCTAATTTTTCCAAGTGGATCCTTACTTTTTGCTGGGAGCCTGCTGCAACCATACTGTCACGCTGGGAGCGGGAGAGACACTCAGCGTAGGACAACGACGGGGGGGGGAATAAGGAGTCCCTAAAGCTATGGGCACAAGAGGGAGAGGGTGACCCCTAGTCTTCCTGGGGCTGACCCTGTCTGCCCTGACGTCCCTATACAGTTTCCTCAACTGTCGCCGACCACGAACCTCGTCCCTCTCTGATCCTAGCACTACCTTATCTAAGGATCAGATGGAGAGGTTCACTAGACCCCTCCACTAACAACTAAAGACAAACACAAGGAAAAACAGACAATGGGGAAAGAAAACACTTATCTTGCAGCAGAGCACAGCAACCTCCACCACCTCAGCTTCTGCTGGAGCAAGGATAATGAGTGTCCAAGGAAATATCACCTGCACCGAGGGAGGGCAATGAAACTCCTTATAAAGGTGGGAAGAACCTGCTGGGTCCTAGTGACCCAGAATACTGGTGTAGAAACCAGACCGAGCACAAGACCTTCCCAGCCGTCTCCCCAAGATAGGGAGATCTTATCATACCTTCTCTCTATCTACACAGAAGGTAAATGCCCCTGAAAGACGGACCGTCCTCAAACATTATGGCTGATTGGCCAAACGCTGGGACCGTCTGCGCGTGGCCTCTACCCTGTCATCCGTGCCACCCGTGACAGTACCCCCCCGTCCACGAGTGGCCCCCGGACACTCAGGACCAGGCTTATCCGGATGGGAACGGTGAAAAGCGCGGACCAGCCTAGCGGCGGAGACTTCCGACGCCGGCACCCACATCCGCTCCTCAGGACCGTATCCCCTCCAGTGCACCAAATACTGAAGAGAACGGCGCACCCTGCGAGAATCAACCACCTTTGAGATCTCAAATTCCAAATTCCCCGCCACGCAGATGGGCTCCGGGGGCAAAGGAGACGGGTTAGCCGACGGCACATACGGTTTGAGGAGCGACCTATGAAATACATTGTGGATCTTAAGAGCGGGAGGTAACGCAAGACGAAACGCCACGGGATTGATAACGCCGGTTTTCTGATAAGGGCCAATAAACCTGGGCCCCAACTTCCAAGAGGGCACCTTCAACTTTACATTCTTGGTAGACAACCACACGTAGTCATTCACACACAGGTCCGGACCTGGCGCACGCTTCCTGTCAGCCATACGTTTGTACCTGTCGCCTAAGAGCTTCAAGCTACTCTGTACCCCCCGCCAAACCGGAGAGAGGGATGAGGTAAATCGGTCCTCCTCAGGAACTCCGGAAGGACTAGTACCACTAAAAGTACCAAACTGAGGATGAAACCCATATGCACCGAAGAACGGTGACTTGCCAGTGGACTCCTGAAGACGATTATTAAGGGCAAATTCGGACAAGGGCAGATAACTCGCCCAAGTCTCCTGATTGTCAGAGACAAAACACCTCAGATAAGTCTCCAAATTCTGATTCATACGTTCGGTCTGCCCATTAGACTGAGGATGAAAAGCAGAAGAGAAGGACAAAGCAATTCCTAAACGTGCACAAAAAGCCTTCCAAAACTTGGAGACAAACTGAGTACCACGATCAGAAACCACCTCGGAGGGAACTCCATGAAGCTTCACAATCTCACTTACAAACACCTGTGCCAGTGTCCGAGCATTAGGAAGTGCGGGCAGTGCCACAAAGCGAACCATCTTACTGAATCTATCAACCACTACCAGCACTACCGTCTTGCCTGCAGATGCCGGAAGATCGGTGATAAAATCCATTGACACATGTGTCCATGGCCTCTCAGGAATAGACAATGGCAAGAGAGAACCAGCCGGACGGGTATGCGGGACCTTAGCCCGTGCACACACACTACAGGCAGATACGAATTCCGCTACGTCCTTCCGCAACCCCGGCCACCAAAAGCGGCGAGATAAAAGATCGAAGGTGGCCCTACTGCCGGGATGCCCTGCCAATACGGAGTCGTGATGCTCCGACAGCACCCTGAGACGCAAAGATGATGGCACAAAAAGTCTCCCAGAAGGACAGGAGGCAGGGGCGCCCCCCTGGACCTTCAACACCTCCCCCTCCAGATCAGGGCAAAGAGCAGAAACAACCACCCCCTCCTGTAAGATGGGAACGGGACTTTCATGAGCACTACCACCCGGGAAACTACGCGACAACGCATCAGCCTTCACGTTCTCAACCCCCGGACGGTAAGTGACGGTAAAATTAAATCTCGTGAAAAACAAGGACCACCGAGCCTGCCGGGGATTGAGACACTTGGCGGACTCAAGGTAAGACAGGTTCTTGTGGTCGGTAATAACCGTGATGGGATGGACAGCCCCCTCCAGCCAGTGACGCCATTCCTCAAAAGCCAACTTAATAGCCAACAGCTCCCTATTACCAACATCATAATTCCTCTCGGCCGACGACAACTTCTTGGAGAAGAACGCGCAGGGCACCCATCTCCCAGGCGAAGGGCCTTGCGACAATACAGCCCCCACCCCCACCTCAGACGCATCCACCTCCACAACGAAGGGCTGAGAAAGATCGGGCTGACGGAGAATAGGTGCGGAAACAAAACAACGCTTTAGGGAGGAGAAAGCCTGGCGAGCAGACTCCGACCACTCGGAAAAATCTGTCCCCTTCCTAGTCATGTCCGTAAGAGGCGTCACCAGCACCGAATAGTTCTTAATAAATTTACGGTAAAAGTTGGTAAACCCCAAAAAACGTTGCAATGCCCGTAGATTGTCCGGTTGTTCCCAGTCCAGCACCGCCCGGACTTTTTCCGGATCCATCCGAAAACCCAACGGCGACAGGAGGTACCCCAAAAAACGTACCTCCTGAACGGCGAAGACACATTTCTCGAGTTTAGCATACAGCTTATTGTCCCGTAAGACCTGTAACACCTGCTTGACATGGGACTGATGCGTCTCCATATCGGGGGAATAGATCAAGATATCATCCAAGTAAACAACCACAAATCTACCCACCAAATGATGGAAATGTCATTGACAAAGTGTTGGAAAACCGCAGGGGCATTAGTGAGCCCGAACGGCATTACGAGACTTTCAAAATGGCCGTCCGGGGTATTAAATGCCGTCTTCCATTCATCCCCCTCTCTGACCCTAATCAGGTTGTAGGCCCCCCTCAAATCCAACTTGGAGAACCATTTAGCACCCACTACCTGACTGAATAAATCAGGAATCAGAGGGAGGGGGTACGGATCACGGACAGTAATCCGATTCAACTCCCGGAAATCCAAGCAAGGACGGAGGCCCCCATCTTTTTTCTTAACAAAAAAGAAACCAGCCGCAACCGGCGAAGTTGAGGGCCTGATGTGACCCGTCTGCAGACTCTCGGAAATGAAATCCTTCATCGCCTGTCTTTCCGGACCCGATATAGTAAACATCCTAGCTTTGGGCAGTTTAGCTCCGGGAACGAGGTTGATCGGGCAATCATACGCCCGATGAGGGGCAGGTCCTGGCACCCCTTCTCTGAGAACACATCCTCATACTCCGATAGGAACGGGGGCAGAGATACAGCAGACACCACCGAAAACGAGGTAACCAAACAATTCTCAGAACAAAAATCACTCCATTCCACAATGTCCCGGGACTGCCAATCCACTACGGGATTATGTTTAATCAACCATGGCAAGCCCAGGACAATGGGAGCGGGGAGACCGTCTAGAACATAGCAAGATATCGTCTCTTGATGTTGGGATCCAACCGTCAACTTAATGTCATGTACGATATGTGTGAGACTTCCTTGAGCAAGAGGTGCTGAGTCGATGGCATAGATACGGATTGGGCGAGACAATAAACAGCAGTTAAGCCCATGAGCGTCTACAAAATGAGCATCCACCATGCTGACCCCCGCACCACTATCCACAAACACAGAAATACCCTCCGTTTTGCCCTCCAGCGTCACCTCCGCACTTAGGAGGAAACGGGAAGTACAAATGGAGGATACACACACCTCCCGCTCGACCACCTCCACACCCCCCATAGTCACATGAGGTCCAGGCACCCCAGTCCATTTAGGAGTGTAGGGACAGGCCCCAATAAAATGGTCCCCTTTCCCACAAAAAAAACAGACCCCCTTCCCCTTGCCCCGGGAGGTACCGGAGGAGAACCTCGAGGCCGCCGCTCCTCCCAGCTGCATAGGTTCCTCCGCACTCGGGAGGAACGACTCACCCTCCGCGTGACCTCCCGGTAACCAGGAATCACCACGAGAATGGCTCCCAGTAACAGGAGGTCTACCCCTCCGCTCCTGGAGGCGTCTATCCATACGAATAGCTTACGACATAGCCGCCTCCAGGGACGGAGGGGTCTCATAAACCGCCAGAGCATCCTTCAGCCCCTCCGAAAGACCCTGACAAAAGTGACTCCTGAGCGCCGGATCGTTCCACTTCGTGTCCGTAGCCCACCTGCGGAACTCAGAACAATACGATTCCGCCGACCGAGTCCCCTGGCGGAGATGGCGTAACCTGGATTCAGCCAAAGAGACACGGTCAGGGTCATCATATATGAGGCCCAGTGCGTCAAAAAATTCATCCACAGAGCGGAGACAAGTAGAGTCCTGTGGCAGAGAGAAAGCCCAGGACTGGGGATCTCCCTGCAGTAGCGACATAATAATTCCTACACGCTGCTGCTCATCACCAGTGGAATAAGGCCTAAGCCTAAAATATAATTTACAGGCCTCTTTGAACACAGTAAACTTATCTCTACCTCCTGAAAACCTGTCAGGGAGGGCAACCTTAGGTTCAGGTCTGGCCTGACCCAATGCTTGATTCCCCAAGACACCATTTTGCGGTTGCGGGCCCTGTAAAGCCGACCGAAGGTCCGCAACCTCCAAAGACAGTGCCTGCAGCTGCTGGGCCAAAGCAGACACAGGATCCATAAGGAAAGGAAGAAAAATCGGTTCCTCCCCTGTCCTTCAGTTACAGTATTGGCAGGTGATAATGTCACGCTGGGAGCGGGAGAGACACTCAGCGTAGGACAACGACGGGGGGGGGAATAAGGAGTCCCTAAAGCTATGGGCACAAGAGGGAGAGGGTGACCCCTAGTCTTCCTGGGGCTGACCCTGTCTGCCCTGACGTCCCTATACAGTTTCCTCAACTGTCGCCGACCACGAACCTCGTCCCTCTCTGATCCTAGCACTACCTTATCTAAGGATCAGATGGAGAGGTTCACTAGACCCCTCCACTAACAACTAAAGACAAACACAAGGAAAAACAGACAATGGGGAAAGAAAACACTTATCTTGCAGCAGAGCACAGCAACCTCCACCACCTCAGCTTCTGCTGGAGCAAGGATAATGAGTGTCCAAGGAAATATCACCTGCACCGAGGGAGGGCAATGAAACTCCTTATAAAGGTGGGAAGAACCTGCTGGGTCCTAGTGACCCAGAATACTGGTGTAGAAACCAGACCGAGCACAAGACCTTCCCAGCCGTCTCCCCAAGATAGGGAGATCTTATCATACCTTCTCTCTATCTACACAGAAGGTAAATGCCCCTGAAAGACGGACCGTCCTCAAACATTATGGCTGATTGGCCAAACGCTGGGACCGTCTGCGCGTGGCCTCTACCCTGTCATCCGTGCCACCCGTGACACATACGTGCTTGTCCAAGGGAGTTGTGACCATTCAGAACCAGACCAGGTGAGTCTGTATTGTGGGAGTCCGTGTGACCATCAAACCCGAAGGTATTACTCTATGTGCGCTTCTTTTCCTTCTTATTTGTACTAATTAAGCTATGACATACGTTAGCTTACACCCACTTTCAGTTCCTCTTTAGATTTATTTCCCTCTGGGCTCTAGAACATACCATGCCTATTCTATCCCTATCTCGATGGTAAATATACTAACGCTGGACAATATACTGAATGTTAATGGTTTACGACTCTTCTTTGACTTACATCGTACTTTTTCACTACCCAATGCTGTGTTTTACCAGTATCTTCAAATTCGCCACTTTCTTTCCACTTGCCGCCTACCCCCTTGGGATAAACTGCCTATAAATGACCAACCACAGAGATACTTTAAGCCCCAATATCCCAACCAACATGGGGTGTCAATTTCCTTTCTGTTAACACACAACATAAGCTCCCTTATATGACAATTTGGAAGAGGAGACTGTCCTTCGAGGCATCTCTGGATTCGTGGCTCAGGGCAGCATCGCACACCTCCAGGTACTCGTCTTGTATTCTACACTTGGAACAAGCTAAAAAAAATCCAGCTGAACTGGTATCTTACGCCCCTTCGTCTGGCAAGAATTCAAAATTCTAATAATTCCCTTTGTTGGAAATGTTGCCTAGAGACGGGTTCCATGGAGCATGTGTGGTGGCTTTGTCCAGTGGTTCGGTGGTTCTGGCTTGAGGTTAAGTCGCTGGTTGCTGAGGTAGTCGGGTTTCACTTGGGTCTAGATGGGCCTATAGCACTGCTGGGGGTGGGCCTGGAAGATATCCCTAGGCTGGTTCACCCTATTGTTACTAATATTTTAATAGCGGCTAGGCTCTGTCTTTCCAGGCATTGGAAACTTCTCACTGTACCCTTTAAAGCAGAACTGATGTTAAAGTTTAGATTGCATCTACAACATGAAACAATTTTGGTCCATGATCTATCGATGAAATCTAAAAAACTTGGGTGGTGGGATCCTTGGTTGACCTCTCCATATGGTACTGCCCCCCTCTGACTCAATTAAGTCTGCATATTCCCTTGAGACTTATGACTCACCTTACCCCCTTATGTCGCCTAATAATTATGCCTCCCTTTGTAACATTGTTTTGGGTTGTTTTTTTTTCATTCTTTGTAACTCGTCCTACTCACAATATCTGAATGAGCTTTATTAGATTCTACATTGTTGTATTGGACCTTATTTCCCCTCCATCCCCTCCCTCCTCTCTCCCCTTTTTATTTACTTTTTTGATACCTTAATGTCATAATTGTTTATTTTATATCCTCTTTTGAGGTTTGTTCGTCTTATCTTTAACTTTAATAAAGACAAATTGATTTAAAAAACAAAGTGCAGCTAGGTTAGTTACCAGATGATTAGGGCCACTCTGCCAAGACACCATTCATAGCCTTTCCTGGTTTCTCTTCCCTGTGCTGGCTACTCTCCCTCCTTGCCAGCGCCTTTGTGGACAGGGTCCTGCGCTGTTGGCTGCGGGCCTTGTTGTGCGACTGCTTGGCTTTGTCCCGCGCAGCCTGATTCTGGACTCGCCAAACTGTGGTTTCTGGGCCTTCTTCGGGAGGAATGGGCACCACCCCAAGGCACCAAGGACTGAGGTCCCTGGTGGCTCCTTGTACGGTAGCAGCATGACCAAGTGAACAACCCTGGCCGGGTCCCTTAGCTCTTCCTCGGGCCACTAGAAGCTTACTCCTGCACAGTCATTATGTCATCTGCCCGGTTACCTGCAGTGCCGGGTTGCACCCTGACAAGGGTGGTAATCGCAGATTGAGTACGCACCCAGCACACAGGAGCAGACTGCAGTCTTACCTCTCCCGCTGTGATTTCCTCCGGGCAGACCTTCGCCACTGGTGCTGACCCTTGGTCCTGTCCTGCAGCCTGGGGGGGAGTCGGGACCTCCATCATCTTGGCATCCTGAGAGGACTCAGCTTCGGCACCTCCCCTCGTTTCTCCCTATTCCTCCATCTGCTGGTTCTTTAAGTCCATAAAGGGAGCAAGTATGGCTACAGCCAAGGGGCAACCGTCTGGTTCTGCAGTCTCTCCTCGACAGCAGCTGTGCGGACTCCGTGCATCCACCCCAGCATGTACACCATGCAGGCATTCAGAGACGGCAGCGTCCACACATAGCAAAGGGCGATCTTCCTTCAGCTGAAGCCCCAGCTATCCTGGCCACACAATCGAACAGTGGCCACCTATCTCCCAGGGGTTTCTCGGCTTCCGAGGTGATGAAACCTTGCGCCGCCATAACAGGTGCTTCTCTCCATGGGCTGCTCTGCACCTCGACCTCGTTTGGCCGGTCTCAGGCACCCGGCTGCCTCATGTCAGGGCTTTTCCAACTCTCTTCTTCTCTTCCGTGGGTTTGTCAATCTATCCCCTCACTTAGACTTAGAGCAGGCTGGCAGGCCCCCTTGGCTCACTCTCAATACAGAGGACGTGCATTCCTTTTTGGCTAGCTAGCTGGCTAGCTCGTCCCACGATGGGTGGCGGGTGCCCACCTACTGACCAGCGTGTGGCATCATGGCGTTGCAGTCGCCATTACACAGTTCTCTAAGCACAGTTCCTTTTTATGCAGTTCTTCAGGTGCACGAGACCCAGTGTTAGCTGGGGTCCGAATCTTGTTTGTGACACCAAAATGCAGCAGACCTCAGGGCCGTGGGGTACTCAGGACTGGGCCAGGCAGTTCTTAGGGGGATTACGGTGGCGGGGACCCGACTCCGTGACCTTGGGCGTGCAGTAAAAAGGGATATTTACAGGGGATAAGTTTGTGATGCCACCTCTGATTTTCGTCCAGGCATGGCCGACGCTGCAGGGTATGTCCGAAGGGGCAGATGGTAGTGCAGCCAGGAGGGGGAAGATCCCCGCAGGTGGAGCTGGGCCCCAGGGATAGTGATACAGTCTATTGTGGTGCTGATGTTAAGGAAGGCCGCAGGGGGAGGAAAAAGGAGGCAAACACAGTTCATGCAGTTCGTTACCTTTACTTGATGATCAGTCAAGTTCACCCAGCCAGGTGCTCTTCTCCTCCAAAGTGCAGCCAGGTTAGTTCCCTGATGATTAGGGCCACTCTGCCAAGACACCATTCATGCAAAAGAAAAAACAAAGGATGCGCCACGCTGCATTGGGGAATCTAGATTAAGCGATATTCAGGATTTTCACTCACCTTTACTAGTTGTGCCGTATCCGCACAACTAGATTGTGGATATGTGGTGAGTGAAGGTTTATATTCACTGATCTTCTGATCTTTGGTGTTCCCCTTCAACGTTTTTAATATAAGATTCCTGCCTTCTCCTTAGCTGGCTCGCGTGAAGGATCATGTGCCGATTTTAAGGATGGATAAATGTAGCCAGGTCCTGCTCCGGAGCAGCTCACAACACCACGCTCCCCGAAGGGAGATTGTAGATAAGCCGATGAATAAATGTGGTATAATAATAGTAAGCGCTGAGAGCTAAAACAGGATACACAATGCTCTTAAATATATTACCTTTGAGTTTTATTCATTCAACAAATAAAAGCCCTCCTGCCACAACGCGTTTCGACGCTGACTGCGTCTTCCTCAAGTGGAAGACGCAGTCAGCGTCGAAACGCGTTGTGGCAGGAGGGCTTTTATTTGTTGAATGAATAAAACTCAAAGGTAATATATTTAAGAGCATTGTGTATCCTGTTTTAGCTCTCAGCGCTTACTATTATTATACCACATTTATTCATCGGCTTAAGACACCATTCATAGCCTTTCCTGGTTGCTTTTCCCTGTGCTGGATACTCTCCCTCCTTCCCAGCGCCTTTGTGGACAGGCTCCCGAGCTGATGGCTGCATGCCTTGTCGGGCGACTGCTTCAGCACGTCCTCTGACACTAGTTCTCGCCACCGACCTGGCGATTATCCATGGTTTTATTGGTTGAGGCATACAGCACTCCACCAAATTGGGGTCAGTCTTCTCAGGCAACCCGTCCCTCTGCCCAACTCGGGTCAGGCCAGACTTGAGGCACATGGATGGATCTCCCACTCCCGTGTCCCCTAGGATGCTCTCTGTCCAACGACCACTCCAGACGCCTCCTCGACGTTCTCCCTAGAGTCTTTTCATTACCCTTTTCGAACCTCCTCGCAAACTCCTCCTCTAGCCAGGAGATGTGGCCCTCCCTCAAAAGGGTCTTCCCGAACCCCCTAGCCTGGAGTTAGGATGGTGTTGTGTGTAATTGTTTTGTCTTGAGCTTGTGTCACCTCTCAACAGGGAACACCTGTGGAGTGGGTGCACCATCACTGTGGCAACCAGTCCGCAGGGGTGCTACACAAGCAATTACCTTCATAAGTCACATGCTTAGTGCTTAGTGCGTTTTGGGACTCGGGTTTTGCCTTGGTTTTATGCTAATCTCTGCTAATCTAAACCTGCATTTTTGTTTCCTAGCAAAACATATGTGATTTAGGAAAAAGCAAACATTGGTTTAACTTCTTTGTAAAAACTGAAACCTGCACAGGTTTTGCAGCATTTTGGAAAGAATTACCCTGTTAATTCTTTTCTGCATTTTGCAGTATTCTATGGGCAAAAACACAGCAAAAACATAGCAAAACGTGGTAAAACCACCCAAAAAAGAGGCAAACTTTCAGCAAAAAATGCAGGTCTTCTCCTGCCAAGAAATCTGAATTCACTAGAAACACCTAAGGTTTTGCTACAGCAAAACCACATATTTCAACATAGCCTAAGTGTCATATGGACTGTCACTATGCACCTTTTATGAAAGGCCATAGAGGCTGTAACAGCATTAACCAAGAGGCACCACTAACCTAACAAAACTGTGAAGATCAAGGAGATCTCCCCACAAGTCAGAGACAATATTGTTAAGAAGTACAAGTCAGGGTTTGGCTCGAAAAAAAAATCCCAAAGAACATGGTACCACAACAAACCTGACAAGAGAGGGCTGATAACCAAAAGTCTCAGCCCAGGGAAGACGGGCTTTAGGAGGAGAAGCTGCAGAGTTCCCTAACAGAGACTAGACTATTTGTCTGTATGACCATAATTAGCTGTGCACTCCATAGACCTGGCCTTTATCGAAGAGTGGCCACAAAAATCGCTTTGCTTACAGCTAAAAATTGGATGGCTCATTTTGAGTTTGCCAAAAGACATGTGGGAGACTCCCCAAATGTTAGGAGAAAGGTGCTGTGGTCAGATGAGACAAAAATGTAACTTTTTGGCCATTAAGCTAAACACTATTTCTGGATCTAACGCAACATGGTTCATCACCCCAAGAACATCATCCCCACAGTGAAACATGATGGTGGCAAAATCATGCTTCAGGATGGTTTTCTGCAGCAGGGATAGGGAAAATGGTCCAAGTGGTAAAGATGGATGGTGTGAAAATAGGGAAATTCTTAAGTAAAACCTGTTTCAGTCTATCACTGATTAGATGCAAAAAATAGTAATGGCGGTCTGATTAGGAGCGCTCTAAGGAACAAGCAGACATGTGAGATGTTTTAATAAATGGAAAACCTTTTATTAATTTCTTAGCTCCCTTCACAGCTCCACTACGCATTTCAACTGCATACAAACAGTCTTCATCAGGTGGTGTAAGGGGGTACACTGGACATTGGCATTATATATTGGTATTATATATAATGCCAATGTCCAGTGTACCCCTTACACCACATGATGAAGACTGTTTGTATGCAGTTGAAACGTGTAGTGGAGCTGTGAGGGGAGCTAAGAAGTTAATAAAAGGTTTTCCATTTATGAAAACATCTCACATGTCTGCTTGTTCCTTAGAGCGCTCCTAATCAGACCGCCATTACTATTTTTTGCATGAAAACTACTTCCTTTTTGAGGGACTGGCGGCTGGAGCAGCTCAGGAACAGCACAAACGAATCTGCCTTGAACAGGAGAGAGGAGAGCGGAGAGGCAGTGCATACTGCCAGCGGCGGAGGCTGATAAACCGGGTTGTGCAGGACTTGCACAACCCGATAAGGTGAGCGGCCACCTATCCACGCCACTTAGACGTTTTTAATAAGGGGATCCTACACATTTGCGCCCCTTTTCCTTTTTGTTTTACATATCACTGATTAGAGACTGAGACAGAGGTTCACCTTCCGATAAGACAATGAGCCAAAGCATACTGTTAAAGCAACACAAGAGTGATTTAAGGAGAAACATGTAAATGTATTGAAGTGGCCTAGTCAAAGCCCAGGCCTTAATCCAACTAGGAATCTGTGGGCAGACTGATGGTGGGGTTACACGTAGCGATATCGTCCCGATATTGCATACAACGCCGCGGGAGCGCGCATTTTGGGAGCACTTTTCCTGATATCGCATCGCCGGTTTACACGCTGCGATATCGGGAAACAACGTCCCTCCGATGTGTACGCCCACCAACCCAGTAACGACCATTTAACATGGGAGTTAATGGGTGAGGTGCGAGTACAGATCGGAGTTGGGCTGTCACACGCAGCGATGCTGGTACAACGGCCTTGCGATATCGGGGAGTTGAATAGCTCTGCTATTCAACTCCGATATCGTTTTGGCATCGTTCCAGCATCGCGTTGTACACTGAAACAGTACAACGCGCACCCGATATCGGCTCCAACTCGCGACCCACGTGACTTTTTGTCGGAGTTGGGTCGGAGTTGGACGGCGATATCGCGGCGTGTAAACCCACTATTAGATATTGCTCGTCACCAGAGGAAACTATCTAACTTGAAGGGTTTGGAGCAGTTTTGCCTTGAGGAGTGGGCAAAAATCCCAGAGCCAATAGTAGAACATTCAGAAAAATATTAGAATCTGAGAGTTGTCAGTGTATGATACCTTTTAATAGCTAACTGAAAAGATGGTAAATAATAGCAAGCTTTTGAGACTCTTAAGATCTCTTCATCAGGCTTAATAATGACACAAATTCTGAACACACAAATAGAGGGTTGGATAATGCAGTATATAAGCAAGGTGGTGTGAAACAGAACTCAGAATAGTCAGTATTGGGAGGAGGAGAGCAGCTGGGATAGTAAATATCAGCGTCCAGGGATAAAAAGCAGATAGTTCTATTGTTCTTTGTTTAGTGTTGGTCCAAGATTTGAAGATTCCTCAATTGATGTAAAAAGACATAAATCCATGCAACACATTTATTCCTGCTCCGAATGTGTCAAAAGTCATCATACGTTTATATCCCCAGACTCTCCTTATTCTTTGGGATTTGAAATTACCTTTCAAAACTAGTATTTTCATATCCATTATGGTGTGATCAGGGCTACAGAAATGAATGGCCACAGATAGATCCATTCTTTTTTATTTTATTGTGCGGCAATGAGAATTAATTCTTATTCTAAGTTTTTGTCCTTTCTATCTTACATACAGATTCCCACTTGCACATTATGTGCATACAACATGCACTGAAATCAGGCGACCGTCGCGAGGCGACGAATCGCCGCCAAATTCCCCAATTACATGGCGCAATTGGGAGGCAATTTGACGGCGAAAACTTCAGGGGGACATATCGCCGTCAATATTTCTCGCCACGTTAGTGGCATGTAAAGGTACTCTTAAGGTACCGTCACACGTGGCAATTTAGCTAGTCAATTTCACTGGCAATTTGCTGGTTGCAGTGAAATCATGGACACATTGTTCCATTTGAACACAGCAACAAGATAGAACAATGTGTCCATGATTTCACTGCAACCAGCAAATTGCCAGTGAAATTGCCTAGCAAAATTGCCGCATGTGACAGTACCTTTAAGGTACCTTTACATGCGGCAACTTTTCTAGGAATTTCACTGGCAACTTACTGGTTGCAATGAAATCATGGAGACATTGTTACATTTGTACACAGCAACAAGATAGAACAATGTGTCCATGATTTCACTGCAACCAGTAAGTTGCCAGTGAAATTCCTAGAAAAGTTGCCGCGTGTAAAGGTACCCTTAGAGTCTCAAAAGCTTGCTGTCATTTACCATCTTTTCAGTTAGCCACTAAAAGGTATCAACCATGAAGGGCTTTAATGGCCACTTTACACGTCCCGATATCGGCGTTCAACTCCGACCAAAAGTCACGTGGTTCGTGCGTTGGCCCCGATATCGTTCGTGCGTTGTATGGTATAAATGTCCAATACGATGCATGAACGATGCGAAACCGATATCGGGGATCTGATCTGAAATTCCAGGATTTAAGGTAGCGAAACAAAAAATGCCAAAGGGGGAATTCTTTTTCAAGTTACTGTACATTTTTCTAAATTGGTTTTACTATATGCATGGTGCCTACAGTCAGATATGCTTGTGGAAGTGTCCCTGAGACTATGAGAGTTCCTGGTGTTGGGGAACTACATTTTATTGATTGTATCATTAAATCATAGATGTACTGCATTGTGTTGAAAGAGAAGTTGCAACCATCACTCTGTGCCCTTGGTGAACATGCAATTTACCATTATCACAATGATCCAAAACACACATTTGTTGCATTTCTAAAAAAGGCTAGGGTCACATCTAGGTTTTTTTTTTAAAACCTGATCCGGTTTTGAGCTTTCAAAAAGCTCAAAACCGGATCAAGAAACGTTCCCCATAGGAGCCAATGCTAAAAACCGGATTGCTTCACAAGCAATCCGGTTTCCGTCTCCGGCTCTGCAGCCTGCAGAAAAAATCATGCAGGCTGCAGTTTTCAGAGCGGTTTTAGCATCCACAATGCGGCAACCGGTTTGCTCAGGATGTGTAATCCTGAGCAATGCGTTTCCCGCATATACATTGCTTATCCCGGCTGCCGCCAGGATGAGCAAACTGTTCTATGTATATTAAAACAATTAATTTAATAAATAAATGTTTGATTAATGTCTCTAGGGGGTGCCTAGTCCCCCTAGAGACCTTACACCCACTCAGGTGGGCTTATCCTGCTATATTCTGTAATGTACATAAGCGCCGGGCTCCTCAGAGCTGCGCGCATGACCGCACAAACTGACCCCCCCCCCCGTGTCGGTAGACCTGTCCCTGCACCCCCTCTTATCTTTTCTAGCCATCCCTTTTGCTGAATAAAACGATGTATTAAAGTAGAGAATACAGGTTATATTTACGTCTTGTGTGAGTTTCTGTTTCTGTAAGTGTCCAAAGGCGGGGATATCTGCTGCTCCCTCCACCCGCCTATTAATTATGCACACCCCTCTCAGCTTGCAGCAGTGCTGAGAGGCTGGCCGCATCATGAGAGGGGCGGGGCTACCGGTATGATGCGATTTAAGCCCCGCCCCTTTCATGACACTTTCACCCGGCTCCGCCAAGAGATGGAACAGACATTGACTTGGGTGTGTCGGCGGTGGAGTGCCGAGCGGAGATTTGAACTGTCCACTAATAGAATGACCCGCGAGACACGGGATGCTGTGGTGGCCGAACGAGCGGTTGAAGAGTACCACACCTCCTTACCACCTGTACCAACACCCGTCCAGACCCGGGACATGGGGATCCAGACTGAGCCCCTTACCCCACCACCGTCCGGGCCAGCAGTTGTCTCCGGCTGGAGGCAGCTCAAACATCCCAAACCACACCAGATGTGGAAGTCGAGGAGGAGTTCGACAACGACAGCACCGACGAGGAACCGGAGGGAGCCACGGGGGGAAGCACTCCAGAAGCGGCATGGTGGACTGCATGGCAGCGGCACCAGCAAGGAGTTCCCGCCATTTTGAGCTCCATGGAGACGCAAGTAACACCACGAGTCTCAAGCAGCAGTTCGCCACCCCCGCAGTACCAGTTGCTGCAATGCACCCGGCCAGCCATGGATGAAAGAGACCAGGTGGCGATGCAGAGGCGACGAGAGGATTGGTACCAGCGAGAGCAAGCGACAAGGAGACTCCGCAAGGAAGCCAGAGCTCAGCTCCCTCTTCCACTAGAACTTCGTAAATCTGGGACAGTCGTTTCCGTCTACCAGGAGGATGGATGGGGTTTTCTACGTGAACCTGGACTGTTTGATGATGTCTTCTTTTCCCGGCGCAACGTGGAATCTTACTTGCGCAAAGGACATCCACGAAGGGATCTGTACAGAGGAGAGCAAGTAACCTATGAACGTCTCCCCGGCCCGTTAGGCTGGTTTGCCATCCGCATTGCCAGTTGTGCAGATAACCCCCATTGAACAGTAGACTCTTTAATTACAAGAGACTTCCGTAGCAAGACATTGCCTCTGCATATAGCCCCCTCACCTTTCCAGGAACCATGCCCTTTGTTTTGACATTTTTCCCTTTTGCCAGCCCTGAATGACGTGTGTCCCCATATGTTTACCCTATTCTGAAGACTCAAAAACTTTGACTTGAACTGTCCTTCCCCTGTTTTACTTGATAATGTGTGCTGAATGAGCAGCGGCCCAGCATACCTAGTACCAGTCCCATTGGGCCAAGTTGAGTAATGTGTCTATTTTATATGGGAAACGTTTGAAGTAATGAGCCTCCCAGCAATAGGAAGAAAGCTAAGCTTGCTTGTTGTAAATAGTTACCCACTGGTATTAATGAACATAAAAATGATTTTCACTTCCCGGTAGACAGGTACTAATACTCGCAGACGAGTATATTCAATCAAGGGGGTATGCGGCATCACAGAGGGGTACTGCACCCATAAAAGCGGTGCAGATATCCCAGCTGCAAGTAGATTTCAGGCTGATGGGTGGAACCTACACACAAGCACCCCCACACTAGATCATATGGTGGGAGGTACCCGGGAGGGAATAAAAGCCACCTCCAGGGGGAACCAGAGGGTCTTTGACCAGAGTGAGCCAGGCAGTGGGCCTGAGGGAGAAAGGAGGGTTCCTCGGCTGAGGGACCCAGGAAAGGCTAAAGATAGATCCCAGGCGCAGACAGCCGGCCTGGGGCAGAGAGGGACTTCAGAGAGTTCAACCCTGGCAGCTTACCGGGCATCAGAGCCCGCACCTGTGGGATCCTCCAAGGACCACAGAAAATCTGACGATCCAAGGGTATATATATATATATATACCACTCAGACTCTCAAGCGTCCAGAAGAGGGGACCAGACACAACAGGGCGAAGCTCCAGTGTTCAGAGAAGGTTACCGGACGGGGGCGAGGAGAGTGAGAGAGACAGCAGGAGGCCAGATCCGCTTTATGGGGTAAAACTTCACACAAACTACTGGGAAGCAGGGAAGAATTGAAAGGAAAAAGGCACACGCTGAGGGTTCCATCCAGCTACCTAAGATCCACTTGCAGGCACCCATTAGCTACTTTACTTGCCATTTAACATCTTACTGCACTGAACTGTAACCATTGCTGCTAAAGTTCCAGTAAAGTACCCGGAGTGAAGTGACTTCGACTCTGCTGCATCTTTTTTCCATGAACTTATTCCTTTCACAGGATTGCTGCCTCGGAGGTCCCAGTCCTGCCTGCGGACTACAACATCTCAGCCGCAATACCACCGACCTCCGGAGGACTATGGCGGCACTGGTGCTACTTCACCAGAAACTGCAGGTGGCGTCACGACAACTAACTTTGTAAATAATCCCTTGTACATAAATCCCTTTTTTAAAGAGAATAGTCCCCCAGGACACGGGATCAGGTGTGGCCGCCATTCTCTGTGACACAGTTAACCCCTTCTGCCGCCTGATACCCGAGTACCTGACACCCTGGGGCAACACAATGCCCTGGTCCGGTACCGAGTACCCCATCCTAGTGGGCTCCACACAGAAAAAGCTTTTGATAATGTTAGCTGGGACTGGCTAGGGGCGACTCTGGACTCGCTCAACATAAAGGGCAACTTTAGAATATACCTGGAGGGGGTGTATAGGGACCCAACAGCTAGAATACACATGCCAGGCTTCTTCTCAGAGCCATTTCACCTGTATAAAGGGACCAGGCAGGGGTGCCCGATGTCTCCATTGCTGTTCAACTTTGCATTGGAGCCCTTTGCTTGGTATATGGAAGAGTCAGAGCAACACTAAAATAGCATTATTTGCAGATGATGTCATCTTGTTCTTGTCCCTGCCAATAGAACAATTAGGAAATATCTTTCGGTTTATCCAGAAAAATGGGCAATACTCAGGCTATAAGGTCAATATCGCCAAGAGCGAGCTCTTAGAATTGGGGCAAAAAAGCCTGCGGAACAATACAGTAGACTAGGCCAAGAACTACATATTGCAAAGACACATATCACCTATCTGGGAATTAAGATAGGTAGGCTTCCGGCACACCTACATTCACTAAAATATACACCTTTGATCGAAAAAATATTGGGAGAACTTCGGAGATGGCAGAATCTGCCACTATCTCTTCTGGGAAGATGTCATTTAATTAAAATGATCAGCTTTGCCAGACTCCTATACCCATTACAGACATTACCCCTGATACTCAAGCAAAATAAACAAAATAAATAGAGCTTTCACCCACTTTATTTGGGCAGGTAAAAGGCCCAGAATCGCATTGGGAAAACTGATGCTAAGGAGAAGTGAAGGTGGGATCAATTTTCCGAATATCAGAGCCTACAACATAGCAAGTCTTCTTAGACATGTGATAGATTGGCTACAGGAGACTAACTCCAATCTATTATCCAATTGAAAAGACAGTTGTCGGCGCCGTGGGAATTAAATGCTCTCTTACATACAAAACAGGCCAAACTCCCGAAAAACGTAAAATCATCCCTACTGCTTTGGGATACCGTCATATGCTGGAAGATAGTAAGGAAGGCATTTGGCCTTTCCTTACAGATCTCTGAACATATGGCAATATTTGGTCACCCCGAATTTTCCCAGGGAACAGAAATCAAAAAAGCGATAGGACAAGCAGGTGATAGCATGAGGAAAGCGGGAGATATGATGCATATGGAGGTTAAAGCCCACAAGAAATCATGGACAAATTCCATATAGAAAGCAGACACTTTCTACAGGTCATGCAAGTCCATTTTTTTGCCTATCTAGACTTCACAGGTTATTTAATGAAGTGTGAATACATAATCTAGATAATAGAGTAGATCTGAACATCCAGAATGCAAGCATATCCTCAATATACAATACTGTAAGACATACATTCCTGAAGTTAAAGCAGAACAAGCTGTTTAAGACTTGGGAGAAATGGACTGGGGATAAAGGTATTGCAGAGACAATTCTACTTGGATGGGAACAGGTCAAAAAATCCATTCTTTGCGAAAGATGGAGGGAGGCCTATTTTAAGCTCATGCACACAGTCATTATATGGTTTCAATATTCCACCCTCTCCTAGATTCCCTGACAGGATTACAGCGTGTCCCTAAGTGCGGAACACCTTCAACGGATCTCTGCACGGGGTGTGGGAATGCAGGGCAGTTAAAAGAGTACTGGACACAGGTTGGGGAACAGGTTCAATCATGCTGGGGAATCCAACTCCACAAACACCACAAGCCATGCTCTTTCATCAGTTTACACCCCGGAGACTCAACCCACAGGAGTTAAAGCAAAGATCTCTAAAAACATTCACACATTCTTAGTTGTAGCCCTGTGCGGTTTACTGGACGAATGGCTTAAACCAAACATCCCATCAATGGTGATGATAATATCCCAGATGAAACACTTACGGGGAATTGAATTAATAGAGGCGGAAAAGAGTAAGGAAACATCTGCAGGGAAAGTAGTTCCGCTGTGGAAAACATTCATTGGTTTACACTATAGCCCTCACGAAATATCGAGAATGATCAGTCCCTTCCACCACACAGAATGGTATTGTCTGGAGGACCTGAGGGCCTTGGGAACTAACCCAGATGTATAATGTCTGTTAAAGATACACCATATATTACCACAGACAACACGCTTGACTACGCAAAATACAGTAAAAGAGATTTTTTTTCCTTCCACTATACCCTTCTAGGTATTCAGCCCGACTTTTCTTTCTCCTATTATCTCCCCAAAATCTGTATTACAAGACTATTTATGTATCTATATAGTATTTTAAATGCTATGCGGACATGTTGCCTAACAAGAAGGATTTGTATATGTACTTCTGGTAATCTACAGTGTCATTGTGGATGTTATATCCTATACTATGTTATTCTATCCAATGTTATGTCTTAAAAATCCAATGATAAAAAAAATGCTGTGAAGCCCCACACTTTTTTTAATTATTTATTTATTTAGCACCCTATGATGGCACATTGTTTGGCATACACTAATGTGCATAGCAGCAAAGCAGATTCACTGTTCAGATATAGGAAATCCGGTCTGACTACAACAACCAATCAAAGAGGCTCTCACAGACTGTGAGATTCTGTGATTGGCTGTTTGTTTGACAGTGCAGTGAATATGCAATTAGCTTAATAGGCGGACTTAATAGTGAGAGACTGTTAAACCCGATCTAGTTATTCTATCTATCTGCTCTTTTCTTAGTTTATACACCATGAGAAAGACCATGTTAAAAACACTGACCACACTTTCACCACAGTCACACCACACTTATTGCTCTCGCACCACACTCACAGGGCCATACAGCCGCATGACTGTCATGCATCAAAAATGCTCAGATTTTAACATATGCTAATGTTCCTCCACCCTTAATCTGAACCCAACCAAAACATCTATAGGGAATTGTGAAGAGACAAGTTGAGTGTCATATTCCATTTAGCATCCAGGAGTTAAAAGAGGTTGTTCTTGAAGATTGGAAACATGTAGTCAACGTGGTTATTTGATGCGTTGAAGGATTAGTGTATGTGTGGCACCCCTGCGGGGGATTGCCACAGGATCCACTGGTGCAAGGAGGGAATTACACCTTGGTTAACACAGCACACACCACCTTCCACCTCAGACCTGAAGGGGGAGTTCTACTGACTGCCTTAAGTCAGTTCCCCTTTAATAACATCCAGGCCGGATGGAAGGAGTTAGTCAGTCCCAGAGTGAGTCTGAAGTTAGTTCCTGTGAGGAGAGAGAAGAGAGAGGAGACGGAGGAACTGGTCGCTGGGAGAGATCCAGGCCAGGACCAGGGACCATTGACCACTGTGCACCTAGGGAAAGGGTTGGAGGCAAGTGGAGAAAGCAGGGAACTAAGAAAGGGAACCAGTTGCAACAGGCCTTTAGTACACCTGGACGATGGAGTCCGATGCTGCCAGGATTCAGAGCTACAACAAAAGCCCAGAAGACTCAGGAGGAGTTCAGCCCTGAGGAGAGCCGGTGAGAGATGCTAAACTGACCAAGTATAGGACCAGGAGCCATAGGAGAAACAGGGACCCGCAGAAGGACCTCATTGTCAGTTTAGGACAAAGCCCAGAGATGGAGAAGAAGCGGTGGGTTCAGGCTCAGGCAGGACTCATCCCACACCACAGAGCACAGACACCTCATAAGTTTCTAAGGTGGAAGTCCCAAGCTGAATCGGGGACCTGGTTAATACTCTGGACTGTATCTGTTACCCTGTCACCAGTAAAAGGTACCGAAACAACAATCCCTGTGTGTCTGTGTGCCTGTCTAACCGCCGCAATTCACTGCTGTGTCAGCTAAGACTTAACTACTACTCCCCTCATCCACATCCATCCCCACTGCCCTGAGTTAAAGCTCCACCTGTGGGGAGCTGTACCACACTCTGCTCCCACCAACCATCACCTCAGCGGCCGGCTGCAGCGCTGATATACCCTTTACCAGGTACCATAGGTGGTGTCACGTTAACAACCCCTTTTCCCCACCGTTCCCCACCATTTAGGTTTCAGGGCACGGGATCCGGAGATCGACCAGCCGTGATCCCCCATCAAAGCCGCCATCAGTCAGGTACCCGAGTACTCCATACCCTGTCGACCGCCTCAATTCTGGCGTCTCGAACAGGGCAGTTTGTGCCAAGAACTGAACTTTATTAACTGTTTTTGTACTGTACAACCGGGTCACCATTACAGAAATTGAGCTGCGCCACAGCGCGGGTAGAAAAGAGCGGGAAGATAACCCCCGCCCCTTCACTTTGCTGGAGATTCGTGAAGCGCAGCTCCCTGCTCCGGAAATACCCTCTGCAGAGCCGCCGACGACCGGAAAAAGTTCTTTCATCTCACCGGTTGGCAGCAATTAACTAGGGGGGCCCCATCATGAGTGACTCGGATGATGCACAGGTCCCTGATGGGGAAGATGCCCGGAATGCAGCACCCGGAGTAGCAGCCCACATAATGCCAATCGCCTTGCCGTAATGCCAAAATATGAAGGCAACCCGGTACGTTAGCAGCATTTAAGCAAAAGATGTGCGCAATGCTGGACATGTATACAATGACAGAGAAGCAGTGGGCCACCGTTGTGCTAGGACAATTAACAGGAGCAGCGTAGCTGGAGGTTGAGTCCTGGAGTGAAGCTGAAAGGGACTCTGCTGCTAAAGTGCTTGATAAGCTAAAAAATGTCTTTGAAAAACGCACACAGTCTGAATTGAGGATGCTGTTCTACTAGTGTAAACAGAGACCACAGGATAACATCAGAGACTATGCCCTCCGTTTACAAGGGGCACTCCTGTCCTTAAAACAGGTAGACCCAGTAAGTGTATTGGAAGAGGATAAAATGATTGCTGAGCAGTTTACAGAAGGATTGAGGTCAGACTACCACCGCCAGCAGGTACATATGTGGGTATTGGATCATCCAACTGTGAACTTTAATGATAAGATCGTGCTATAACTGTGTTAAGAGATCCAGCGCCTGCAGAACCTGCAATCCAATTCTGGCAGGCTAATACCTCTCCCATAGACTTTAAACCTGTTTCTGTAGAACCTGCAAAAGCAGAAAGTCAAGCTGTAGCAGATGATGACATGTGTAACCAGGTGCTGCAGTTAACCAAAAACATGGACTATGTATTAAAGCTCTTGCAAACTATGCCTGGAGCACCACCACCAAGCAAAATCCAACTAGCTGATAGCCCCAGAGGGTTTTTTTTTTTACTTATAAAAGTTGTAACTTTGAAGTCCTCCTTCATTCCACCTGAGGAAGACTGCTGTGTCAGTGGAAACGCGTTGTGGCTGTGAAGGAGAATAATAAAAAGCTAAGTTTTATGTCTAATTCATCATGCCTGCCTTTCCTGAGCGCTCCACAGACTGCTTTGCATTAATCATATGTTCCAGTTTCTCCTTTGGAGGAACAGCAGCAAGAGCAGCTTGGAAGGCCAAAAGGACCTGTGTGGTGTGAGGTGAAGGCTTGGAGCTACAGGAGCTTTCCTGTCTGAGCGGTCACATGTTCAGAGCTGGTGCCTGAGGAGGCAGCTCACAGGCAGCAGCACACAGAGATTCCAGGGAGAGTGATTAAGCTCCACACTTCAAGCGATTTACCGGGGCTGTGCAGGGCAGTGCACAGCCCTCCAAGGTGAGCAGCTTTTTTACTAGTTAGGGAAAGAAATTGTTTATACAGTTATACCCATTGCACATACTTTTCTGTTTATTTACATATTGCAATCCAATCCTGGCAGGCTAATGCCTCTCCCATAGACTTTAAACCTGTTTCTGCAGAACCTGCAAAAGCAGAAAGTCAAGCTGTAGCAGATGATGACATGTGTAACCAGGTGCTGCAGTTAACCAAAAACATGGACTATGTATTAAAGCTCTTGCAAACTATGCCTGGGGCACCACCACCAAGCAAAATCTAACTAGCTGATAGCCCTGAGGATGTCCCATGAATGCAGAGGAAGAACAAGTCGTCCATGCAGGGGACCAACGCACCATGCCAACATAGACCCATGTCGCCCATGGAGGGGACCAACAAGTCGCCCGTTCAGGGGACTGACGCACCATTCCAACGCAGAGCCAGGAACTACACGGATTCTTCAGGACAATCCATCTGCCTGCAATGCAACAAACCGGGCCACTTTGCAAGAGGATGTCCTTTAAACACGAGATTCCTGGGCCCGAGGGCCAGCCCCCAGGAGTAGAGCATCTGGGCCCAAAGGACTGGTGTAACCAATACGTGGGAGGCCGTCCGTACCTCAACAGTTACGCTAGATAGAATCCCCATGTCGGCCCTACTGGACAGGTACCATAGGTGGTGTCACGTTAACAACCCCCTTTTCCCCCACCGTTCCCCGCCATTGAGGGTCCAGGGCACGGGACCGGGTATCGACCAGCTGTGATTCCCCCATCAAAGCCGCCATCAGCCCCATAATCCGAGTACCCCATACCCTGTCGACCGCCTCCTATGTCTTATAAATCATGGAGATCACAAAAATACTGGATGTTGTTTTTAATTGAGGTGTATTCATTTTGCATTAACTAATTTAAGTATAACTGAAGAATTTTGTCATAAGTTATTTTATTAACCTTGTTAATATGGGTGGTTATGTGTTTAAAAATTACACTGGGGAACAATTTGAAAAAAAATTTCTGTTGAGTTAGGTTTTTGAGCTGATTTATACTAAAATTGGCATGCTGATTCCAAAAATGCAGTCAGTTTTTTTCTAGCACGTCAAGTTTTTCCTCCACAACTTACTTGCCAGAGATGCACAATTGCACTGATATCTGTAATAAGACTTGTTACTTGCACATATATAATATATATATATATATATATATATACCTTTGTAAAAAAAACATGATAGTGTTAAAAAACATATTTGTCATGCCTATTTCTTATATATTTCATTTTTTGTTCATATTTGTACTATTTAAAAAAAACAAAACACTTTTTAGGTACAGTAGTTTACATATTTTTGAGAAGACAAAAATCCTATAGTTCAAAAACTTGACGTGATAGAGAAAAACTGAGATCATTTCTGGATTCAGCATCCAAAAATTAATTAAGAACATTTGTCTGACCTAACTCCTAAAAAATTGTGTTTCCCAGTGTTATTATAGTCAGTTTTGTAATAGTTTTGGGTATTGTTCTTGTTTTCAATAATATTATGATTAAAATCTCACTTTTCCAAGGGGATGTATTCATTTATCTTGAGTATTGTATCATTTGACATATCATAGACACATGCCAAAAGTTTGCTCATTGGAGGTTTGGCAAGGCTGGTTCTTTGAGAATAAAAATGCCATAAAAGTGCTACCAAATGCTTAAAAGAATGTTCCTATTAATTTGTAAGCAGAAACAACATTCTGTTCATGTTTTGGCTTTTATACATCTTTTAAATGCTTCAGCGTTCAAAGACTTATGGTGGCTTCACACCAGGCAACGTTGCTAGCAACATCGCCGGAAAAGTGACGTACCAGCGATGTTGCTAGCGACGTTGCGCTGTGTGACAGCGCGACGCGACCGCGTTTTATCGCTAGTCGCAGGTTGTCAGGTTTACGGGAAGAACTGTAAACCTGACAACCTGCGACCTGCGATTAGGCTGGATCGCGGCGTGTGACATCGCCAGAGCGATGTCAGCGGCGATCCAGCCTATACCGCAGCGTTGCTGCGGATCGCTCGCTGGGTTGAGCCCAGCCCAGCGAGCGATGTCACCGCCCGCATCGCTGCGGCATCGCCGGCCGCAGCCGTGCTGTGTGACAGCTGGCCAGCGATGTCGGAACCGAGCGGGCACCCGCGCATCGCTTCCGACATCGCTGGCCAGGTTGTGCTGTGTGACGGCACCTTTAGGGTATGTGATCACAATCCAGAGGTGCTGCATCTTAAATGCAGTGCCTCCAGACCTGAGGGGACCTCCGGGTGCTTGCAGGGAGACCACAGCCGCCCTATACTCACCATCTGCGGTGGGTGCAGGGCGGCTTCTCCCTGTGTGCAGCCGATGGTAACTGTTTTCAACTCCGCAGCAATATATTTTTCTATCTACTGGCTAACGCGGTATAAATAATCTTTAAATAATCTTTACCTCATCCACTATCCTTTTACTTTACCATGCATCAATTTGAATGCTGCAGCAATACGCTGAGTCCAAAACGCTGCAATTCCTCACTGTGAGCACACACCTTTAAAGCATTAACTGAAGTGAGGTGCACAATCTTCAGGCTTTTTCTGCAAGGATAACACTCATCAATTTACAATACAAGTCAAAGGGAAAGCAAATTAAAAAAAATGTCCGGAAGACTCCTGGGCATTTTTTGAGCAATTTGTTCAGGTTTTCACTGTAAAAAAAGTGCTAGGTGTTTTCTTCATTAATTCATAGACTCAATAAAATGAGTGGAAGGTGTCAAAAGGTGCCAAAAAATGCTAAAATGTGTAGAAAAAAATACCAACAGAATAAAAGTTGACAATGCACTTCAGGAAACAACCAAAAAATGTCTTAAAAAATAAATAATTTCTAAAGTTTCTTACATGACAAAAACTTTCAATTTTGACAGTTATGAAAAGATGTAGTATAAACATTAGAGCATATGCACTCAGAGTCTTTTTGTGTAAATTGGCAGAAAGTCTCCAAATCCTACTGAAAACACTCAGAACACCTCAAAATGTTTCTGCTCAGTTTCTGCTTCAAAAACACAGCACAAATGATTGTGTGCACATACCCTTAGGCTTTATTTTATCTATTTTACTTGCTTATATAGCACTATTAACTTCCACAATGCTTTACAGACATGATCATCACTATGGCCATTGAGACTCACAATCTAAATTCCCTTTCAGTATGTCTTTGGGATGTGGGTGGAAACACAGGAAGTTGATACAAACTCATTTCAGATGTTGTACTTGGAGCGGTGTGAATCCAGGCCCCCACCACTTGAATACAGAATATCAACCTCCATTAGTGCAGGAATACATCCCAATAAACATCATTAGTGTATTATTACATCCCCAGAATACCCAGTAGTACTACCAAGCACTACAACCATTATCAGTAGATGAATATATCACAAGAACGACCATCAGTACATTAAAACAAAATCATAACCGTCATCATTGCAGTATTACAGTGCCAAAACCTCCCACAATACATAAATACATCACAAAAACTGTCATCAGTACATGAGTACAACACACAGTTTATTACAATGATTAATTGCCAATTCAGGTCATCAGTGGTATATGTACCACATACAATTACAACTCTTTGTGTCATGTTAACAATAATATGGAGATGTTGGGAATATGTTTCATTAATACCTACGTCTTACAGATATGGATACAAATAAAATCAGAGAAAGTAAACCACCACATGAATTCAGCACCAGTAACACCATCAGTACATTAAAACAGCACCAGAACAATCATCAATAAATAACTGAAGAACTGTAACCATCATCAGCACATGAATACTTCACCAGAACTATAATCAATACATTGGCATTGACGATGGCCTAATGTGACCCTTGTTGTCACGCTGGGAGTGGGGAAGACACCCAGCGTAGGATAACGACGGGGGGGGGGAGTCAGGAGTCCCTAATGCTAAGGGCACAAGAAGGAGACGGTGACCCCTAGACTTCCTAGAGCTGACCCTGTCTGCCCTAACGTCCCTATACAGTCTCCTCAACTGTCGCCGACCACGAACCTCGTCCCTCTCTGATCCTAGATCTATCCTATCTAAGGATCAGATGGAGAGGTTCACTAGACCCCTCCACTATCAACTAAAGACAAACACCAGGGAAGACAGACATTTGGGAAAAGGAAACACTTATCTGACAGCAGAACACAGCAACCTCCACAATCTCAGCTTCTGCTGGAGCAAGGATAAAGTGTGCACAAGGAACTATCACCTGCACCGAGGAAGGGTAATGAACCTCCTTATAAAGGTGGAAGGAGTCTGCTGGGTCCTAGTGACCTACAACATTGGTGGATAAAACCAGACCGAGCGCAAGACCTCCACAGCCGTCTCCCCATAATAGAGAGATCTCATCACACCTTCTCTCCATCAACACAGAAGGTAAATGCCCCTGAAAGAGACGGACCATCCTCCACCATTATGGCTGATGGGCCAAACGCTGGGATCGTCTGCGCGTGGCCTCCACCCTGTCATCCGTGCCACCCGTGACAGTACCCCCCCTCCTACGAGTGGCCCCCGGACACTCAGGACCAGGCTTATCCGGATGGGAACGGTGAAAAGCGCGGACCAGCCTTGCGGCGGACACCTCCGACGCCGGCACCCACATCCGCTCCTCAGGACCGTACCCCCTCCAGTGCACCAAATACTGAAGAGAACGGCGCAACATGCAAGAATCAACCACCCTCGAGATCTCGAATTCCAGATTCCCCGCCACACAGATGGGCTCAGGAGGCAAAGGAGATGGGTTAGACGACGGCACATACGGCTTGAGGAGCGACCTGTGAAACACATCGTGAATCTTAAGAGCAGGAGGCAACGCAAGACGAAACGCCACGGGATTGATAACGGCGGTTATCCTATAGGGGCCAATAAACCTGGGCCCCAACTTCCAAGAGGGCACCTTCAACTTCACATTCTTGGTAGACAACCACACGTAGTCATTCACACATAGGTCCGGACCTGGCGCACGCTTCCTGTCAGCCATACGTTTGTACCTGTCACCTAAGAGCTTCAAGCTACGCTGTACACCCCGCCAAACCGAGGAGAGGGACGAGGTAAAACGGTCCTCCTCCGGAACTCCGGAAGGACTCGTACCGCTAAAAGTACCAAACTGAGGATGAAACCCATATGCACCGAAGAACGGTGACTTGCCAGTGGACTCCTGAAGACGATTATTAAGGGCGAATTCGGCCAAGGGCAAATAATTTGCCCAAGTCTCCTGATGGTCAGAGACAAAACACCTCAGGTAAGTCTCCAAATTCTGATTCACACGTTCGGTTTGACCATTAGACTGAGGATGAAAAGCAGAAGAAAAGGACAACGTTATCCCCAAACGTGTACAAAAAGCCTTCCAAAATTTGGAGACGAACTGAGTACCGCGATCAGAAACCACATCGGAGGGAACCCCATGAAGTTTCACAATCTCACTTACGAACACCTGTGCCAGAGTCCGAGCATTAGGAAGTGCGGGCAGTGCCACAAAGCGAACCATCTTACTGAATCTATCTACTACTACCAGTACCACCGTCTTGCCCGCAGACGCCGGAAGATCGGTGATAAAATCCATTGACAAATGTGTCCATGGCCTCTCAGGAATAGACAATGGCACGAGAGACCCAGACGGACGGGTATGCGGAACCTTAGCACGTGCACACACACCACAGGCGGATACGAATTCCGCTACGTCCTTCCTCAACCCCGGCCACCAAAAGCGACGAGACAAGAGATCGAAAGTGGCCCTACCCCCCGGATGCCCCGCCAGTACAGAGTCGTGATGCTCTGACAGCACCCTGAGGCGCAAAGAGAACGGCACAAAAAGCCTCCCAGAAGGGCAGGAGGCAGGGGCGCCCCCCTGAACCTTCAACACCTCCCCCTCCAGATCAGGGCAAAGAGCAGAAACAACCACCCCCTCCTGCAAGATGGAGACGGGACTCTCATGAGTACTACCACCCGGAAAACTACGCGATAATGCATCCGCCTTCACATTCTGAACCCCGGACGGTAGGTGACGGTAAAATTAAATCTCGTGAAAAACAAAGACCACCTGGCCTGCCGGGGATTGAGACGCCTGGCGGACTCAAGGTAAGACAGGTTCTTATGGTCGGTAATAACCGTGACGGGATGGACAGCCCCCTCCAGCCAGTGCCGCCATTCCTCAAAAGCCAACTTAATAGCCAACAGCTCCCTATTACCCACATCATAATTCCTCTCGGCCGAAGACAACTTCTTGGAGAAGAACGCACAGGGCACCCATCTCCCAGGCGAAGGGCCCTGCGACAACACAGCCCCACCCCCACCTCAGACGCATCCACTTCCACAATGAAGGGCTGAGAAAGATCGGGCTGACAAAGAACAGGCGCGGAAGCAAAACAACGCTTCAGGGAGGAAAAAGCCTGGCGAGCAGAATCAGACCACTCAGAAAAATCCGTCCCCTTCCTAGTCATGTCCGTAAGAGGCGTCACCAGTACCGAATAGTTCTTAATAAATTTACGGTAAAAATTGGTAAACCCCAAAAAGCGTTGCAATGCCCGTAGATTGTCCGGCTGTTCCCAATCCAGCACCGCCCGGACCTTTTCCGGATCCATCCGGAAACCCAACGGCGACAAGAGGTACCCCAAAAAACGAACCTCCTGAACGGCGAAAACACATTTCTCGAGTTTAGCATACAGTTTGTTGTCCCGTAAGACCTGCAACACCTGTTTGACATGGGACTGATGCGTCTCCATATCGGGAGAATAGATCAAGATATCGTCCAAGTAAACAACTACAAATCTACCCACCAAATGATGGAAAATATCATTGACAAAATGTTGGAAAACCGCCGGGGCGTTAGTGAGCCCGAACGGCATTACGAGACTTTCAAAATGGCCGTCCGGGGTATTAAACGCAGTTTTCCATTCATCCCCCTCTCTGACCCTAATTAGGTTGTAGGCCCCCCTCAAATCCAACTTGGAGAACCATTTGGCACCCACAACCTGACTAAACAAATCAGGGATCAGAGGGAGGGGGTATGGATCACGGACAGTAATCCGATTCAATTCCCGAAAATCCAAACAAGGACGGAGGCCCCCATCTTTTTTTTTCACAAAAAAGAAACCAGCTGCAACCGGCGACGTGGAGGGCCTAATGTGTCCCGTCTCCAGACTTTCAGAAATGAAATCCTTCATTGCTTGTCTTTCGGGTCCAGATATAGTAAACATCCTAGCTTTGGGCAGTTTAGCTCCGGGAACGAGGTTGATAGGGCAATCATATGCCCGATGAGGGGGCAAGTCTCGGCACCCCTTCTCTGAGAACACATCCTCATACTCCGATAGGAATGGGGGCAGAGATTCAGCAGATACCACCGAAAGGGATGTAGCCAAACAATTCTCTGAACAAAAATCACTCCATTCCACAATGTCCCTGGACTGCCAATCCACTACGGGATTATGTTTAATCAACCATGGCAAGCCCAGGACAATGGGAGCGGGGAGACCGTCTAAGACATAGCAAGATAACGTCTCCTGATGTTGGGATCCAACCGTTAACTTAATGTTATGTACGATATGTGTGAGACTACCCTGAGCAAGAGGGGCTGAGTCGATGGCATAGATACGGATGGGGCGAGACAATAAACAGCGGTTAAGCCCATGAGCGTGTACAAAACGAGCATCCACCATGCAGATCCCCGCACCACTATCCACAAACACAGAAATGCCTTCCGTTTTGCTCTCTAGCGCCACCTCTGCACTCAGGAGAAAATGGGAAGTACAAACGGAGGATACACACACCTCCCGCTCGACCACCTCCACCCCCCCCATAGTCACATGAGGTCCCGGCACCCTAGTCCGTTTAGGAGCGTAGGGACCGGCCCCGATAAAATGGTCTCCTTTCCCACAGAAAAAACAGACCCCCTTCCCCCTGCCCCGGGAGGCACCGGAGGAGAGCCTCGAGGCCGCCGCTCCTCCAAGCTGCATAGGTTCCTCCCCCCTCGGGAGAAATGACTCGCCCTCCGAGTGACCACCCGGCAACAAGGAACCACCATGAGAAGGGCTCCCAGTTGCAGGAGGTCTACCCCTCCGCTCCTGGAGGCGTCTATCCATGCGAATAGCCAACGACATAGCTGCCTCCAGGGACGGGGGGGTCTCATACACTGCCAGGGCATCCTTCAGTCTTTCTGAAAGACCCTGGCAAAAATGACTCCTGAGAGCCGGATCGTTCCACTTTGTGTCCATAGCCCACCTGCGGAACTCAGAACAATATGATTCCGCCGACCGAGTCCCCTGGTGGAGATGGCGCAATTTGGATTCAGCCAAAGAGACACGGTCAGGGTCATCATATATGAGGCCTAAGGCGTCAAAAAATCCATCCACAGACTGGAGACAAGTAGAGTCCTGTGGCAGAGAGAAAGCCCAGGATTGGGGATCCCCCTGCAGCAATGATATAATAATTCCTACCCGCTGCTGCTCATCACCAGTGGAATACGGCTTAAGCCTAAAGTATAATTTACAGGCCTCTTTGAACACAGTAAATTTGTCTCTGCCTCCTGAAAACCTGTCAGGGAGGGCAACCTTAGGTTCCGGTCTGGCCGGACCCACTGCTTGATTCCCCAAGACACCATTTTGCGGTTGTGGTCCCTGCAGAGCCGACCGAAGGTCCGCAACCTTCAAAGACAAGGTCTGCAGCTGCTGGGCCAAAGCAGACACAGGATCCATAAGGAAAGGAAGGAAAATCAAATCCTCCCCTTCCTTCACTTACAGTTATGGCAGGTGATAATGTCACGCTGGGAGTGGGGAAGACACCCAGCGTAGGATAACGACGGGGGGGGGAGTCAGGAGTCCCTAATGCTAAGGGCACAAGAAGGAGACGGTGACCCCTAGACTTCCTAGAGCTGACCCTGTCTGCCCTAACGTCCCTATACAGTCTCCTCAACTGTCGCCGACCACGAACCTCGTCCCTCTCTGATCCTAGATCTATCCTATCTAAGGATCAGATGGAGAGGTTCACTAGACCCCTCCACTATCAACTAAAGACAAACACCAGGGAAGACAGACATTTGGGAAAAGGAAACACTTATCTGACAGCAGAACACAGCAACCTCCACAATCTCAGCTTCTGCTGGAGCAAGGATAAAGTGTGCACAAGGAACTATCACCTGCACCGAGGAAGGGTAATGAACCTCCTTATAAAGGTGGAAGGAGTCTGCTGGGTCCTAGTGACCTACAACATTGGTGGATAAAACCAGACCGAGCGCAAGACCTCCACAGCCGTCTCCCCATAATAGAGAGATCTCATCACACCTTTCTTCCATCAACACAGAAGGTAAATGCCCCTGAAAGAGACGGACCATCCTCCACCATTATGGCTGATGGGCCAAACGCTGGGATCGTCTGCGCGTGGCCTCCACCCTGTCATCCGTGCCACCCGTGACACTTGTCCAAACTCTCATGAATGTAATTCTTGAGAGCTTAGAGCTAAAAAGGAAAGAAAGCGCAAATAGGGTCTATATTTTAAACAGAGAAGCTATGCAGGCTATTTGTCGTTGCTCACCTGGGACGCCCACAACCGATATATAGGTATGATAAAGCTTCTGCAGGTTCCAACACTCCACTCGTACTGGTGGTGATCAATTGTAGAAATATGGGAGGACAGTCGTTCCAGGATCTGCGCTGCTTATCTGATAGGAAAGGACTTGACACGATTTAGCATGCAAACGATGGCTTTTTATTACATCCTACGCGTTTTGGTGTCACATCCCGACTTCTTTCTCAGGGAGTCAACATAGTAGATCATACAATACACAGACCATATTTTAAAGTCTCAAAATGGCAAACACCTGATCATGACGTCTTAATGATGTGTACAATAGGTGGAGAACAAATTGTGGCTTCATTTGTTCTCCACTCATTGTACATGTCATTAAGACGTAATGATCATGTGTTTGCCATTTTGAGACTTTAAAATATGGTCTGTGTATTGTATGTTCTACTATGTTGGCTCCCTGAGGAGGGAGTCGGGATATGACTCCAAAACGTGTAGGATGTAATAAAATGCCATCGTTTGCATGCTAAATCGTGTCAAGTCTTTTCCTATCGGATAAGCAGCGCAGATTCTGGAAGCACTGTCCTCCCATATCCTTGAGAGCTTGTCTCTCAGGAGCGGACGGATTGTACATTCTGCACTTAGGTAGTTTGGCCCTTGGTTACAACCGTATACAGTAGTTGTGCGGCGGCAGCTCCTGAAACCCTTCTCGGAGAATACATCTGAAAACTCTAATAAAGGTTCAGGTATACTAGGAGTCACAGCAGTAATACAGGTCCCCAGACAGTTTTACTTACAGTAAAAGCTCCATTTGACAATGTCCTGGGTCTTCCAGTCTACTACTGGATTGTGTACAGAGAACCAAGGAAACCCCAAAACAACCTGTGAAGGTAGGTTTTTGAGAACACTGCAGGTTCTACGTTCCAAATGGAGAATCCCAAGGTGGAATTTTAATTCCTGCTCACACATTACTTGAAGACCCTTTGAGAGAGAGGAGACATGTCAATGGCATCAATCTGTATAGGACTGGGAAGCTTGACAATTTTTAACCCAGACGTGCAGACAAATTGTTTATCAATGATATTAGCCCAGAGACGCTTTCTGGGAAAACCTTAATTCAGACCTAACAGTCCCTGATTTTAACCTGGGAAGGAAGAATACATTGAGTCACTATTATGGAGGAAATACATAAGCTCAGGCTGGGATCCTTTAATTCCCTGAGCCTCCGAGTTTTCCATGTGCTGAACAACCTGACTGAGCCTGTTGCTGAACTGCCCCTTTAAGCTCTGCAACCTAGACTGACAGAGCCTGCATCTGCCTAGTAAAGGAAGTAATAGGGTCAATGGGGAGGTAATTATTGGGACGATTATAATGTCAGGATGACTTAGGTTAAAAGGTGAACTGGGGCACCTGATCTGCCGCTCAAGCTAGGGAGCCTTGAACTCACTCTAACTCAGGGGTAATTCTGATGGTGGAGAAGCCTGAGTCTCCACCTTAGCCCTGCTCCTGCTCAGCCCTGAGCTGATTCCCACTCCCCCTCCCACCAGAGCAGGGAAGTAATGAAACCTACAGCTAAAGACAGGCAGGGAGAACCAAAACACAAGCTCTCAGCACTCACACACAGGGAGAATGCAGTATATGAATGAAAGAAAACAAATACAAGCAGGAGATAAAAATACTACAAGGAAGTTTCCCTCATATACCAATAAGTTACAACTGCTTCTTACAAACCGGAACACCACACCGGAAACTGGTCTCACTGAAGCTATAATTGGCATAGGAGACTAGGCTTCACCGTGGATAAAGGGTGGAAATAACTGTGATAGATCATAAGCAGCCTGAAACTGTAGCAACAAATTACCAGCCACCAGGAAGTTGACTCCTGCAAGAATGATGACCAGTGAGCACAAAACATTTGACGTCCAAACCCAGGCTGAGCAAAAAAGAAGCACAAGGTTACTAATCAGACTCCACACTGTGAACCTAGCCAGAAGATGGCAAAACACCAAATGACTGCGGAGTGGAAGACAGCATGACAATCCCTGAGTGAGGCTAGGGTCACATTTGGAATTGCAATTGCGGTTACCGCATCCAGATTTGGATGCGGTAACCACAATTGCCATCACACACATTTTGCTGGTAAAATGTGTGGATGAAGCCGCAATGCGGTAACTGGATTGCTCCAGATGTGTAATCCGGAGCAATGCAGTTACCGTATAGTTTGTTCATCCCTGCTGCCGCACGGATGACCAAACTGTTAACAGTGTAATAAAAGATTAAATATTAATAATAGTTGTGGGCAACATGTTTCTAGTGGGGGTGGGCACCCCCTAGAGACATGTTGCCCACAACTATTATTAATACTTAACCTTTTATTACACTGTTAACAGTTTGTTCATCCCAGCGGCAGCAGGGATGAACAAACTATACGGTAACTGCATTGCTCCGGATTACACATCCTGAGCAATCTGGTTAGCACATTGTGGGTCAGAGAAGCGCTCCGAAAACTGCAGCCTGCATGATTTTTCACTCAGCCTGCAGATACGGAGCCAGTAATCGGACTGCTTGTAAAGCAATCCGGTTACCATAATGGGCTCCTATGGGGAGCATTTCCTGCTCCAGTTTTGAGCTTTTTGAAAGCTCAAAACCGGATCAGGATTTCAAAAAAACAATGCAGATGTGACCCTAGCCTGATTGAAAAAGGTAACAGCTCTTACTGTAGCCCAATGGATCAAAAAGGTTAACGAGATAACGCTTCTGAAGGACATCACCTCCACCAATCATTATTCATATACAAAATTTTTGGCCATGTGGATGGAGTGGATAGAATTCTAACAAAATGAAAAATATGCGGACTTTTGTGCTAATCCACTCTCGTAAACAGCCTAATAGGCTAAATACATCCCTAACAGCTAACCCCTTTAGTAGTTACCTTGAAGTAACGGGGAAACTGGCTAATGGAAATGACCTCGTGGCGGAGCATTCCAGAGATTCTTTCCCACGGGTGGCACTCTGTTTAGACCTTTGTCCCTCCCCCCTTCTTTTCTCTTTTTCCTTGACTTTTCACTTGATCCTTTTCTTCTTCAGGCTATCTTTACTTTCATATTTTTTATATACAGTATGCTCCCAAGCTCAAATAGACAAAAGAGAACAAATTTCAAGATTCAGAATTAAATGCTGTTTTGTTAAATCTAGCGGACAGCACGTCCACTGCTACAAGATTAAGGTATTTCACTATAGTAAGGGAGAATGGAGGGATCTTACCGTGTAGATACCATGTTTGTTTTGCATTCATTTTGATCTGAAAATGATGATGCTAGCGCAAAGATGATATGATTGCACTGAATCTTTTAAATAATATTAAAAAAAATGTTGCCCTGGGGGGGAACTCTGCAAATATAGGATGCCCTTGTCAATTCTAAAAACAGGCTCTGTAAAAGCCATTTGGAAAATTGTTGCTCTGTGGTTAAACAAGGACAATCTTGGTTATCTGTGTCAACTCTAACAGAAGGCTCTGAAATATAGGTTGTGTGGGTTAAATGTGAAAACATGCTCTGTAGGGGCATTTATTTAATATTGGTGCTAGGGGGGGGGAGATCTACCAATATAGGCTGTCTGTGTTAATAGGCTCTATAGTGGCCTTTTGAAAAAGTTGCTCTGTTGGTAAACTCTGCCAATATAGGCTGTGTGAGTCAACAGTGAAAACAGGCTACGTAGGGGCCTTTTTAAAATTTGGTGCTCTGTGGGGGGGGGGGGGGAGCTCTGCAAATATAGCTGTGTTGATCAACAGTAAAAACAAGCAGGGGAAGGGCATTCTTTAAAATTGTTGCTCTGCAGGTGAACTCTGCCAATATAGACTGTCTGTGTCAGCTCTGAAAACAAGCTCTATAGCGGCTGTTGGAAAATTGTTGCTTTGTTGGTAAACTGCCAGCATAGGCTGTATGTGTCAACAGTGAAAACAGGCTCTGTAGGGGCTTTGTCACGTATGGACAGGGAAAATATCTGCTGCATGGTACGACGACCAAAGGACAAAGGGATGGTAAAAGGGGAAGGGAGGCCTTAGCAGTAGGAAGAGAGGGATAGTGATACCTCCTGACACTGGCCTGTGTCTGTCCTTTACTGCCCTGGCCACCCTAAGCAGATTCTGCTCCCTGCCGCCATCATGTGCCTAGTCCATCTGTCACCTAAGGCAACCCTGGCTAGTGCACTGGCCGACAAGGACACTAGCCTAACAAATGCAAATAATAGTGGCACAGGTAAGGAAAGACAGAGAGGGAAAATGACAATAAGGATACTTGTAATAGGCTGAAAAACTCCAATGAAGAGAAGGGGATCATAAGTAAGAACTTCCAGCAGCAGCAGAGCCCTACCAAACAGTACAATGGTCAGCCAGAGAATGAACTCTATCAACGACAGCAGGTAATAGGTCATGTAACTATTTTAAAGGTGGAGGAGTAGTCATTTACTACCTCACCTGATTTAACACAGCAACAGTGACAAAAGAAGAACTGACATTAGCTCTTAGGCAGCGTACCAGCGGTGCATTGTTTGATGATTTTTTATGTAGATTTTGAGAAACTGCATTTGAGGCGATCGACAGGGTATGGGGTACTTGGGAACCAGGGCTGACGGCAGCTTTGATGGGGGATCACGGCTGGTCGATCCCTGGTCCCGTGCCCTGGACCCTCAATGGCGGGGAACGGTGGGGGGGATAAGGGGGTTGTTAACGTGACGCCACCTATGGTATCTGGTAATGGGTATACCAGTGCTGCAGCGCGGCAGTGTGGTACAGCTCCCCACAGGTGGAGCTTTACCTCAGGGCAGAGGGGATGGATGAGGGGAGTAGTAGTTAAAGTCCTTGCTGACACAGCAGTGAATTGCAGCGGTTAGACAGGCACACAGACACACAGGGATTGTTGTTTCGGTACCTTTTACTGGTGACAGGGTAACAGGTACATTCCAGAGTATTAACCAGGTCCCCGGTGCAACTTGGGACTTCCACCTTAGAAAGTTATGAGGCCTCCTCTGTGTCTGTGTTCTGTGGTGTGGCATAAGTCCTGCGTGAGTCTAAACCCACCGCTTCTTCTCCTCTCTGGGCTTTGTCCTAAACTGGCAATGAGGTCCTTCTGCAGGGTCCCTGTTCTTCCTATGGCCCCTGGTCCTATACTTGGTCAGTTTAGCGTCTCTTACTTCGTTCTCCTCAGGGCTGAACTCCTCCTGAGTCTTCTGGGCTTTTGCTGCAGCTCTGAATGCTGGCAGCATTGGACTGCAGTGTCCGGGTATACTGAAGGGCTGTATTGTCCGCTTCCCTTTTTTTAGTCCCCTACTTTTTTCTACTTGCCTCCGACCCTTTCCCTAGGGTGCGCACAGCGGTCAGTGGTCCCTGGTCCTGGGCCTGGATCTCTCCCAGCGACCAGTTCCTCCGTCTCCTCTCTCTTCCCTCTCCTCATAGGAACTAACTTCCAGACTCACTCTGGGACAGACTAACTCCTCCCCTCAGGCCTGGATGTTCTTAAAGGGGAACTGACTTAAGGCAGCCAGTAGAGCTCCCCCTTCAAATCTGGGGTGGAAGGTGGTGTGTGCTGTGCTAACCAAGGTGTAATTCCGTCCTTGCACCGGTGGAACCTGTGGCAATCCCCCACAGGGGTGCCACACATCAAAATCTGCATGCATATCCATAGGCCAGCAAAGTCTATGAGAGTTCAGAAGTGCTGTTGCCCTGTTGTTTTTTTTTTCTTGCAGATTTGGTGTAGATTTTTTTTTCTGTACCAAAATCTACACCAAATCTGCAGGGGAAAAAAAGCAGAGTGGGCACAGTGACACATCCACTAGGGCCGTGGGGTACTCAGAACTGGGTCTGGCAGTTCTCAGGGGAGGGCACGTGGCTGTGACCCAGCTCCATGGCCATGGCTGTGTCATAAAAATGGGGAAGTATTTTATATGGGATTTAACATGATGCCTCCCGTGGGTTTCAGTACTTGGAGATGGATAGCAGACGCTGCGGTCGGGTCCTCTGAAGCTGTTGGTAACGCAGCTAGATGTTCTGCTGTCCATGGGTAGAGTAGTAGACCACAGGGCAGTTGTAACCAGTTTATACAGGGAATAGGGCACAATGGAGTGCAGGACTGAGGGCTCATCAAATAACTTGAGATCACAATAGCTGAAGTTTCCTTTATCTGTACTTGATGGTCGATGGTGCAGACCGGGTTACTGGCAACAGATGGTAGTGGAGATCCGGGTAGCCAGGAAGCAATTGGGGACCCACCTAGCCAGGTGGGTTTAAAGGCCTTCCTTCTGTACGGTGCTGTTTGGTCCTCTCCTGCGTGTCTAGTCTTTGCCTGAATGGCAAGCAACTTGAGCCAATTACAGGTGTCACTCCTTTGTGGCGGCACTGGGCTCTGGTATGCTGCCTTGACTTTGGGTGATTGATAGGGGTAGGGGACTTGTAATCCCTTGCCTTTCTGATTTAGCTGCCGGAACTTCAGTACCCGAACAACCACGGACTGCGGCATCCGGTCTCTGGTGCTTTCCTCTGGGGTGAGTCTGGTCACAAACTCGACTCCCCAGGTTCTCCTCGACTCCTCTCTTCCACTAGCATTCCAATTTCCTGAGACGAGCTCCAGCCGGCTCCAGTCCCCAGGATGTCTGTACTGCTCTCTGTCCTGAACTCTACTCTCTAACCCCGCCTCCGGGCCAGAATTTATAGAGAAGCTCTCCTAAAAACCTGGTTCAGTGCTACCCCTTCTGGTCTGAAATAAAGCACTAAAAAGGAAAAGGCGCACAATAGTACACACAGGAAAGAATTATCAGCTCACCATGTAATTACTGGCATGCACGGGGAAGCGTCCTGGATTTGCCTGGGCAATCAGCAAAAAAAAGAAATGGCCCAGCTTCCATTTTCAAATGCGCTGAAATTTATCACATTTTCTGTCTGACTTCTATGTACAACACAGTCAGGAAACAATCAACATGTAAATGACATGAAAAAAAAAAAAACTATAAATGAATGAGTTTGTAGCCCAATTATGGTATAAAAACAATTATTTTATTGGTACAATTCATAAAATATAATCTGTTGTACAGTTATGACATTAAATAAAGATAAAATCACCACAAATGTAATGCATCCTGTTATTGTTATTCACCAATTGAACAGAGAACAACCTATTTTATTAAAAATATTTTTATCATATCTTAAGCATCGTCAGAATAACAATTAATACTCAAAATCATAGAATGCTTCAAGTGTATCACGGAATCCCACCGATGGTATTTAGGGAATATGTAACAAAATTGGTTTATTACCTCACCCACCTATGGGTGCTGAAAACAATAAAGCTGCCACTGGGTACAATTTATTCCTAAATGTAGTGACCATTGAATAAAAAATAATAAATAAATAAAATATCCCCATCAGGCTAAACAAAGTGACAAACACTCATAAGGGATAAATGAAATCAATTTAGTGCCATATTAAACCCAAACCAATTGATAAAAGATGTGTGTGACAAAAGGTAATGTACCCCTACCAGTACATAACTGAAGTGACAATAAGGTGAAAAGTATAAAATGATAAAAAAATAATAATAAATAAGTGCATGTAATCAAACCTCTCGTGTCAACAGAGGTCATGTACCTAAAAAGGTGTATATAAGGTGTATATAAAGGACCTGTATCTAAAACAAAGGGGCAAAAAAGTGAATGAAATAAATAGGAAACAGCCCTGGGACAGAGCGTGATCAATCAACTATTCCCACATATAGTAATAAGGCATAAAACCAACTTTACTGGTATGTAATGTGTATAAATATATACACCTAGTATATTATCCCTAAATGGTGTTTCTAATAAAAATACACCAAATAATAACACTCTATCTCATTCTATTCACAAAAAGGTTACCAGCCTGAGGAAACAAAAGCTGCGTATAAACTGTATACAAAGTGCACCATAGATGTGAGGTATAAGTTCTCAAACAAAGCACATACTCCGGCTGGACAGTGCCCTGCAACTATAGCGCCTCAATTGGTGTTATAATTATCGTCCACAGTGGATGCTGGGGTCACCCTGACGCGTTTCGCCTTCGGGGGATTCTTGCAGAGGGTGTCGCTACTCTGTATTGCGTCCTTTTTATATGGAATATCTCATAAATGTGCAGGTGCTTGTTAATGGCGCTTCACCCACGCCGCGGGACTAGACCGCCGGATTCAGCGTCTGACGTCACTTCCCTGTATCCGCCCCCCGACGCGTCAAGGGGAGGGCAGGGAAGCGACGTGTGTTAGAGGCGTTGTCACGGCCTCATAAATGTGCAGGTGCGCGTTAATGGCGCTTCACCCACGCCGCCGGGACCACACACGCCGGATTCAGCGTCTGACGTCACTTCCCTGTATCCGCCCCCCGACGCATCAAGGGGAGGGCAGGGAAGCGACATGTGTTAGACGCGTTGTCACGGCTTACCCATGCCGCCGGGACCAGACCGCCGGATTCAGTGTCTGACAGACACTAAATCCGGTGGTCTGTCACGGCGGCGTGGGTAAGGCCTATGCTCTGGTTCATGTAAATGACATGGCAGGAAGCAGTTACGCCATTCAACACATTTTGGACAGAAGTTCTTTGTCAAGCCCTAGATTAGCAGAAAACCAAGGCAAATCCAGACCACAAAACGCAGCAAAAGCACCCAGTGTGAACTTAGCCTTTAAGTTATTTCCAAATCCAAATTTGTTTGCATGGCACTTGCTATTCTCTTAGGGTACCGTCACAAACAGCGATATGGCTTCCATATCGCCGGCAATTTGACGTGAGTGCGCACGGTTCGGGTTCTTTTTTGCACATCGCCGTCGCCCTGTCACACATAGAGATCTCGCCTGCGTTCTACGGCGATCCTGCATTCTGGAAATTGCATGCAGAAGACCGGAAGCAATTTCCCTTTTCCACATCACTGTGTCACACGCAACCATCTCATCAGCGATATGGGCGTAGAGTGTGAGTACAGCGAGGAGACAGGCGTGCCAGAATGTTTTTCACCGCGCCCCTACCACTTCGATTGGCCAACACAACAGCGTTACCATTGGTCAGCCTTGTCAGGATGTCTGCGCACTACATGACGCATGTGCCCTTTCTACTATATCGCTATTCAAATATGGTGCCTTAGCCATGGGCAGCCAATGGGAACGCAGGAGCAGCCACCAATCGCGGCAGATGGGGCGAGCCAAATAGAACACTCAGGCATGCCTCTGGATTTGATTCTAGATGGTCTGAGCTCACTTTCTATATTGCTATTGCCCAGTCACACGCCAAGATGCGCAGAAATCGCATGGTGGTTATCGCCTGATTTCACTGCAGTGCAGGGCGATCAGGCGTCGCTCTACCGGCGATTTCTCACTGTAAAATCGCCCTGTCTCACGCCACTATGCACAAGCAATGTCGCTTCCACATCGCTGAAATACACAAATTTATGGAGATATGGAAGCCATATCGCTATGTGTAATGGTACCTTTAGACCTGGGTCACACTAGCACTATGAATGCGTTCAGGGGGGTTCCGTTAGAAAGATAGAATTTTGCAGCAATAATGCAGTGTTACCATAAAGGTAAGGCTGCGTTAACGCTGTCAATATATTCCTATGGGTGACGGTACCCCGAATGCAGATCAGCCGTCGTCTGAAATGCGCTTGGAGTTCCGTCATCCATAGGAATGTATTGACAGCGTTACCTTTATGGTAACACTGTGTTAATGCTGCCAAATTCTATCTTATTAATGGAACCCCCCTGAAAGCAAATTGAATGCTAGTGTGACTCTAGCCTTAACCCCATTTTGCTTCTTTTTGCAGACCCATGGCCCTTACTAAGACCATTTTATAACACAAAAGTTCAGGTTTCATTGACTCGTGTAGGATTTGGGGTCCAGGCTCAAATTCAGATTAAGTTCGAGGACTGAACCAACCTTTTTTTTTTAAGTCCAGCCGAACCTGGCAAACCCAAACATCCACAGGTCCGCTCATCACTAGTTATCAGGCTTTTGCCCCATTCATTCCCAGGCCCTAATCTCAATCAAAATCACAACATTTCATGAAAACTTGTGGCCCGGCCTCCAGTCCAACATATGCACTGGACAGATGCAGGAACTGATCATATTGTTTGCAATGGGATTATTCCAATAGGCTTCATTCTGACATTTTAAAAGCCCAACAGAAATGACATTAATATGGAAACCCAGCCTATTTTAACTTGTATTGCAAACCCAATGTGCCACATCGAAAAATACATGCAGTATTTTCAGATCTGAATCCTTGAAGGGTCCAGTGCAACAACTGATGGAGGATGAATGGAAATGATTCCATAGAAAACTATGGGCTCAGAACCCTCATCACTTTCCCCACAGATTTTTTTTAACATGCTACAGGGAAAAAAAGTCAGGTGGTCAGATAAAGGGAAGCAAGCTTTACATAGACTTCTGAATATCTACAGCAATACTGCACATATTAGGAGCAATGCTTTCATGGCATGCTATGACAGTCCTGACAGCCCCAGGAAGTCAAATGGAAGTGTCAATTGTAAAAATTAAAAGTGTTTAATTGTAATGTGCCCTGGCAGAATAAGAGGTATAGGGAATAACTTTAATAAATGATGTATACATGCAAGTTTACATTAAATGTGCTGCATTCAACATGACACTCGGAATGAAGAGCCAGAGAAATCTGAAACTAAACAATTTTTATTCTCTTGGCTACAGCTTAAAGGTATTCAAAAAACAAGATTAATATTCATACTTTTCATCTGTGTATATGTCATATTTTTATAAATGTGTGTGTATATATGTACATATATATGTTTATATATATGCATATGTATATATACATGTATATGCTCCTTTTAAACTTGCAATCTAAACAATATTTGAAGATGGCAAAGATTAAATCGATTTTTCTGACTGTGATGAATTAGGGATACTAATACGAATTTATTGATCCACCCTTGAATGCCTCTTCCACCCCAAACCAATTCCTCTCTCCATATAATTACCAGTTTAAGTGTAATCAGCGAATTGCATATGCAAGAGGGTATGTCCTCTATACCACCTCAATACTTATGTAAGTATTCCTTGATGCAAACAAATATACAAGGAAAACATGTATCAAATGTTATTATAAGATGATAGGGAGAAAGAGATTAGATGATAGACAGACAGACAGACAGACGGTCAGATGGACAGATAGATAGATAGATAGATAGATAGATAGATAGATAGATAGATAGATAGATAGATAGAATAGATAGATAGATAGATAGATAGATAGATAGATAGATAGATAGATAGATAGATAAGATAGAGATAGATAGATAGATAGATAGATAGATAGATAGATAGATAGATAGATAGATAGATAGATAGAACCTTGAGACCGTCCACATGTTCGTGCAACAGATGTATAATACCCGGCCGAGGAAGCTTGTCTGTAGAGCATTCACACACTTGCATGGTTAATTATTAATCTGCGGTTTATACCTTTGTTTTCATGGAGCATTGATTAATATATTATCATTGAATATTAAATGTACATAGAAAGATGTTAGTCAATTCATTAAGGCATGTGGCAGCAACCCCAAAATACACATTTGATAGTCCATTCTAAATGCAAGGCTTCTGTGCACATCACTGTACTGCAAATGTTGTTGTGTACTTAAATGTAATATATTGTATATATACTACAAAATACAAAGTCACGTAAGGGGAAATCTATTTCCCACTGCAGTTACTAAAATATATAATAGGGGTAAAAAAATGGTAGTTATTATATTTGACTATACATATGCTTATACATGCATGCATATATACATATATACATGTACCTAAACATATATATGACTACGTATATCAGATAAGATATATACAGTAACCCATACATATAAATGTATACATAAATATAAATATATATATACATATATTTTTTTTCTTATATATATATATATATATATATAATATATATATATATATATATATACATATAACGTGATGTTTGCATATATAATGGTGTGGACGTAATATATACACCTGCAGTCATATTCCAGAATCTCACAGTCCCGTCAGTCAATCTACATGTGATAGCCATTCGCCTTATTAGTGCTCTCTTGATGATTATTTTTACATTAGTGAGCAAGATATAAAACTAAAACTGCTCAATTAAATTGAACAAGAAAGGTACTTAAATAGCCAATTGTGGCAGTGTTTAAATCTTTATTTACCAGAACCTTGTAAAGCCAGAACAATTTGCATTCTATTAACTGCTTTTCAATAGGGCATTGACTGGAACTAAAGGATGCCACTATCCTGCCCTAATTACAGCCATCTGAATTACACTACAGCCATATGAATCCTCAATGCAGCAATGCCTCGGTGTGAGAAATGGACGGAGATAGGACCTGTATTGTCAGCTGTGAGAGCCACCAAGATATTGTCAGCAGACCCAAGCCAGGTGCCTTGGTTTGGCCCCATTATTTAACATTGGGCTTCAGCACTACAAGTCAAAGTCTCTTCAAAATCCACTGGCATTAAACAAGACTGGAGTATGCCTTCTGCCACAATTGTCCTTCTATTAAGGGTCTCTGCAATAAAGACATCAAAGGGCAAATCTAGGACCAGGGCAAAGAAAGAAAAATATACATGCTAGAATAATGGTAGATAGATAGATAGATAGATAGATAGATAGATAGATAGATAGATAGATCATAGATAGATAGAAGAAATAGATAGATAGATAAGAGATATATAGTTACCTAGATAGTTAATACTGAGATAGATAGATAATATTGAGATTGATAATAGATAGATAGATAGATAGATAGATAGATAGATAGATAGATAGATAGATAAATAGATAGAGATAGATAGATAGATAGATAGATAGATAGATAGATAGATAGATACATAGATAGATAGAAAGAAATAGATAGATAGATAAAGAGATATATAGTTACCTAGATAGTTAATACTGAGATAGATAGATAATATTGAGATTGATAATAGATAGATAGATAGATAGATAGATAGATAGATAGATAGATAAATAGATAGAGATAGATAGATAGATAGATAGATAGATAGATAGATAGATAGATAGATAGATAGATAGATAGATAGATAGATAGAGTATTGTGACCAGTGTGATGAAATAAAGTCGGTTAGACAAAGGGGTAAATCCCTAGTGGTTTTGTCTGTGTGCTATAGATAATTGATTGGATCTGCCATTTGTGAGATGAAGAGGCCTAGTGTGGATCGATAGGCCGGAGAGCAGCTGAGAGAGAATCTAGGAAGGAGATTCAGTTTTCTTCATACTTCTTGGTTTACCGCCTTACACCCCACATTTTGAAACCTCTTTGGAATTGGTACTAAAAAGCGATTATTTGTCTTATACAGCAGATGGGCTATGCTCCTCACAGGTTCATTCACATAGGTGTTAAGAGCCTATGGACAGCCACATATAACATATTAATAATGAACCCTGAAATATACCATTGAAAAAATAATATTGTTATTATGTACAAATTTACCATTCATCAGATTCCTATATAATGTAATAATATATGTTTAATAAAGCATTCCTTTTCACTTATCATAACTTCGGACCAAGGCTTCAATTTAATAGTTTATCTATCTATCTATCTATCTATCTATCTCTCTATCCATCTATCTATCTATCTTCATCTCTAATGGGTTGAATTAAATAGAGGTCTTTTTGCTATAGTGTGGGCATTCTTTTTCCATGCTTTTTGGTGGGCTTTTTGTTATCTTATTGGAGATTTTTCAGGACTCCTTTGAGGAATATTGCATGTTCTCCTTGCCTGTTGTTAATTATTTTCTACATGTGATAATTGCACTTATTATTTGTATTTTTTATATATACTAAAATAATTATCAAAATATCAGTTAAACTACAAGTTTACTAAATGAATGAATCCTCATAACAGGAAGGTCAGTTATCTTCAGGATGGTCCTATTCAGCAGCTTTGAGCTCATGAAGCCTGGTCCTTGGAGCAGGTGCTGGTGTGACAGACATGCTTGTCAGGGGACTAGACAACTTCATGTTCCATTTAGCATTATTTTTGGTACAGCCATAAACCATGTGACATTAGTCTCATCACTCCTTCCAGATGGGCCTAATAAACTATATGTCCTGTGAGCCTATGTATATATTCATTGAAAAGGTAAAGTGTCATGTGTAGTATGTAGTGTGTACTATGTATACTAAGTGAGCCCTTTGCTTCCAAAATAGGTACACAATCAGAAAGATGCCTGTAAGTATAAAGTGAGCAGAATCCTGGAATACAGCACTTGGATCAGTAACAGATTTCATCTTGATTACAGTTAATCAATTGAACAATTCTGCCTAAATGAACTTTGTTTTGCGGTGGAACACAATTAAGTGTGGATCCCTACAAGTTGAGAAGAGCAAACACATGCTTAGGAGTATGGAGTATTAGGAGTATGGAGTATTAGGAGTATTAGGAGTATGGAGTATTAGGAGTATGGAGTATTAGGAGTATTAGGAGTATGGAGTATTAGGAGTATGGAGTATTAGGAGTATGGAGTATTAGGAGTATGGAGTATTAGGAGTATGGTCATCGTTTGATGCCATGTAGTTAGTTCTATTATCAGTATGTTTAGTTGATGGTGTTGAGTTTACAATGGTGTTGCAAGGTTTAATACAAGAGTAAAAGGATGGTAGAGAACCGATTATTTACTATAAAGAATGCCCTTTTCATCAGGATAAGATGGTCATAGCCCATCATGAATATGTGTCGGGTAGATATGACACAGAGTAGTGTCAGTGAAAGTGATGGTCAGTGTGATATGTTTTTGAAGTATGTCAGATACATTTGTTGGCAGATATAACCGATTCCAATCAGATCAATAGCCCATTTCCACATCTCAGAGCAGCTGATCTGATTGACTAGCATTTGTCTTATTGTGGGAATGTATCCTCCACAGTTCACACTAATCTCATTTGGAAGGAAGAATCCTCACTACAAAAACTTCACAACAAGGAGGACAATCGTAAATATGAATGATGCATTGGTAACCTTTTTTATACAAACATTCTTCATTCTGATATATGTATGTTTTGCTTATTACCATATCTTTGGTAGTGAGTAGAACATGGTCTACACCCAGTCCAATGCTCTGGAGTGTGCTCTATTGTATTATGTGTAGCATTTAGCCTTACCTGCGAGCCTCAGGGCAGACATCCTTTGGAATTCAGGTTCTTGTAGCCACTTCCACATTCTCCTGAAAGTCTCTCGGCCAGACTTGAGCTTACTCCAAGGCTTAGGGTTCCTCAGAAGATCAGACAGGGTTCCCTGAGACCTACATAAGATCCTTTGGGCAAAAATGGCTTGTGGTATACTATATCTCTTCAGTTCAGCCGTGATCCTTTGAGCAACCTCTTTAGTGTTAATCTCCTCCACTTGACCATTGCCACTAGACTGGGAACCAGAAGCGGATGCTTGCCTGTCCCTTTCTCCAATAATTGAGCCACTGGATGATGAGTGATGATGGCTGTGTGGATGCATCCCATTCAGAGAGGGGATCATGGCAGCTCCTGGGGCACCTAGGCTTCTGGAGAGGTGGTCCTCGCTCCTAGACAGCATGGCAGCATGAGATTCGAATCCATTAGGTGACAGCATTTTGTCATTAGCTAGGTGCCCCCCAGGACCATATGGGCCCAGTGACTGTTGTGAGTTGTGCAGGGTACCTAGGCCATTGGACAGAGGAGACAGCGGTTGTCCCATGGTGGTCATGTCCTTTGGATAGTGACTATAGAGGTTACCCATAGAAGTCAGAGCTCTCTCGTCCCTCATCAAAGTAAAGCTCCCGCTGACGTTCCCTGCCAACCTCTGGTGGTGGTGATGGTGGTGGTGGTGGTGGTGGTGCGGGTGGTGATACTTGTCGGATACGGTGGAGATAGGGGGTAAGTGTTGGAGAGGGGTCAGTGTGGTGTAGGTGCCGCTTAGGCTCATACCAGATGGGGAATCACAGGACATGTTCATGGCAGGATGTAGGGGTCCAGCCAGGGTATGCTCGCCTCTATACTCCCCCCCGTCCAGGATGGAAGCCATGCTTGTCACCATAGCAGGTCGACCATGAGACACCAGGTTCCTATGGGAGGCTTGTCGGCTGTGTGTGGAGTTCATCAGCTCCCCAGCTTGGGAATGGGACACGTTATGAAGGTTCCCCAAATTCTCCATTGTAAGTTCCATCTTCCTGGCTGCTTTATTCTTTGTACCCCCCTCTGCTCCTTTCCTTTCTTCTCCTTTTGCTTTCCAGGCTAATTCAGATTCAAAGCTTTGCCATCGATTAGCTTCTCCTTTGCAGTCAATCCTGCATGACTTGATGAGCTTTCTCTGCTTCTCTCCCCCTCCTTTCCTGGGATACAATGGCTGTGGATTGCTGGATAGAGGCTCTCTCTCCCCAAGTGATGGTCGCTGTCTCTTGGTTTGTGGTGTGTCTACAGCTGAAAACCTGCAGATAATATTGAAGCTCAAGATCAGACCTCCTGCCAGCCTCAGTCTCACAGCCAGCACTGGCTGACGTCAGCATCCCTCTGCCCATCGATAAGTACCTGTCACTGCTCTCCTGCTCAGCACACTGCGAGCACCACGACTGGGTACCTCCAGCTGTCACCCACCATTAGATGCTAGGTGCTTCTTCTCACATGTCTTAGCTCTATTAGGATTTGATCACAATTACAGCAATGTTAACGTTTTTGTGAATACATTATTAATTTTGCAGAGTATTAATGTGGAGAATGATATATAGGGGAATAGAAAAAAATGATTAAATAAGGATTATAACATGTGAAATAAGATATGCAAGGACTAATATTCAATGTTTTTCATACATATGAACCACCATTTTGAAAGCTTACACAGGCTAACATACAGATAGGTGGACTGTCAAAGAGGAGGCCTGTCAAAGAGGAGGCCTGTCAATGAGGAGGCCTGCCAAAGAAGAGGCCTGTCAAAGAGGAGGCATGTCAATGAGGAGGCCTGCCAAAGAAGAGGCCTGCCAAAGATTAGGACTGTCAAAGAGGAGGCATGTCAAAGAGGAGGCCTGTCAATGAGGAGGCCAGCCAAAGAAGAGGCCTGCCAAAGAGGAGGACTGTCAAAGAGGAGGCATGTCAAAGAGGAGGCCTGTCAATGAGGAGGCCAGCCAAAGAGGAGGCCTGCCAAAGAGGAGGACTGTCAATGAGGAGGCCTGTCAATGAGGAGGCCTGCCAAAGAGGAGGCCTGCCAAAGAGGAGGCCCTCCAAGGAGGAAACCTGCCAAGGAGGAGGCCTACGGAAGAGCAGGACTGCCAAGGAGGAGACCAAAGAGGAGGACTGTTAAAGAGGAGGCCTGCCAAAGAGGAGGCCTGCCTAAGAGGAGGCCTGTCAAAGAGGAGGCCTGCCAAAGAGGATGCCTGCCAAAGAGGAGGTCTGCCAAAGAGGAGGCCTGCCAAAGAGGAGGCCTGTCAAAAAGGAGGCCTGTCAAAGAGGAGACCTATCAAAGAGGAGGCCCTCCAAGGAGGAAACCTGCCAAGGAGGAGGCCTGCCAAACAGGATTGCTGTCAAAGAGGAGGCTTGTCAAACATCTTAGGGGTAAAAGGAAGATGCTGACATTGTGCCCTTTATTAATTTTTGGACCTACATGTTAAACAGTATGGTGGGGGAAATAAAAATATTATAGAGAATGTAGGTAAAGGGGGCATTGCTGTAAACCCTGATGTATCTTTGAAACTCACATGCTTTTCATATATTTGTCCTATATGTTGACATAAAGAAATTAATGAAAGAGAATAAAATAATTATTGCACTCAGAAATGTACCTCCTGTTCTATAGTCCTGAAAAAGCAGTGTACCTCACCACTATTTCTTTCTGCCTTCATAGGACATGTGTTGAGATAGATATAGATAGAAAGATAGATAAATCTATCTATCTATCTATCTATCTATCTATCTATCTATCTATCTATCTATCTATCTATCTATATCTATCTATCTATGTGCCCAGTTACATACACAGATAATTGTGCAGAGATTGTTTCACAGATCTCTGGTTGCAGTGAAATCATGGACACATTGTTACATTTTGTGGCCGTGTACAAATGGTACAATGTGTCCATGATTTCACTGCAACCAGAGTTCTGTGAACAATCTCTGCACAATTATCTGTGTGTGTGACGTGGCCCTAATGTATATGGTTGAGCATACCTATCTTCCTCTTGTCAGATCTGGGGTTTGTTTTCATTTTCTGTTATAAACTCAATCTCCCTCCTTCAAAAGCCATAACTAATATTTAAATTAATATTGAGAAAGTTCCAATAATCTGTGTCT